>JAOXYM010000001.1:10203709-10217753 GCA_028567055.1 Leptatherina wallacei
GTGTGTGTGTGTGTGTGTGTGTGTGTGTGTGTGTGTGTGTGTGTGTGTGTGTGTGTGTGTGTGTGTGTGTGTGCGAGCGAGAGAGAGAGAGAGAGAGAGAGAGAGAGAGCAAACTTGAGAGATGAAGAGAGCTTTTACTGGAGGCTTAGTTCAGCTCTGCTTTCATTCTTGGAAATAGGATTTTGATCTTTTGCATTGTCAGTGATTGCAGTTCATTTCGTTCAAACATGCTGGCAACCAAACTTTAACAGACCACAGCTGTGAGGGTGTGGAGTGTGTGGAGAAAACGTGCATGTGATTGCATGTGTGTGACTTCCTGTGTCTTGCACGAGTGTGTGAATGCACTATGTGGCCACCTTAGCCAGATTCCCTGGGGCTTGCAGATGGTGGCCCAACATGCCAGCCACACACACACAAATAGATACACACAGCCACACAAGTGCACGTACACCTCCAGAGCCAACCTGGAGTCAGGGCCTTGTATCCTGGAGGTGCTTGCTGCCAGCTTACAGCTCTCTGGGACAGTGTGGTATTCTAAGAGGGCCAACTGCCTCTCCGATCTCCACTGAACCTTTCCAAACTGGAATGAGCCTTTCTTTGCTTCTTTCCAATAAAGGCCAAGAAGACACAGAGCCGACAATATGTACTGCACAGTATTTTCTGGATCTGTACAACAGACTTAATTACTTACTCATATACTTATATACTGAAGACTCATATACTTTATATATATATATATATATATATATATATATATATATATATATATATATATATACACTACTGCCAATATCCAAGAAGTTACATATAAATGAGCAGTATCAAGGAAATAGTTTCCCAAGAAACTGGAGCACAAGCCTATCCTGCGAATGACCTGAAACATTATTGTATTTTCAATTCCAAAGTGTTGATAGTCAGTTAGTCAATGAGACAAACACAAGAAGAAGTTGGAATATGTGAATTAATCTATCAAATATATGTTTGTTTTTTTACCAGAGAGGCCGCTGTTTGTTTGTTTTAAACCGTGACCTTATTTGGTCCTAACAAATAAATAATTATTGCATCCTGGATGGCTGAGGAACACTAACCTTAGTCGAAGGTTTGCATTATTCAAAACTCTGAGATTTTTCTGAACCTTGTTTTACATCTAAATGATTTGAATAACCAACACTCTCTTTCCTTTGTTGAGAGAAATAACATGCGGCATGAAAAGATTTTCTATCTTTTGAGAGAGAGGAGGGCAATTATGAACATTTTGCCCTGAGATTGGGTTGAAATAAGAAAAATACTGAGTAGACAGGACATGAACTTTACAAAAGCTGTGAGTGGCCTACTAGTAAAACAAGACAAAAAGATTTGATCTAAATGTAACATAAGACCTCACATACCGAACAGTTTGTTTTCTTCCTTAACCCAAGAAGGCCAAAAAATAGCGTTACTTCTGAAATAGCAATCAAAATAGAGTTTAAGAAAAAAATAATTAACATCTTTGTCGTCATTGTTTTTGTTTGTTTCTATTTGTCTTTCAGTAAGTTCTGTCTTCCCTGTATTATTTTATGGTTATTTCTCTTGTGTAGTGTGTTGCTTCTTTCTTCCTGCTCATTAGTTCACCTGGTTTGATTTTTTTTATTAAATGATCCTGTCCAGCATCATAGCAAGTAGAATGATGGTCTGGCTGTTGTGAAGAGCAAATTTGATTTCCAAGAGGAACTTTATAGGTATAAAACTCGAATTGAACAATCTGAATTATGTCTTTTTTGTTATACTTATCTTATTTGTTTTTGTTTATTTTTAATAATTGTTTGTTATTGAATTTATATAATATTGCTGGACCTGACCAGAGGGGACGAATAAAGGATAGAAAGAGAACAGAAGAAAGAGAGACTAGAGAGATGAAAGAGGAGACAAAGATACACCAGATAGAAAACAATGACACTTCAATTCAACCATAGACCCCAGACAACCTGCTACACTTGTACAGAAACATAACAAAGAACATCCCATGGCCCCCGCAAGAAGACAAAGCAGACAACTGTCAGGATCACCAATGAGAGACGGACTAGATGAAAAAAAAACATGCATCTCAACTCAATCCTGAGTACCAGACACACACACAAAAAACTAACTGAAAGTATCTATTAGTAAATAAAGTTAAAGGACAACACAGTGACTGTGTCAGCATGCAGAATATAAGGAGTGAAGAGTATAATGAAGAGTGAATGTGCAATTGCAACCGCGCCTGCACAGAAGTCAGAGACAGGCCAAGGGGACCCCGAGACCTAAGCGACCAGCAGCCACCCCGGAGCATGAACCCCAGCCACCACACCACAGGCAGAGGGGCCACACAATGCCCAGGAGGACAAGGCCCCCCCTCAGACTGCCACCCGGCAGTCCCTGGTTTGATTTTCGGTCATTCGCTTCACCTGTTTATTAGTCTCCCTGTCTGTAGATATCCCTGATTTCCTTTTCACTTCGCCGATCGTCATAATGTTTCCCCGTCGTGTTTCCCCCAGTGTCTCGGGTCAGTGTCATTTTGTAAGTAGTTTGTTTGTTTTGTTATTAAAACCTGTGTCGTGCACCAGTCTGCCTCCCGCCTCTTGTCAGCCTGCTTTGATCCACATTCCACACAAACTGTGACAGTCTTATCTGAAGACAGGATGTGTGAGCAGCTAGTGTCTGAAAGCACAGTGCAGGAATAGAAAAAAAATGTGATGAGATAGAGAGAGCGAGAGACAGAGAGTGGTGCAGCACATGGGGTGGCCAACAGGGTGACCAGGATTCAATCTGAGGTGATCACGGCCCCCCTCAACCACCCCACCCCTTGATTCCTACAAACTATGATGATAGCTTATGATCTCATTTCCAAAGGGCATTTATTGAAGACAATCTATTTTTAACATTGAAAATGTTTTTCTTTACTCTTTATATTTTTTATATTTGATCATATTTCTTAATATTGTATCTTATCTCAGTTCCGAAATAATGAAATGTGAAATTGATGTGAATCAAAAGTTTAAGCACCTTTTTGCCTTTAAGAAAAAGGGTTTTAAAGGGATTTCCCCACTTGTTTTTATTAAATCCTTCCTGTTCTTTGAGTTTCTTGGAGCATTTGCATGCAACCTATTTTTATTTATTTATTCATTTATTTATTCTTTTTTAAATGAAAGGCTGTAAAACCCAATATGTATTCTGTTTCTCTCTTACACCTACACATTCCTCTCAGATACATTTTTGATATTCCTATTTTGTAATCATAAAGTTTGACTCTAAGAGCCATGGTATTTTGCAAACTGTACTTTTGTTCATTTTTTCCTTCAGCAGTACACAGAATTTGTCTCCATGATGCATCGTACGTGTTTAAATCTTAATATTCAAACTTCTGACAGTGAATTTTCTCATGTGGAAAAAGGAATGGATTTCTCCTAAAGATTCAACAGGAGAGTCCAACATCACTCTAAAGCCTGCAGAATATTCCTGATCTTCCTGCACTGTACACTTTGAAACAGATCCCCAAATACTGTAAGGGATTTTTAGTTATAAGACTTTCCAATCGCATTGCATACACACAAACAGGCACACACTGACAGCTGTAGTACTCCGTTAGACTAGATTAAACATTCATTCTCCTAGGTGAAGTGTAGGGGAGTGCTGCATAAGGAACAAGTTCCACATAAGGGTAGAGAACGCGAGTCCTGAGTCCTTAAAGTGTATGTGACAGAACTGACCCTCAAATCACCTCAGAATCCTCCGCTCACCATCATCAGAAGCGGGAAAGTGTCGTATTCCAACATGTTGCACTGACAAAACCATCTGCCTCTGTGACCCAGAGTCATGAAGCAGAATGCATAGCAGTACCACCGATGGCAGGCAGATATGTTGGCTCATCAGGGTGTGTGCCTGATATGCACTTGCAAACACATGCAAACAAGTAAACAACAAACAAAAATACTCCTGTTTCAGCTGTAATCATTCAATCGAACAGTGATACGCACAAATACATGCAAACTCAAAAGAGAAAACCACCCAGGCTCAAAGACCCCAGCTGCTTTTTGCTGTCACATAAAATAGGAAATCTGTGTTTTTGGTTTCAGCTACAGTGTGTTTTCATTAAATGTAAAATCAGCCTCCAGCAAAAACATATGTTTAAGATGACATATCATTAAGATTGACCTTTGCCTTCTTACAGATGGAGGGAAAGATTTTGAAAAATGAAGAGAGACGAGTTGCCGGGAAAAGCATCCCTAGTTAACCATGCACTCACATGTCCCACTGAGGAATTTTCTGGCATATGTGCCCCCCATCCTGATCCTACTTTCTCACATTTGCCATTCTTGCTTTCATCCCAAGACACTTTCTCTGTCCAGCTTTCTGTGTGTTAGCAACAAAAACAAAAACGGCTGAACTAGAAAAGAAGTAGGGCATAGAGCTAACCCGGCTGCCTAGCCAGGCATTCCTTATTTCTGTGGCTTTTAATGCTGGCTATTATTAAAAATGCATGGTTCTGCATGGAATGGAGCTACTTAAGGTGGACTACTTTAAGTGTCTATAGTCTGTGTTGCTGTGAAGTGTGTGCATGTGTGTGTAATACATACATAGTGCCTATAATGGAGTTGTCTAATGGGACAAAAAGGGAAAATGGTCTCCCTGTTGTCCTCATGATGTTTGGCTATGTCTCCATTTACAGTACATACACTGAATATGCTATAGCAGTATAAGAAGTGTGGGTCCCATAGGAGGAAGACCTTTAGTAATTTGAGGTCAACCAAGATTTATGATAAATGTTGTTGCATACCGTGTATCCTGTGGCTGTATATTTGTTTGTCATAGAACGATATGAGCTAACACATACTCATCAGATCAAAGTGCCATTTAATTAACCATAGCGCAGTGATACGATAAATTTAATGAAATGTTGACCAGTGGCGTAAAACATGAGACCATAAAGCTGCTACTAATGACTCAAGACTCTTTCCATTGCATTAAATGTGACCTGTTATAAATCAGGCCATTTCTTTTATTTATTTTTATCATTGCACACCTCAGACTTATATCTGATTATTTTTCAAGGTGACTGATGCATAATGTTCTGCAATGACAAGCCAAAACTTCTAGCTTAAGTCAACTTCATGCTTATAGTGATTAATTTATCTTTCAAATGAATCATAACAGCTTATGACTCATCTCATTAAATTAAACTCCCCCTCACAAATCCCCCCACAAAGGTTGAAGTGTTTGTAATTAAGACTGTTTGCCATTAAGTGACTTACTCAAAGAGGAAAATTAAATGTGATGGGAATTACTTGTGCTTCGATACGGTTAGCTGGCATTGTAAGCTAGTTCACCAGTTTATCTTCAAAGACTTAAAGACCAATTTTAGCCACAACCCAATAATTTCTTAAAGGTTTGGCTTGCTACCTCTTAAATGGTTCCTAATGTGTAAATGATTTCACAAACAAATTGATTTGTTTTTTTGTTATTTTGATTCATTTCTGTTTCAGATTTTATTTTTCTAAGGTAATTTAGCCATATGTTCATGGTGATACGCAAACTTGAGTGCAGCTGTCATATCCAAAGATATCAGCATATTTCCATTCTTTTAGCTTAGTGGTACCTGTCGGAAATTATTGTAAGGTGTACAATATGCATGTATTATGATATTGTACAAATTTTACATTGATGCACTCTGCATTAACATTAATGACATTACACACAGCAATGGGATATGACAGACAGACCCACTGCTTTCTTTTTTTAAGGAAGATTGTGTAAAGCACATGTGCTTGGTTAATGTCATACTTCCAAAAGACAGACATCTGAGTACTCTCACTTTGGAGAATCAGGGAGGAATTCTAAAAGAATAGCTAAGTTAGATGCTAATTAGCATACGTCTGTATGTCCGTCTGCCTGTCTGTTTGCAACAAAACTCAAAAAGTAATGAATCAGGGAAGTTTTCAGGAAATCTTTGAAATGGTATGAAGAACAACTGATAAGATTTTGGGGGTGATTTGGATCACTGTATCCAGGAATTTTGTTTAACACTAGAACCACCAACATTCCAATCCCCCCGCAAACTACCAGAGGGGGTCATTGTGACACCCTGCTGATGCAGCTTTTTTTAAAAAAAAAAAATAAATTTCCCCTTAGAATCTTTTCATTCAATCAGAGGTGGACAAATCTTCAATGAATCAATAATTAATTATCATGTGGAATTACTTTGGGCTTGTATTTCAAATAGAACATTTCAAATACTTACTAGCTTATAACATTCACTTACTAGCTAACATATAACTAAATCAATCACTTTTTAAATGTATTTATATTTTTATCAATTATTTGAGGGGGAACAATTACAAAAAAAAATCATATAATGCTAACATAAGGAAACAGAGCGCTGGATGTCAGCTAATATTGATTTATTATATCGCAAGTGGAGAGCTCAATAATGAATGCATGGCGGGTCATTCTGGCCTCAATGCAGCTCTGGTAGAGGACACATGCATGTTATAAAACATCACAACAAGCCATCTTCTAGTTACAGGTAGATTTTATAATCCCACATTGTTTGACCCAGATTATGTTGATATTCTGAATCTGGTAATCCAGAAGGTTCAAAATATAGGGGGTACTGGCCTTTTTTGAGGTTTTTTCAGGTGAGTGACTCTAAGGTCTGCACTCTGTGTGCTTCTAGTTATGCTGATGACATAAGTTTTTACTGCAGTGGATCGACTCTTTTGCAGGCCATTGAATAACTGCGGAAATCCTTTTTGCTGTCCAGCATTAATGACTTCACCTGAAACTTGTTCTCAGTGGAGACAAGTCTGAACTTGTGTTGTTTTCCAAATCCAGGAAGTGGCCATATCAGCAACCACTCTGGAAATTAAAATAGAGGTGGTTCACATTTACAAATACCTGAGTGTACTGATCGATGATTCCCTCACGTGGAGACGCTTGTGGAGAAGCTCAGGAAAAAGTTGGGTGTTAATATGATTAATATTGTTTATGATGCTTCCCTGAGGTTTATTATAAACTGTAATTTTTCAATACACCACAAGTTATACTCTTGGGTAGGATAGCCTGCTCTCGCCACAAAAAAGATCAGTAACTGGTATACTTTTTTGTCTTTTTATTTGTCTTTTATTTGTGTTTAAACTGTATAATTTTGAAACTGGGTTGTATTTGCTGTTGCCTATCTTGAACAAGCCTCCCTTGAAAAATAAGTTTTTAATCTCAATGTAATCCTCTGGGTTAAGTAAAGGTTATGTTAAAAAAAATATTTTAAAATAAGTTATCTGAATGGTGCCACCATTGTGCATTTTTCCCATTTATAAAAGCTCAAACCTTGTCAGATTTGAATATGCCAAAGCTAAGTGGAAAAAAGGTGTTTTGGGATTAGACCTGTGGAATTTTAAGCCAGAGCAGATCAGTGGCAGGATACCTTCCACATAAATGTCCTTCCTTTGTTAAAAACAGTCATAAAATCTGTGGCCTAATTAGCTCTTAGCTTCTTTGTCAGAATCCTAGTTTTCCAAACTAAGATCACACTGAGTGCAACTAAGACAGGTAAGACCTGGTCACTCTCTCTAAAAATAAAAAAGTTATTATTTAATTTTAAAAAAACATTTGAGAACCAATTAGTGATAGCTGTTCACAATAGTCCTCAATACAATCTGTAACAATGAATCTTGTGTTAGTTTGCAATGCTGTGTGAAGAATAAGTATTTTATGTCAATAAAACTGACCACATGAATGATCTGCTGTAAAGGTTGGACATTTTCAAGAATATAATACGTTAAAGGTTACTCATAAAATCAAAGTTAAATAATTCTTCAGCAGTTTTTCATTCATACAGCTCGTAGTGCTGCTGAAAGATGTCTTTTTACAGTCCACTTAAATAAAAACAATTGCACAAGTTTTTGTTTGTATTAAGCAAATAAAGAAAATGCCTCTCCAAAGAGCTATTAAATTGCCTCATTTAATAGCTCTTTGGAGAGTTTCCAGTAGTGATGAGCATGTCTAATTTTCTTCTGGCATTTGGCAAAAGACACATCTGTTTTCATTTGAGTTTCTAAATCGACCAGTCCAGCTAATAATGCCATGTGTTTCTTGTGGCATTTTATTGAATCCTGACCTTTAAAAGTGAACAAACTAACACTGAAGATATACATACAGCTAAATGCAAAGGAGTTGACTTTTAGAGGCTGAAGCACAGTTGTTGGACGTTCACAGCGCTGCCTCTTGAAATATGTCTGACAGGTTTCCTGGCAGCTGGCTAATGGCATCATCAGTGTCAATGTAAATGATCAAACCATCTCAGGCAAAACCAGCTCACTCTGCTCTGTGGAGAATGACAACATCCCTCACTAAGAGCCCCAGAGGACACACATAACCCTGATTACATTTTTGCTACTGTATGGAACAGCGGGGAACAAACAGCATCACTCTCCTAACTTTGCCCCCAGACAAGCAGGCTTGTTTTCATGACCCCGTTCAAGTGATGCTTTACATCTCAATAACAGCATCATAGCCACATATTTCCACCAGACTGAAATAATCATCCCTCCAAAAATACAGCCAGTCACACTTATACGATGGGACGCATACACACACACAAACACAGATACATGCCAACAGCTGTGTGTTCTGGCAGGGTTATCAAGCCAGTGGCAATGACTGAATCATGCCTCTTTAAGCTGGAACCTCAAGATATGGCTATATCTGCCTGCTTGCACAGTCTAACCGAGCTCACAACCCCCCTTTTTAACAAACCATCCAGCCACACAAACAGCTTTACTGAGCAGTACCCCCCTCACCCCATCCCATACCAATCATTCAGAGGGCTTGTTTGCTCTTTTTACCTCGTCCAAACCTCTTTTCTTTTAACTCTCCTCTCACATCCTGCATCTCCTCAGGCAGAGGAGGGACACATCATTTTGGTCCCAGGGATTTACGAAGGTTCTCACTACAGTGGAAACAGCACTGGCCTTCAATCCTTAGCAATAGTTGTCCCAGAAAAAAAAGAAACTAACTGGAAAAAAACTCCTTTCTATGAGCAGTACCCTGATATCTCGCCAGTAAGTCCACTCCCAAATTCCTGTCAGTATGGATAAACAGATACAACAAACCTCCCCCCTTGTGGTTCCATTGTGTGACAACAAGCCCAGCAGAGGGAGTAGATGAGTCCTCTAGGTACACAGACATGCCCTCCAGCTGTCATATAAAACACATGCACACACACTGACACATTTTACTTGGGGATAACATCCCTATATTTTTATTTCATTCCTACTTTGTGGATCAGTGGACAAGGTTGCTCTCTTGCTCTAAGTGTTGACTTTTCAGTGCTCTACACTGCATTCTCACTACTTTCAGAGTATAATAGACCAGTGAGAAAGATGAAGACCAAGCAGGGGTGCGTGACTGACAGTCATGCTTTCAGGAAGGTCAAGTTGAAACTGCTATGAGCTGCTCCTTGGAAAAATAATATACTGTGCAGTAAAAGGGTCAAAATTAAGACCACTGAGAAAGCTATCAAAGGCTACCCAAGCCAGCAACTGTACCGGTCAGTTATAACCTTGAGGTGGTGATTAACAAGCAGGCAGTGGGAAATGCAAAAATGAAAAAGTAATTTGACAGCCTTTATGTCAAATGTGATGTCCAATGCATCAACTTTAGTATCAGCTGGAAGACGAGCACACTGAGGCTGGCGACTCACTGCACAGGATGGAAGTTTAAGTTAATGTTTATATCTCCATAGTTCAAACAAGTTACCCATATGAGCCTCTTAAAGGTAACTGATCAAATGAGACAGACACAGCTGACATGAAGGGTTAACATGTTAAAAAGAAAATTGTTGCAGTAATAAAGTAGAGAATCTTATCTTTGGACCTGGACCCAAGGAAACCACATATAATTGTATTGGATTTGGGGATCTTAACATAGCTAACACAAACCAAATATAGTAGCAGACACATAACATTTAGTACAGATTTAGAAAAAATCATATTAAACATTTTACTAGTGGTCCATACAAATAAATCAAATACGAACGCAAAATACAATTCAAATAAAGTCTAGTTTTTAACCTTGTTGTCCATGAAATATTTCAACACATATAAGAAAAATCGGCCATCAATGCTATAATGCTGCTTTGAATTTGCAGCACACCAACTACAGTCTCAAAAAGGTAAGGTCAGACAGCTTGTATCAATTACAGTTCTACACAGAAGTTTGAAGAAACCAATCCTGACAACTTGCTGGCTGGGACTGAGCAACTATTTTACATGTGCTATGAGTAACTGACGATATGATAAGCTAGTGCAAGCTACAGGGGAAATGAACCAGGGGCTGGCAGCTGCTCGGCTCAGCAGGAGAACCTAAAGCTGATGTGAGTGAGGTTGGATTAGCACAGAAGCCCCATTCCCAAAATGAGAAAAATAGTATGCGTCACACGCCATATTAAAGATAAGTGAGCTAAGGTGTTGCCATGGCAAAAGAACTTCAAAATAAACAGTTTGGAAGAACACAGATGGTAAAATTGATACTAGTAAATAAGATGAGCTTTTAGGGGGATTGATAATTACTGCAACGGGACTTTAATCCATTTATTTTGGCCATTGCAAAGACGTGAAATAATCTCTGTGATTATTGAAGTCCTTCATACAAATTTTGGAGTTGCTGATTTGACCACAAAGCTTCAGATGGTTCTTTAGTCCCATTGTGCAGGTTGCCAACCACATTGTGTTACTGACCCACCTGAGTCAGTTGCAGTTCAACTAGATCACTATAGCCTTGGTTTGCTAATGCCCAGCTGAGGCTTATGCAGTAGTGGCCTTTATTCATTCATAAATGACCCACTTACACCAGAGACAGGTATGGATTCCCTAGTCATTGCCTGATGAGCTGGTTGACATGTTGCAAGTGAAAGAAAGTAGCACACTGCTTAGATATGGGCTGCAAGAGTATAAAAAGATATACAGAATGGAAAAAATTAGATGATTGTAAATAGTGAAGACAAATATGGAAAGAGGAGATACGGCGACACTAATGCTTCATCCGGGCACACAAAACAAATTCTCTTTTGTGTCAACATGCAAAACCCACCAAAATTATTGCAAATTTGATTGACAGGTTCAATAATTCAGCCCGGGGAATTTATCAGTGTACTCCGATGGCACACTGAGAGACAGCTGTTTGTCAGAGAATAAAAGAGATTGTAGAATGACTGTTGTTGCTTCCTTGGCAGCATAAAACTGGCACAAAAATCTACAACAGTGAGGCTGACAGAACTGCTGAAATCACAACTGAAACATTGCCTGTCTGTGTGTCGGTATGACAAGCTCAGTATCATGTGCGTTATTGAAAAGAACAGCGTGTCTGCTGGGACTATGGTCTGAGAGAATGTGTGTGTGTGTGTGTGTGTGTTAGGTATGCCTCTTACCATTATCACTTTTATTCCCTGCTCTTTCTCCTAGACATCACATTGATCCTATAGTGTTGCTTTCTTCCCAATCCATTTAGTTGCAAGGCAGACAATTGGGCACAAGAGAAAGGGCAAGGTTGTTGTTGTCTCCGTCTTCAAGGTTGTTTTTTTTTCCTCAGCATCTAAACAAGAAGGAAAGATGTCAGACAATAACTTATGGTGATGTACTGCTCCATAGTGCATAGAGAGGTGTTTAATTTATGTTCCCAATACTTCAATACACACTGAGAGGACAAATGGAATTAGGTAAGGGAGAGGGGAGAAAAGGTATGATAAAAGAAACACCAACTTTTGTTTTTCACGTACATTTTGTGTATTTTTATAGGAAAAATTTATCTATTTGTGGCATACTTGAAGGATTTTTTTCCCGTTTTCTATATTTTCTCATATAGTTTGTCAAGCTGTATGTGTTGTCTAATCGTAAACATAAACTGCACTTAGCAATATTCTTACATGAACAATGATAAAATGCAATTTAAAAGCTATAACTCTGATTCATGAATCCACAAAGAACGGACATTTTTCTCCGCTGACATTTTAGTAGAGAAGCACAAGTGTGATTTATAAGGTTATGGCAGCATCCCCCTACATTGTCATATTAATCATTTCACAATGCTGGAAATTTTCTTGATGGGTGACACATATGGACCACAGTTTGGCCATTTTTACACCTGATTCTTATAAAGCCAACCCATTCAGTGTGTGGTTTGGTATTGTCAATAAAAAGCAAAGCCCTTCATGAAAGAGACGTTTGGATAACAGCACAGGCATGTTGCTCCAAACCCCAATTATATGTTTTAGATTAACCCTTAAAACTCTACTAGATCAAAGGCGCCCCCGAGCGCTATCACTTACATAATTTCTCTGGAACAGTTGTGTGTAACTCTGTGAAGTAAATTGTCTTAGATAATTTACCCTTTATGTGATCGAAGAAGTTTTCCGGGCATTTATATCCTGTCCAGGAGATTTACAATCCAGCACAAAATGTAGTGTTTACCTGGAGACTCTACATGTTATGTCCACAATAAGTGATCCATGGTAGCATGATTATTTATCAAATTTCCGTAATAAAAGAAGATCTCTATCACTACTATGTTGCTAAGAGACCTCTGTTTTGACCAAGAAATGATGATAAAGCCACTTCCTGTAAAAGTGTCAACCAATTAGATAGCTTAAATTGATGGTAACGTCCAATCAGGAGCTGCCAAAGATCAACAAGTGACAAGCTACAAGTCTTTTTGAAAAGACCAAAAACTATGGTCCTTTATGGCTGGCGTAAAACCAAGAACATATTTATGATACACGATGGTGCCAAAAAAGGGGCAGAGTTGGAGTTAGTTTTTTGAGGATAGTAGGTAAATAGTAGCATAAATAATTATAAATTTGAATAAGAAAGAAAGAAAGAAATAAATAAATAAGCACTTTTCTATGCTTTCTTCTATGTTGCAGCACTTTCATGCTAAACATGAGAATGCAGCAAATTGCAGCCACGAACCTCAGCTGAAACCTGTCCTGCTGAAATCCAGCCTATAATTCTGTTGAATCCTAATAGTATTGAATAGTTGCAACCTGCTCCCATGTACAGTACCAGTCATGAATAAAGACACAGCTAGACTGAATTGTACTGTTTTTGTGTTGGACCTGGAATTAACGAGATGTGTGAATCATTTGGAAGTTTATAGCTATATAGGCTAATAATAATGTTGCACCTGAACATTAGAATCTGTCATTGAAGCTTCAAATTTTATTTTGATACAATCAGGAAGAAGCCTCAAAAGCTTCACAAGGCTTCATTCTCCCATCACCAAAACATGAAATCCAACAACAAACCACAAGCAGTGCAGACAGAACCTATAAAACCTTAGACTGGACATCAACATAAGATTTGGGAGTGAACAAAGAAAGCCAGGGAATAGTAATGAGTATTAACGAGTAACACGGGGCAGGTGGTGATAAAGTGGGATTAACATCCGCAGGATATCTCTCCGTTACCTGGGTTGACTTACCCAGACATCCAGGATCCGGATAAGTGGTACTATGAAGCTACTGTGAGGTTTTTCAATCTTGATCACACAGGAGGGGTGCATGGTGTTTGCAGCGTCTGACCAATCAGAAACATGGAGAATCCCTGCCATAGGGCTGCTATCGAGCCAGTAACTCCAGAGCAAGTAATGCCGATACTGATACTGCTATCGTTACGGATACTTTTTGCTTGAAATTTCACAATTATTTGAATATTTTCCCTTTGATTATTGATCATGATTATGACCACAGTGTTTTTGCCAAATAAAACAGTTTTTATAACAAACTTAATGGCAGAACTGAGAAATTAAAATTTTAGCTTTTTTGTTTGTAAACAATATAAAATAATGAATGAAATGAAATGAATGAAAAATACTTTATTCATCCCTTTTAGAGAGAAATTATTGTTGTAGCAGAGTTGGGGTTTTTTTTTTGGTTTTTTTTTTTTCAAATAATAATAATAATGATGATGATACAAACAATTAAATTAAAGTAGAAGATAGGGCCTTGTTCCGGAGGGTGATGGCTGCTGGCAGGAATGAT
>JAOXYM010000001.1:10249014-10264056 GCA_028567055.1 Leptatherina wallacei
TATATGTTGTACACACACACACACACACACACACACACACACACACACACACACACACACACACACACACACACACAATAACACTAAATAATCATTTACTTTGATATTTACTATAATAATTCAGTTATATTAGTTTGTCCCATTTACTATGATGGTCATTTGTATTTGGTTGTGCAAAGATGATAAAGAAAAAAAAAGGAAACAAAATAAACATTGCAGTGGCCCCTGATATTTATTTAATAGGAAAACAATGGGGTAATGCAGAAGGAGACAGGAGAGATAAATAGTGGAACTGAATAACCAAACAAAGGAGCGATGTAATGAGCTCAGAGCAGGCAGAATGTACAAACATTGCTTTGCTCATAATGTAAAAACTAGGAGGGTCTAACTGAAATTGAAAAGGATTGGACAGAAAGGCAAAGCTTCATTAATATCATCCACTTACCGTAGGAATACTATATTATGCATAATTCCCTTCTAATACTCACGGAAGGGTTCATTTTCCCACCTAATGAATGTTGCCTTGAAATAAAGTAGCTACGCAATGTTTATTGCAAATGGAGTATACCTGTAGGAAAAATTCAGGGACATGCAGAATTAAGATGTCCGGACTTTGTTCTATCAAAAGACTCAAATTATTTCAATTCCAACTAAGAGAGCTACCAATAAATGCTGTTTAACTCATTGGCTGCCAGCATTAAAAGTGTCTTTCATTAATCATGACACTGTCTTTCACCGAAGCGTCTACTTTGCTTCGCCAGAGTGTCCCGTCGCCCCCGCTCTCCATTAAAAACTCATCTTTGGCAGTGAACGATCAGATTTGAAAAGATGTCAAAAGACGTCTTTGGCAGTCAATGAGTTAAACAGAGAGGACAGTAGAAGTTGTATTATATTTAAACACTGACATCAGCATGACTTGGATGACTCGTTAAAAAACACTGTCCATGTGCATTAGGTCATTAATTAATTCAAATTTGGCTCCAAGGTTGACTTTTGGGACCCTGTGGTTTGGTCCTTCTCTGTTTACACAGCTAAGACATCAGCTGCAGCAAAAATGACCGTTCCACAACTCCTCTCTGAACAGATGGCGATCATCATTTATCCAGAAAGCTGCAATTTGTATCAAAAACTTTGGCCTATTTAACCATGTTTAATGCACAAAGTTGTAGATTCTCTCCAGAAAGCTGTGCTCTGACACTGCCAGAAGGTTTTTCAATCACTAGATGTAGTTGGATTTGCAAGGGGAAAAAACACAATGAAACACTTATTACCACATTTGGCTGATTATTAATCGCTTTAAGGCAGGGATGTCCAAAGTCAGTCCTCAAGGCCTGCTTTCCTGCAGGTTTTCAGTGTTTCCCTGCTCCAACACACGACTCAAATTAAATGGATCCAATAGCGTAGGAAGTTCTGTGCAGTGACTCACTAATTTGAGTCATGTGTGTTGGAGCAAGGAAAGATGGAAAACCTGCGAGATTGTGGTCCTTAAGGACTGAAGTTGGACACCCATGCTTTAAGGCAGGGGGGCCCGAGTCCGGTCCTCGAGAGCTACCATCCTACTACTTTTAGATGCATCCCTTTTCCAACACACCTGAATCAAATGGCTGAATCCTCTCATGCATGTCATCCAGCTCTGAAGCGGCCTGGTAACGTACCATTAATTTGATTCAGGTGTGTTGGAGACGGGGTGCATCTAAAAGTTGCAGGATTGGAGCTCTCCAGTACCAGACTTGGGCACCCTTGCTTTAAGGTGTTGCTGTGTCCCTGAATGTTTGCAAGAGGGAGAGTGAGTAAATATTCTAAAGCACTCAAGCATGTAAATGGTAACTAGATAAAGTCCCAGGCCCCCCCACCACCCCCTCCCCCACCCCCCCACCCCCACCCTGACCTTTTGTGTGTTTACAATTCTGGCTGTGTTTTGTCATTGCAGATTCACGGGGCTACAAAAAACATTAAAACCAGAGGGGAAAAAAAGATAGAGAATAGTTTGGGGGCATAGACAAAAGCTTCCTGCAACTGTGATCAATGAGAGCAGATGAACGGAGCAACATAATTACTAACCGGCAGCAAATGCTTGACTAATGAGGCAAGAAGATAAGAAACAAGCTATGCTGCCTCCTTAGGAATGCAGCCTTTGTGATCACTGGGGCCGTCCAAGTTAGACTCGCCACTTACAAACCAGCGTCCAGAAAAAAAAAAAAAAGTTGTTGTTTTCCGAAGGATTCAGGACTGAATTTAGACATAAAATGTTACAGTTCACATGTTGTGTGTGGGTGTACATGAAGGGGAACATTTGAAATTCAAATGATGGATTGGATTAATTTCGCCAGAAAGCATATAAAATAACCACAACTAGTCAAAATTTGCATAACTCTTTTCTTTTTTTTCCCCGCAAAAGGCAGATTTTCAATAAGTAGCCCTAAGATGTTCTCTTTCCTCTAAATGTTTGCACTCCTTTTTACAATCACACCCACTCACTCTACCATCTCTACTGCTGCATCTTATTAAATCACGGTCATGGTGATGATATTGTATAATGATAGGCTGTTAATAACAGGGCAAGATGTCATCAGAGGAAACTGTAGCTTGCCAGCTTGATCTCTTACTTCAACATCTGGATTCTCCAGGCCTCTTTGCCCTGATACTTGTTGTAGACCTTTTAACTCCATACACACGATGATCCAAAAGCTGCATCATCTCAACATTCCCACCTGATTGATTCAGCTTATACACAACAGGCAGCAAACTGTACAGCTGGGCTTATCCACATCTCCTTTTTCTCACCACCTGCAGCAGGGCACCACAGAGCTGTGAGTTTAGTCCACCCCTGTACACGCTCTACAAATGACAGATTCTCAGATGATACATCCACCATTGCCCTGCTCAAGGACGATACTTCTGTCATAGACTACCACACTAGGGGTGCAACAATACACAAAATTTACGGTTCGGGCCGATACTGAAGTGTCACGGTTCGATATTTTTTCGATACAATAGATGTATTTTAATGCCTTTTTTAACTTGTAATTTTATTGAAACTAATTACAAATATTTGTTTAAACTCAAAAGTGCCGTTTTTTTCATTAAATGTTGCCGAAACAACAAAATAATGATAATAAATTAATAAATCTCTTGGATCTGTGCTCGACGATGCAGCCTAGGCGGAGTAGTCGAACGCAGATCCACTGAGCTTTCAACACTTAGCGCATCATCAGAGTACAAGTTCATGAAAAATTCGTATTGATCGATACAGTGCTCCCGGTTTGGTACGCACCTGTATTGAACGATTCAATACAAATACATGTATTGCTGCACCCCATACCACACCACAGTCTCACAATGATGTCAGGATAATTATCTGAGTCCTAAAGTCAGTAAGACGAAGGAGTTTAAAGTCAGTCGCCCTCCACAACAGCACCAATTGTCATCTATAACCAGACAGTTGAAATTGTGGACAGTTTCAAATACCTTAGAGTGACATTAGATAGCACACTTACCTTTGGTCAGCAGACGTTAAGAAAAAAAGCAACCAAAGACTGTCAGTCATCTATAAACTGAAAGGTCTTCATGTTGCTCCTCGCCTAACTACTACTTTATCAAAGCATCATTCCGCCAACCTCACTGTATTTTTCCAACATGCTCATTATTAAAAATCTGACCAAAAATCACATAGGTGACTAAGATTGCTGCCAAAATAATAGCTCTTCATATACCCAGCCTCACTGAACTTAATAATAAGGCCATTATACATATTGCAATCACACCGACTCAACAATGAACAAAAAGACACACTACCCTCAGGGTGTAGGGATTGGGCTCTGAAGTGCTTGTGAAGGCCTGATTTGGAAGGAGTCCAACAAAGTCTGTTGCTGTTGTGTTATTGTTGTTGCTGTTGTTAAACAAGTGCAGTGCTGTGAAAAAGAATTTCCCATTTGGTGAGAATGATTGTTGTTGTTGTTATAATAGGTATCACAATACAGAAAAAGAGGAAAGTTGAGTTTGTCATTTAAACTGTTAGGTTACATAATCCCAATTAGGCTGTTTGCTCGGTTTTACATCACAAAGCACCCAAATAGTGTGTTGTGTGATCACATCTTTAACTGTGAATTCGTTTCCTTTCTATCTCCCTCACATATAACATCAAGACAATGTCAATACAGGAACAATAACCAATTTTGTGAAGGGCGTTCTGTCTTGCAGGCCTTCATTACAGGCGTTTAAGCCAGCAGGGGCCAAAGCAACACCTCTCTTGCCCTCCTATTCCCTCCCTCAACTCGCATGCTGTACACGCACACACTGTAAGAGTTTGTCCATCACCTCAAGCTGTCAGTTTGATGTGCGAAACACAAATTCACCCTCCTTCATTTGAAAGACAGCTACTAGCAGTGTTTTACAATGCAAATTCAACCTTGTCCTTTTATGTGGAACCTTGCTTACATGCATACTGTGTCGTGCTTTCCAGAAATGCTTCTTTAAATGCTGCCCTCTCCAAGTAGTGGTCAGGATCAATGGTTGTCCTGCTTTTAACCTGCAGTTAATATTTTATACGTGGAGAAACTCTAAGTCTGACTGGGTGCACACTACGCTGCCCATCCTGGCTCGGGTCAACTCATGATAGAGAATTATTTAGAGGTGAATAGAAAGCAATGTCAGGGTAGGAGAAAGAGGAGGAAATTAAATATTACATCTTCTCTTTTGTACTGTTTTATAACAGTTTTGGTCAGATGTTGCATCGTGAAGTTTTTAAGAGTCTCATGATTTCACATTACATTTTCTGAATGTCATTGAAAATCATGTAGCAGCACAGATTTTTTTATGTATTGTTTAAACCAGATGATAATCAGTGAAAAATGATGTATCAACATTCATCTGCGTGTTTTAATTTCTATAATTAGAGAATCTGCTCGTAGATGGTGGCAGTTTGTTGCTGCACTGTTCACTTTGAAAGAAACAATACGTGAAAATAAGGCTTGCAAAAACTCAGCGATGTTCAGATGTCCTCTTCGCTCTCTCAGCTCTCTGAGAACATGAATATATCTCTTTATCACGCACAGTTCAGTCCCAGTGTGAGCGTGGGAAAACAAGCCATTCACATTTTCAAATACACACAGAAAACCCAGTTTCAGCATGAAATCTATAAACGCATCCAGTGATGATTAACAATGATATTGAAACTCTTTTTTCTTACTGGTTATTTTTGTTTTGGATGTGTTACTGATATGCGTGACAAGTTATTTCTGCACGCCCAATACTGTTAGGAAGGCAGGTGTATATGAATAACAAATTGCAGATGACACCTCAGGAGAAATGTGAGCTGTCCAGCATATTGAAATGAGAATTTGTCTCAGAAATGGAGTCGCATCTGTTGTTGAGTTTACGCTGGTGCATTTGAAGTTGGCTCCGTGTGATTTGCATTTTAGATGCCTTTCCACATTGACAGGAGGGAGATCATAATCTTCTCTCCTCGATGCAACCTCTGCCACCCTGCGCTGTTCCATCATAATGTTATCTTTTTGATGTCAAAGCTGGTACATAAGAACACACTTAAAATACATTGAATAATGGAAAATACATAATGTGCTTGACATGACTGATAGATAAAATGATAAAAACCTGCATGTGTAGAGTTGTTTTGATGATGGTCTATGGCTACTTTTATGATGACTACTGAAAGATGGGGCACTGGTTGCCTTCTAATAGACTCAAGATTTATTCTTAAGTAAAGAATCTTAAACCTTTTCAGCTTTTAAACAAACACATTAACTCATTCAAATCTTAACAATAAAAGGTTTTAATTCAGTGCCCATTTAGACAAAGATCTTTGTGATGTGGGCAAGAAACAGCCTCAGACATTACAGTTTTTCATACTACTGAGATAAGTACAGGCTATTGTGTGCTTACTACATACAAAGGAATGCAAATGAAAAGGATGTGAGATAAAGGTTTAATTGCATATCGTCTTTAGCTTTTAATGCAGCAGTTTGTCATTTTAATCAGGGACAAACGGAAAACTATTCAAAAGACACAAGCTGTTCTGGTTTCAGTGCCCATGCTGACCCCTGTTAGTTGAAACCTCTCACAATGTGCACGTGAGCCTCAGAAGTAGACCACAGAGCAATGGAAGAAGCTGACCCGGGCTGATGAATCTTTAACATTATGCAAACAGCCGGGTGTCAGCGTGTCGTTTAAAGAGAAAGAGATGAGGATTTTAGATGGAGTTCAAGATGATGGAGGCTGTGCTAGACACTGGGTTGTGGTCTTTGGGAAAGTTTGGGTTCATCAATCTGGATGTTAATTTGACACATACCAACCCAAACATTGATGAAGACCACATACAACAAAGATGCCAAAGATATTCCCTTGTTGTTACAGCCCCTGTCAGCAACATAATGCATCTTATCACATTTTTAGTCATCGCAACTTTCCAGAGATCAGTTTGACCCATTCTATGTGTGATTTTCAGAAAAAAAGTTGTATCCATAGAGGCAATTAAGATGCAACTTACAGGACTTGAAGGATCTGCTGCTAACATCTAGCCTGCAGCCATAAGCTGCCCTCAGAAATGTTTTGTCCATGCAGTTGCAGCTCATGGCTGTAATGGTTCAGTGATCTGTGTTCCAGTTTACCAGCTCTGGCTTACTGCTCTGGGTAGGAGTTCAAGTTCCAACCCAGAAATGTATTAAACTAGCACAATCTATGTTTCACTTTAGATCCTGATACCATGGGGGGAAAATGCCAGTGTATAGGTAATGAGCAGCTTTTAAAAATCCTGGCACCTCTGATGTATGTAAGGAAGTAATTAAAGATTTATCCATATAGTACTTTTCACATATAAAAATCACAATAATCAATGGCCTGATCAATGGCCTGAATCAATAATCAATCCGAGAGGAAATAAAAAACATGAATGATCATTTCAAGATCTGATTTTGACAACATTCTCTTGACATTAGAGATAGTTCTGAGATGATAGAAAAAAAATTTGTCAGCTGTCTGGAGTGACCCTCCAGAGACATAGCCAGGTCGAACACAACTCTGAGGTTTCTGAGGCTAGTAAGAACGATTTGTCTTTTTATACAAGTCCACTGACAACCTGTTTGAAGCAATATTACAGCTAACTTATGAAAAAGTGACAACTTACCTATAAAGCACTGAAACTACTTGGTTAGGTTAAAGAAAAGATTGTGATTTGGTTTAGATTCCCCAACTTTAAGTTGTTGCAGCAAAATACAGAAAACAGAGGATGATGCTGAAATACTGGAAAAACAGTTAGAGCAAGCTACATTTCTCACACAATTCAAAAGTTAAAACCCCTCAGACTTCCTCCCTTAGCCATGCCTCCAGAGCACAGGAACAAATGGCAGTTGAGTTTGATAGACATATCACCATTGAATCTTTTAGAACGAGCCGGTTAAGTTGATTTGATGGTGTTTTTTCAGTCCTGTATAATTTTCTATTTTTGTCTTAGAGCACTTAATTCATTGGCTGCAATCAGGGTGTGAAGGGGAATTTAAGTAATATTGTAAAAAATGCTCCTGGAAAACATCTCCCATTTTATTTTTAAGATGTCATGCTTATTTAAAATATTCATGTGAGAGCAACCTCCTCTTTCAATTAATCACTGTTGGGCCCTCAAGTAGGGCCCCTAACTCCATCTGGACCAGTGACACAGTATTGCAGATCGTCCTGCATCTTGACACCAGCCATAAGCTAGCAAAAATCATCTAAAAATGTTCATTAGTATATCTGTGATTAAAAAAAAAAGGCGGGTTTTGTCCTCTGTTTGGGCAACACAAGGGGGGCAAACAAAATAAATATAATAAAATTAAATGAATGCAGGCACTTCTAGCTGCAACTGACCATTACTATTATATACTTTCTTAACTGTGTCCTTCTACGAGAGCTCTTAAATATCAAGAGCCTCATTTCCTGCTTAAAGAAAGGTTAAATAAAATTTAACTAAAATAATTGACAGGGGACTTTTGCGTAATGGCTGACTGGTGATCGAAGCCAAACTCAATCCCTCAAATTCTTTTTATGAGAACCTGAACTAAAGATACCCCTGCACTCTATATCTTTTTCCCCTCAAAGTATAATTTAAACCTGTGATTGCTTGTAGGTCGAATCCAATTACTTCACTCAGAAAGAGACAGAGAAATCCTCCGCAAAAGTTTTTCAATAAAAGTTTTACGATGAAAGATGAGTCCAATATAAAGCAATAACACTAGCACATCCTCATTAAAAAGTACTTTGTCATATTTCAACTCCAAAAGGGAACCTTGGACCAGGAGACTTTTATTAACCCATTAGCATGCTAATTACTTCAAAAATAAGAACAACACAGAGAAATGAGTACCCAAACCCACCAAATCAGGCGAGAAATGTGTTTGGAAAAGTTGAGACACATTTTCATGGCCCGTTTCTCATTTAGACAAATTATGGCAAAACACTATACAACCCTCTGCTGAAAAATGATATTGTCAGTGTAATGAGGAAGCCATATAAAGAAATCCTGGCTTACTGTTTGCAAACAAACATCATTCAAGATCAATACCCACAACAATGGAAGTTGATCCTCCAAGCTTATTCTCAGAAGCTCAATTGATTTTTATTGTCTTTTTCTGAGATATATTTGGCTGCAATACACTGAAAAAAAGAAATCCACATTTTTCTGTGTTAATCTTGGTCTGTACAATACATCTTAGGTAGGATTGTTTGATTTAGCTTACAATAATCCATAGGAGCTAAAGGCTTCTTTCCAAAATATGTAGAAAGTTTCAAAAGCCTATGCACCTGTTAGAAAGGTGATTATGAGAAAATACAGAGAATAATAAGGATGGAGTGATGCTGGAGGGGGGAGAATAATATGCTGCTAATAAGACCAATGTCCAGGTGATGAGGCTAGGTTACAGGATGAGGCTAAAGACATGACTTTTGGTTATAAACACGGACACACTAGAGACCCATCTGGACCTGTATGGGTGTGCGTTACTCTGTGTGTTCATGTTAGCCACAGACAGAAAGACAAAGAGGGGGAGTTTAATGGAGTGTCCCAGGGCGAGGCTCCGTTGTTCCCCCTCATCAAGCACGCTGGCAGTGCTTTAGCCCCATAATGGCTACCATGTGCCCTGAGCTAATACACGCTCCACAGTTTCCCCTCGCTCATTGCTCATTCTTATAGGCCAGGTGCAACCATAATCGCACTGGGGGCGGAAAGTTGAGAGGATGCACTACATTAAGAGATAAAAGGCAAGTGTGTGTCGTGACAAGGGGGGAAAAAAAGATATACATGTTGGAAAAGTGAAGAGAAGATGAAGGCGGTCGGGTGAGGAGGTGGGTTTATGGGGTGATTATGGAAGGAATCACAGAAATAAACAGCTGTCAGTCTGAGAGAAGGCAACGCTTGCTCCTGTTAACATGTCCATGTGGATCCAGTCACACACATCATCAAACACACATGCAGAAACTCATACTTTGTCATGTGCCCACTCATACATACACTCAAGAACATCCCTGACAGCAGCCAGAAGGAGAAGAGGAGCGATATTTGGCAGAGTGGGGGGGAAAGTCCATGACAGCTGGAACCTACTCACATATATCACTGGGAGAAACCATTACAGACAATCATAACAGTGTCGGTCAATGTGCACAAGGAGGACATAAAATCAAAAGCCCACCCTCTCACAATATGTCTCTCCCTCTCAAAATGTTTCTCTGTCTGTGGCTTATGAGTTGACCTGTATGTGAGTGAATAGGACAAACAAAGATAACATTTCTAAACTCTTAATGCTGTTAATGTACATCTCATTAATATACAGTTAATGGCTTTCAGAGGAATCTCATTTGGAGCAATTACTGGTCAAGCCTAAAAGCACACTTCTAGTTGCTTGCCGCTAAGACTTTTTATTTGGTATCTGCTGCCCTCTAATGACAGTACAGAAGCACATGCTGATTCCAGTCCAAAGGAAAAGGTTAACCCATTACAGAACACTGATAAACACATAAACGCAATGTAAGCTTAACTCATTTGAAATAGTTATTACAGAAATAACACTTTTTTGCTGTCCCATAGAATCTTAAACAGGATGCTTGATTTAGGAAAGCTGCACAAAGATCTGTAGGAAAAGGGGAGGAATTCTTTCTTTACACTTCATATCTGAATCAGCTAAATAATAGAGTCTGCAGCACAGTGCATGCTGAGTGACCTCATTTCATATCATCCCCTGTCAAGGGAAATTATTAGACTACGCCTGGTGTTTTCAACTTATCAGTCCCAGCAATCTCCAAGTGTTATGCAGAATGAATAAGGTGATAATGAGGGGTGTCTAACACAGAACTGCTATTTAATCTAAGGGTGGCAGTGACTATTAACCTTTAACCTGCTTTTCTAGCCAATTTTTCTTTTTCTTTCGTTCAAGTCAAATCTCATCACAAATCTTAATTGCCTTAATGCAGAGAAGTGAAGTTTCCATTGCAATAATAGGTCATGTTTTGGTATAGCCATGCAAAATTACGCAGCAGTAATTATCCCATCAGTACACTTATCTCCTATTTGTGAATAATATCAAAACAATGGCCTGCTTTCTGAGTTGAATTAGATTCAACAACAGAGGCACCTATTGAGAGACTATATTTATCT
This sequence comes from Leptatherina wallacei, assembly GCA_028567055.1. NCBI lineage: Eukaryota > Metazoa > Chordata > Actinopteri > Atheriniformes > Atherinidae > Leptatherina > Leptatherina wallacei. The sequence goes on from JAOXYM010000001.1 coordinate 10,259,654, forward strand.
GTGTCCATCAGTTTTAAAACAGAAAATGGAAAACTTTGCTGGAAATGAAGGTTTAGATCTTTTAGTAATATCTGCAAATAAGGTCACTGAAGAATGGGATCGTGTGGGGAAATCTCTCTACAAAACATCCAAATCAGTAGAGAACAGAACTATGAAATACATATCCATTCCCTGAACATATTTTACCCGTTTTCAATTTCCCAATGTTGATATATCTGAATCAGATATGTGCTAGTACTGCAAGGAAGATCAGTACACATTTTATTATTATGGTCATGTAGTAAAATGAAAACTTTTTGGAAAAATATTATACGGTCCTTGGTCAAATTATTGGCTGAACTCTCCCTTCTGATCTGGCATTGTGTGTCTTGAATAATAGTGCTGAAGTAAAAAAAAAAAAAAAATCGAACAACTTGTATGACAACTAAAAGACTAATAACTATGAAATGGAATGATGCAGATCAATGGAAAGATAGACGGTGGCTACAAATATTTTATAATTTCCATGGAAGGGCTTGCAGTCTTTCTGTCTGAACATATTAGAACAACAGCTAACCATGTTGCAAATTATTCATAGAATTCCCAACTTTTCTTCCAAAAATTCCACATCCATGGTCCACATGTCCTTGTTTATGGCTCATCTCATTTAGTTTTGTTTCCTTACGGCTCAATCAGTTCAATTTACTGTGTGTTGTCTTTATGTGATTTATTTTTTCACCATGCACAGACATGTGTTGGTATATCAACGTATCACTGTGTTCCTTTTTTCTATTTGCTGAAAAACAATCATTTGATTTACAAAAAAAAAAGAAAGACAGAAACTTAGGTTTTAGGTTAGAAATGAGGTTTAGCTTGTAATATGAAACCTAGCATCATGTGGCCAGGCCTTTCTCCTTCTCCTCACATTGCTTAATGATCCATATTCAAACAGGTGGGGGGTAGTCTGCACTCTTTCTCATTCTCGTTGCTCAGTTCCAGTTATTTTATCATCGCTCCAGACTTCATTGTTTCCTGAGAGGATAAGAGGTCTGTAAAGCTTCCTGTAAAATTAACAAAGGCTACCATATGACCATCATCAAATTCAAGGTCTTTTAAAATGAGATGGCTTTACACACTCTCTTCCTCTGTACGCTTTCCTATCAGTGTGAGAGGGATCTTTTAGTAGCTTCTCTCTTTAAAAACATCTTATCAGGCCAGATAGTTCAGATTAATGATCAGCCAGAGCCCAGAGACACGCAGAGACAGAGCCATTTACAACATTCCTTTTTTAAAATCAGGCACTATTCAAAAGCACCATTTTCTGTTGCAGTTCTTTTTCTCTGGTATCTAATCTTCCTAACAAAGAAAGCCTCTTTTCAGACCTGATTACAGTTCTTACTCTAAAATTGCAGTGAAACAGTTATTTTTGATACATCTCTCTAATCATCCTCACCGTTTCAGTGTGTAACATTTATGGCCATTCATTGGTAGAACCCAATATGGTACACATTACCATATTTTCATTAGCGTTGCATTGCATAATAATGAGAATCATTTTAGTTTTATGATCCTAGACATTCATTTCCAAATATGCAATACATTCCTATCCTTGCTGCTCCTCCATGTTGTACCACCACATAGCCCAGAAAGAACAACCTAGGAAATGACTCCAGAGTGAGCCATTTGTGTTTTTTATGACCATCACAGTTTTTTTCTGAATAGTTGGAAAAGGAGGATGAGTTGGGTGCTGGAACTTGTGGTTAAATGTTGCTTTATCCCACATGCTGAGCCTTTCACATTCACACAATGGTAAATGTATTTGTCACACCAATTCAGACAAGCAGAACCACATAATGTAGCACCTGCAATTTGCTTAAAATGGTCTTTTCCTCTTTCAAAATTACATTTTTAAGTGAATGAATATTTTCAAGCTGCCAAAGTGGCACAGTCATGGGTTAGTTTTGCAAAATGCCTACATAAGAAATCTGCTATAAGAATTTTTACAGCAGATACGCCTCTGCATGTACTCTCACTCAAGTAATACTGTTTATGCAAACATATACCCAATCAATAAAATAAGAGATTTTAGCATTTGCACTGATGTTTTTTTTTTCATAGATCATGTTTGAATGATTGCTTCTTCTTCCATGTCTCACATTTACCACTTGACCAAACTCGGTCATTATGAAGCTTCAGCTGAAAATCCAGCCTATTTCTTCCTGCTATTGACCATGTTTCTTGTTTCTCTCATATTGTGAGAAACTAACTCCGGTCTTTTCTGTATTTGTGTGTATCAACTGAGAGTTCATGCACCTCTGAGCTATCATAGCAAACTATTATAACAAATATTGATTGATCAAATGAGACGAGCATGTATCTTCTCTGTTTGGTGAAAACTACTGAGATCAATAATGTACACAAATGTCCAAACCGGGTTGGACAATGGTTCTGGTAACTTTATTTCAGACCTGAGAAATGCATCAAAGTGACAGAGAAACTGATCATTCTGCCCATATCTCAACCTTTAAGAAAATAAATAAATAAAAATGTACCAACTTTCACTCCTAATCATGTTGCACACTAGGAACATCACTCAGTCAGTTTTGACTAAACTAAAAAGAAAATCCTCTTATTCAAAATATTCTCTTCTACTTTGCAGAAAACACGTGAAAAATGCTATTTTCTTCATTATTTCATTATGAATTCTATGCCACAATTTCATTTGAAGGCTTAAGTTATGCTGCCTATTCTGTCTTTTGTTTACTACACTGGTCTGCATCTTGATATAATCCTGATAATCTCACTGTAGGTGTTGAGTCAGCAGAGAGTGGAGTAAGACAGGGGGGTGGCGGGGCCAAGCTGCCCAGCAGCAGCAGTGGCACTGTGTGGTAAAATCATTTCCTCCAGCTCTCTAGGCTACTGCATTCCTGCGGTTCACCCGTCTGCCTATGCCAGACACACATGTACATATGTTACGTGTTAACATGCCAGGAAATACACACAACAGATGTACAAAGACTCACACCTTCAACAAATGTATTTATATGGAAACATGATGGCTGCATGTTTAATGTGCAATTTTGGCAGCAAAAAATAATCGTACTGCGTTGTCTTGCTTCCACAAGCTGTCTTTTTACTATTGCAACTTTTATTTCTATTTACCTGGACTGGGGTAGACAACTGTAATGTAATAACTTACATTTTGTGAGGTTTATTTGTAGCTATATACAAACCACTCAGAGCAGGCCTTGAATCAGCTGCCCCGGTAAAATGTGCTCAAATGAGGGCTGAAGTTTCAACCAACAGTGCCCTCTTCTGGCTAACAGTCATTGATGCACTCTTTAAAACACACTCATTATCATCTCCTCAACATCCGATCCTGCACAGTACCCCATAGAAGTATGTTACTCCATATAAGCTGGAAAACACTAATGATCTGTGTATGAACCTATACTTATGATGGAAATGTATAAAAACAACCCGCAAAATGTATTATTTAGACTCTTAGATAATTGATCGTTTTTAGAATACCCAATACGTTTTACAGCCATTTTCTGTCCAGTTTAGATTTTGGGAGGACCGAAAATAAATGTTCCTCTTTGAACAGAATAGAGGATTAAAACTGACGGAACAAAACTGCAGCAGAGATTATGTAAAACTAGTGACAGTCCAGATTTTTTTTTAAAATCCCTGTGAGTGAAAACACAGGAAGGTATTGTTTTCTTTGGACATCTTTTTAAGTCTGTTTATGCTTTGCTGTACATGTTCCTCACAGTGCCATAACATCTTATGTGTGTTTTATTAAAGAAAGTTAATAGAAAGTAAATTTTACATGTAACTACAATATTTACTTAATAGAAAACCACGACTGCCTTTAAACTATTTAAAAATGATGATCTAATCACTTTTTTCCCTCAATCAATTTCTTATTTGAAAACAGGGATTTGAATAAGGTGAGTCATGGAATGATTTCATTTTATAGATTCTCAACTCTTCACCTGATAATTCTGAATGAAGATGCTGAACTGTTTGATGGCAACTGATATTTTTGGGCATTTGGCATATGTGCTTTTTTTTTTTGTCAAGAAATATGCTGATTGTAGTCATTATGCAGACCATAATATATTCCCCATTTTCTTCTATGGTGTTTATTCTGTTGTTCAGGTTGTACTTTAGCAGTGTGCTGTCTTGGTAGCCATAGGAAATGTCTTTTTTTTCTTTTTAATGTAAAGTTTTCTGTTTTCTTACAATGAAATGGAAGAGAAACATGTTTTGTGAAACAAATTAGAGGAGGTGTTGACCCTGCAATGGACTGGCAAACTGTCCAGGGTGTATCCTGCCTCTCACCAAGGCAAGGCAAGTTTATTTGTATAGCACATTTCATGTACAGGACAATTCAAGGTGCTTTACATAAAACATTAGAA
>JAOXYM010000001.1:10264156-10283225 GCA_028567055.1 Leptatherina wallacei
TGAGGACTGGTGTTATATGATCCACTTTCCTGGTCTTAGTGAGGACTGGTGTTATATGATCCACTTTCCTGGTCTTAATGAGGACTGGAGCTGCAGCATTCTGGACTAACTGCAGCTGTCTGATGGACTTTTTAGGGAGACCTGTAGTAGTAGCAGCAGTAATGTAGTAGGCAAGTAGCTGTTCGGATAGATTCTGGAACATGGTAGGAATAAAACTGGGAAAAGTTAATTTGCAATTTCGATCTTAAGGTCGAAATTGCAAATTGCAAATACTGCCAAGCCTTTGACTTAAGAAGACAACAAAAACAAGAAAGGCTTGGCAGTATTTATAATTGGAAAAGACAAAGTCAGAAGTGAAATTTTTGATAAGCTTTGATGGATACCAGTACCAGTTCAACCATGGAAAAATTGGAATAAAAATTCATTTGAAGTGAAATTACATACGTTACAGTGAGAAACAGCAAAGTTTTCAAAGTATTAAAGTAAAAGTTCTGGTTTCTTCTTTCTTACTCACACATGCAACTGGGAATCAGCTGAGTTTGGGAAACAGACACCCTGTCTACCTTTAAGATTCGACTTAAAACCTTCATTTTTGATTAAAGCTTAGTAAGTGCTGGCTCAGGTAACCCTTAGCCATCCCTTTAGTTATCCTGGTAAAGGCTTAAGCTGCTGTGGGACATCCCATGATTCAGGGGGATGATTCAGAGAAAAGATTCAATGCAATCCATTGGAGGGAGGGTTTCAGTCTTAATATGAACACAATTATAAGGAATTTGACTAATGTGGATTATATAATCAATTTTATTGTATTATAATAGGATCCCAATTAATCTGATTTAATTGGATTCTCAAAGAATTGGACTGTATTTTGTTTAAAAGTGCCTTGCGATAACTGTCATGGAAGTATACAAATAACATTTTATTGAATCAAAATGGGCCCTGCGACAGACTGGCGACCTGTCCAGGGTGTACCCTGCCTCTCGCCTGATAATTGCTGGGATAGGCTCCAGCCCACCCGCGACCCTGCATGGATTAAGCGGTACAGGAAATGGATGGATGGATGAATCAAAATGAATTATGTACAGAATCACCTCATTAGATTATTGATGGTTTAACATCAGTATAAGCAGCATGTTACTGTCGGAATTCCAACTAGACTGATTTATATAAAGTTTTTTATGTTGTTTATCAGATAAACCGGAGAGGTTTTGAATTGATCATATGGAAAGAAAAAAAAGACATGATCCTTCAAAATGATTTGAGTTTTCAAACTTTGTAAAAAAGGTTTCCCACATACCTTTGATTTGTAGGGAGCAACTGGAATATTTGAACAATTATTCAAAATAAATCTTGATAATGCTTTGAGGGATCATTTTGTGGGTTTAATGGGAAAAACTATTGCAAGTCATGGACATTTAATTGTGATCTTAACTAAAGATTGCTTTCTATGATACAGTATACTCCAAAAATGATGGAAACTATATATCTATTCTTGAACAAGGACTTGTATTTAACAGCTATTATATTCTACTATGTGTAAAATATTCACATTCGCAGTAACTTAGAAACTATTAATTTGTTCTTGAAAAGGCTATTTAGACTCCATGGACCTCTATTGGCTGGTTGGAACGACTCCTCAATCATTTGTTGTCCTTTAGTTAAGGCCTGTGATGTATTTTCCGTTGGTATTTGAAACTAATGTTATCTTATCTATGAACTTCGATGCACATGCATACACACGCATGTGCACACACAAAAAAACACATGCAGCAACATGTATGCATTAAAGCTCATTCATTGATTGAATCAGCCTTGTTGACAAGCGGCCAGCCTTTTCTATAGTGACTTCAGTGTGAAATATCACAGCCTCTAACCTCGCTGTGCAAAATAAATATCAGTGAGTGATCTCACAGTCACGTGGTCTTCTTGTCAATGGTCCAAAGATGAACTCCACTCTTGGATAAAGATGGCATTTACCAGTCCTTATATGACCTAATCACTTTGTCAGGGTTTTATCCAAACTAAGATTGATAAATCAAGATAACTTGTATTTTTTATCAAAGTATGTGGGCTAGAATAGCAGTAACAATTTCCCCTTACATCATAATAGTACTGTAAAAGCAAAATGTTCATCCAAATATTATTTGCACCCTGCTGTGCCCCATCATCTCTGCTCATCAATTTCTAACACAGTGTTTCAGAAACCTGCAGCACACAGTTAGGATTATAAGCTTTAGTAGTGATTGTGTGTGAGTGACTGTGTGTGTACGTGAATGTTTGCATGCCAAGCCCTTGATCTTGTCACACTTAGAGTGACCTCACAAATCTGTGCATGGCCACCATCTGGTCTTTTGTCTTATACTTTGTAAAGAAGAGCTCATGTGTATGTGCATATGAAAAATCATACAATACAAGAATAAGTCAGTCACATACAAAGGTACATGGAAAATTGTCACATGGTCATGCAATGCAACCACACACCTGCCAAAAATAGAACAGACCTGCAGACAGTCCAAACATCGATGAAACAGAGCGACAAAATAAAGCTCAGTCATGTTGATATAAAACAGCCTCTGCAAATAAACTGCATTACTGAGTTTAGGAACAGACCTGAACAGAATTCTAAACACCTAAATGGAATAATAATTCACACACAAACACACACCCACACTTACACACATCAGTAACGGCTGTAAATCACCTCAGAAACAACTGCACTTGTGAGAGATCCATCAGTTGGGCCAAGGCTGGTAGGACAGGAAGGCAAAAGAGACAGATGGACTAGTTTAACAACAGTAAGAAAGGCTGACCTTCTTCGGAGAGGAGAGAAGTGCAGAGAAGAGAAGATGAGAGGATGGCGTCAAAAACAAAGACGATCCTCTGGAATGGCTGCCATTAATCTTCGGTATCTCTACAGACACCGAAACCTCTGAGAGTTTAAGAGGAATGGCAGAATGTGTGAAGAAAAGATGGAGGAGGAACAGAAGGCCGGAAGCAAGAAATGTGACTGAAATGGTGATTCTAATTCAGTTTAACAAGCTTTCACAGCAAAATCAAATTATGTAGAGAAGACATTAGGGAGGCTGAAAGGAGGAGGAGAATAAATCAGGCTCAAAAACTGTTTTGATAAAACAGATATACCTGTTACAAGAATCATAAAATGTGAGTGTTCATAATCTTAACTCCCTTAGGTTAACAACAACATAAGCATCAATCCATCCAAAGTCTTCCTCCAAGTAACAAACGTTTGGATTGTTTTGTTTTTTCATACAGGTTAGTAACGACTATAATGAGATTCAAAGAATATGTCGCCTCTAGTGGTTGCAAAAGCAGCTGATGTGAAGCATTTAAAGAACATTTCTCTGTTTTTAAAGTGGGGTTGTGTGAAAGACTAATGAGCTGTCAAGGATTTTTAATTTACAGAAGGCTGCAGTTTTAGGACCTTCATTTTTCATAATAGCTATTTTTTGGGCGGACAAATTAGCAAGAGTAATAGGTCTGCCTTGCAACACGTCGTTGCCAAATCAACTTGGGTAACATGCGCCCAGATTGACTGTCTGAAGCAGAAGTGGCAACATAAGTATATTCATAAGGCCTCACTTAAGTCACTATGAGATTCCTTCCACAACTTTGCTTCAACCACTTGTACTATCTTGAAATAATGTTAGTGGTGGTGGTGGGTGTCACTTTCTGTACTATCCTTCACACGCTTCACACTTTCCACTAAATTGACTGATTCAGATTATTTATTTGAGAGAAACTAAATGATCATAGTATGCTTGACTGTCAAGTTAAATAAACTTGGTACTAAAATTCTAGTGATTTCAAGCTCAATTAATCAACAAAAGTAAGTTTTTTTTAGAAACAAAATAGTAAAGTTGGATTATGATAAAAAAAAAAAGGGGGGGGCTTAGATCAACTACAGCCTGAATAGCCTTTTTAGATTGTATCTGGGGGTCAACCTCACATCTAAGTCCATCTGTCCATTCATTTTCTTTACCCACTTAATCCAGTCCAGGGTTGCAGGAGGGCTTGAGTTTATCCCAGCAGCTATCAGGCGAGAGGCAGGGTACACACTGGATGGGTCATCAGTTCATTGTTTAAAATGCTTCCCTTAATCGTGTTATCCATCAACCCCTCCTTCCTCTTAGAACTTTTTGATTCAAACAGAATGCTTGAGAAAGACATTTGTTCTGCTTATTCTTGCTGCATGTGGGGACAACAGTTCAGAGGGTGCCCTGATATTCAGTGGCAATTATAGAGATATGTAAAGCCCTTGATGTTCCTTTTCTGGTTAATGGAGGAGCAGTGAGTCCAGGCACAGGTGACAGCATTACAGTATCTGTGAAACAGCTGGATATTCTAAGTACATTTCATTCAGTGTTAAAAGGCAACTCAGCTGAGATCTAAAGCATTTTTGCCAAAGTCTAACCACTCATTAAAAACACTGAAAATAACAATAATCAACAAACACAAAGAATAAGGCAGCTATACCAGTATCACCTAATGGCATATTAAAATGTTCCTGCATAACTCTTGTTTTTCTGTCAGAATAAATTGACTATTAAAACATAGTTACCTATCCTGTTACATTTAAATGAATAGCTTCTATCAGCACCAGTGCTACAGAGACAAGCAAACAACAACCTTGACCTTAGGTTGTTATTTATTTATTTATTTATTTATTTATTTATTTATTTATTTATTTATTTATTTATTTATTCATATAATTTGTAAAGCACTTTGCAATTTAGTTGAAAAAGTGCTATACAAGTAAAATCATTATAATTTCATCATTAGACTTTACTAAAAGAAAGATTTCCGTTTGTGAAAGTATAGTTACAGATTTCACTATAGTAGAGAGTAAAAAAATAAAAGATTCTTACAGAAATCAGTGAATATAAAAAGGAATTCCTCTATGAATGTACTGTTTGAAAGAAGTAAGTTTGAGAGCTTCTTCTGCCTTATGGAACAAGAACAACCAAGCCTCCTCCTGTCAAAATAGTTCTGATATGCTAATGGTATTATATTGATATGATAATATAATGCAGCGATCTGTGGAGACAGAGTAAAGAGCTGATAATACAAACATGCCATCATAGAGGAGAAAACTGATGATACTTTATCAATTTGTTGTTCTAAATTTAACATTTGTGTTGGTTTTAAGAATGTTATATTGCAGCTTTTCTAAAAAAATATTTTTACTTCAGGATTTGTGTTTAGAACATTGCACTAAAGATCATCTGCAGAAATAATGTTGCTTTTGTAAATAACATTTTATTAATTTAAGGCCCGTACTCACTGTTCCGTGTTTTAAATTTTTACTGGTGTCTCATTATTCATTTATATCACAGTTAAAGCTGTTTTAAATCATTCACCTGATATATTTATTTGAGCAGTCATCATGTGACTAATTATCATTAGTCTCAGTAGATACACAGTCAGCTTTGTAAGATGGTTAAAGAAACTGATATAACTGGAAACTCAGATGACATCATGCTGCTGGATCTGAGACCGGGAGCGTGTACAACACATCTGTTCAGAACTAGATTCATAAAGGGATGACAACTTGAATGGTCTCTTTAAAGCTTCTAAACCTGTCTCTACTTACTCTTTTAGGGCCTCCGGGATCCAGCATTGCTTCTATACCATCAGCATGACATCAAACTCCTCTCAATTCAGATCTTATCAGTTGTTTCAAACATTTTGTGGGGATTTTTTCAGTTTTTATTGGATGGAGAAAATAATTAACAAGACATAAGGGAGAGAGAAAGTGGTCAATTTGAAGCAAAAAGCCCAAATTGGAATATAGTCTGAGCCTTGTGCAGCCAGGACTTAGTTGGTGCACCCTCAACCAAAATCAACATCAGGGCACCCTCTTTGAAAGCAGATGTGAATGAGAACAAAACAGCTGGTGAAATTATTGTGTACAATGTGTAAAAGTTAAAGTGCAAACATGAAGGCATTTTGGTCATAAATCATATCAATGCACTGACCGTGTATACTAGAAAGGGACTTTGTGCAATTTAATGAAAATACGTTTTGAATATTTTGAGCCTTGTTTAGTAAATGGGTAAAAAAATATATATTTAAAGATGATAAAAAAGGAAACCTATGTATAATGTAAAAAGTAAAAGCTTAAAAAATGCAAGAAAATGCATAAAAATGTAATTTTATGGCACTTATGTGTATATACACACACAGACACACATATACATATATATATATATACACATAAATCTGAGCGAGCTAAACAGCTTATTTTAGGTTTTTTTCTTACAGAGAACATTTTATTATTAACCATGACGATGCCAAACCACATTTGGCAAGTATTGTATGGTTTCTGTATAAAAAGTTTAAGGTAAAATGGTCTGCGATCCAAATTGATCACCCACTGAAGACTAAAACTAAATCAAACTAAAATTAATTGAAGTATCTAAAAGTGAACAGGTTAGACTGAAATTAAATAGCAAAAAAAGACAATAAGTTATAAAATACAGTATATGAGATCAATCAGCAGTTACAACCAGCCAAAGCAAACATGACAACATGAAAGAATCTGTTGGTTATGAAATAAAAAAGAAAGTTTTATTAGAAATTCATAGTTATTTTGTTTTAATGAAAGATTTATTTAAACTTCTTACATTTTCCCAAGTTACTCCATCAAGTTAAAGCTGGATCATTATTGGGAATTCTGTTCCAGACTTCGGCCATAGTTTCCTGTTCACACGTAGAAAACAGCCGGATAGTCTTAGTGATGTCTTTTTACTACTGGAAATACCTTACAGTGGAAATCATAAGTCATAGTGCTTTCCTCAGAGCATTTTCGTGGCAGACGTGGCTACTGACTCATCATGATGTCTTTCTTTGCATTGGAATCAGTAACATTCACTTGGACATACATGTGACTGTGATGGAGTTAAAAACCAAGCAGAAGGAGCGTGATGCAGTAAACATCTGTAAGTAAACTCAGTCAAAATGAATTTGCATCACAACTGTCTTTTCTGTTGACACATAACTCAATCAAAGTTTTGGGGGGTTTTACTACAGTGATGGTTACAAAATACTGTGTCTGCAGTTCAAGTCCGCAAACAGCTGTAAGGTTAGGGTGAAAGATACCACCGAGCCAGAACTTTCATCTCTGTCTATACTTTGAGTTGTTCATGAAGGCATTCATATTGTTACTGAGAAGTTATGATTCATTATATCTCAACACTAGCACTGACATATCCATTTGGGAGCATGTAGGAGCTTCATTACATTTTTGTCCTTAGGAGCAGAATGTTTTGCACCTCTGGCCCAGACTGAAACTCCCTACAGCAAGCAGCCATCCATGAAATGAGAAAATCTATAATGCATTTAATTCTGTTCTCTGTAGATCAAGGCTCTGTCTCTCAGTGGCACTGGAGGGACTGCAAACACTGGATCAACCTTCCTCCAACCTTTTTGCAATATTGAGAAATACAGGAGATATTTTTGAAACGGTCCAGTCCACCCTCTCTGTCTCCCAGCCTCCTTTACAAATACAATTTGTCCCCACAAACACTTCAACATATGACTCTCCACATATACGTCTCTGTTGGCTCTGTGATCTCTGCTTTGATCTCAGCATTCTTGGCTAGCTGTACTTCACATCTGCTCCTCAGGAGATGAATTCGCTGTTCTCTTATAATCTAAAGTGGATCTCTTCCATCATCCCAAGGATAATCAGTGTGGACAGGCTACATGAATGAACTTGCTGGGGATCTGCATGAAATGGTCGCTGTGCCCAACTCTGTGCTGATGAAAGGAGTTTGGAGTACAGACTTCCTAAAAATAGTTATATTAGGAAGATTACCTTTTCAGTCAAAGAGAAGCGTCCAAGATTTCAGCCTGGAGGGATGCACTCAGACTTAGTCACATTTCCTCACAGCAGTCTGCCCTTTGAAATTACCCAAAGACAAAGAAGATGAATGAGGCAGATTTCTGGCAGGATTTCACTGAATTCTAATTTGCTGGATGGCTCTCTGGGTTACACAATGACGAACATGGATTTTTGCTGCTGATTTATTATGGCCCTTAAAGGCCTTTTACATCCTGGTTGTACAATGTAAATAATTATTTTCTAATTGAAACATACTGAAATATAACTTATTGATTTAACTCACTGATCGATCTACAGTCAGACCATATATGTCTCCAATTTCTTCATTTGTGAGATGTATCGCTTTGCATCAGTCATCAGCCTATGACCACAGAAGACATTTCAAGTCTGACACTGGCAGTTCAAAAATCAGCAGACATCAAATGCTGAATGGACAGACACAACATGATATCCGATCATTTCGCCATTCCATTGTTATTGACACTGTTTATGTGAGACTCTTTCTGGGTGACTGCCTCGCAGTTTTCTGTCCCATGTGTCATGGTGGCTGGCAGGCAGGTCCTGCTTGATGATGTCACTGTGTTTTAAATAACTAGGCCACTGCCATGATGGTCGGTGGTTTATAACCCCAGTTCTTCTCAAAATCTATTCTAAAAGCAATGAAAGAGACAGTGTAAAGATTAAACTGTAAAAGGAGTACAAGACGGAAAGAGGATATACAGTTTTACGGTTATAAATGCCACTAAATCAAATCAGTGAGATGGATGGGAGCAGATAAGGGAATGTGAGACAGTTATCATGAAGTTTAATTAGGTCTGGCTCACTCATCCTTTATTTTCTGTAACATATGAGCTGTGGACATCATTGTGAACTTCTAGGTCTGCGAGGTTCCTGAGTAAGAATACAAGGAGGAGGACACTTTCTGTGGATTTTAAAAAGGAAAAAAATAAATCTTTTTCTAATCTAATCCAATATCTTGATGTTGGAACATATTATTGTTTGATCTTAAAAATGATGCATCACAAAGAAAAAGGTAGCTACTCAGTTTATTCCCATTAATACGCAATCTATGTGCACATATAGCTGAGCATGTTTGTTTCTATTGTTATGCAATCTGCTCTTAAAGATTATTTGAAGAATAGTGCCCGTACCCAAGATGTGGACGCTTCGATTGGTCAGATGTTATTTCTGAGCAATCAAAGCCCTGTGTCGTTTTCTTGTCACCACTTAGATTTTTCTCAGCTTGAATGGAAGCACAACTGAGGCAGTAATACATATGTTCTACCTGCAGCCCATTTTTCCAAAAGATAATGTAGACATACCCAACATGTAATGTCTTTACATCTCTTCCCGCATTACCTTCGATCGTTCATCTTTTCAGCTTTCTGCTGCGTGTATGATTTTACAATCTGTCTTAAATTGGTATCATAATGTATTGTTTGATGTGCATGTATGCCTCTTGTTGCTGGCTTTTAAAAAAACTTTTCTTGTGCCACCTCTTGCCAGGTCATCATTGTAAATAATAATTTGTTCTCACGTGATTGGTTGATCTGTTTTAATAAATGTTTACTTTTTACAGGCCCTCTGAAACCTAACAGTTTTGATTAAATGAAAATATGCATATTGGGGTTACAAAAATGCCAGCCACAAACTCAGTATTGCATCTTTCCAACTATTAAACAGCCAAATATCATTTTAATTTGCTACATCTTGACAAGGGACTGAAGAAATTCTATAGCTTCAAGAAGATGGAGCCTTAACAAAGGATTTATTAACTAACTACTTTAGCTTATTCAAAATAGAAGGTACACAATCCTGTACATTATATGCATTATGTTTTATTAGTTATTTCAGAAATAAAAAATATATAAAACTGATATTTTTGTTTTGATATTTAAGTTTTGTTTCATATGCATGATTATGACAATTGTATACACTTTGAAAGGCCATTTCTTGTGTAAGAAAGTAGGTAACACACGTGAAAAAAAAACTCCAGCTCTGTAATTTTCAGTATTCTGTTGTATCTTAAAGCTGTTTTATGTCCTCAATTCATTGCTCAACTTCGGTCTCAGAAGAAAAAAAGTGATTAACCAAACACGTTTGATTTTACCCCATACCCCACATTTATGATCAATGAACTCAAATCCACACATTGTAGCCACGCAAACATAGAAAAGCATTGCTAGAACAGTTGCGCAGCCCGGCAGAAGAGTGAGGCCAATATCAAAATACGTTATAAGTTAGTCTGAAGCACAAATACAACAACGTCAGCAAGTGTCTTTGATAGGCTCAAATAAACATCACATGAAATCCAGAAGTTTGTATATTTTCCATTCTAGATTACACGAATCTATGTTTATCCAGTCGTGCCTTGACAACGTCGTGAACGCGCATGTCAGGATCGCTGCAGAGATCCTGCTGCCTCGGCTCTCACGATTAATCGTGAGGATGGTGTTGACAGCGAGAGGCGACGGACGGGCAGTTTTATATGTTTAAATAGATGTCAGGACCTGATGAAATTACATTCAAACGGGTCGAAAACGATTACTCCGCAGCCCTACCGTTTGTGGAGGAAGACGACACTGTCAGGCCAAGGACGACGTTTATGTTACTGATGGAATTCCCAGTCGTTACTAGATGGAGAAACCGAAAGGGTGGACTCGTTATAAATAATTAAAAAACCTATCTGCTGCTAAATTAGAAGGAAAATGCATCTTCACCAGGTGCTGACGGGAGCTGTAAACCCTGGAGATTGCTGCTACTCGGTTGGAAGCGTGAATGACATCCCTTTCACGGTGAGGTTTAATTTTGATATTATTTGCACAAGATGACACCCATTGAAGCTAACGACTGACTAGCTAGGTGGATAGTTAGCCAACTAGCATTACATCCACTGTAAACAGGCTGGTGAGCGAGCTAAAGCACTAGCTAACCGGGCTGTACGTTAGCCACACCGACAGATCCACACATACCGAGGCGAGTCTACGAGGGGCATCATTATCATAAGCCCCCTGTTTCGTTTACTTTGACCGTTGGTCAGTCATTGACAGGCTACAATCCTGCCATGGTTTGCAACTGGTATTTATACAAACATTTGTTTCTTTAGTCCAGCATTTATCGATCTAAGACGTTGCACGGTAGCCACTCAGATGACCTTTAGCTGGATCTTGCAACATTAGAATTACTGCAAGGGAATCCCTTTGCGAAGCAACCACATTATTAGGAAAAATATTTCTATGGGACACGCTCTGGGAAAATGTTGCTGCTCATGCTACAGTTTATTGAGTGTGCGATTTGACAGAATTACGCACCAATACAGAAGAAAAACGCTGCAAATTTGTCTGGTAGCTGAACTAGCTAAGCTTGCTACCATTTGGCGTTAAATCCTCCTCACGGATCATTAGCTTGCTGTCATCCTGGCATCAGCTGCGCCAGCTATGACGTAGAGAGCCTTATATGGATACATGCGCTAAAAGGCTGTTTGTTGTTGAGAATAAAATATTCAGCAACAGTGGGGCTATCTGTCACCACTTTCACATCAAGAAAATCCAAGTCAATAGTTCATTTAGAGCAGCATGGCAAAAAAAAAAAAAAAAAATCAGGCATAGAAAGAAACAAAAATCCAGTCTATTAAACTTATCAGTTTGGGTGAAGTGTTGAGTTAAAGGTAGTAGCAAACAAAATAATGGTATTCTGAGTCAGCTCTCACACTGACAACAGAACATGAATAAGGCCATATGGATACCTATATGATCTTGAATGATATGCTGTAAGAAAAACCATCAAAAAGCTAAACTAAAATGATGAGAGACAGCATTTACCTATGATATACTTTGTTGTCACCAGATATTGTGGCGTTTCATTAAAAAGAAGGCAATCTAAATGTATGAGTTGAATTTCAATGATTCTGGTGCCAAATTCTTGAACAGCTATGTAGCACAGTGATGTTCTCTCATGCTGAGAACACAGTAAGCCTTTTTTAATGGTTGCCAGCTCTGGGTTTGGTCAGTGTCTGTTGCCTATTAGTGAGACGGTGCTGCTGTCCTGTTTTTATTTTATTTTATTTTGCTTATTCATCTTTTTTTTCTCTTTTTCCTCTTTGGAAACTCAGACGAAACTCTCTCCCTCCTTTTTGGATTCCCCAGTCAACTAAAATATAGTAGAGTAATTGTCCTATTTATCACTGCTAAAAATACAGGGAGGGTTTGTCCTTTTTTTGCCCCAACACTGGCTCCAGATCAAGGTAGTTCAAATGTAAGCTGGCGGATGTCGTACTCACAGTCATATGTGGTAAACAGCAAAGGACAGCGATGGTTGTGGAGCTACGCCTTGGACGTTGCCACAGGGCCCCAGTTTCTGTGTCTGGTGTTTTCATTCTGTATCTGAGAGGGTATTTGAAGAGCATGAGACATCATGTCCAATGCATTTATAATCACACTGACCCCTAGGGCTCCGAGGCCAGACCCTGACAAAACTCACATACACACACATATACATAACCTACAACATCCATGAGCGAACAAGCTCCAGCATAGCACCCACTGTGGTTCTTGCTCGGATGTGACCTCTAACAAATTGAAAGAGATTTTTTAGGGTGGGTTGAACATTGAACTACAGTTGTCCTCTTGTTGCCAGCCAAAGGGGGGGGGGGGCAGATTGTAGTGTTTAGAGTGCATTAGAATAATCAGACCTATAAGTCAGAACTAGAAAAAGGAAGTGCACATAGTGGTGACTGACTATTGGTTTGAAACCGTTGCTGATCATGGGACATATAGAAAAGCTGTTACCTACATACGTTTACATTGTGGCAAAAATAGTTCAAAAGAAAATTCCCATTTTTTTTATAGCTTTTATTGACCTGATATTGATGCTGTTAATGTGCCTACAAACAGCCTCGTGGCTTTGATATGCAGAGCTGCAGATGTCTGATTTGCTAAAAATAGAGTAAAAAGCACAAGAAGGAAAGGGATGAGGGAGGCAGAGCGAAGCCCACTACAGCTCCATATTTATCTTAATTTTGTTACCGTCAGAGACGAATTGCATATTTGATTTGCAGGCTCTGATGTGCTTTCTTTCTGAGAGCTGTAATCAATGGAATACACCAACATTTTGTAACTTTTTTTGAGTAGAAAATTTGATTGTAAGTGCTGAGTAATTCCACTTCACCAGGTTATATGACCCTTTTTTTTCTTAGCGTAATGTGGCCGAGCAGGTGACTGGAAAGTGCTCTTTTGCTGGACTAAAACTCAGCAGGAAATGAATTGCATTGTACTGTCTCTTTTTCTTCAGTGGACTTTTGCTCTCTAGCCTATCCTTCTGCAGCAGGCTTCCAGTCATGTGCACAGAGGCCAATGTCTTATGTCCAGATTGTGGGAGTATTTTAATTAGGGAAGTATAAATCTGTGAATATGTGGGAGCAGGTGCAGTATACTTTATGCTTCCAGGAGAAAGCCCGTTCAGCTCTGCTGCCTTTTTCTGCACACTTGTGTGCACAATTTAACCATATAGCCAGAACAAATTGTGAGCTTTGTTGTTTTGGTTTTTAGCTCTCTGTGAAGAACTTCCACACTAACAATTGTATATGTTTGTGTGTGGCTGTGTGTATTATGTTCTGAACCACCTATAGTTTGTGTGTAAATTGTCTAACATTTTACAGAATAGTTGGCTGGTTACCAGTTATCAGTGATAATGAAGAAAACTGCTCAGTTGGTGGGTAAAAATCTAATGCCTTAATACAGAAATTGCCACAATATTTAGCTTTGGCAAATTTGCTTATACTATTCAATTTTCTAACATTACACAAACTAAGTTTGAGAATGTCCCTATGTATTAGGCTTATCCATTTAAACCACATTTAAAATGGTTAAGGTTAGTAAGAAATGGCCCAAGAATCAAAAGCCAATATGTTATTAGTTTTACAATGCATGTATGCATATTTATATAGTATATTGTTTCACTCACAACAATACGTGCATCCAGTCTGGCTGGATACTTTGACTAAACTGTGCATGTTATGACCAACCGACAGAGTTAATACCTGCTGTTTTGTTGTAGTCATGCTGCAGTGAAAAGCTAGGCTGCAGACAGAAGGGTCAAAGTACAGGCTATAGGTTTTTTCAGGGATAAACTCTTTATACAAATGGACAAAACACCAGGTTACTACAGGTTAGAATTGACCAATTCATATGCAAAAAAGATCATCTTAAAGCCAGCTAGTTAAGTCAAACTGAAGAATTTTTACTTGGTAGCAGCTGTGGTTGCGACACATTTGCATGATTGCGTTAGGCATGAGGAAGAAGTGGTGTTTGATGGAATGAAGGCAGAAGTAATCCATCACTCTCTTCCTCTTATCTACTTTCATTACTACACCACATGACTGCATTCACTCCTTTCCTCTCTAAAATACCCCCCCAAAAACAAACAAACAAACAAACAAACAAAAAATCTGCTTTATTTTTGCCTAATGGTGGCTGTCATACTCTGAGTAACATCAGAAATTATCCATAACTAGTAAGATTTTTGTCACGTACTGTATTTTCACTTAAAATACAATCTTTCGATTATTTAGAAACCTTTCTGAGATTCAGAGTATATTTTCTTATACCAAGGAGATACCACATAAAGTTTTTTTGTTTTTTTTTGCAAAAGGTCTCCTGCGGTTTTCATTTTACATCACAGTAGTTTCACATCCGGTTATATATCTGCTTTCATTAGATGCAAATATTTAATTCATGAAAAGACGGCATTATTCTTATGATAAGAAGTTTGAGGCCCAGACAAATGTCTGTGGTCTTTCTTTTTCAGGACTTTATACATGTCCACATTAAAATGGCCAAAACCTCTGCTAATCAATGCCTTGCATCACCTCTGAAGAAGACAGGATGATCAGACAGTGGCTCCTTGATGCCATTTTTTACTTAATCAAAAAACTATTCCAGAAGTTAGCGCTACATTATGGCAGCCGAATGGATTTCTAGCAGATCTTTGGTTTTAAATAAACATAAAAAAGATTTCTTGGACCTTATTAACATTAGAAATCTCTCATGCTATCTGTTTAACCCAGTTTCCTCTCAGCATTTTAAGATATTACTTAGATTGGTGAGGTTATCCCCTGCTAGTGTTGAATATCTCTCCTCCTATTAAAAGACCACAGAACACAAACACTATAAAACTGATTTATGAATTACTTTCTAATGTTGTCGATGAAGACACTGACATTTTAGCCCTCTTTGTTTCTGCTATTATTCTTCCAATGCAGCGTTGTCAGTGTAATGGTGCTAAGATTCATCCTCATCTTTGTTAGGTTTGCCAAGTGACCCAGTTACTGTAAGAAATCTAAGTATGTCTACGTTCTTCTAGTTGGCATTTTTTCAGCACACCAGTTGTTTATGACCTGCAGCATGTCCGGTATTAGCCTTGTTCGTGCATTTCTCACATTTTGATCATGTTTTTACTTTATGAAAAGAACTCCTTTCTTCCTTGCTCACACTGTACAAGTTACCTATTACAAAAAAAACAAAACAGAAACTACCTAGTCTCACATAACAATGCATTTTATTCGATTTTTTATCTTTACTGATCATAGACTCACCATGGACTTTGTGTACTGCTTATTTATCGTTTACCTTGATGCCATGCGTCAATATTATGTTGCTACTAAATGAAATACCCTAATATGCCTTCCCCAGCATCTTGATCTTCTTTGTGTGTGAGCATGTGAAGTTCTGGATGATGATGATAGAAACACAGGACACAAATAAAAAGTCCAAAGCAAAAGAAAAGCGCAATAGTCACAGTCATCCCTGTTATAAACTACATTTTACAAGCCAAAGATCCAGCCAGGCCCAAGCGATCTTGCTGACAAAGAGAACAGAATGAGCTCACGCGTCTCTGGGTGTGTGTGTGTGTGTGTGTGTGTGTGTGTGTGTGTGTGTGTGTGTGTGTGTGAGTGAGTGAATGAGAGGGAGAGGTACTAGAGCAGTTCTAGACAGTGCGTGACGGTGACAGCGTTTAATTTTCTGCCGTAATGTGAAGGAACAAACGCCGCAGTAGAAGTAAAGCACACACTGCACCGCCTTTTACTACTTTTACATCATGTCACCCAGATCTTATCCGGTCGTATCAGTCGGCTGATGAACGTTGTTATTAGGACTGCATCCTTCGGCTAAAGTGTTGTCCTGTCGTGTGTCCCAGTAGTTCTCAGCCTCTCCTCCTGTTCTCCTGAATAATAAAAGACACAAGCCGTCAGGCTGACTGTACCGTTGCTGTGAGGCCAGTTTGCCCGTCTCCCAGGTGCTGCTGTTATTGCTGCCAGTCTGCTTCAGTGTGCCAGCTGACAGCAACAAGCAGTGTATCAATTTACATTCCTGTCCATGCTTCATATTGTAACACAGGTCTGCTCACTGAGTCTGGGAAAGAGCATGTGTCATATTTATTGCATAACCAGGTTATTTGATTATTTATTTATTAGTTTTTTCCACAGCATGAGAACAATTTGGGGTGTTTTTAAATGCCTACTATGCCGGGCTCATATCTCACCTTTCTAATTAAGGCTGTGCAGTTTTTTCTTTATTAATGATCTAAATGAGAGGCAAAATAATAATTCAGATTTTTTTGCCATAATCAAGAGGCCCTTTTTTCTACTTCAATATTTAGGGCGCCATAACAAACAACAGGATATAGGCAGGTGATATATTTTCCCTTTGATTTAAGAAGTGCAGCATCAGAGTACTGTGACATTATGCTGGACAGTCGGCTATTATTATTTTTCTTATTTTTATTTTTTACTCATGTGGTTGCAAATGCTTCCTTTAGAATAACCCCACACAATGCTACACACATCAGTCTTTTATGGATCGCTATTTTGTTGTATACGTGGTTGATGTTGCTTTTTTAGCTGCTCATAAATTCTGTTTTCGGCCTCTTTTTCTTTCAGAATATTAAAGTAGCACTGCCTGTTTTATTCATGAAATACCTGCAAATAGAACCATGGCATCTTTCCTGTGAAGGATGTCACCATTTATGATGCGACCATTAAAACTTTCAAAATACAAAACTAATGAAACTGAGATTAATGTGTCTTAACATGGTGTCTAAACCACCGCAGTTCTACTTTAGAGATGTTGAACTTACAGCCTTTTACTGTCTGTATCAATCACCTTTCTTCCCATCATGACCCTGTACCTTTAAGCTTCTCTTAATGTTTACACAGCAATGAATTGATAGATAAATTATCTCTTTGCCCCATATCCCACATTGGATTACAGCCAATTTCTTTGCTTTTATTTACGAGCTATAACACACTTGTATGTTCAACATCTGCCAGCCTTTCGGCACATTGCACTGTTGGACGTATATAAGTCACAGTGACAGGTGCACATAAGACGCCTACACAGCTGGAGCCCTTGCTTTTATGCTTGTGTGGTTAAAGTTGGCCTTGAGGTGCTTTAATTTACATTGTGTATCTAATTTCAATGCATTCATAGGAAAATTTGAAACTTTGATACTAATACCAGACATGGTTGTGAAGAACTAGAAAGTATAGTATAAAGATTAATACATAAATAGATTATTCTTCCCTGGTGATTTCCAGTGCTATAAGATACTTTTGCATGGTGTTTTTCAAAGGTTTGCTGGCATTTGTTCTTTGCTTTTCAGTCTGATTGGTTTGTTTTTGTCTTGTTTTCCCCTGTATCCTTGTCTCTCTCAGGCCTATGGCTCAGGTTGTGATTTAGTGATCTTGGCGAGTGACTTTGACTGCGTTCAGATTATCCCTGGAGCTCAGAATGGAAACATACAGGTGGGCTGCGTGGAGTGTTCCCACCAGCTCGGCAGGGTAAGTCTTAAGTGCACACTCCGATGCTCACGCACAGTTTTTAGTTTTCCACTGAGGCCAGAGGACATTACCGGTGTTGCTGAATACAAAGTGGTACATTTAGCCACGTTTGCTCCTATCTTGTGGTTTCCTTGCTGTCCTGCTCCACTCTCCATCCACACTTCTGTGGGAGCGACTCTACAGAAGCACTGATGAGCTGAGTAATGTTGTGATGATGAATAAACTCTCTATTTTTAGATTGCCGCATCTTACGGAAACACAGTCTGCATCTTTGAACCTCTTTCTACCAACCCAAATAAACGCCACAAGGTGAGTATAAATGTCAGCTTTTTTCGACTTTTGATTTTAGTCTGTATCTGGGGGGGTTAGTCACACCTGTGTGTAAATAACATCGCATGGTGTGTGTTGCTCTCCTACCACTAACAGCAGCTTAACTATCAGTGGCAAAAGACAGGACAGTTCTTCCTTGATGCCATCACCTACAATCTGGCCTGGGACCCACAAGGTATACCTGCGCTTTCTGTGTTTAACCGTTGTCTGAAAAAAAAAAAAAAAAAAAAAAACGAATCTAATTACAAACTCCTCCCACCCCTTTGCCC
The DNA here is from genome assembly GCA_028567055.1 of Leptatherina wallacei. NCBI lineage: Eukaryota > Metazoa > Chordata > Actinopteri > Atheriniformes > Atherinidae > Leptatherina > Leptatherina wallacei. Next base: position 10,282,455 of record JAOXYM010000001.1, read on the forward strand.
CCATATGATTAGTCTGGAACGGCGCTCGCATTATGTTCGCATCACTGTGTGTATGTGGCTTTGCAAACTGTAGAAGTGATTGTGGGACATGAAGTGTGTAATGAAGTGCTTTTGTGACCCCAGGGAATCGCATCCTAGCAGCAACTGAGCGACTGCAGCTGTGGGCGCCACCACATACAGATGCCCTTATAGAGGAGGAAGATGGACAGATTATTGAGGACAAGCCCCACCCTGTCCTCAACGACTGGAACTGCATCTGGCAGTGCAAGTATGTTTTGGCCTTCGCGAAAGCATCCGACATGAGTTACATGAGTCGCACACTTTTACTGGAAGTCTTATAAAGATTAAAGGGGAGTATCACAGGAATGGTATAATGATTACACTTACTTGGTATCTGAAAGTAAAATAGGAGCAAAATATTTAGGTGTTTCTCTGGTAACTGCTCTTTTTTGCTTGTAAAAACCTACGGGCAGTTACTGATTATCCAGCAGTTTCATTCTAACCAAATGGGAAAGACTTGTATGATCGGATATAAGCCAGTCTCGAGTCAGCAGCTTGTGTTTAAAGCTGTGTAAACAGAAATGAACATGGTACCATGTTAGTAATTGTCATGTGATGACACATGGGCAGCCACTAGAACAAGGAAGTGCAAGTTCAGAAATTAGCAGCATTTTGCTCATCCACACTCGGCTGACAAAGAGGTGTGTGTGTGTGTGTGTGTGTGTGTGTGTGTGTGTGTGTGTGTGTGTGTGTGTGTGTGTGTGTGTGTGT
>JAOXYM010000001.1:10283325-10294754 GCA_028567055.1 Leptatherina wallacei
GTGTGTGTGTGTGTGTGTGTGTGTGTGTGTGTGTGTGTGTGTGTGTGTGTGTGTGTGTGTGTGTGTGTGTCAGGGAAAGCAGCTGATACTGTTACTTCATCTTGTACTTCTCTTTAGGACTGCTGCATCTGTCCATATCGCCAAGTGGTCTTCTGATGGGGAGTACTTTGCAACGGTTGGGAAGGTACCAGATTCGCATTGAACCATTTTAGTAATCGTTAGATCTGTTTGTACGGTTGCATATAATGCATGTTGTGTGTGTGTGCATACATAGGATGACTGTTTACTCAAGGTGTGGTATCCCACCACCGGCTGGCGCTCTGCAGTGGTGGTCCAAGACCCATCCGATAAAAAGACCCCTCCTGTTCACTTCTCCTTTGTTTACCTGGCCCACCCTCGCTCGGTCACTGGTATGTCCTGGAGGAAGACTGGCAAGTATATGCCCAAGTAAGAATGGACACAAAGTCACACGGCCATGATGGCCAGAAACATGTGGTTTTACCCCCTGTGGTACATGAAATGAAATGAAATGAAATGAAATGAAAAATACTTTATTTATCCCTTTTGAGGGAAATTATTGTTGTAGCAGAAGGTTTTTATTTATTTATTTTTTTTTTTGTTGGTTGTTGTCTCCTAAAGGGACAGGCTTTATTTACACAGTGTGCTGTTGCTTTGACTTTGGATCTGTGTGAACAGGCGAAAGAGAAACATTTTACAGTGTTTCTCATTTGAATCATAAAGCACTTTTTCCTTTTTTGTTTCTTCTTTTTTTTTTCAAAAAAGGTCAATAACTGCACATTGAATACCATGAGTACTTCAATCTGACATGTAAATTCGCCAGACTTGGGAAGTCTAATGTTACCGGATCATGCACACACACACACACACACACACACACACACACACACACACACACACACGGGTAAAGTGGGGTTCTGTTTCTTACTCAAGGACACTTTGACACACAGAAGAATTAGAGATCAAACTGCTGATTATCTGATTGGTGGATGTGCAGCAGTCCTTGTAGCACCTGTGTAACCAAACGGCAGGATCATGTATTTGCACATAAGCTACATACCGTGCTATTCAATATATCATTACCACAGTACGTTTTTGGAGGTTTTTTCCTGGTCATTGGAGGAAATTCACTGTCTTGCAACAAAATACAACCTTTACTTTGTCAAAAGATTAGCAGTGTGCACTTCTAAAGCAAGTTGACAAAACCTATTGGCCAACTGCTTGGGGGAAATGTTTTTGTAACTATCACAAGATTAAAACTTCCTCACATCTTCACTTTCCAAACCTCTGAGCATTGGTTTCCTTGAAGCTGTCATGACCTGAATATAATCTCCAAGGCTTCTTCTCCAAGGCCTTTTTTTCCCCAACACTGAAATGTCCTCAATAAACATGAGTATTGTTCTATATGTTAACATTGTAATTTATCTTTTTTTAAATAAATATTGCTTGTTGTGAAGTTGCAGTTATAGAAATCATTAGAAATAACAGGAGAGATACATCATTGAATTGATGACTTTATATTTGGAATTTGGAGACTTAACTTTGCCAGTCTGCTGTTATATAATTTGATCATTTTTATAGCGAACAATTTGAAGATAAATTAAATTCTAAGAAAACAACTGATGATTAACTAGTTATTTACATTCTGGTATTTTTAAGGGGTTCGGTGTGCAATGTTTTGCTGACATCCTGCGAAGATGGTGTGTGTAGGTTATGGTCGGAAACCCTGTTACCAGAAGATAGTCTACTTGGTGGGCAGATCTCTGAGAACACACACTCCTTCAGCTCCAGCCTGCCAGGCCTGGCGGGCAATAAGGACAAGATCCAGCATGCTTTGGAGGTACGCTGACCATACATTTTGCATTAAAAGCAAATGAAGTAAGTGTAATGCATATATTCTGTTGGTTTTATTCCTGTGCTTTGCTTGTTTAGTCAATTCATCACCTTAAACAACTGCGGCGGGGCCGGCGACGGTCCTCTGCTCTGGTGGCACACAGTGAGCTGCTGCCTTCCCAGCTTGGCACACAGGACTCCCACACTCACCGCCACATCGCTCATCATGCCAACGCCCTGTGTCACTTTCATATCTCAGCCAGTATTAACCCCAACACAGGTAAGTTGTCTTGTAGGAATGGCTTTGAAAATAAATAAATCAGTTCACAATATTTCCTCAGCTTTAGCGGTAGTTTTTCAATGTATGACCATTTTTGCAATGCAATTTCCCCTCGGGGATCAATAAAGTATAATTCATTCATTCATTCATTCATTTTTCCTTTTTTTTGTTCTTCGTATTTCTCCGTATCTCCTTCCTCTGTAAGATATCCCATCAGTGCTAGCTGATTCTGCCATCTTCAATCCAGAAGATGGCACCAGTGGTGGAGGTTTCATGGTTCACTGGCTCAACAATAAGGACCTCAGCTTTACTTCTTCCATGGACCTCTTCATGCTGCAGCTCCGTAAGTTCTCTGAACAGCAGTTGGACCAGGCTGCTGAAGACCCCCTAGAGCCTGAAGGATCTCCTATGAAGTTTGACTTTGGTATGATTCGCCACCAAACCAACTTATGATTACTTAAGCAAATCAAAAGCTGCGTCTTGAAGTAAAAACATCTTGGTTTCTGGCTTTCTAGAGCTGGACGAGATGTCTGACAAAGCGTCCTCAGAGCACGGGGAAGAAGCTGATTCAGGAGAGCAAGGAAGTACCAAAGCCTCCTCCCCCGGATCCAGCTCCAGCATGCCTTTACCTTCCATGCTGCTAGAAAGGAAGATGGAGACACTGATAATAGAGTGGAACAAAAGCCCAGATATGCTGTTTACTATTCATCCCACTGATGGATCTTTCCTGGTTTGGCATGTTAAGTACCTGGATGAATACAACCAGGGCATCTTCAGACAGGTTCAGGTAAGCAATGTTGAAGGAAAAGGTTTAATTTCAGTTATCTTTGTGGACACAGTGACAGTTGCGTAGCTGTGGCTGGACACTTTTACATCATCACAGTCTCTGTTGAGTAGCATATGCAGTTATTTATCAACTGCTAACACAATCTGCTGTGGGCAAAGCTCGTCTTCTTTTTACCAGTGAAAGTGATGGTTAGCACCAGCAAAAATATAAGAAGCTACAATTATGTGAACGTTTTGTAAATGTTTTGCTGATCGCTAATCAGTAAGGGGGCTTCGGTCAGGGCATTAGAACTCAACCGCTGATAGCTGGAAACTCTGCAAACTCTGGACAGATTTAGGTGTGTTTCACAAACACAAACATTTTAGGCTGACTTTTAGACTTTGGTCTGACTTTGTCAAACTCCTCTGTGCCTGCATGACATTTTATGGTATGTTTGAAGACAGAAGGGAACTTGTTAGCTGCGTAAGCTATAAAAGTGACATTTTCAACAGACTCAAGCAATATTGTGACAGTCCCAGAAGGTTTTTCTTACCCCAACAAAAACAAATTTAATGCTTAAAACTCATCAAGTTGTTGAGGTGATTCAACCCAACCATCCTGTGAAAATGAATAAGTTAAAATGTTTGATTGATGGTCACTAAGAAGACAAACTATTTCCATCAAATATCAACCAATCAAAAACTTATCGGAAAGCCATTACTAATGAGAGCAAAATGTAAAGATATGTGCAACTGAAATGAACGTCACTAACTGATTGACTAAAATATCTCATGCATAATGACATCACACTTTGAAGTTCCCACTGGGGAGTCAGGCTGTCCCAAAGAAGAACCGTACTGAGAACTTCAAAACTCAGTCTCATACTGAAACGAAAGCATCAGAATTTGTTTGACTTTATTTTAGCTAATTCAGATCATTTAAAATAAATAGACCCACCAAGATCACTCTGACGCATCCTTATAATGTGTCATATGACATTTTACTGGTTCTCATTTAATGTTGCTGCTCTGTGTGGACCAGTACTGTCTGAAGACACATGTCTGTCTCTATTACTGTAATGAAAGAACACAGAGACGTGAGTTTTTGCATGAACTGTCTCTTGTTAATATTGTTGTCATGGATGAGACTCGGAGGTGACATCACATTTGTTTAACCTGCTAATTAGGTCCCTGCAGGCCTGTAATTTTTCCTGTAATTCTTCCACCAGGTGTCCTTCTCCTCTCGCATTCCAGTAGCGTTCCCTACAGGTGACGCCAATTCACTTAGTAAAAACATCCTGATGTATGCCTGCACTTTGACCGAGAGTGAGAGCGCCGGAACTGGTGAGCAGGGAAGGATGGTCCAACGCATCTCCCGCTCCGCTTCAGTCTCCGGTGGATTGGGTTCATCTGCTGTGTCCTCCTCCCCCAAACTTCGCCCTGGCATTAGTCCTGCTGTCATGATGGTTTCCAAGCATGTCGATGGATCTCTTAACCAGGTATAAGATTGAGAATCGCATTTTTGTTTATTTCAGAAGCTATTAACGCATTTTTTCAAAAAATGGCTGCTTTTGATCAACATGCCTCCTAAAATTTGAAATTCACAATACACTTCTTTTTTTTTCGTATCACAATCCAAGCCGTTATAGGTATCGGTTTTTTGTATGTATTCTGGTTTTTCTTCACACAACATTTTAATTCCGTTTGTTTTCAGTGGGCAGTAACATTTGCTGAGCGTTCTGCCTTCTCCAACGTACTGACGGTATCTCACAAGGTTCGGTACTGTGGCCACCGTTTCCATCTGAATGACCAGGCCTGTCACACTGTGCTGCCACTGCTGCTGACGACCTCTCACCACAATGCCCTGCTCACCCCTCCTTCAGCCCCTGGAAGCCTGGAAGGAGAACAGCTTCCATCTTTTCCCCTCCCCAAGGGACTTCCCAGGTATTGAGCAGCAAGGAGACAGTAAATGTGGCTTGCCAATTTAGTGATCTTAAAAAAGGGAAGGGAAAAAATCCACTTTGCAGTCAGGGAGGCAAACCTAGCAATAGGACTAATGTGATGGGTTTTTGAAATGATAAACCCTCCAATCCTCTACATTTGGGGTGTCCAAAGTTGGTCCTTGAGGGCCGGTGTCCTGCAGGTCTTTTATGTTTCTTGCTGCAGCGCACCTGAATCGGGTTAATGGGTCAGCATGCTTGGGCAGAACTTGTCAAGGAGAGTCATTTAATCTAAATCTAAAACCTGCAGGACTGCAGCCCTCGAAGACCGGAGCTGGACACCCCTGCTCTACATGAAACATGACTTCAGGCCATGTCCTTCTTTTGCATGAATAGGAAGCAGCTTCGTAATGCAGCTACAAGGACCTTCCATGACCCCAACGCCATTTACAGCGAGCTGATTTTGTGGCGAGTCGACCACATCGGACCCCTGTCCTGCACTGGAGGGGTCTCTGAACTGGCTCGTATCAACTCTCTGCACACCTCTGCCTTCAGTAATGTTGCATGGCTGCCTACATTAGTGCCCAGCTCAGTACTTGGTAAGTACACAGCACTTTTTTATTGTGATGATGTGAATTATAATGGGAGCTAATGAATGAAATGTCTTTGCTTTAATAATCATAAAGAACATTAGGGTTTGAATCCAAGTAGAATTTTGCTGACTCATCTGAGCATCTGTTTTTGCCCATAGAGAAACACAGTATTTAGTATGCTGTGTCACGACAAAGCAATGATAAATGTGTACTGAATATAAGAGAATTTGGACCTTCAGTGCTGTCATTCACAAACAAAACCAAATTTGCTCACATTTGTTCTAAAAGTTATTTAACTTTGTCATGACACAGACTGTTCCATGGGAACAACTACATCTGTTTTCCCTCGATCATTGTTCTCTGCTGCCTGATGAAAAAGTTGAATCGTTCCAGTTATTCTTCAAAAGTTGCTGCTGGATGTCTTTCATCAGCATAGACACAGTTATAGTCTTGTAATGTAGACGAAATGGTCCTAACATCCTTTCAATCTAGAATCCTTCATACACACTTTGTGCTGTGTCCTTTAGGAACCTACTGCAACAGTGCCAGCGCCTGCTTCGTGGCATCAGATGGTAAAAACCTGCGTCTCTATCAGGCTGTCGTTGATGCCAGAAAACTACTAGATGAGCTGTCAGATCCTGAGACATCTGTGAGTGAACACACACACACACACACACACACACAGACAGTCATAACAGCACTTTGAAAAAGTGTTATTGCTCACTGAGATGTGACGGTTTGTCTCTAGAGTCTCTGTTTAGTGAATTTTATTTATCTGGGTCTTTATATCTCTCACAGTAAGTTTAAAGTTTTTATTGCTAAGAACCAGGAACTGATTTTGAAGCGGGGATAGAGGCTGCTTTATTTAAAGTTAGCATAAATTGGCCATGAAACATCACAAATCCAATAAAACCAATATCATTCACACAGATACAGATTTTTTTGTTAAAGGCCGGCTCTTCATCATCAAGTATTTTTGGTGCTGTTTTCATTTATGAATGCAACCCCCCCGCCCCCAAACCAACAACACATTTGTTGATTTATGCACATGAATTAATAAAAAAAAGTTGGTCTATGCTCTTTACAAAGTGAGAGATTTGCTAAGCCTTCAGTACCCTTTACTGTACTTCCAAACAATATATATTCATGTAAAACAAATTAAATTGGACCTTTACTATTTTCTTATGCACGTCTGTTGGGCGAAGAAACTGGTGGGGGAAGTGTTCAACATTGTTAGCCAGCAGTCCACTGCCAGACCTGGATGTATCATAGAGTTGGACGTCATTACAAACCAGGTTAGTGGCTCTTCTGGATTTTTTACATGCACATTAATTCAGTTATGAAGGGGGATTTTTAGTTTGAATTCCTGTAACCCTCCAATTCCTCAGATGTAGTAAATTGATTGATGTGCTTCCAGTGTGGCGCCAACACCCAGCTGCTTCATGTCTTCCAAGAGGACTTCATTCTAGGTTACAAACCTCAGAAAGAACAAGAGGCATACACACCCGTGTTTCCAACTGGAGAAGGTATTGTACACTGTTACATTAAACTCTTTTCCAGTCTGTTTTATATTTATTTTTTCTACTTGTTTTTCCTTTTTCAAACGTAATTGCCATCAGATTAAGTTGATTGTTTTACTCTTTGCAGATTACCAACCTGCTCCATTTTCTGAAAAGTTCTTCCTGGTGGTGATAGAAAAGGATCTGAACAGGAACTCTGTCCTGCAGATGTGGCACCTGCACCTCAAGTCTGTGCAGGCCTGTGTTGGTAAGCCCAGGGTGCACACAGTTAAGCAGCTATAATGGAAATGATCTGGATAAACATGAAAGTAAGAGGCACGATGAATGTACCTGAAATCTTTGTCTTTGTGTCCAGATGAGCCAAGCCTAGACTATAGTTTCCAGAGCCAACTTATGGTTCCCAACCAAGTTATGAATGCTGACTCGTCTCCAGAGACCTCTCCCATCAGACCCCTGCCGCGGTCAGCTTCTACAGCCAACTTACAATCAGCCAGCAAACTCATTCTCAGCTCCAAACTGGTGTACAGCAAGCGGCTTGACCTACCCCATGGGGTGGAGGTTACCAGGGCTACCCCCTCTGCAGGTTGGATTATAAATATTTGTTTATTTATGACTCGGTCCTGTGCAAGGACTACCAAGATATTCTATTTATAATCTATTTTCCACATTTTGAATGGAGCAGCACAACATCAGACTTTAGGTTAATGCAGGGAAGCACAGCACATGTTCAGATTCAATCTCTGCTGTAACACGTTTGAGCATTTCTCCGATTTTCTTCTGCCTCCTCTTTCCTTTAGGTCATCTGAGTTCCTCCTCTATCTACCCCGTGTGCCTGGCTCCATACCTGATTGTTACCACCTGCTCTGATTCGCGGGTGCGGTTCTGGCACTGTGCTGTGGAGGGCAATGATGCATCTGATGAAGGCAACCAGGACAACCAGGTGTACAGCTGGGAACCCTGGGCCCTCATGAATGAAGAGGAGGATAACAACAGCTCTGTGTGTATGTCAGGGCGACCTGTAGCTGTGTCCTGCTCCTACATCGGCAGACTGGCTGTGGCCTTTAAACAGCCACGACAAGGGCAGGTGGGACATTCGAATGTGAAATTGCTTTTGAGTTTCTCACCAAAAACCCCAAAAAGGAAATCAGTAAATTTGAAATAATCCTTCTGAGGTGGAAAGCTGCAATAGAAATGTAGCTTCTGCAATACTAATCATTTGGTTGCATTTCCTGAACTTTCCAATGATTGACAGTGTCATATACCAGCATTTAAATGTGCACTCATGTGAAGCAAAAAATTGAGGCGAGGGAGGAAATGGATTAGAAAAGTTCATAAATCTTCCCAATTATACACCACAGTGCATTTGAAGCTGTATGGTCACTAGCTATCTATAAACAACTGACTCAAAATTAGCTACATATCATTAAATTTAACATAACTTGGACCAGTGATTAGATTTTAGGCTTATGATCCATGATCAGGCTTGTAAATGTGGGTTTTCAGCGTACTTCAACAAGATATACAGTATAATGATCGTTGTGGACACTAATGAGGTATTTTCATGGGCTAACTTCTTTTTATATGTCCTCTATTCTAAGTACACTTTGCTGAGTCACCAATAACCTCTGTAGTATCTTAAAAATGTTCATTTTCTCCGAAATGATGATAAGAAAGTGCTTCTCCTCTCCTCAGCTGCAAGGTTCTGTGGAAGATTTCTCTATGCATGTGTCCATCTATGAGTGTGAGTCCACCGGTGGTTCAGAGTGGGTTTTAGAGCAAATGGTTCACCTTGATGACTTTGTCAGACCCTCATCGACCTTGGATCCAAGAGTCAGCGTGGATTCCAACCTCTTTGTCTACAGCAGGTGACAATACTGCTGCGTTTTCTGTCAGTTATTTCATAGAAACATCGAAAGGTGTGAAATAAGTCCATTTTTTTCTCTCTATCTCAGGTCGGACCTGTACATGAGCAGAGACCACAGCTCACCCAATATTAAGCACTTTGTGCACCTGGACTGGCTGTCAAAGGAAGACGGATCTCATATCCTCACTGTCGGGGTTGGCTCCAACATTCTCATGTATGGCCGGATTTCTGGCATGGTCAATGAACAAACCAGCAGTAAGGAGGGGGTGGCTGTTATCACCCTTCCTCTAGGGGGCAGTATCAAACAGGGGATCCGCTCACGCTGGATCCTGCTTAGGTCCGTGGACCTTGTATCGTCTGTGGATGGCACACCTTCACTACCAGTCTCCTTATCTTGGGTGAGGGATGGCATACTGGTGGTGGGTATGGACTGTGAGATGCACGTGTATGCCCAGTGGCATCAGGACAAGAAGCCCGGTGAGGGAGAAGAGGGCAATCTGTCATCTGCAGACATCGCTGGAGGTCAGACCACAGGTTCCTCAGTGTTTGAAGGGAGAGCCAGGTCTAAGAGTGTGTTTGAAGGGAGTGCCGGAGTGGATGAGGCCCTCCGTGCCCCAGCAGGGCTACAGGAAGGGGGATTGTTTGAGGCAGCTCACTCCCTGTCCCCGACTCTGCCACAGTACCATCCAACCCAACTACTGGAGCTCATGGACCTGGGCAAGGTTCGCCGGGCCAAGGTGAGTCTGTTTCTGCCTGATTTAGTGATTACAACAATTCAAAATTGGAACATTGAATTCAGATATCAAAGATGAGCAGTTGTAAATTCTTAGTCGTCTCTAATCATGCCCACACATTACTGGTTTACACAACTCCCATTTAAAAAAGAAAAAAAAGATTGATATGGATACTGGTTATCCTGACATTCATTTTTTATAAACCATGGGTGTTTGGTGTGTCCAGGCCATCCTTGCGCACCTGGTGAAGTGCATTGCTGGAGAAGTTGCTGTGGTGCGGGATGTGGAAGCAGGAGAGGGCGGAGCAAGGAGACATCTTTCTCGGACAATCAGTGTGACCGGCAGCACAGCAAAAGACACCATAGTGGCTGGCCGTGATGGAGGAAGGGACTACACAGAGATCAACTCCATCCCCCCCTTGCCGCTCTACTCTCTCATGTTGGCTGACCTGGACACTTCATACAAGGGAGTGGAGGAGACTGCTAAGGGTACTAAAGTGGCTGATGGTGAAGTAGCTCAGAAGTCCAATGAGGATCAGTATGCTGACCTCTTCCAGGTAGGAATAGTTTACAGAACTTGAACAAATTTTGATGTTATGATCCAGCCATGTCTGATTAAGCATTTCACTTTTTCCCCACCCGTCTTAACAGGTGCCAACAGTTACCACAGATGACTTTGTGAACTTTGCTACTGATAAGCCGGAGAAGAAATCTCGAGTTATCAACCTCTCTCAGTACGGACCCACTTATTTTGGACCAGAGCATGCCCAGGTATTGTGCCTGATTTTAAAACTAGCACTCTAAATGTAGGATGTTTCTCACAAACACGCACACAATATACCTCAGTGGTGTAAAAAAAAAAAACAAACAAAAAAAAAAAAAGGTCAATTAAGAAGTGAGAGGATTTAATTATAGGAATATCAACAAATTGTTGATGACTGGGACAACATTGTGGGAATGTTTGGTTTGAATCCTGTAAGGATGATTATTGGGAAGAGTAGAATTTCCATTAGTATATCATACCCTTTTCCTAGATACAACCATACAGGGATATTTGTTTGTCATTGCTCTGTTTAAGTTGCTATCTTCTTGCCCGTGTCCAGGTATTATCCAGTCACCTCATGCACTCCAGCCTTCCAGGACTGACCAGGCTAGAGCAGATGTTCTTGGTGGCTTTGGCGGATACTGTTGCAACCACCAGTGCTGAAGTCGCAAGCTCCACCGATAAGCAGTACACAGGTATGTTTTGTCTCTGTGTTTATCCTGCGATGCTCAGGGTCCATGATTACCCATCTTACTATATAATATCCTGCATGGTTAACTTATTATGACCCATTATTATTCCATTATCATGTCCCGTTTCAGCAGGAGTACACACAACATCCACTGTGTTACTGAAGCTACTATCCATGTAATGAATCATAAAGCTAGGCACACTGCAACGACCATACAAGTCATTGTCAGGGTGCCTTCAGTCGTGCTTGATTGCTTGTTAAATTCAACACACTTCTCTGCTGTTAAAACCTTGACAATGAAAACGGTCAGTGTTTAAACAAAACAAAACTTCAGCACGGCTACATTATATCAATCTTGACTTGAGTTAAACAATCTACAAGTCTTTGAACTAAACAGAGTAAAACTCAAAGTCACTCAACTGAACTTTATTTATAAAGCCCTTTAAAACAACCTCAGCGGAAACAAAGTGCTGTACAATAATAAACACAGCAACACAAGGAATTAAAAAAATTAACAGTGAAGTAAATGATAAAATAATTGCTTATTGTTTTTAAAACAATTTAAAAACAAATAAAACCAATAATAAAACAAACCATAAAACACTCAAACAGAAGCAGAGTGTCATGCTGGGCTGAAACCCAAGAAAA
>JAOXYM010000001.1:10294854-10305457 GCA_028567055.1 Leptatherina wallacei
ATAAAACCAATAATAAAACAAACCATAAAACACTCAAACAGAAGCAGAGTGTCATGCTGGGCTGAAACCCAAGAAAAAGGGATAAAAATGGGTTTTAAGACGAGTTTTAAAAATAGACAGTGAGGACCAGCCACCACTCCCCTTTGTCTTCGTTTGCTATATTCAACATAGACACTTCTGCGCATGCACTGGAATTCTGATTTGTTATAGAGATGTCCCTGAGAGGTGGCCAGAGATTTAAAACCACAAATGTCTGCAACATTCATTCTGAACTTTCTGCAGACATTTCCACCCGAGCCCCTCCAGATCATCAGCAGATGGGATAATGTGTGAAAGTTTCAGCAAATATTCCAAAGCACTTTCTTCTTCTGTGTGAGTGAGCATGTGTGCATGCTGCGGGGAGTTTGTTCTTTCTGCTGATGCTAGCTCCACGCCATTGAGGATACGTATATATACATGCAGTATTCATTAAGGACCCTTAGCTACTATTCTCAGCATGTTATAAAGAAAACAGTGATTTTCCCAGCCCTAATTCCGGATGCGTGTCTGCTTTCCAATGATCTAATCTTCTTCATCTCCGTGTTTATTTTAAGTCAAATCTTCAGTGTTGTCTTCTCTTTTCTTGTTCTCTAGTTTAAAATAAAAAAGAGGAAGAGAAGACATTTTTATTTCACTGTAATGAACAGAGACGGCAAAATATGGCAGCTGATGATATTCATGGTCAGATATTGTGATCAGCGTTTTCGGTTGGTACACAACGTGCTGCTTGATTTGTACATTGCTTCATCAGAAAACATGCAACGTTTCAACAGACGTAATGATTTTGTCTGTCACTGTCTATCCCATTACAACCTGCTTCTAAAACATGGAGTTTTATGGAAAGCTCGATGTACAAAAAATCCTTTCACTCCCCTGCGTTTGAGCAAGACCCTCCATTACCATGGTCATTTTGATATTGGCATGTTTTTGTCGAATTTTTCCTTTTTGTGGATGAGATTTAGTATTATGTAGTACTAAAAGTTCTAGCAACCTTTAGTATACCAGTTTCTCTTTGTGCCTGCCAGTCCATTAACTTTTATCCTTTGAGAGGGACAATACTATATATGAGTTCATTTGTCTAAATTTTATTAACAAAACAAAAAAAAGTCCAAGCATATTTTTTCATTGATTGTGTGTTCCTGCATCTTGTTAATCTGGATTCTGTATTAACATAAACAACAGTGCATACACTGTTCCTCTGCTCTCTCTCATTATCACTGCCTTTTTTCTCCCAATTTTCCATCTTAATTATTTAGTCTTTTGAGGGGAGGACATAATCAGGTTGTTCCAGGGCTACGTAAGCACAGAGAGGGTAAGAAGGTTCAGGGACAAGAGATATATCTGACAGGATTGCGCAAACTGAAATGGTGCTGAAGTTTAAAATGGCTTTTTCCTTCTGGTAGCTATTTTTATAGAGGGATCTGTTGAAAGCTAGTGACAAACCTGACAGCCTCCTGGTGTTTGTGTAGGTGGCGAGGCCCTTGATGAGTGTGGACTGAGGTACCTGCTCGCCATGCGTCTTCATACCTGCCTGCTCACCTCTCTGCCCCCACTCTACCGGATGCAGCTGCTCCACCAGGGTAAAAGGCACTATTCATAATACTGTTGCAGTGACAAGTGTAAATAATTCTGTTTTATAACTATTGAACAGAACAATTTTATAGTTGATTTCATCTTGCCCCCTTCCCCCCCTCACCCCTCTCACTTGCTCCGTCTCTGTGCTAGGCCTTTCAACGTGCCACTTTGCATGGGCCTTCCACTCGGAGGCAGAAGAAGAGCTGCTGAATATGATCCCTGCCATGCAGAGAGGAGACCCACAGTGGTCTGAGCTCCGAGCAGTAGGAGTGGGATGGTGGATCCGGAACATCAACACTCTGCGGAAAATGGTTGAAAAGGTACCGGGGATAATGCTAATTAGAATTGAAGCTGAAACTTAATCAACCCATGATGCAAGAACAATTCATCCTTCTGTGTTGGTTGGCTGGTGTTTCCAGTTTTAGGATGGGGATGAATGCAGTGGCAGTTAACTAGGAAGTAAATCAGCGAATCCTCAGGATAACCTGACCGACTGAGATATTACAGTGTGTCATGTTCAAATAGTTTTTCTGTTTTTCAGTCACATTTGTCTCTCAGTAATGGACATAAAAAACCACAGTGGACAATAATGTAATATAATGTTTTTTCTTTAATCTCTTTAATATCACATCTATACAAGCAAAGCTAATGTTAATGGCCATACTGGTCATACTGGTTGGAGTTACATTTAAGCATCTTTTGTCATTACAGTTCTTAAAGTGGTGCTTGGTAATTCGGACAATTAAATTGTAATCTGTGGTGTTAGATGGGCTATCAGTAGCTCAACAAGTTGAATTAATTAACTAAATGTGTCAGTGAACATGATATTCATGGTCAGATATTGTGATCTGCATTAGATGGCACACTACTTGCTGCTTGATTTGGGATAACACTCTGAATACATTGTGCATATTGTGTAAGATTATTAATGGGAAATGGACTATCAGCTTAAGTTAATGAACTAAAGAGGTTTGTGTGCTTTGTTTGTGTGGGTGTTTGTGTGTGTGTGTGTGTGTGTGCGCCTGTGTGAAAAAGACTACAATGAGGTGTGTGTTTTTAAATTGCTTTGTTATATACTTTGCTGTGTGATGGCTTGTTTTATTTTAATAAGCATAAACTGTTTTTATCATGTAAAGCACTTTGTGCTGCTAATGCATGAAAAGTGCTTTATAAATAAAAGGTCTTCGATTTGAAAGTGTATGGTAAACAGAGGAAAATTATTTGTGTAACAGTACTGGCCTTAAAACTTATCTTTTTGATAAGGCTATGGTGGGAGGGGCTGAGATGTTTTGATTGTTTGCTTATTTTACCACTGTTTTATGGTTTTAGTGAAGTGTATCGATAATGTTTCATGTTGATTTCTACAATTTAGATAGAAATTGATTGGTTGATTGATATTTAAGGGGAAGAGTTCATTGAATTATATAATAATTTTATGACAATATAATAATTATTATATAATTACATCATCGTTTCTGGTATGTGACATTGAATATCTGGCATATTTTGTTCTGCTCAAAGTGCATTTAATGTATGAAAACAGATTGCAATGACTGTAATGTTTGTGTGTTATCAGTTGGGTAAAGCTGCATTCCAGAGGCACAACGACCCTTTAGATGCTGCTCTCTTCTACTTGGCTATGAAGAAGAAGGCTGTCTTGTGGGGACTCTTCAGGTGGCGTGGACATTTTTATGAACTCTTTGTTCTTTCATTCAAACGTGTTGCAGTTCAGTTTTAGTGAACTTCCTTTTTATAGCAATATGAACCGGAGCCGTCTTATTTCCTCTCCCAGGTCTCAGCATGACGAGAAGATGACTCAGTTTTTCAAGAACAACTTCAGTGAGGATCGCTGGCGAAAGGCAGCTCTGAAAAACGCTTTCTCCTTGCTGGGAAAGCAGCGCTTTGAACAGTCCGCTGCTTTTTTCTTATTAGCTGGTTCCCTTAAAGATGCCATCGAGGTGTGAACGCGCACACATTTATCAACACTAAATACCAAAATGCTGTTTATTATCTTTTACTTCATTTTCATTTCACTAAAGTGGCAATGCAGTGTAGATAGTGTGGATTGGGGGCGCCCAAGTCCAGTCCTCGAGAGCTACTATCCTGCTACTGTTAGTTGTGTCCCCCTCTGCAACACACCTGAATCAAATGGCTGAATTCCCTACTCTGCATGTCTTCCAGCTCTGCAGAGGCCTGGTAACGAGCCGTTCATTTGATTCAGGTGTGTTGGAGAAGGGATGCATCTAAAAGTTCCAGGATAGTAGCTCTTGAGGACTGGACTCAGCAATGCAGCTGTCTGTTGCTGAGAGAAGCTAGTTGCTCTGCAGAGAAGTCTAAATCACTCTGATAAAATGCATAACAATCTTGCAACGTTTTCCTTGGCCTGGGGGTTCCATCCACTTAGACAAAATATACAGATAGGCACAAAAAAGAATGAGCCCTTTATATTTCAGCTGCTTGTATTGGCTACAGTGACAAAATAATCCCCTAAAATCACCAAAACCTTCTGCTGTTTCCCTATTTTACTTATCCTTCTTACTGCGGTGTTAACCCTTCTCCTTTATGATGTTCAGGTGTTGCTGGAAAAGATGGAAGACCTCCAGTTAGCCATGATTGTAGCAAGACTGTACGAGGCCGACTTTGAGAACTCCTCCACCTGCCAAGGCCTACTGTATGAGAAGGTTCTGGGCTGCAACAGGGACGGAAGTGGCTACCACTGCTCCAGACTGCACCCTGACCCTTTCCTCCGCAGCATCGCCTACTGGATCATGAAAGATTACACACGAGCTCTGGACACGCTGCTTGAGCGTATTCCCAAAGACGATGATGAGAATCCCGGTCTGTGTAACACATTTCCTGAGATTTGTTCTGATCAACATTTTTTTATTGTATGATATTCTTCATTTTTTTCCTCCCTGGTCTTTCTTGTGTGCAGATGCAATGGTGAAGTCTTGCAACCCTGTGGTATTCAGTTTCTATAACTACTTAAGAACTCATCCTTTGATCATTCGGCGGCACTTTGCAAATCCAGAGGGTTCGGCCACGACTGTGGGCCTCACTGCTGAGAAGAGCAGCGCAGACGAGATCAACCTTATCGAGCGCAAATTGTTCTTCACTACTGCCAATGCACACTTTAAGGTGGGCTCATTAGTTATATGACTACTTTTACAACTCAGTTCTTATTAAATGGTTTTATTCTGTGTTGGGGTGATCAACTGCGATTCAACAAACACTGAAACAAAAAGTAAACAAAAAAATATTTGAGAAAGATAAACATACAAGTGTTCATATATACTTTTATATTTGAATCTTCTGTAGGTGGGCTGCCCAGTTTTAGCTCTGGAAGTGCTCTCCAAGATTCCCAAAGTTAGCAAGAAATCCAGCTCCTCCTCTCTCAGCAAAGCTTCATCCAAGATTAATGTAAACTCAAGCCAACCCTTGGAAAACGGCACTCAGGGAGGTGTTGACTGGGGCTCCCCAGCACCACCTACTCACGCCTGGGTAGGGAACGATTCATCTGGCGGGTTGGACTGGAGCCAGCCTGCGGTCAAGGTGGGGGGAGATGAGCTGAAACTTGACTGGGGAGATGACAAGGAAGATGAGGAAGACGAGGAGGATGACGGTCTAACCATGAAGAAACATGAACTTGAGACCAAAGCAGACGAAGGCTCCAAGAGCGATGGCCCCACACTCCAAAGAGAGGACTCGCAGGTAACCATAACACAGATACGTACATGGATTTTACTCCTACTACAGAAAAAGATGGTAAACTATAACAAATCATTCCTTAGAAGACTGATCAAGTCTTTAAAGAAGACTGGCTCTGTGCTAGGGAATACTCTGGAGTTCCTAGAGCTGATTACGTAAGGAAAAAAAAGTTGCACAAATTTTTCAACCAATCTTCTGAGAACCTGAAGCAAGTGTGTCTAAGGCCTCTCATTGATTAGAATTTTATACTAAGATGGCTCTAAACATTTAAAATTTCACAATAATGCTCCCATAAAGTCCGCGTGTCTGCAGTAGGAGGCTTGCTCCATTGAGCCTCTCTCATGTGTTTTAGGGTGAGTCAGAGGTGGATGTGATCGCAGAGCAGCTAAAGTTCCGAGCATGTCTAAAGATCCTGATGACGGAGCTGCGTACGCTGGCCACAGGCTTTGAGGTGGATGGAGGGAAACTACGCTTTCAGCTGTACAATTGGCTGGAGAAGGAGATAGCAGCAATGCATAAGATCTGCAACTACAAGGTACACTTTCAGAAACAAGTATTTTAAAATGTGCTTCTTCTTGTTTTTGCCATGACTTTTGACTTTAAATATTAACACACAGGTGGAAGGGAAGGAGGAAGGATCAGAGGTAGAGCGTTGGGGAGATAGTACGGCATCTGTGGACATATCAGATGAGGCACTAGAGGGTATAGAGGCAGGGGCCTATGAGCGTCACCAGCTGGAACGACGTCGCCTTCAAGCCAAACAGCAGCACTCTGAGAGGCGCAAGGCGTGGCTGAGGAAGAACCAGGCCCTGCTCAGGGTGTTTCTGTCCTACTGCAGCCTTCATGGAGCCAAGGGAGGTGGGGTCACCTCTGTTCGTATGGAGCTTCTCTTCCTTCTGCAGGAGAGTCAGCAGGTATGCATAAACATCCGTACACACACACAAACAAACATATATATGTGTGTGTGTTTCCTGTTAAATTAAAATAACATTGTCCTCTCTTACTGCGCAGGAGACCACAGTGAAGCAGCTGCAGTCTCCTCTGCCTCTGCCCACCACTCTGCCTCTGCTGTCAGCTTGCATTGCCCCCACCAAGACAGTCATAGCCAATCCTGTTCTCCACCTCAGCAACCACATTCATGACATCCTCCACACCATCACGCTGATGGAGGCTGCACCCCATCCTGACATCATCGATGATGGGGTCAGAACTTAGATAAGAATTTAACTTTTTACATGCCTGTATCTACACAAGCATGTCTTTGCTTTCTGTCAAATGAAGAAGTCAGCAGATGAGACCAGCTAGAGAAAATGGCTGCACCCAGCGTCTTGTTTTCAGAGGGCTCCTCTTTTTGGCTTTTGAAGCCACTCTAAGCACTTTTGGTTGAAAATCTCAGAAAATTTTCTAAAAGGCATTGGGTTGTCGGTGTTGTTTCTGCGTCTGCTTTTCAGCCGACTAATCACGTTGGCAGAACTCGTCACAGAACAAAAACGAGGGAGGAAAGTTCTCGCTGTTTGTCTTTTCTTCTGGAGCTCAACTTAAATGATATCTTGGACATTTGACAGCAGATCAACACATTGATACTGAATATTAGCTGATGACATTTGTTCTTTAATCACTTTGATTTGCAAACTTGCATGTTTTCAGTGAAAAACGGTGTGAAAAATGCAATATGGGCACATATCCTGCAGCATTTCATCTGATGGTTTATTACAATGTTGAATAAAGTAGTGTTTTTGTCATTCCCAGGTGAATTCTCTTCACACATTAGCAGCGTCTCTGTCTGCCTGCATCTATCAAGCACTGTGTGACAGCCACAGCTACAGGTAACTGTGTGCCATCAGTACAGCTCTACAGCTTCAGCTGCTCTTTGCAAGATTTTACTTGATTTCCTGAAAAACAGCCTTGCGTGGCTCCAACTAATTGTTTCAAATGTCTTCTTTTGTTGGCTTCTTAGCAGTCAAACAGAGGCCAACCAGTTTACAGGGATGGTGTACCAGGGCCTGCTGCTGAGCGAAAGGAAACGACTCCGTACAGAAAGCATTGAAGAGCATGTAACTCCCAACTCTGCTCCTGCACAGTGGCCAGGTAGCTAAGCTTATGCTTCACTAGCCACTGGCATTTTGTGGATTCATAAGTAAACTAATTAGAATTGAGGCACTTTTCTGTTTAGAAACCTTTATGTCGTAATGCACTTAATAGAGTTGTGATAAGACTGGAGATTAGTTAATAATTTTCCAGAATCCTCACTGGGTGTAATGGATGGGGGGGAATTGCACAAATGTGAGGATCAAAAAGCATGACTGAGGGAGAATATGAATAGCAGAGTGGGAGGAAGAGCAGAGCAGGCAATCTGTGTTTCTGCGGAGAGGCAGATGGTGTCCTATAATAGGAGCTCCATGGCCTCTGGGAAGGAAATGGAAAGACAGAAACTCTTCACGGCATCATGCAAATGATCCATAAATGGATTCTTTATTGTGCAAAGATGTTGTTTTTTAAATTCAGCTGCGGAAGTTGTTTTTGTAGATTGCAAGTTAATCTGTTCTGCAAACACCGTGTCCTCCCTCTGCAGGTGTGTCGTCCCTGATCTCTCTATTGACTTCTGCGAGGGAGGAGGACCAGCCGAGGCTCAGCGTGTTGCTGTGTGAAGCAGTCGTGGCTGTTTATCTTTCGCTGCTCATCCACGGTCTGGGCACTCACAACAGCAATGAACTCTTCCGCCTGGCAGCACATCCTCTTAATAACCGCATGTGGGCTGCTGTCTTTGGAGGAGGGGCAAAAGTCATTATCAGGCCAAAGAGACCTGAGCTCCCACCAGGTAAAACCATTATTTTATAGTTTACCGATACCTTTTTCTTTTTTTTCACCGTCTGTCATAAAAATCCTCTCACAGGGTATTCATTATCTGCTTTTATCACTCTGCTCCTTTTGCCGTCTTCCTCTTACTCATCTGTTGGCTTTTTACATCCCAAACTATCTTTAATCACATGGATCCGACCCAATAGTTCCATCCTTTCAGGGGGGGCTGTCTACATTATAGATATTCACCTAGTCCTTTCCTGTTGATGTTCCAAAGATGCTGCTGGTACTGGTGCGTAGTGTCTTGTGTGAGTGTGCCCTCTGCCCTGTGTCCCAGTGCCAGCTGATTTTGAGGCAGCCAGGCCAGAGGAGTCTCAAGAGACAGGAAGACCAGAGCAGAGCAACCTCACCCCAAACCCCACTCCCATCCCTTCTGAAACCCAGCGCCCTAAACGACCCCCTCCTCCTGTCTTTAGGGGCGAGGGGCTGGGCACTGTGGCACCTGCAACTCAGGCCAGCTGTGAGTAACTAGGCTGGTGGATTGCAGTGCTGGTTTGCAGGATTGCAGTGCATGGTAATTGTACAGGTTTGCCTTGTTGCAGATGCTTGAACCACTCCTCTGTCTCTCTCTTTCTTGTGAAGCTACCACTGAATGCCCATGACCAACAACAATGAAGTGCTATGAAAACATTCGTGCTCCGTGTTTTGATTAGTCAGCAGATGTGTGCGTTCGCGTGAGAGTCCGCGTGCGTGTGTGTACTGCATTGCATGTTCATGTTGTAAATGTCCTCTGTGCTCATCTTGTCGTGTCACTGAAGCAACAGCTGGGACTAGCAAGGAGTGTTCAGAGGCCAAGGCTGAGCAACCGTCTCAGACTCAATCTGAATCTGAGACTCAACCAGGTACATCTCCAGAGGTTTTAAGACTAATTCATTTTTATAGTAGATTTCAAACTGTGTTTAATCCAGTTTGTAGAGTTAAATGTTTAAATGATGTAACTGGAGACGAGTTTCGTTACATCAAGTAGCTCGTGATAGAGGTAATAATTACATCGTACTGATAGTTTCTCTTGTGTGTGACTTAGATCAGTGTTATTAGATTTGTAGAAATCAAGCCATATTCTGAAAACCTCTGCCATGAAAGTCCAGTGTTTGAACTTGACACTGTTCACCCGTTGGGCTGTTACTTACGATTTAATTTTCTGAACGCAATTATTTAAGAAGATTGCGATGGTTTTTTGGTAATCGTCATAATTGTGTTGATTCGCCTGTTTGTGAAAAATGACATTTATATGTCATAAATCCGCTTTGTTTTTTGCAATTTGAAAAAGCAGCAGACTATCATGTCTCTGCAGCCACACTCTGCAGGACATGAGAGGAGTTTTACTGCCACAGATGTTTATTTCAAGATGCCTCACTTGCATGAGAGTAACCGCATTCCAGTAACCATTTAATATTAAAATTATGGATTTAATTTAGAAGCCTAACACCACAGCACAGCAGTGTGGGAACATTTTGCTTTTAAGCCAAATGAAAATGAAAATCCCATTAACTTTGGAGAGCCGATTTGTCAGATTTGTAGGATAAAGGTGGCGGTCAAAAGCGCTAATCTGAAAGATTACCTTTGCATCCAACACGCCACCCGGTTCAATGACCTTAGAATAAAAGCCGCTGCTGGCTATTGCCAAATCTTTCAAACAAATGAGTCAATGAAAACATGACGGTATCCAAATTTTCTAAGTGGTGACAGCCCTATTCAGTCATAGTGATGAGGCCGGTGTATTCTGTGCTCCAGTTTTCTCTGTGAGCCAGGAAGATAGGAGCTGGTATTTTGATTCCACATCTGTGTGGAGTCTAAGGTAGCTCTCAGTAAGGCCTTTCTGAGAAACTCTTCTCTTGAAGAGGCAATTTTAAATGTCAGACTGTCGATAGGCATCACTTGTTGAAACTCTGCCCTTTCGAGGGCTGCCGCTATCTTGCATGCATGTCACAGACACACAGCTATGCGGACATGATCCACACTAATGCTTCCCTATAATGTTCTAATTGAAACCCACATTAAAATAAACATATTCTAGTTGCCACTCAAATCATGGGTCTTTCTCACGGTGCTGTGGATGCAGGAAAATATTCAGTACATAACTACTCAGCACATTTGCCCTCCATGGCTAGTGTGTTTTCTTTGTGTATTTTGTGCCACACACTACAGCAAATATTTACTGATTGGATTATGTAATGGCCTGTGTAGTATCTGTGTGTCTAACTGCACTGTCTACTCTGGTTTGTGTCTTGTCTTGTCTTGTCTGGTGCGATGCCAGAGATAGTCATCCAGGATAATGGTGCAGGTTTGTGCACAACCTAGTGTGTCTTGCCCTGTGTCTCCATCCTAAATGTTTGTATTTGTGACTTTGTGTGACTTTCGTTCATTCTCTCTCTCTCTCTCTCTCTCTCTCTCTCTCTCTCTCTCTCTCTCTCTCTCTCTC
>JAOXYM010000001.1:10305557-10324602 GCA_028567055.1 Leptatherina wallacei
CTCTCTCTCTCTCTCTCTCTCTCTCTCTCTCTCTCTCTCTCTCTCTCTCTCTCTCTCTCTCTCTCTCTCTCTCCAGTTGTGTTAGTTATCATTTGTGTGTTAAGACTTTTTAAAGTCACAGAATTGCCGTTTTATGCTGGCACTTTAACAGAATCAAGGTTGTTGTTTACAATATAGTCCATTTACTGCTGTAGATGATATTCTAGGCTCCTGCTAAGGTGTGGATGTGGTTTGCTTTCCCTTGCTCTATTTTTCTTTACCTTCTTTTAGAATGAAAAAGAGGCTGAATCTCAGCTCATCATGATTCATGGTGCAGTTTGCTAACTTACCTCAGCAGAGTTCACAGTGAAAGATGTCGTGTCTTTGTTCTTCTTCTACCTCCCCCAGCGGCTCCCCCTCAGCCCCCAGCAGAGGATGTAGACCGATACAGACGTAGATTCAACATGAGGATGCTGGTTCCCGGTCGCCCCGTAAAGGAGACGCCTGCCACCCCACCTCCTGTGCCGGCAGAGAGACCCGCCTACAAGGAGAAATTCATTCCCCCAGAGCTGAGCATGTGGGACTACTTTGTAGCTAAAGTACGATGAATGATTTAACTGTGACTCACAGTTTTCAGGTTATTTAAAGTTATACATCCGGTGCTATTACTTTTGGCTTTTTTTTCTCTCAGTTGTCATTATTTCCTCCCTCTCAGCCCTTCCTGCCGCTCTCAGACAGCAATGCTTTGTGTGACTCAGACGAAAGTGGTGCCGAAGATGATGAAGATGATGATGATGCCTTCCTCTCTGACACACAAATAACAGAACACTCTGATCCAAGCTCCTACAGGTAGGTTGCATCTGCTCGTATTATTATTTGATCCAGTTGCGAAAGCTTTGGTTCAGATGTTGATCTGATGAGTTTGTTGTCTGTTTGGGTTCATAGCTGGGCTTTGATTCGCCTGGCCATGGTGAAACTGGCTCATCACAACGTCAAGAACTTCATCCCTCTCACTGGTCTTGACTTCACAGGTAAACACTCACCTCCTCATTGATAAACAATATCACCCCCCCAACACAAAGAAAAGTCATCATTGCCGACTGCTGTCTGTTTATGCTTTGTATGCATTTCTATCCCAGACCTGCCAGTCACGTCCCCTCTCAGTAATGCAGTGTTGAAGGCTTTAGAGAACTGGGAACAGCTTCTGCTGGAGCGAATGAACAAGTTTGATGGTCCGCCTCCTAATTACATCAACACTTACCCCACTGACCTCAGTGCAGGAGCTGGGCCCGCCATACTGCGGCACAAGGCCATGCTGGAGCCAGACAACACACCCTTCAAGTGAGCACTCAATCATATGCAGTTAAAATAAAAATACAGACACACTAACAAAACACTGGGACTTTGGCTCAGAGAAACATTAAGCACATAACTCATACATTTGTTTTTTGTTTTCAGATTCATGGTCGACACATTAAGTCAGGAGATTTGTACTTTTTGACTTCCACTTTAGTTTTGATTAAAGCGATTGGATTGATGAAAATTACAATAATGATTCTTCCACTTAGCAAAAACGATTTAATCTTTTGTAATATGTTATCCATGTAACAATTTTATTTTGGGGCAATCCAGAGTAGAGGATTACATTGTTTAGTAATCCCCCTTGAGCCAACAAGGGCAAATATGAAATTACAGTTGAGATGAAAATTAATAAATAAAACAACAGCAGTAAGTTGCATGGGGATTTTATTGCTCTTCATTGCATAGGCTTTATAAACATCCATAGCTACTTATATGCACTTGGGATAGCACCCTGTGGGTGCATACGCTCACTGCATCTCGTTTTTATTTGGATCCCCATCAGCTACAGGCCACCAGCTGCTGCTGCTGCTGTTCTTCCTGGGGTCCATTTGTTATATACAATCAAATTTATATGCACATATACACATACATGCAGACAAATACCTTTACATATACACATAAATACATCACATTAATGCATACAAACTCCATAAACTATTCATTGAAATATATGTTAATATACACATCAACAAGTATTCATACATATAACAGAAGAAACTCCATGTCTAAACTCAAATACTTTCTCCAAAACAGCAAAACTTTATTGCCACCCCTTCCAGAGCTCTAAGCCACACTTGAAGTTTGATTTAAGAAAAAAATAAAAAAAATACTTTGAGGTTGCAAAGCTCCGGTCAGACATTAGAAGGGGAGGTTTGAAGTTTCTGAGAGCGTGTCACAACAAGCATGTCAACAGTGAATCTTTGTGGACACATTCTCCTGAAATATTTCTTCGCTACTGAATCCACTTGCAAGTGAACGAGCACAGTGTGACAGCTGAGGTTTTCCATGTCCATGTGGAGATCCAACCCTCAGGATTCCTTTCATAAATTCATATAGTTTTGTGAGGAATGGCATTTCAATTGTAAAAACACGAGTCAGCTGATTGTAGATGGACTCTTCTGTGGGGTTTTTTTTTACCTGTGCAAATGTAATTATTACAACCTTTGTGGACTGAAAACTTTGGACACCCTCTGATCTTTGGCACCCCTTTTTGGACGGGAGGGAGGGACCCCAGGTTGGGAACAGTCTGCATTACATGGAAGGACACATGGTTTAATAAATTAGAGAAGAATTAAAATGATCATTTTGCCCTCATTTAATTTTTCTTAATGAAAATGTTTCACAGTGTTTGTCACAGTGTAGAACACATTTCAGAAACTCATGCTGTGTTAGATCTTGTATGATTAGCATATTTCATGAAGATTTGAAAAAATTACTTTTTTTTCTCCAGGACGAAGAACCACCAGTCCTTTCCAGTCCGACGTCTTTGGCATTTCCTGGTCAAACAGGAAGTTCTCCAGGAAACATTTATCCGTTACATCTTTACTAAGAAACGGAAGCAGAGTGAGGTCAGCAAACTACATTCATGAAGAATTGTTTGGATTTTTGTTCACCCTCCTATTGGTTTTGAGTACATCTTTCAGCTCACTGTATCCAAAACCACGTTGTTTTGGAAATCATATTTTCAATGTGGATCTGTTGCATTTAATTAGCAGAAATTCAAAAGTCATCTGGGTTTGTTCATATTACCTCCTTGAACTTCCTCACTGTCTGATCTAAGATCTGCACTGGCAAGATCAACCAATGACAAAACTGTCTGACACCAACTAAAAAAAAAAAGTAGGCAAAAGTAACCACCCAATTCTCATTATTGTGTTCCTTTCAGTTCAAAAGTCCCCATTCATTTAACCCAGTTTTGCATTTATTGGAATTTTTCAGCTCTTATTGCACAGCATGTCTGTGGTGGGCTGGCCTTCACAATAGAAAACCGAATCTCCACACAAGCCACATAGTTTTGCACTGAGTGTAAGATCTCGGTTTATTCAGGTCTTTGTTTGAAACCTCAAGCTGAATGAAATTAGGGGGCTGTGGTGCATTTTTAGCTCCAGATTTTACCCATATATGAATTTCATAACTTGGCTTTAATACACTGAGATGTGCCCAATGAGCATTTATCTCTGTCGTCTTTGTTTTTGTTTGGTGTGATTATCTTTGCTTTGACTCCTGGGACATCTTAAATCAAGCACAGGGCAGATCACTGCCTTGTGTGATGTCTGGAATTATTCCTTATTATACTGGCTGTCAAGACCTACTGCCTCCGTAGCTGCCAGTGACAATATACAGGAGTTATTGTTCTGATGTATATTCATGGTTTCTTGTTAGTTGAGCAGGATAAACCAGATGACTTTATGAAATTAAACTGTAACAGTCAGATCCACTGTAGTGTTCATATCTCCGTGTTAATGAGGAGTTATGACGAGGAGTTTCAAGTTATTCTCATTTAATCACCAAGTATTGTAACAAGATCCTGTCAGTCCTCTACATTTTCTTTTCATTTCATGGTTTATTTTTCTGTGTTTGTGCATGTGTTGTGTGTTGTGCTGTGTTGGTGTGTTCTGTCTATATTGCCTCTGTGTGTTGTGTAGTCTTTAGAGAACCATGTGGACCGTATAAACCCAAACTGCATAGCTGGAGCTAGCAGTCCCTATAAGGTAGTATAACTCACTGTACCAGCCTAGGCCCTGGCTCTGTCTGTCTGTCTGTCTCAGAGAGTCACTGCAAAACCAAGCTTGAAGGAGCCATCCCATTAAATGGAAAAAAAACCAAAACAAAAAGAAAAGTAGTCCAGTTGCATGGTTTGGGGGGGGGGGGGGTTGCAGGTTATGATAGGAGGTTGCACCAAATTAGGTGAAATGCTAGTTTCCTCCTCTCCAGCTTGGCCTCTAAGTGACTGCTCTGGCTATTTGAAATCTCCTCCAGGCTGTTGAGGTTTTAGATCTAATGTTTAATCTTTTCCTTTCACTGGGACACTTATAACATCCACTCACATAACCTCACATCTGATCCCTAAAAATAACACGCCTCCCTGTGTATCACACTCCTTTCTCCTCTCTAGCTGGACTGATTCTGCTGGACTTTAAAGCAAGTGTTTAAGAGGGTTGGCACATAGAGTAAATGTACTAACTTTTGCATGCTCACTGTCGGGGCTGTGTGAGGCTTGCTAATTGTGCAGTGTGTTGTCACAGCGGAAACCCAAATCAACAGTCCAAATTGTCAATATTTACAGTAGCGTTATGTGCCTACACGTGACGATTGCTCCTCTCCTTTGAATGTGGCTGCACATGTTTTTGTTTTGTCATAAACTGGGAATCATTTTTGAAGTAACTTCATGACCAAAAGCAATAAAAATATCCCTTTTTTTTCTGCTTTACTCCTTATGGAGGGAATTTAAGTCAAAATTTTAGCAACAATGTTTTCAAAGAACAGGCCGTTAAGCAATAATCTTACTAAAGTTTTTACACAGCAGCCACAGAAACCTGACTAACTTGGATTTCCCTCCTCAGCTTTGATCTGTTGGTTTTCTTTGCTCTCCCCAGGTGGAGGCAGATCTGGGCTACCCAGGAGGAAAAGCTAAAATCATTCACAAGGAGTCGGATATAATCATGGCATTCGCCATCAACAAGGTCAGTTGTTTCTGTGAAACACTCCATAGACCATCATTTGTAATAATTTACTCTGGTGTTTCGTGGGGATATCTTCATCAGTCCGTTTTGTTACTGTTCACCCTGGTAAATTAGACAAAGAAGAAACTTTCCCCTTGAATTTAGAAATTTGAACTTTATATTTCCCCTGAGACCTTTCCCTGCCTCCCTCCTTTCACAGGCTAATTCCAACGAGATTGTGCTGGCTTCCACCCACGATGTGCAGGAAGTGGATGTCTCCACTCTAGTGGCTGTCCAACCTTACACATGGATAGGAGAGGACTTTGATAAAGAGTCCCGCAGGTCTGATTTGCAGGAGATTGCTTATTTTCGGTCCTCACAATACAACCAGAAAAAAAAAAGGGAGTGATCTAAGTGGTGATGGGCTATGGGTGTGTGTTTTCTTACAGCTCTGATGACATCGATCACCGCTCCTCTCATACCAACATCGCCCAGGCTAGCTCCGTCTCCTTTGCATCATCACAGATGCCAGTTTCTGCATCCATGCCGTGGCTCGGTAGCGGTCAGACCAGCATGGGGGCCAGTGTGGTACGAGCTAATTCTCCACAAAAGCATGCACAACAAAACCACAGCACGATGGCTGTGCGGTTCTTAGTAACAACCTGTAGGGGGAAACCAAATTCTTTCCTGCAGACTACAGATGAAACCGTACCAGAAAAATGACACTCTAGTCTTCTCGTTGCAAAATATTATGTTCTTTGAATGCATTAATAAAATGATTAACATACTAACATTACATGTAAAGACAAGAACAAATTCAACATGGTCTCTCCACTGCTATCCATACATGTTCAGACAAAGTTTATATTTTCAATCCTTATCGATGTCGAGCCATGCCGACTAAACAGCTATCCTGCTGAGTCTATAGATGCTGATACAGAGAGAGGGCATGCTTGCATGACAGAGATGGCCCCATATAAACACAGATAGCAGCAGCTCTCACAGCTGACTACCCAAGGTACAGATTTGCGTCACACTAACATACAGGCAGGGTTCTCCTTGTCCCAGCCACACTGATAAATGTTAAGAGTGATACTCCGAAGAAGATGGGACAGAGGGTGTCACAGCAGCTTACACTAGGAGTTTGTTTTGTGTGCAGAGTGAGTTCTCCGTTTGTTTTAGTCATTTTATGCCTGTTTAATACTCTTAGGAAACAGTTACAAGTCATTTTCTTCCCAGATCCCCCACCCTTTTATTTTAGATCTATATGAGTGAGCTGTTGACAACTAGTTAAATGCTATTTATTTTATATCATAATGATGAGATATATGAAAATAAAGTTAAATTGACCAAGTTCTCAGTTTATACATGTTGGCTCATCCAAAATATTACATGTAAACCAGCAGTCACTGATTTTTATACCTCTGGTGCCTTCTGATAATATCACTAGTCAAGACCACAGCTGTGATTTTGGCTGTATTTACATTAAAATGATAACTTAGAAAGACCGCCCATGAGCCCACTTTACAGCCATGTGGTCAGTTGGATGAGCCGCTGCCCCTGACTGAGCAGCACACACAGACGTGTCAGAGATAAAACAAAAGCTCCCATTAGCTGGGCTGTGGTGGAGACCCGACTCTAACAGAAGGTACCGGTAGCTACAGTTTTTCCAACAACAAGAATGAGAAGAAAGATATGTGTTCATAGAAGTGATGACATCATTTGAAGTTTCATGCTGAAACTGATGCATTGAAATAAGCATGTTAATATAAAATCACGTCCTTTAGCTTCTAATTATTTTTGTAAGAGCAATAATGGTGCGAGATGCACTGATGCCCGATGGATTTGTTTTCATGTATGTTTTGCAGATTATGAAGAGGAATCTAAATAATGTGAAAAGAATGACATCACATCCCATATATCAGTATTGTAAGTGGCTATATCTAACTTCATCTAAAGCAAAGAAAAAAAGGTACCTTTTTTTAATCTGCTGCTTCTCTCTCAACTATTTGTGTTTGTGTGTGTGTCTGTGTGTGTGTGTGTGGCTGCTCTTCAGACATGACAGGAGCTCAAGATGGTAGTGTGAGAATGTTTGAATGGAACAGACCTCAGCAGCTCATTTGCTTCAGACAAGCAGGCAATGCTAGGGTCACCCGGCTCTATTTTAACTCTCAAGGCAATAAGGTACACGCACACGCACACACACACACACACACACACACACACACACACACACACACACACACACACACACACCAACACACACACACACACACCTTCAGTGATGACTGTGTGTTTAGTCTGTTTGCTGGGATTAGTCTGATTTATCTGGATGATTCTTGCAGTGCGGAGTAGCCGATGGAGAGGGCTTCCTCAGTCTCTGGCAGGTTAACCAGACATCCTCCAACCCCAAACCCTACCTGGTAAGGTCACCTCCACCTCCTTATTTACCTTCTCAGTAGAAAGAAAGCAGTCAGTGAATCTAAATCTAGAATCATGTATTTTTCTTGTCCTATTTTTGCTTCCAGAGTTGGCAGTGCCACTCTAAGACCTGCAGTGATTTTGCTTTCATCACATCCTCCAGCCTGATCGCCACAGCTGGACAGTCCAATGACAACAGGTCAGCTTCTGCACTGAGGCGCCGTTTTTAAATCATGCTTTTTCTTTTTTCAGTTTGTAACTCTTGATTTCTACTTTTGGTTTTCTTATCCATAGAAATGTTTGCCTGTGGGATACTCTGATTTCACCTGGCAACACCATGGTCCATGGTAGGAAACTTGAAATGTCATATTAAGACCGTTGCAATGATGTTCTCTAATATGAAGCCGCTTCGTGATCCTCTTTTCACATGTCTTCCCTCCCACCCCTTCAGCCTTCCCCTGCCATGAGAACGGGGCCACTGTGCTTCAGTATGCTCCCAAACAGCAGCTGCTGATCTCTGGAGGCAGGAAGGGCTTTGTGTGTGTGTTCGACATCCGCCAGAGGCAGCTGCTACACACTTTCCAGGCCCATGACTCAGCCATCAAGGCCCTCGCACTGGATGCCTTCGAGGACTTCTTTGTCACCGGCTCTGCGGAGGGCAACATGAAGGTATAGCGCATGCTTTATTGCTCACTCACTGACTTAAGAAATGAATTTTATTTTGATCATGCACTGAAGATTAATGTCACACAGTTAGTAATCAGAAAAACCTCCTCCTCACAGACTTGTAGTCAAGCCATTTTCACCTGTGTGGCTCTTACTCTGTCGTTTACATACCAGCACCAGTAGTTATCTGTAGTTGGAACAGTAGCACCGATGCTTAGCTTATTAACAACAAGCTTTAACAGCAGGAGCTGCAGCAGCTGAAAACCCTGAAATAATTCCAAACAAAGGCAGCCGTCGCACCACAGCGATATGTAAATGCTTCAGCTTTGCGAGATCGGACTTTCAACAGGCCGCCACGCTCCGTGAAGCTTATAAGAAGTTTATCAGAAATAAAAGAAGATAAATCTCTTTAGCTGCCTCCATTTCATAGCATCATCCCTTGTACACAAGAGAGTGCACCAGTGGAAATTAGAAGTGTTGGCATTTCACATCAGGAAAGACCGAGAACACTGGGTTTGTTGGGATGCTGATACTAATCAATCTCAAGCAGAAACCACTGAGCCAAGAACATTTTCCAGAGGCAGCATTGATCTGCTTTTCTGTTGATGTTATTGCATGCAGAAATGGTACATAGTGTCTTGTTTTATTTGAAAGTATAAAAATATGTATTTTATTCCTATTTTTGTCTCAAGTATATGTAGTGAAGAAAAGAAAAATATTTTAAGTCTTTCATAATATTTAAAAGAAACTTTTTTAAGGATTATCCACCTAGTCCCGTCTTAATATCAATGACGTATAGATTTCATGCAGGACCACACAAACAGTTTTAACTCAAAAATTTCAATGAATATCAATTTGTAGTTTGACTGTTGAACTTTTAGACAGCACCTTTATATATGCACAGTGATTCTAGGTATTTGAGAGGTAGATTGTGAAAGCATTTTCTCATAGTTCCTCTAACATAGACTCCCTGTTGCTTCTGTGTCATTATCACTATTGATCAGGACCTCGGGGGCTGTACCATCATCTGAGAGAAGGCCTTAGTCTTTATGTTATAAAAATTAAAAGACTTAAGATTTTCGCTTTAAGATTTTGACTTTGTATTAAAGTTACAAATTCCGTAGTTGATATGAAAAGATGGTTTTGTTTTCTGGAGAATATCATGTCAAGTGGCCTGAAATGCCTTGTTCAGACTTTTCTTCTGTTAGTTATCGGTCTTGCTGTGCGATACTCTTTGATAATCTAAGGACTGCGGATGCTTTTACACACCTTATACAACCGATATGAAGGTGCCTCACATTGATCAATCAGTTGTTAGAAACATTAATTGCCAGTATTGAATACACATTTAAATCAATTCATGATATACAAATAGGTTTTTCAGTTATATTATTATCAACTCTAAAGATTTTGTTCGTATTTTCTAATAGGCTGAAAAAAAATCTAAATCCTAAATCTAAAATTGTCAGAATTTATAAACTGGAATCACAAAATGTTTTCCATTTTTCCTGCGAAATTACTTTTCTGGTTGCCTGGCAACCTAACAGGACAAGAATTTATATACAAGCACAATTTTCCATTTTTACTCTTTTCGATCAAACCTTGTAAAAACACTATTTATTGAGGTTGCAATGATTAAATATCTAAATGAATTTTATTACCTCTTCTCTGCAGGCTGTGCTGCTCATTTTATGCTGGTTATGAAGATATTTGTTTACTTGAGTGTCTTTTCTTAGTTATTGGATGAAAGTCTTACAGTGAAAAGAAATGATTGTGCACATCGTAGCCCACATTCAGTTTGGGTACTAGGCTTTTTCATTGGCAGGCTGCACATTATTGACATCATAAATAAGTTGCTAAAAAAAGATTTAAAAAAAAAAACAACTTCTACTCACTTCTTTTTTTTCTCCAGGTTTGGAAGCTAGCCGGCCATGGGCTCATGCACTCTTTTAGCAATGAACATGCCAAGCAGTCCATCTTCCGCAACATTGGTGCGGGTGTCATGCAGGTGGAGACGCGTCCTGGAAACCGAATCTTCACTTGTGGAGCAGACGGCACCCTAAAGATGAGGGTCCTCCCTGACCGCTACAATATCCCCAGCAGCTTGGTAGACATCTTGTAATGCCTGTTTTGACCTCTGAGGGTCCAAAGAGAAAAGCGACTGAAAAGAGGAAAAAAAAAAAATCACAAATACTTATATAACACTCTTTAGGCGCTGATGATCTAATTGAAGGGGAAAGAGTGAAGTCAAAGGATCACTGTGCTTTTGGCATATTTGAGTGTGCAGTGTTCATGGGTTTACTGCTGATGTAAGTCATATCCAGAACAACAAACAGAGCTGCAAACTTTTTTTTTTTTCCAAAGGCTGAAAACAAGGTTAAAAGCAAAAGGTATCATACTTGATTTTAAAGCTAGATTTATTGTAATTTTATTAAAGAATCTCTTCATAGAGTGTGTCCATAGGGAAGCTATGCATGTCCTGTTCTCGTTACGCAGTGCAATCACAGGTCTATTGATAGTGCTCTGTAAAAGTGCTCAAGCAAAAATTTTAAAAGTGTGTAACTGTCGTCATTTTGTGCCCACAGCTGAAATCTCTTAGCATCTACTGTAACCAGCACTGTGGTTTGTAATTAAGTCAGTGGTTTCCAGTGTGAATCAAGTTGTTGGAATCTGCATTTTGTTTCAATGGTTTTGCCCCCCGCCCCCGCCCCCTGCCTTTTTGCCCGGCTTTTCTCAGCCCTTATGGAAGAGTTGATGGTACGTTGCTCCTAATAGTGACACCCCATCGCCCCCCAACCCCCTCTGTTTTACTGGCTGCTCATTGCTCACCGTGGCCTCTCCTGGTTTGGGTTTGACCCGGTCACGTTTGGCCCTGGAGTGTGTGTTCGCTCTGCTGTGTCTGCCATCTGTACGCCTGCCCGTCCGCCTGCCCTCAAATGCCTGTTTGTGTGGCAGACTCACTGCTAGAACATTCCTGTTGGGAAGATGATGTGTTTTACTCCTGTGACTGTGATTTTAATGTTTCATCTGTCTGGTCCAAAGCTAAACACCCACCCACCCAAAGCAGAAACACAAAAGTTCACTTCTGGTTTTTGCACAAGAAAATCTCTAAAATGTTTTTTTGTTTGTTTTTTATTAAATTGATTTTATTATTTAAATTATTTATGTTTGTGTTTGTTCGGTTGGTTGACCATTCCTTTGTAAAACAATTTAACTTATTGCCTTTTATTTTAGGAATGTAAGGGGTTTTACTGTATCTGACTGGGAGATGTGCAACACAGTCTACTGTATGTAAGTGTGTGTTACCTTACTAGTTGTTTTTACTGTCTTATCCATAAGGAATAGATATTTGCACTCAAATTCTGGAGACACTAAAAGTTTATTTCAAATATATAGGTTATCAAAGAAGAAACTGTTATATACAAATGAATGTCTGGCTTTATTTGGCCTAGTAGTAAAGCGTTTGAAATAGTTTTAATATATAAATTATATAAATATAAATATATATATATGAACTACCACAACAGCTTGTACAAACATGAAAGCATTTCTTTATTTTTGGTTTGTATCATACCAGTTTGATTAGTTGTAACTTTTGTTAAGTGTATGTATGGTATTTATTAAAGAGATTTGTGTTTCTCTCCCTCTTTCTGCTCACTATGTGTATTGTATGTATCTTGTGTTTTACTAATGGTCCTACTGATGTCTGGTGTGTATGTGTATGTGTGTGTGCATGCAAAAGAAACCAATATGACGGGTAAATGCTTACCAGGGCAGTTGAACTTGAGGGTGTATGAGAGAACAGGTCGTGGTCAGTTTTACCTTTTTAAAGTGAATAAATTCTTTTTATTTCATCAAGGTGATTTGGCACAGTTTTATTTATTTATGTTTTATTTTAAGGGGAGTAACAAAAAGGGGCTCATGCTGCTTCCACCAAATAATCGGGTGGACTTTATGTACAGAAAAATGGAAGGGAAGGAGGCATTCATCTGTATAAAAAAAATGCATTAAATGAGACTGACATGCAAATACTAACTAGAGCAACAGCCACAAAAGTTGAGTTATAGGTTCATCTTGTAAAAATAGACCTTTTTAACAGGAGATGTTTTGGCTTATCAACTTGGATAAAACAGGTTATGTTGTTGGAGATTGCAATTATTCATACATTCAGGAAAGTTAGGTTGAGAGATCTTTGTGTTCTGCTGTCTTTATTCATTTTCACTGATTTAGTTGGACCCTGAATGGATCTCAGTTGTTATAAACTCAGCATATAGCTGATTATTTCTGTAGAATGACAAGTCAAAATTTCTGCCATGAAAAAGGTCGGTCAGCTGACACAAATTGTTGAGTTTTAACACTGTTAGTCACTCTAAAACATCCTTTACAAACTTTATATAATAACTTGACCAAACCTGTTTTCTTGGAGGGAAAACTGGCATTAAAAACATACTGATAGACTCCAAAGAATGAAACATATCACAGGTCTTAACAAATACGTCAACATGTAAAGTCCCCACTCTGTTTATAGTCACATTTTTACATTTAACATGTCCATAAAGTTTTTTTTTATATGATGCAAAATTGATCATCAGCACAGTGTTTGGGCATATCTGCTTCAAATCAGCAAAGCTTCACCTACAGTCTCATAGTCAAGGTGTAACAGCTCATATCTTATACATAGAACATGGAATTAATTGTAGTGGACAATAGGTTGAGACTTTACTGTCATTTTACATGTCCTGTGATTGACAAAAAAGATGTTAGCTGGGGGCTAGTGATTGCTCTCCAGGCTAAATGAATGGTGGCTAGTCACTTCCTGCCACAACTTGAACTAAAGCCAAGCAGCCAGGACCCCACCCTGCGTCTCATGAAGAGCCATTAGCGGCCAGGCCTCAGTTTCAACAGAGTAGCTAGCAATAACCCCTTGCTAACTTCTCCCAGTAGCTTCCTTTAGTTCCTTATTTCGTAGTGGCCAAAGATATGGGTATGGCCAGGTTAGCATATTGCTAGATCTCCATTTACTGGCTGTGGAAAGGTATTGAGTTGTACCCAAGACATTTTATGACAAAAACTAAAAATGTAGACTTCAGTTTTGAGGAATGTGGGTGTATTTATAAGGTAACTGCTAGAATGGGACAGATACCTGATTATTTTCAGCTAGAATTCAACAAGCATTTTGTGCTGCATATTGTGATAATATGGTCTGCATCTGTCTGAAATGTTCATCAGGAGGTTTTTTTTACTCATCAGAAATAAAGTGGACCACATAGAGCTTGACATAGCTCTGGTCCCACACGTACAGGTGTCTGTCCTTTGGGCTATAAGAGAGCATTGCCAGAACTCCACCAGGAGACCTCAAGTCAAAGGTCATATTTACTGCCTTTCCCTTCAGCAAGTCGAAAGCAAAGGTGACTCTGGTATCCTTGGTGTCGGTGACATATAGGACACCGCAAGCGATGAAGGTGTTGCCGGCCTTCGTTCGGGGGTAGGTGGTGTTTATGTAAGATGTCACAGAGAAGGTCTTCTGGTCCAGCTGGGCCACCATAATGCTCTCATCCAAACTAGATGCAAAGATCAGCCACAAGCCATTTTCATCTGCTGCCAGTTTGAAGTAGGTTTTGGAGTTTGGGAGCAGGTAGGCAAGATTGTGATACAAGGCGTTCTCTATAGTGAGAGTGTGAAGCTTCTTGGTTTTGAAGTCAAATCTGTGAACAAACAAAGCCCATTAAGTTTTTATCGGGACGTAAATGAGCACTGCTAATAGAAATTAAATTGCATAAGTATGCTGTACCCTTATAAAGGCTAACCTGGCAATGCTGGATGTACTAGCAACATGATAATAGAAGGAGCCATTGTGGACAGTATGGCCACAGCCTTGATAGTACTTTCTGACATCCACAGTGTCACTGCTGTTGTCCTGGAAGGCGGCAATGCTTCTATACTCCTTCACCACACGACCTGGGGAAGATCAAGCAAACGTTCAAAAGAGTCTACTACATATAAGACCTACAAATAGAGTGGAATGCAGTGTACATGCTGACCAGAAAAATGTTCTGCCACCCATATTCTCTCATCAGTCAGCAGAGCAGTATCTTTCATCCATGTGCCAAATGTGGTCTCCATTTTTGCCACAGTTCTGGGATTAATCAGAGACTTAATCAGGCATTCTGAGGGAAAACAAAACAGCTGTTTGAGATGTTTAACTCCTCACATTACATTGTACTTCTATGTAGACACACTTATCTGGAAACACACCGTTCTTCTCAGCAGGCTTCTTGTGTAGTTTCACAGCCTCCTTAACAGGCAAGGTCTCATCATTTGGAATTGCATGCAACAGTCCTGTTAGACACAATGTCATCTTACTTTATTCAGGCTCTGTGTTCGACAAAAAATCTCACGAGGCTCACATTAGCTGATCCGGAGCTTTCAGCTGTGCACAAACTTTTTATTCGAAGTTTTGACCCAGTGCTCAGACGAAAATGGACTGTATGTGTTCAATTCCGAGGATTGTATGACTCAAGCAAGAGGCAAGACTGTTTTGTGAGCAATGAAGTATTATGTTCAGTGTTCCTACCCAGTGTATGAGTTGCCTGAAGGTGGGCTCTGTGGTGCCGTGTTCTGGGAGGCCCCTGAGGTCCTGGAGGCCCGGGAGGCCCAATGGGCCCAGGAAGTCCTGGAGGACCAGGAGGACCTGAGTATGAAACAAACTGAGTGAAGGAACAAACCTTTTCTGTCCAAAACTTTACTTTCATGATGTCCTACATCTTAATGTTTTTATAACAATTTCTTATTTACATATACATTATTTTATAATTCTTGCCTTCAATAATGACATCATTGGATGGTTGAGCCTTCTCTCCAGGTGGACCAGGCTCTCCTCGCTCTCCCTTTTCTCCCTGTTCCCCTTTCTCACCCGGTGGCCCTGTCAAGCACATTGTGTAATATAGCTAAGAGATTGTATTCAAATCCACAAGACACTCTTCCTCTTTGTTAAAAACATGAATTAGTCCATTGACTTGCTAGCATGAATCATGCAGCCAACTGTGAAGGAGAACAGAGTAAAGTGGGAGAATATGGGGAGTTTTCTCGTTCATTTAGCAGAAGCCCAAAACCACAGACATGAATAATATTTGCTGAGAATGTGACAGAAAACCAGTGGTTTCTTCCTCCTCCCTCATTCATGGATTACAAGTTGAAAGCAGCATGAATAAAAATCAGATTCAATGCAAATCAAAGCGTGAACAGGAATCAACTCTGAGCATGTGACTTTAAGTGGCTGTATGCTTCTTGGTATTTGGGTATTTCTGCCTTCAGGTTATACTCAACCCTGTGATTGTTACATTTTAACAGTAGTTTTCCACTAAAATGGCCATCACTGCTTGAGGCTTTCATAAACACAGATAGAAGAGAGAGAGAATGGGATAAAGCCTCTTTCTGTACCTTTTTTCCCTCTTTTTCCATCAGCTCCGGGCGATCCATTCAGTCCAGGAATGCCATCAGTCCCATTGTGGCCGGGCAAACCGTCTGCACCAGGCAAACCTACAGTATGACAAAAAGTCTTCACCAAGAGCTGAGTGGATAAAACATCCACCAAAGAAATGGGTCACTGAATTTCATTGCACTTATAGGTATAGCATGGGGAAGATGTATGTGCTCACTCACCTGGTGGTCCTGGAGGTCCTGTAAAGCACAGTTTAGGGATGTTAGAGTAAACAAGGTATATTTATAATGTTTAAAGGTGGCTTATGAGTAAGACATACCGGCTATGCAGACTCCCTTGGTGCTGTTGCAAATGTCGATCAATAATTTGATCTGGAGACAAAGATGGACTTTCAACATATAACGATAAGTATTCTATCACAAGTAAAATACCTGCATTGAAATGCTATTTAGGTAAAAATACATATGTATTTACAGTACTTAAAGAACCAAAAGTACATTAGTTCCTGCAGCAGTACGTTCATGTAGACCCTTTAATATACAGCATATTTTGTTGCAACACTCTTGAGTAATGCAGTTTAACCTGTTAGTCTGCAGAAGCTGAACAAAATTCACAGAATTGATGAGGTTGCCAAATTGAATATGTACAATGGGTTTGTAGTTATTTTTCTTCTGAAATTTAGTGGGAGTGAAATGGAATTACTTATAGAAATGGCTCACCAATGCCCCTGAATAATACTCTACTTTCAGACTTTATTTGGTTCTGAGGAAATTAGCACCTAAACAAACTACCAACAAATAGATTTGCAGTATTCATGGCTCTGCTGGTCGCACGCCTCAGGGTCATTTCAGTTTAAGTCAGATGGAAATCCAGCGCCATTCAGCAATGACAGTATCGTACAAGATGTTAAAGATTGTTTATTTTTAGATAAGTTTATCTGTACTCTTTACGTCAGACAGACTTCTCATCTCACCGGGACCATGGAGTAAGTCATCATCATCATCATGTCATCCTCCATTTGTTCCTTGTGGTAGCGATGGCCATGTCGGTGCTTGTGCTTCAGCTCGTGCTTCATCCTCTCCTTTTCCTCTCCCACCTCCTGGCTGGCCTCCTGAAGGTGGATCCCCTTTCCTTCCTCCTGATAATGCTCGTGCTGCAGCTCCTTTTGCAACTCTTCGCTCCTTTTGTTCCTTGAGTACTGGTATTGTTGATGTTCCCCCGCACTCGCCCGCAGCCCTGCTGGCCCTCTTGGCACCTCCTGGAGGAACTCCACCACCGAGCTCTGCTCCACCTCCGTCAGCCTTGCCTCTGTCTGCTCCAGCCTGACACATTGCTGGTTCTGTTGGACAATGAGCACCAGAAGGCCTACAGAGTTCATCAACGCCACAACACACGTCCCATACAGCACCATCCGCTGTGGGATAGTCATGCTGGGTGTCGGGATCCACATGGTCACCACTTCAGCTCCTCTCTTCTGAGGGTCACACGCTAACCTCAGCATTCACAAAGGTATACAACTGTAGTGCACCAGCTAAAACCAAACAGGACAGGTTGGATGTATTTTTAGATGCCGTCACTAAAAATCAAACCAACTACAGCCATACTAATCCAAAAAGAAAGATCTTTGTTGTCCTCTCCAGATTATTTGAAAGTTCCCAAAAAGTCCGTCAGCTTCTGTGTCTGTGCTCCACCCGGGTGGTCTATCTGAAGGCTGGCTGGTAAATACAGTGGTTGTTGTGTGGTTTGCCAAGTGGAGAACGGGTTGCGTGTGTGTGTGTGTGTGTGATCATCCAAACCAGTAATGTAGGAGTGGGCATTACACAATCTTCTGGGCTTGTCTGGGAAGAAACCCCCGCCTGTTCAGTCACCTGATTTATATTCATCACAAGCCATTCTACAGCACTGCCGTGGGCAGACTGACATCACACACACACACACATGCACATATGTATGATGCACGCACAAAAGCACTCACATACATAACATATTCCAACCCGCAATACATCAGACAAAGTAACATCTCATAGGCATCATCATCATCATCATCATCGTCGTCGTCGTTGCTGTTGTTTAAATTTGAAATTAAATGAAAACATGTTACATCAAAGTGCATCAGCATCACCATAAATCCACAAAGTTGGTGCGTCTCATTCTTTTTCTCAAGTCCTGTGTCCTCCCTGGACGTCTCCTCTGGCTCTCGTCTTGTCACATCTGAGAAACAACAATGACCCATTTCTGCTGCTTTGATTTGGACAAGAATGGGGACATTTCATGTAAAAAGTGACAGTTCAGCAGAAAGAATAAGAAGGAAAAGAAATAAAAGTGCTCTAGTGGTCAAAGCTTCTTCCACTCTTGGTGTTACTTCTTTTCTTTTTTGACTTGTACACTTCAGTGTTGTACTGCATTTTTTTAATGAGTCAGTTAATTGGCCTCTTTGGTAATATGAAGCAGTACTGGGTCTATGTTGCTGACCTACATGCTCTTGCAGCCATGCTTGCCCTTTCTACAACTTCTGTGCACGCAGACACAGGGCTCCATGCAGCAAGAGCTAGAAAGAAAGAAGCCACGCAACATTACTGTCAGATTCTGGTCCTGAGCTGAGTCTGCAGTGTGTTGGCTCCTGCCTGAGGCTATAGGTCACTGACGGCTAGTTGTTGGGCAGCTTGAATTACTCCGGCAGATGTGTAGATGTTTGTACGTAATAGTCTTAAGGATACAACGGCTGTTCTTTTGTTGTGTTTCCCCCATTGCTCTGAGCTAGGCCCACACAGAAGAAAAATCATTTGGAAAGCTTTATAACATAATTCAAGATGATTCCTACAAAACCTTCTCTGTTGTGATCTTTCACAAAACTTTGTTGGTTCTGTTTCCTCCTAACTGAGGTTTAGCTGCTGGGAAAGCTGCTTTAAATTGTTTACCACACAGATTGAGAGATCCATGTCCATCTTGTTTCTCCGTGGCATAGACGACCAGATGACCTGATAGGTGTTTCAGACGATTTTATCCTTCCTCTTAACTTCTTCTGGAGTTCATTAGCTTTTAAATGCTACACAGACTTGTAGTTAATTATAAGAGTGGAAAATTAATCATTTATTGAAATTGTTTTGGATTTGAATCAACTTAAATGACAGAGTCCTACGATTAAGTTTGCCTCTGATTTGCAGTATAAGTGTGGTATATAAGTAGATTTGCAGAATAAGTATAAGTAGAATTTATTACATAAGTGTAGAGAACAAACAGTATAGCTGCACTCTGTGGATTTCCCGTTGTTTTGGGAAAGAACATTTAGGCATTGAGTTCATTTTTTAGCTATTATCATATCTCTTTGCAAACCCTGCAGTGTTATCTCAAATGTGAAATGTAAGATAAATTCATCAAGGTCACTCAGGCAAGTCACACAGCATATAGTTTATGATCTCAACTCGTATTGACTTACTTTTATTGAATGTAATATGTAATACTCCCATTTACACACACACACACACACACACACACACACACACACACATATATA
>JAOXYM010000001.1:10332314-10355609 GCA_028567055.1 Leptatherina wallacei
TATTAATGCATTAAGTAAGGTTGAATAGTAAACATCAATAAATT
This sequence comes from Leptatherina wallacei, assembly GCA_028567055.1. Lineage (NCBI taxonomy): Eukaryota > Metazoa > Chordata > Actinopteri > Atheriniformes > Atherinidae > Leptatherina > Leptatherina wallacei. The sequence goes on from JAOXYM010000001.1 coordinate 10,332,359, forward strand.
TCTTATTAATGTACTAACTAATACGCTAACTAATGAATAATAATGGTTGTTAATGGTTTATTCAACAGTTAATTAATGCCTAATAATGCATTAACTAATGTTAGTTAATGGACCCTTATTGTAAAGTGTTTTTTGATGACCTTTGATGTTTTTTGATGAAATTTAATCCTCAGCCAGGTGATCCTCCTCCTCATCCGATGCACATTTACAGACCAATACAGACCAACTCTTTTAGCTTCTAACTCCCATGAATCCACTCTTGAGCAAAAATCGCTGCTTTGCTAGATGACCCAAAGAGGACTCAGCAATCACAGGAGAGCTTCTGCCTCATGATTGCCATGTTGGCAGACTGGCCACATGCTTTGCACATGAGAGACAGACTGAGTGAGCCAGCACTGCGTGCACTGTAACACCCATATACAAACAAATACACACAGGCACTCTCTTCTTGCTCATTCCTCTGCTTGTGTGCTCTCCTAACACATGCATCTGTGATTTTTTTTTTTCCCCCTCTGCATTTAATCTGGCCCACAGATGGAGAGTGCACTAAAACCAGGAACACACTCATGCACACAAACACACACAAGCTCAAGACACCAAAAGCCAGTTCTGGAAAATTGTAACAAGAACTGAGGATGAAAGAAAAAAAAAAGAGTGAAACCATAAGTGGAAAAGACTACGCAGGAGAAGGTGCTTTTTTTTCCTATAGATGCAGAAAAAGACAAATCCTACAACTCACAGGTCACTGATGATGAGTGTGTTTTCCCCTCCGTGCATATACATGCATGTATGCACAATCATTTGGTGGCATTTTATTGGGGTAGAGGGACATTTGGAAAGAGAATTGTCTCCCTGTGGCTGAGCCATTAATGAAACATGGAATTAGATCGCGGAGGCACTTTCACTGACATTCTAGTAAAAGGCCTCATAGAAACACATTCAGAAGGAGGAGAAAGCTGTGGTTTTCTTCTGGAGGGCCATTTGAAGCAGAGCAAACAGTCAGTTGTGGCTCCTGATGTGCGAGACGAGCTGTTTAAGGCTCTTTAAGAGGGGGTGTATTAATGGAAGGTTGGACTGATGACCTATAGCCTGTATGCTTGATCTGTTCATCTACCTTTGAGCTGTGATGCAGAAACTTTCCAATCTATCTCTCTCTTTTTTCTTCTTCTTTTCTTTACTTGTTTTAACCATAGTTCCCTATTACTGACAGGAATTGTAGGAAAAGTTTTCTTAAGATTCAGTTTTGGGCTCCAGTTTTATGGTTCAGACAAGATTTTGCCATCAGTGCCAATGAAAAGTCTGACGTGTTTGTGGGAAGCCACTGCCATCTGGGTTTGTCTTAGTTACCTTCCCCCAATATATCCTCACTGCATGCAGATGGTATCAGGCTAAAAATTCCTCTCTACAATGCTGCATAAATATATATTTGAAAAATTATGGAGTGGGAGGCAACTGTACAGCTTTTCACGCTTAACTCTGGCACAACTGAACTGAACTGTGCTGATTATAGCATTTTATGGTTGTGGTAGGAAAAAGTGGAACAACCATGTTCAGCATAGTATTTCACATCCGTTGTTTCAGCAGTATGTGACATTTAACTGCTTTAAAGTAGCAGATTTAAACATTTTATTAGCAATAATGGCCACAGTGAGAGACAGAAAATTCCACACTCTGTTCTCATTAATGGCCAGCAAACAGATTAACTTGTGGAATAATAAGGTCCCCTGGCTTGTAGGTTAAAAGAAAGAATGTAGCCACTAAAGGTCAGAAATAAATCTACAAATATGTGTGCGTGTGTGTGTGTGGTGTATTTATATGAGTGTGTGTGAACCACAGTTATTTCCTGGTCATTAGTTAGCGGTGAGTTGGCAGCCAACAGAGCAGACACACTTTGGCTTTAACTTATAACGTGTAATGCAGAGTGAGGGCCTTCAAGGCCAAAGTTTGCAGCATATCCAGTTTTATCGCTCCAATCAAAGCAAGAGCAGCCTTTTAATTGAGGTGCCCAGACAGCTGAAGCCCTGCCCCATTTCCTGGTTAACCTTGGCCTCCATATTATTTTAACATACAGTAAAGAGTTTATTTTTGTGTCCTTATGAAAAGCAGACATGTCCACCATTGGCATGTACAATTTGAACACCAAATGAGTATTTGTTTATCTCTACTGTCTAAAAGCAACATCCAAACCCATCTGCCTTAATATAATAAAGAATTCCGCTGAGAATAGAAGAAAGATGCTGCAGTTCTTCATAACAGCCAAGGTACCTCTGTCAGTTGCAGACAGGACAGCCTGGTCATGGGGACAGGGTTTAAGCTCGACATATGGACAGTGACAAAATGAGCTTCTCTGCAAATGATTTGTGGGTTCTCAGGGCCTCGTGTTTTTACGTAAACCCTGTTAAAGTGGGTGAACTAGTAAACAAACCAGGAGGCCAGAGTTCTGGGGAAAGCTGGCAAGGCCTGGACGACGGTGCATGCAAGACTTCAAGTGTGCGCGCACGTCTTTGCGTGCATGTGTGTCTCTTTGTAAGACGATGCTGGAGCATGCTGAGACTTGGCCGTGGTCTATGAGAGGAGCAACTCACCCAGGGCCGGAAAAACACTCACTTCCTTGCCACTCAGTGTTGTAGATCTGGTGAGAAACAGACAGGGAGGAATAGACAAAGAAAAAGACATGAGATAAAAACACTCGAGCAAGTTCTTAATACAGCTGCACATTCTGTGAAAGGAAATTACATTTTCTTTTGGTCTTGTGTGGGTCTGTGTCTGAAGGAAAGGGTTTTTGACAGCAGCTACAATCAAACTGTAGACATATGATTCCACCAGTCTTTCTATGACACCACCTCCCTTATTCTGTCCATCTGTCCTCCACACTCCTTTAAAGTGACGCGACACATCTTCAGTTGTGCAGAAATGCTTTGATATTGCATTACAGTTTATGTTTTATCTTTGCTAATTCAGAAAGTCTTTCCAAACCTGTTCCCTTTTTTGCTCCCAATTCCTACTTTCACAAGCTCACTCGCATTAATCTTGACTGAAAGGTGTGAAATGAAAATGTACATACTGCCAGTTCTGCCCATCCCCTCCCTCTTTCACTTACCCCACCCTTCTCTCTGCAAATGGTGTAGTTTTTTTCCTATTTATGATGGAAAATGTTAAAAAGACTTTGTTTCAGATGTTCAGGCTAGATATAATCCAAGTATGTTGTTCTCTTCTGTATCTTATGAAGCTTTGGTCAACCAGTCTGTCATTACAGCTCACACATTAGTACCAAGCTTTCTAAAAATAGAGTGGCACATATTTTTCATTAATTAAATAATTCTTCAGGAAGCTTAGCACATGATTCTTTGCTCAGCTGCATTTCTAAGTCATTGCATGTCAGTCATACAGTTTGTTTTTTTCTTAAAACAGTACGATATCTCATCATCTGCTCTGCTAGACTGTAGTTGTAGAGGTTCCTAATCATTCCTGCATTGGTTCCTTTCCTTTCAAAAAAGAAAGAAAAACTAGCTTGCAAGATTGTGGTGCAGAAATTGTCATTAGAAATGTCCAGAAGTTTTTGCCCTCAACCAACATCCACATAACGGGAGTAGTTTTCCAGAGAAGCTCCCAGAGGACTGGAGTAGAGAAGAGAGACAGCCTCCAGCCAGTTCCCATGCCCAGCTAACCAGCTAACTGTGGCCTGGCTCCTTATGATAGTTAAACAATGGCACACAGGAGGAAACCACAGCTGGTGAAGATATTAGCTTTACAGCAGAAGAGAGGTCAAAGTGTTGGATTCTCACAGGACCCTGCAGTCCATGCTGGGTCATAACAGGATGTCCTGGATACCACTTTGTATCCTCAACGGACCATTCACTCCTCTGGTCTTCACAACAAGTAGGAACTGCGATGAAAGCTACAGTCGAGCTTCATGGTGGAGGTCAAATCATTGCCGTATCTCTCACTCCCTCTATTCCACCTCCCGTTTCTGTGGCAGGCCATCAAGCCTGCGGCACATTAATCAATCAGATGTCTCCTGCCTTTTCCTCCCTTTGCTTCATCTCTCTAGATCAGCTCTACAGAGATGTGGCCATTAAAACTGAGAGACCGAGACAGACAAAGAATGAGATGAGGGATGGAGCATTAAATAAGGTTGTGCAGCAGCCAAAGGCAATTTGTTCTTGTGTCCCCTCTGATTTAGAATGGCTCCTAAGTGCCTTTTCCCGAACTGCTTGCCACAGTAGCGACACTGGTTGCTTATAACGTAGTTCCTAATGCACGACGGATATTTGTATTGCAGTTACTTTGATATGCATGATGTCTTTATAATTCTGTCTGATATGCATCAAACTATCCCAGACAAACATGTAGAGGTCCTTTAAATTTATTTTTAATCTAAACTCCATGGCTTGTTCAAGTTTTGACTCCATTGAATTAAAGTTTCACTTCCATTAAATTCATCTTTCTGCAGATACTAAAATGTTGGCAAAAGTTTTAAAAAAGGTTTTTAAATCAAAATAAGGACTGGTACATGTTATCCACAGAAACTTTATTCCAACCACACTCATTTTTGTATTAAAAGATCCAAATATCTGTTAAAGAATATCTTAAGCCTTATTCCAACTTCCAGTTTAAATGTGTTTTTCTTTTTCTTTTCTTTTTTTTTCTGTCAGTGAAGCAAAAAAACCCACATGGAATGAGATTTGCTCAAACTAGATCCAGACCACTTTTGGATTTTGTTCATAGTGGGATTCAGATCAAACACCTACAGATTTGTCTCAGTCTCTGTGCTTCAATTGCTCAGATTTTAGTCTTCTGCAGAGGTTGCAACAGTCAGAAGTCTGAAAAACAGTATTATAAACTGACATCAAACTGTATTGTTTGCTGACACTTCAAGAGGAAGTTTCCGCACAGGAAAAGCTGGAAGGAACTTGCAGCACCAGAACAAGAACAGTTATCGAGAGATATCACTGCACAGAGAGTTGCTTCTCTCTGTAGTTACAAACAAGTGATAAATTAGATTTTTTTTAAACTTGCAGGGTTGACCCCAACAGTGATCTGTTATACTGTTAGGCTGAGTGGGTCACCTTTATCCTATGATAAATATATTTTATCCTTATGGGACTGTTCTCAGGATGAGGAAGCATTCAGGACATGAGGATTCCCTGAAATATAAATACAATGATGCAAAATATGTTTTGACCTACAAAGTCACCAAATACTTTGCACATCTATCAGAATTTTTTGACTCCACTGTCAAAACATAGAATGAAGTAGTATCCTCGGGAAAATTAATGTTCATCACTAAAGTAGAAGTCATACTTGCAGTATCAATTCCAAGATGTACTCGACCTGTTCTGGCAGCACATGACAGCAAAACAACTTCCAAAGAAGCCTGTGTGATGGTTTTCCCTTTCATTTCTCACCGCATTGTGCCGGACACACATTTGTGATCCCTTGCAAATCAGAGTGAGGAGAAACTTGTCCTAAAAATCTAAAATGAAAAACAAATTTATCTCTGCAGTCTGAATGTAGTCTGAAGGGTTCCGTATGCTTGACATGAATGTGTTTGCACAACATGTCTGATTGCACTTGAAGCAAGACTGTTTTTAATTGTTTCCATTATACAATATATAAGGTTGCTTCTTAAGCAAAAATGAAAATATTATCAAAGTTCCTATGATAATTTGCGAGCAAAACTGTTTTGTATCACAATATATAATGATATATTTGAGATTCAAGGTTTTAGCATGAAAAAAATTTAAAAATATTAATTTAAAACATGTCTTAAATCTACCCTGTAGAATTTTTTTTTTATAGATGCTGATAGTAAAATAATAATATAATAGCACAAAAGTGACTCAGGATCAGCCTTGACATGACAATTTATCTTTAATCAATATCTATACAGAAAGAGTTGATTGAATATTCTATGTTTTACTGCAACATGTTTCTGACTAAATAAATGTGTAAGCAATAACTTGGGACATTTGGTTCATTTGACACTTAAATCAGAAAATACATAATGTGCCTTACTTAAGGAGATAAGGGATTTCTTTTACACATCTACTTCTTTGCATTCTCATTTGTTTCTGTGATACTTATTTCTATGTTATTTTCATGTTCCTTTTCTGACTTACTCCATCAACAAATAATATATAGGGTAAAAGAGAGACAAGTAACAATTACAACAAAAAGATAAGAGCATAAAAAAATCCATTCATCTTATTATTTTTGTAAATTTCTAGGGTTAGTTTGCATAACAAATTTATACAGAAAATGTATAATTCCTTCTTTTTCACCCCCAGTGAAGCAGATGTAACTTTTATGTTTCAAAGTCAATCAGAAACTCAGAATGATCCGCATCTATAAAAGGGAATGAACTTTAAACTCCATGAACCCAATTCACACAAATGAAAGTCATTAAGGTATTAAAACTAAGTTATTTATTAACTCAAAAGGTCTGAAAGTTCCTTTACATCCTGAGCAGCTGTCAAATAGCACATTGAATGACCTCTTTCAGCACCAGACTGCCCTTTGGAAACTGGCACACAGTCAGATTTTTACAAGTCATGAATAATGTAAATCATTACAATACACTGTACCGCATCCCAATCTGTTTCTCTCCATAGAAATCATATCTTTCTTAAGCTTCATTACCGCCACTTACTTTTATCTAGAAGCCAACACACATGCACTAAAACAGACTGAGAGTGTGTAGGGGCGGTAAGTCTGAGTCATCATCTGAGTCGCGTTGTGGGAGTCAGAAATATGCCTCCACTGAGCCCTTGTTGGTCCAAAGTGAGTGGAGGAGAAATATGAAATGATAAATACTTCTGCAGATGTAGGAATGCCTGCATTGAAATGCATCTTTTAGTCCTGAATTTACTATATCTTTGTGTGCTTACATGACAGTGAAACAGTGACGTTGTTCAGCAAGTCAGCAGCCTTGAGACTGACTCTAAAATAAGTTTCACTCCTCCAGCGCTACTGGCGGAGGTACCAGCTGGCTCAGTACACCTCTGCTCTCCTCCTTAGTCCACAGGCCTCTCAGCCCTTTTTAACAGGAACCCAGCAGGCTATTAAAACCCCCTTTGCTAGTGCTGAATGACCCACTCCATTGTTTTCCTCAAGCCTTGAAAAGGCAGTCAGAGAGGCTCTGCTGCAGCTCCTTATTGCAGAGCAAAAGCCAACCAAAGGGCCAAGGCAAACGTAATGGAAGTCAAGCTGTTGCCCTTATTTATGTCATCTTTTTGAAGTTTCCCTTTAGGATAAATAAAGTATATTCCATTTCATTTCTGTCTGAGGAGCATTTTCCTGACATTCTCACAGTAGTGATACTTTCTGAAATGACATCACTGATGGATGTTAGACTATATGAGAAAATGCCCTCTGTGGATTTCTTGTCATGTTATAGGTACACAAGCCTGTTCCTAGTATGTGAAATTTGAATGTATGCAACTCCTGCTCCTGAAGGTCAGTTTTATAGCCCACCTGAGGCCATGAAGGGATTAAAATACATTTTTTGAAAAGGAAAATGTCTGGAAAATTAGGGCTGTGGTAGCTTTTACAGGGTGCAAAGAATTACCTGGCAACCACACATTTCAGAGGCACATATTTACAAAAACAGTCCTGTCTGAGAATGGAAAATGGGTTGCAGATGGGAAAAAAATGTACATCGGGGAATATTTGTGATGGCTATAAATGGCACTCAAGGAAGTGTTACAGAACTCAACAGCTTTTTTGTTTGTTACCCACCAAGAAAGCAGTCTTGCAGCTTTCATGCATCTCTGAGAGTTTGTCTGTCAGCAGCCTTCAGTGTTTGAACTACTAATGTTTGGAGTAAAGTGTGAAGCAGATAACAGTATAGTAAATAGCGGTCCTTATTTTCCTTTCTCTTCTTGTCTCGTTTTAACTCACCTGGTTTGCCATATGCAAATATCCAACCCCCACTAGAATGAATGTGTAAGAGCACCTTTGTATACTGTGTAAGCACAGATCATGCATGGTGTTATGTATCGGTGTGTATCTGACTTTAAAAAAAAACACTCACCTGTGCTGACCTAGTTTTCTTCATACTAAGAATAAACATGTTGTCATGACTAATTTCAAACTGGGAAGCACTTATTAAGTTTCCATGTGTGTATCCTCATCCATGCTTTCCATTCATTTTCCATCCTATAAGATAGTCAATACACTCAGAAAAAGTGATACATTTAAGGTGTAGACTACTTCCTGCAAATCGCAGGTGTTCCATGCAGACTTGCCATCTTTGGAAGCTCCAGGCAATTTCAAAGAAAGGTAGATTCAGCAGGTTCAACCTTTACATCTTTACTATTTCAGGAAAAGAGAACTTTTTAATCGTGTCATGCAGTGGCAGTGAGAAGAAATGAGCAAGTTCAAAAACTCCCTTGCAGCCTCGTTCTCCTGGGAGGAAACTTAGTCAGAAATTGAAAGGGAAGCGGGAGGTAAATAATCAATAATGTATTTTTGTATAAAAGTCTGATTTTAAATCTAACCCATATCCTGTAACAGAAACATCAAACATATTTAACATAACAAGCATCTTTAAAAAGACTTCCTGTGATACACACACGTTGAGAAGATTGGTTGCTATTTGAGAGGAAATGACGCAAACAAAATACAGTCTTGTTAAACTCCTTAACTGGTTTTATTTACCTAATGCTAGTCCAACATGTTATTTCCTCTCATTTCTACAACATAGCCATTTATAAGAGCTGAGTCACTCCAACTTAGAGCTAAATCTGGGCCTTGGTGTCAGACAGTGGACCTAACCATTTGTTTTGCATCTAACATTTGTCGATGTATGCTTGACTATTCAGAACTCAACAGAATGCTTAATAACTACAATGATCCACAGAAATGTTGCTCTTTCATGATAAAAAGGCAGCATTATTCTTACTTGTTCTTTTTCTATTTACATGCCTAACGCCTTGCTACATGACAAGAAGGATGTTCAGCATTAATGTCAGGATGTCGACAATAGATGTCATGAGAATGAACACACACGATGCTGCTCCTTTAGCCACAAATATAAGGAGGATGGAAGTGTGTTTGGAGATGTTAGTCTTCTGGCTCCAAAGTCCAGATAAGGGGGGGGGAGGGGTGGTTGGATGGAGCAGCTGAGTTTTGCACTTTCAAACCGTTTCTGCTTGGGTTTAGACAAAAACATGACTTATGCCATGATCATAGTTTGCCCTAAAAAAAAAACATTATTTTTGAAGTGTTATTTTACAGCCTGTAGTGGTTACATATAAACTCAACTCATTATGACCAAAATGGGTTTCTTCCTGGTGGGCTTTAAGCACTTACTACACTTGGTTAGGGGGGGGGGGGAATCTGTACTACCTGCTCTCATGACCACTAGTTTGCATATTCTTTCAATATAAATATAGTTGGTCCTTGTCTGCATGTTCATAGGCCACATCGACATGTTTTAGGGTGAAGGGCAGTTTTACTAAACAACAGGCTAGGGATAAGTGGGTATCTTTTCAAACATGGACTGTGACATTAGTATGCTTTGTGCATGAGGACAGTTACACCTATCCCATGTTTTCTGGTGACTGAGCCTGAAATGGATATGGGAACATGACTTTGTGCAAGTGATTGCTTAAGATACTTGACAAGGTCAAGGTGTGATTGCTGCAGAAGCTCTGAGTAGTTCAAGCAATCCACAAAGCTACTGCTTATAAATTAAGGAAAAACAGCAATAAGAGGCGGTTCCAGATTGTTTTAATCTTTGGAAACATACTCCTCACTGTCTAAAGCAGCACTCATTTTGATCTACTACCAATACTATTAATAGCTATTTTCTATGGTTATGATGGCTGTGATGATGATGCCTAATAATGCATCTGAAACAGAGAAGGTTTTTTTTTTTCATGCTGTCAAGACATGATGTCTAACACACACAAAATAACACACATATTCACACTTTCACACTGCTGCCTCCATCAGACAAGTGTACTCTGCAGCATAGCAGCTGTTTAGCCTCCAGAGTTATCTTGGTAAAGGCCAGTCTGTGGTCTTTACTGTGGTCTTTACCACAGTGTTAGCTGCTGGCCCTGCTAATGGCTCATTCTTCTGGTTACTCTGTAATTTTACCAACACTAGCTTCAGGACCCCCTTCTCAAAGAAATGCCCAGATCAGAAGCTCATTTAGCTTTGAGCTTTATCACTTTACACAAATAAGAAATCTGTCAAAGTGCCAGAAACATCTCACTCAACAGTTATAGAAAGCTGTTTTTATTTTTTGTGGATTCACTGTATAAATTGATGGTGTTATCTTCCAGTTTGTGCCTAAGTACAGAGTTTTTAGTGTTAACTAAATCTCACTATCTTAGAATCTTATTCTAAGATCAAGCAACATGCCCAATAGCTTTTGTTTAAGGGGGTTCAGGACTAAAGTCATGCTTGTCATACTGTTTGGCATCAGCCACTTCATTCATGCTTCACTGTCAGTGGGTCATCCGTCACCTGACTAATAAGTCCAGTGATATTTATGCAGATGTGGAGCATTATCATTGTAACTGACTAGAGGCACAGCTGCAGCCTACTTTATTGTTCCAATCTCTTTCACTGAGAGGAAAAAGCCTTGAGGTCAGTATGCAGCTCGTGTAGGCCTACATATGGACACACCAGTAATGGTTTGAGAAAATCTTTAAGAATCCTAAACCCAATCCCAGTTTTTCATATTACCATCACAAAACGGTGAAGGGTAATTCTTAAGTAATTTCCCAAAAAATGTCACTACATTGATATGGTGTGTTGTAAATAAATAAACGGAAAATAACGGAAATTAATTAGAGCAGATAGACTTTTAGCTGAATGCAACCTTCAGCAGGGCAGATTTGGCTGGTCTCCATGTTCCAAACTGGATGTATTTTCTAACGCAACGCAGCAGAAATTGTTGACTCAGCCCTCTAAAAACATCAGGCGGAACAAAGAGAGACTGTCTGGTCAACAGCCACAGCCAGAGAGCAGCAAGCACCTTGCTAATCCTGATGTTAAAAGTAAACTTTAGCAACTCCCAAAACACTCTTATGTAACCACTTTGATGGACCAGTGCCTCTTCGACTCGTCCTACATCGGTGGTTTGTTTTCAAAAACTTATTCCCAAATGCCACTCTGAGTACCCACTATATTTCGTGAAAACCTAACACTTGAGGACAAGCGAGGCAGAGAAAATAATGAGCAGGTAGCAGAGAAAGTGTAAGAGCAGGAGAAAGATGAGGAACGGGACAGACAGTTTTCTGTCCGTCTCTCTCCTGACAGCTTGAGTTCTTCTCTAACTCGTCTTGACAGTCTGGTTCATGCATGTTGCTCATCACAGTCTCTGGGTGACAGGCTGTATGAGAGTGTGTGAGCAAGCTTGGACTTTTCAGTGACTTCATGAGCACTTCCAGTAATCATCTATCCTCGCTTTCCCTGAGTGCTAATATCCCTAGCCAGACTAAACCACCCACCTCCTTTACCAGAGCTCTGACTCACGCCTAAAGTGGCCTCATGTCTTCTCATTGCAGATTTTTTTTTTCCTAGAATGTCTTCATTTTTGCTTACATTCTTCATCCCCCTGAGATGTGCAAACACAGACAGGGGTCAGGGCAAGTGAGTCGATGGCCACCTGCTGGTCCTCAGAAACAAGCTCAAGGCTGTTGGGGAGGTAGCAGGAGAAAAATTTGCCTGCTTATAGCTCTCCACTCCAAACAGACATGACTCAGTCAGTTTCTTGCATGCAAAACTCTTTTCAACAATTAGTTTAGTACTAATAAATTTTCTATTATTAAATAAATTAATAATAATTAAGGATATTGTTTTTATCAGTGGACAAAAGGCAAATTAATTTAGAAAGTGAGTAGTAGCACATATTGGTTCAAATCCAAATAGACTGCACAGACATTGGGCTGACAAGACCTGCTTTATGGAGCAAGCTGTCACCTTTATCAGTGAGCCAAGGTTTCAAAAATCTATCCAATTGGGTTTCTGAATATCAGACAGTCTCTGGAACAAAGAGCTGCTTGAGAGAAACAGGAAATGGCAGTGACAAAGAGAGCCTGTTGATGAGAGCCACAGATCTAGCTAATGAAAAACAACAGTTATATATCCTGCTCTGGCTATTCAAATATCATGGAAACTAATAAGTTTTTGTTTGACACTTTGCATGTTATCTTTTTGTCACCTCAGACCATAAAAGAACCTATATACTTTATTATTTTATGAGCGGTCTATCCAGGAGTGATACACTACCTTGTTTTGCTTAGACTGATGTGAAATGCCTTTGATTTGTTTAAAGTCAAAGCCATGCTGATATGCTTACTGTCATGAAGTGATAATACACATGAGGATGCATTTGGATAACAAACATCCTTTTTAAATGCAAAGTGGCAAAATGATGACCACATTTTTGTTGCAGTAGATCTGTAAACACAGTTAAAATAAAGTACTTTACACATATATACATACACACTTTCCTATTAGATTTAATGGGAAACATGTTATTTAAGACTGTCTCCAAAAGTATTTTGCAGAAATGCATCACTCCACACAACAGGGAGCACAGAACAGTAACTCATATTTTGTCTGCTAATGTCCTTTTTGATTGCTCCTAATTTGGTTATGCTGCAGTACTCAATGTTTTATATTACGTCCCCTATCATAATATTCTCACAGTTTGCTGATAAAAATCTGCTGTTTGTTTGTACGGTATTCACTACACATGCATTAAGCCCGGAAACACTCCAGGTGTTAAATATCACTGGCAACTTCTGAATGTGTGATGTGTGAATATCTAAACACATGCACTTTATCTTAAAGGGGTGGTGAGCACATCAGATTTTGTGTATTGAGGGAAAAACCATAGACAAAAGAATTTGCTTTATTTGCCGTTAAATGTCATGGTGTGCTAATTATATTACTTGAAATGTCATTTAGCTTCAGACCATCACATGAAATGTCACTCCTCTACATTCATGTGAAATGCCACGGATTAGGTTTCTCCCATTTGTGGTGCAGAGTTCAACCTCTTTTGTATGCATGTATTTAAATAACAAATGGCCAGATGATGTGATGACTGTGAGAATTCTAGTCAAATATCTGTCTATTTTAATGAAATTATAATGACAACACAGCAGGTGTTCCTCTTTGAATTTGGGTTTGCTACTACTGTGTGCTAAGCCCCCCATCCAATGTCTTCCTACTCTTTTTGCCTCTGGATGAACATGTGGAGGAGGATGACAGTGTGCCCAGGGAGCGGGAAGGAAAAGCGAAGCCTCTTGGCTTTAATCATAATAGGAGTTATCTGGTGTGTAATTTGAAGCTGGGTGGCACCTAAATAAAACCCTCTATCCACCCTCCCACTCCTCATATTCACATAGAAACACGTCAGGTTACGGACATCGTTGTATGAAGACACCTCTATGATAAAGTGGGACATAGTGGGACATAAAACAGTGATTATTCTGGATTTGTTGAGAGGCAGAAGTTCTTATCAGGGTGCTGCTGTTTGATGTTTTCCAGAGCAGATAGTCATTCCTCCTTAAGCCGGCAAATTGAAACCACAGTCAGTTAAATAAAGCCACCGCCCTGCTGCAGACTGTGGTAGCACCTCCTTTTCTCTACTCCTCAGAGTTCATATGTTGAGGTTGTTCTGTTTGTTTTTTGTTGGTACCAACAAAGCACCAAATGGGGCTCTAAAATAATAAATAATTGTATATCCAACCATATCCTGAAGCCGACTGTATTTTTCTCTTTATTCATGTCAAAAATGGGATCAATTTAGAGAAGTTAAGTGTTATGCTGTCATAGTTACTGAAATCACATTAATATGCTACCAATTCAAAATAGAAGACCGAAGTAATGTTTGTAAAAACTGAGGAAATGAAGGATGCACTTTTTAAGTAAGGTTCAACTGAGTTGCAAAAGCTTTGAAGGGCAGAGCTAAAGAGCATTAAAATGTAGATGTACAGATATGTAATGTGAAAATGCTGCAAGTTTTTTCTTTACCACAGCTAATAAACGAACAAGCAAAATCCATTTAAAAGTGCACATAATTATCTATATAAAGGTTCAAGTCCCACTCCAGCAGCTATTACTTGCCTTAAAAATCATCTGTTTTCTTCAAAACTGTACTTTTAAAAGTTTTTGCCATTAAAAATCTCTTATGGGCCTGAAATGGCTTGGAAATGTCTTTAAACCCATTTTCTTTGTTTTGAAAGTGAAGATCTGTTAATAAGCTTATCTTCTCCCACCCACATCTCCACCATCCAAGCTTGTTGGGGGGAGTTTTGGCTGCTGACAGTTAGCATTAGGACTGTCGAGCCGACACCAGCTGGGACATTGTCTGAGTCGATTGGGCATTAGCCCCCAGCTAACTTCTCATAGTATGTCCTAAATTCTCATGTGATCGTTTAGCACATACATAATGTCTGTGCAGCTGCTCCCTGCAAGTATTGAGGATTGATCCCTTAAAACTGCTGTGCAAAATACTGGCTGTCTGACCTTGCCTATCTGAGACTTTAGGTAATCTTCAGCAGACTGGAAATTCACATTACTGGTGGTTGATTTTGCTCATGATACAGTATGATAAGAAACATCTTGTGGATATGTTAAGAACTTTATTTTTAAACAAATGGGAACTTAGATAAGATGATAAACGTCAAAACAGGACTCAGTTTACCTTGGGAATAGTTTTTTTCACTTTCAGATTTGATTCAATACCAGGATTAATTTCTAAAAACAGACACTTTCCACTAACTGGGAACTTTATTGTTTAGTTTCTTTGTGTACTGTCCTTTTAATGTATGTTTCAGTGAAATCTTCCAACTTTAAGGATAAACCTCAAATCTTTTATCCTTTTCTGATTTTCTTCTCTTTTTGCTCTCTTTAGGACAAGAGAGCTTTAACTCTCGCTCCCTGGCCCTGCAGGCCCAGAAGAAGATCCTGAGCAAGATGGCGACCATGGCAGTAGCCAACATGTTGACAGATGATACCAGCAGTGATATCTTGGATGAGCTCTACAAGGTGAGCCGGGAGTTCACCAAAAGCAAAAAGGAGGCCCACAAGATAATTAAGGACGTCATCAAGATCGCCCTGAAGATCGGCATTTTATACCGCAACCACCAGTTCAGCCCAGACGAGCTCGACACAGTGGAGCGCTTCAAGAAGAAGATGAACCAGGCGGCCATGACAGCAGTGTCATTCTATGAGGTGGAGTACACCTTTGACAGGAATATTCTGTCAGAGCTCCTGCTGGAGTGCAGGGACCTGCTTCACACCCTGGTCGAGCACCACCTGACCGCACGCTCACATGCGCGCATCGATCACGTTTTCAACCATTTTGCCCACGGGGAGTTCTTGGCTGAGTTGTATGGGGACGGAGAGGAGTACAGACTCTCTCTGAGGAAGATCTGCAATGGCATCAACAAACTGCTGGATGAAGGAACACTTTAACCTCTTGCACTTCACCTTTTTCACCTCTAGCTCCTTCTCTTCTTTGCTCCTTTTGTTGCTGGTGTTTCCTGTCTCCTTCATTTTCCTTTTCACTCACTTTCCCTGACAGCTACATCCTCTGTCTTCTTATTGCTCTCATCTTCCTGTTTCTTCGGCATCCCTTTCCATGGAGATTGTTGTAACATCCTGCTGCTGCGGTTCATTGAGGGAAACATTTTTTAGACTGTCTTTCCACTCAGTGCCCACCAGGACACCATGTTTCACATTGTATGCATTATACATCCCTTTTGTGTGCAGAAGTGTACTGTACCAATGGCCAAAAAAACATACAGTAGGATGTTCGGATATGAAAGATAATCAGTTGTAGTAATCGCTCTCTGTGTGTTTGTGTGTGTGTGTGTGTGTGTGTGCGCGCACATGTGTCTGTATGGGACTTGCTTGAATAATGTTGTGTTGTGTTTGTACATAAGACCAACTATGTCATAGTGTGTGTGTATGTGTATCATGTGTCTGTGTCAATCTTCTCAACAAGAGTGTAACACTTGTCTTTATTAAAGATTTCTTTAAATCAGTGTCTTGCAGTTTTTTCATCAGCTCCATGTGAACTAGAAAACTTCTTAATCTTGGAGATGTTTAGATTAGATTTGCACTCATCAAGAATCCAGATAGTTTTTAATTATCTTAGAACAAAGGAGAGCTTTCCCTAGGGCAAGGCTACACAATTTGGTCCCAGGAAGGGTGCAGCTCTGCAGGTGTATAATGTCTCCTTGCTTCAACACACCTGTCTCAAATTAATGAGGCATTATGCAGAAGTTCATAGGATGTTAGATCCATTTGATTTGAGTCAAGTGTTGGAGCAGGGACATACTGAAAACCTGTAGGGCTACAGCGCTCATGGGATCAAACTGAGTAGCCCTGCACTAGAGGCAAGCATCCTCCTGAAAATGAGAGAATGAGGGCGAAGCGTCTTCGGATGAGTTGAACTTCTGGAGGTTTGCTGAGTGGAGAGGGAGAAGACAATGG
Source organism: Leptatherina wallacei (assembly GCA_028567055.1). Classification (NCBI taxonomy): domain Eukaryota; kingdom Metazoa; phylum Chordata; class Actinopteri; order Atheriniformes; family Atherinidae; genus Leptatherina; species Leptatherina wallacei. Next base: position 10,348,832 of record JAOXYM010000001.1, read on the forward strand.
TTACTTGTGAACATGTACTTCTAGTCGCCAGTCAGCAAGTTATTAATTTTGCTGTATACTTCTGTTCTAATAGGTGCAGGTGTAGGAAGTGTAGGGAAATCCCAACTGAGGTAGAAAACATCTGCTCCTTCATTGTTCCCCAAGGCTAAGTTGCTAATGGCTTTTCTTCGTACACATGTTAAGTGTGTGGGGGTTGTTAAAAGCAAACTATGATTGCTTGTGTGAGTAAGTTCATGTTTCTGAGCAGTTGAAGAAGCAATAAATGAATGATTTTGGTTGTAGGCTACAGCAAACAAATGTTTCAACACAAAGTACTGTTAGCGTGCTTAGCTGCCTTTTCACTCAATACACCCATGATGTTAATGCAATCATACACCTAATGCTAATGGAACACAGAACTTTGAGACAGTCTTACTTACCACCTGAGGTTTGGACTCATGCATTTTCATGTTGGAACAGCCTTGACTTTTAGCTTCAGCCTCCCTGCAGCCAGCGTCATACTGGGCTGCTTGTCTGTGAAGTGTTGCTGACAAATCTAAACATGTTTTGACCATGTAGCTAGCTGGCCAGGAAAAACCAACTGCATCCACGGATCCAAGGTCCCTGGGTCTTTGGGGAAGCTGAAATGGATCAACTTGCCCTTGAAACTGTAGCAGCCGCTTGGATTAACCACACGAAAGGCAGAGAGTTTTCACGGTGCCATGTGTCAGTGGTAAAGAAGGAGATAACAATAAAAAATATTTTGTTGGAGACAAAACCAAAACAAAGTGTCATGCTCTAAGAAGTAGCGGTAGATCATCCATTTGTCTCATTGTAAAAACTTGTGCTTTTAAAATGGCTGAGGTATATGATGTGCACTCATTAGCTGGGGGTGTGCTCCCTAAAGGATTTGATGATACAAGACAATCCAAAACTAAATCATAAGTTGCTTGGGGGAAAATAAATGAATGAAAAAAATGTTTAAAGTCCTGTGAGTTAGTTATAGCATACTAAATAAATTAAGCACCTTTTTCATAAAATGACAACTTGGATACATTTTTTTTTTTTAGTTTTTGGTGTTTGAGGTGATAACATGTTGTTTTAACTTAGCATATAGGTAAAAAAAAAAATCGAAAAACATCCTGTAGGTGATTTAATGAGAAAGGAGTTTGTTGCTTTTTGTTGGTTGTCATAGCAATAATCTTCTCTTATGATTGTGGTTTCTTTTTAAAATGGAAAGGAAAACAATAATATGCTTATTTTTTCTTACTGATAAGTTGCTTTCTTAATGATGCCAACATTTTGCTCGAGGTAAAATCATTTAAGATTTTGCTGTTGTTGTTTTTTAAGTTCTTCTCCGGGTAGTAAATCCTTGCCACTATTCAGCATGTGTCTCAGGGAAAACACAAATGTTTCTTTTGTTTTTTTATATAGTCTTTCATTTGGGGAGCTGAATTTGGAGGGGAGTCACTCCACATAGTTCTTTAATCCAAACCTCCATGTAGATCATTTGTCCAAACTGTTTCCTTTAACGAGTCACAAAGTCCTCTTAGGGCAAAAAGATGTGTTTGATGACAAGTGTTGGAGACCAACATATGACAACAGTTTTTACACTTCCCAGTTATGTTCAGTTCCAAATATAACACTTTACTACAACATTTTAGTCATTTCCTGGTTGGGTTTATGCAATAATATCACTTCAACAATCAAATCAAACAATCAAACTGTCACCTTTTTTTGCTCTCGCGACCATTAGAGTCTGTACATTTTTCAGAGGTTATTACTATTATTTGTTGTTTTGGTTTTCATGAGCAGATGACTCATGAACTTGTATTTGAAAGGAGGCTAGTGTTAGCCACACAGTTGGCAGGCACAAAACCACATGTAAAGCAGCAATGAAAATTAGAGCAGCTAAACAACAGTAGGGACTTTGACACTGAGCTGAACTAATCCAACTGCGGACAGATAATATGAGACTTTAGTTTGACTGAATTAGCACACAGGTAAAAATGCACTCTTAAATGCTAACGCTGAATAAATTTCTTTCTTGAATTGCAGCTTAAATCCGCTCTGAAAGCTTTGGGGATTTCTTCACTGGCTATACACCCATGATTCTGAGACATACACTGCAGCTGCTGTTGACTCATGTTGGTAATGTTATAAACTAGATTATTTTAGGGGAAGAGCACAGATACATCAGAAATGAGAAATAAGCCACAAAGCTCTTTCATTTTCTCCATTTGACCCATATGCACTGAGCAAAGATTTACCAACACATGTTTGGAAATGACTGGAAAAATCTGTGGTTTCTGGTTCAATAGATGCCCTTTGCTCTGCTCTGCTCCTTGCTTCAGGAAAACATATTGCTGGGGGTTTGGTCCGACTCCAGCTGAATAACTTTGGCAACCAACAGAGAAGACGTCCAATTTTATGTCTCTGTCTCTTGCAGAAACAGAGCAGACAGACCACCCACCTTCTGAGCATCCATTTGCACACACACACATACTTACATTGAGTAAGTTAGACCGCTACAGTGTGTTTATATTCTTGGACAGTGATACTGATGTCATTGACCATAAGCTTAATTTAACTTCAATAACCTCTGTTCTTCTTGTCTCCAATGTGATGAATGAGACAGATTGGATAGGAGAGTGAGAGAGATGAAGTATGACAAAGCTGCTATCTACAATATTAAGTAGTCATTATAAATTTGCTTCAGAACAAGAAGATGATGCTTGAACATAACATACCCTCTGCTTTTATCACAGATTTGATTGCATGGGATAGTATTTGTGTTATTTTTAGTTTAGGGTTTTACTTTTCACATTGTCTTGTGAAAGTGCAGTGGTGCAGTGAACAGCAAGAAGATTCAGAGTTTAATCCTACTTTCTCTGTGGACTAAGCATGCTCTCCCTCTTCCTATGTAGAGTTTCTACAGGTGTTCTCCAATAGTTTGCAGATGGGCATGTTAGGATATTTGGAGATTCTAATTAGGTGCCTTGATGTCTTTTGGGATAGCCTTCAGCTTCCCTCTAAAGTGTGAGGTGGGTATTGCTACTGAATGGAGAGATGCGAAAAATTATCCGTAAACAAATTAATTTTTGTCCTAATTAAATTTAAAAACAGGGGAAGCGAATGGTTTCTTTGACTGGAGTTCAAAACTATTAAATCAAAAGCTCTCTTTTAGCTCTCTTTAGAGATAAATACCTGCAGGATTGTTGGTCCAAAAACATTTTTCCAATTTAAGATTATCAATAGAATATGAAAAGGTTACATCAGTTCTGTTCCATCAGGGATGTTTGGTTGCTAAAATATCTACTCAAGTTAACATTGCAAACCCACAAACTCTGGTAATGTGATCAAGATTTAATGACTATGAGATGTAATGACTCAAGATATAAGAGTAAGTCATTGATGTGTTCACTTTTTCCTTCTGTGAGAGCATGCTCCTTGTCAAAATGTGGCTATGTGGCACGCATTATACTGGTGCAGGCAGATGTGGTGTATTTTTGCAGTTGAAGATTAAACAACCTCTATCATGAGAGCAACTGCATGTGGTTGCTTGTAAAGAAAAATGTATTTATCCCCAGCCATGATCATTTTCTAACCATAAGCAAGTAGGTTGGAGTCCTAGCCCTAAACAATGTCACAGCTTAAAGGAAACAAGGAAATGACAAAGTTGTGTTGTGATGTGTTTTGCGTAAACATGGCAACCAGTAAAATGATGGCTTTCTATCGTAAAAAGAATGTGTTATAGCTCAAACCATGATATTGCTCTAATTCTACCAAAGTTATGTTTTTGTCTAAACCTTACCAAGAAGTAAGAAACGTGTTTCAGTAAAGAGTTACTTTGCCACTGACTTTATATATGTTGGTCCACATCTCACATCTCACAAATTTCCATGGTTGAAAGTGCAGCACTTTGCTGTTCCAGCCAACCACCCTTCCTTCTTCTATATTTGGACTTTGTGGTTTTTCAAATGATAGACTTGACAATTATGTCTGCTTCGATGGGGAAACCTCATGATGGCTGTTGAGGCGATACTTTACAGGACGTCATTAGCAGAAGTATTTAAGGGTATAAACAACAAATAGGACTTAGTTGGAGGATTTGTTGTTTTTACATCGGGCAGCATTCAAGCAATATTCTGCCATCATGTTTTCATTGATTATGTAAGTTTGATCATGTGCTTTTCATTCCAAATCTTAACCAACCATGACCAACAGTGAAGTTGAAAGTGACAAGTCTTTAAACAATGTTGTGTCAGATGGGCTTCAAACTCAGTTCTGACAGACTGCAGTGTAACATGCACACCTTTTACAAGTTTTATATTGTTTTAAGCACAATATTAGCAGACAGATGTGTGTAAATTCATTTGAAAGTAGTTTTAGGAAAAACAACAGGAACACCAAACACTTTACAATTTTTCCCCAAATTGCATTTTCACTGCATTGTAATATCAGCAAGTGATGAGTGTGGCGGAACTTTTCCTTCACCTCTAATTGAAAATTAAACTCCATCTCAAAGGGAAAGTTTACCACATTGTTATTATCACAAGAAAGGCTGAAATTGGAGCAGCACAGCCATGATTTCAAGTCCCCAGGGTGGATCCAGCTCCACAAACACCAGATACTACAATTCCCAGACTGCCATCAATAGTATTTTTTTTATCTAAACCAAACGGACATAAACTCACATCTTATAAATTCTGCATCTCTGTAAGTTTGCAACACAGGCTCCATGCCAATGCAAATATAACCTGCTGGACATCATTGGGGTCATTTTCTCAGACTTGACAAAAGCTCCTCTCAAGGACATTACATAACTGTTTTACAATCTTATTTGTGCAAAAAAATCGTAAAGTTACAAAATTTTTCATCTAAATATCAACAACCTCCCCACACCCCACTATTATAGTTCTTTATAAACTCAAAAGGATTCTCAGAAGTGAAGCTCAATAAGACCACACACACACACACACACACACACACTCACTCACTCACTCACTCAACCCACAAAACATAACAAAACACATAACACATGAATCTTTCTGTCATCGAGGAGCGCTGGGGGACTGAAATGCCCTCCAGCATACTGAACTTCCAAAGCTGCCCCCCAAAGGATCAGAGAGTGAGGAAGAAGTCAGCGGCATCATAACTTAATGTCAGCTGATGAAAGAGCGGCTTGACTGTTGATAACACCCTGTGAGGTCACATGTCGGCTCTCCACTGCAGGACATGTGACCTTTCAAAATGTTCAGGAATGCTGGCTCATTTGCAGCAACTGCCTACAGGTGGTAAAACATCTAAATACTACAGTTAGTAAACCTGAAAAAGGTCACAACAAACAAACTGGGTGGCGTCACGTAATGTGTTTGCAGTGGCATTACACCCACAATTAAGTCTCATCAAGAGAACTATCTTATCTACATGTGTAGATAAGAAGAAAGCAAAAGCAAGTGACTCTTTTTATACATTGTTTTGTTAAGTTTCAACATAATGTCATACTCAGTGTGGTTTTATAGTAGCTCAGCTATTTGTCAAAAGAAAGCATCTCAGATGCAATCTACTGCACAAGCCTGCTGACCACAGATACAAATCCGAGTGCGGGAATGAATCCTGACTGCACAATTGGCTGTTTGTCTCAAATAACTGCAGGGGTTTGAACGGAATAAATGAAGTGTTACCCTACACACTTTCTAAAGAAAGCTTAAAATAGATGGTGCATCAAAAGCACACCCTTCCCTGAATTTCTGCTGAAAAGGATAATCTTTGAGGTCCAAACAGAATTCCCCCGAGACTGATATAAAGAGAGAATTCATCTTCTTCTATCTTTGGGTTGTTCCCCAGAGAAATCCTCTGTTTAGGTCCTCCCAAAAAGGGAGTCAGAGGGCATTTACAAAGAAACAGAACAAGTTAAATAAATTCCATGTCACTGGTTTGCCCCACCGCCTCCCTGCCCTAACACAAGCACAGCACATGCACAGCCAGTGACGATGATTCCCATGTTTTGTCCATATTTAGGTTAAGTGGCAATGTAACTCAAACATCAAATGCTGCAGCAAAGAGAAGCTATTACAAGGGAGTGGGATCACTCAGACCAAGCTCCTGAGTTACATGTTATGACTGCAGCACATACACTTTACAGCATGTGAACCCAGATTGTCGAGTCTGTTCTGTTCTGGCTAAAAACCTTTCCACAAACAGAATGATAAGTCAGGAGTCAACCTTGCTTTGGTTTTCAGTTAAAGTTGGGCATTGCTTGCAGTTTTGGTCTGACTTGAACTGATATTCTGCAGCTCTAGTGTGACACCATGTGGTTCTTTAAGGTTGAATAATACACCTTTTTTTTTAAGCAGATGTGAAGCAATATTCCCACAGTTTATTGAGAGTACTCAAGAGGAAATGTTTATTTTAAACATCAAATTATACTATTTGATCCATTATCATAAACGTATCTTCGTTGGCTCCCTGTTGAACCCACAATATAATTCTGGATTCTTCTCCTCACATTAAAAGCTATCCATGACCAGGCTCTATTGTATAACAAAGACTTCATAGTTCCATATTTTCCCAGCAGAGCACTTTGCTCTCAAACTGCATGTTTACTTGTGGTTCCTAGTCTCTAAATGAGAGGTAGAGCCTTTGGCTATCAGACCCCTCTGTTATGGAACCATCTCCCAGTTTGGGTTTGGGAAGCAGACACTCTCTCTAGATTAGGCTTACAGTTTTTTATGATTGCATAAACACTAAAAACAAAAGAATCACATAATTATCAATACCTTACACTCAAGGAGCA
>JAOXYM010000001.1:10357195-10368053 GCA_028567055.1 Leptatherina wallacei
CTGCTCCTTGAGTGTAAGGTATTGATAATTATGTGATTCTTTTGTTTTTAGTGTTTATGCAATCATAAAAAACTGTAGTAGGTCCCCACTTCTCCTCCGACACATTAAGCACTAGTGCACCCCAGGGCTGTGTGCTGAGTCCAGTCCTGTACCTTTACACTTGTGACTGTGCTCCAGTTCACTCATCATCATTAGACTCATCACAGAGGGAGATTAGTCAGTTTTACATTAGATAAAAAAGATTGTCAGGGTGGGGTTGAGTGAATAACCAAGTCTTTTTCTCCGAGAAACTCTCCAACCCAGCCCCCGCCACTGTAGCTGTCAAGAGAGCAAAGTAAATGCTGCGGTTACTGATAGAGCACAACACGAAGATGATACCGCTGGTGGCGCTGGAGCCAGCTAAAGTACTGCATGCTGGTGTGGTATCCAGGCTGCTCTGCTGCAGATAAGAAAGCACTTCAGAGGGGTGGAAACTGAGGGAGGAAAAAATCCCAAACTGTTCACTGCCCTCTCTGGAAGACATTTCTGCCTCATGATACATCAGCAGAGATGTAAAAATCATCAAAGCCTTACTCATCCTGGTCATCACCTTTCTGAACTGCTGGTGTTGCAGGTCAGTTCTGGGTTCAGGAACTTTTCTTTTGCATAAAGTTGAATACCATGATTGAAGTTTAGTAATATAATGTACATCTTTTCAATCATTACATTTAGATTTATATTAGGTGGTTGTTTTGTTTCGACAATTTAATGTCTTCAGAGTCTGTAATTAAAAAAACATAAAGTAGTTAGTCGAGTAGTTTTCATAGTTGAGATTGGAGATATTTGATAATCGTTTATGTTCTCAGGTCTATATTCATGATCTCATCATCCATTGCATTGCATGAATCTATATGTGACGTGTACACTCCCAGTCAAATGTCTGGACACACTTTCCCACTTAATCTGTTGTGTCTTTTGACTGGTACTGTATTGTTTTTTTTAAAGTTTACCAGGCCAAAGTCGTATTATACTTATTGTAATACAATAAGTGAACACATGATGGCAGTAAATTCACAATAAAAACACAGATGGGATTTGGAAAAAGTCTCAAATAACCTAAATAGGGCCAATCATAATTTTGTGGAGATGGTGAAATTATGGTGTGTTACCATCTCCCCATTAACTACTGTATATATGTTGTGAGTAAAAAAGACCTCTGTCCAGTGGATGAGAGCAGAATTTGCAAGCGGGGGAGAGGGTTGATAAACCAGACCAAGCATAAATTCACATGCTTCTTTTGGTCTTCACGATAAAGTTTTATTATTTAGTTTTATGTCTTTTGTTTCTTTATTTTCCTAATAAGTTATAAGTCAGGGTGCTTTTGAACAGTAAGAGAATGAGTGTAATTACAGCCATCATTCACCAGATGTCAGTGGTGAACCTGCCCATTACACATGGCAGCAGACTGAGCCCAGACAGATACACTAGCAAAGATATGAAAATTCAAATGATTTAAATCTGAGGGATTAGCAGTGAATATGTTCATATAAATAAATAAATAATAAAAAAAGGAGCATGGCTGCAATTCTTCCCTTCATCACTGCCTCTGATAAATCACTTGATTTTCCTGGAGTATCTGCTGGTGTATTTTAATTTCACATAAAGCTCTCTGCTGGTTGGCATGACTCCTGTTCTTTTAGACTGCTGAGGTAAGCAGGAAGTACAGTCATCGGACAGAAGGTGGCAAACATCCCATCCTGCTCTGAACAGAGCGCAGTGACAGAGCAGCTTTCATTTTTACTCTTTTAAAGCATCTGCATGTTTAATGATGTCTCATTTTGATGCATGTCTAACAAAACATTTGAGCAAAACAGAAACATGCATTTGAACTTACCACATGGTGGGGGGAAACATAAATGGACCTTTTATTTGTTATGTAATTCTATACATTTCTGTTCTTATTATCTTATTCTCTGGGGAGATAATATTATGAGAATACCATGTTGTGCAGTCTACTGGAATCTTCCACCACTGAACATAATTCATTCTTTTTTCCATCCATAATTGGGTGCCAACATTTTGATGAATGTTGCATTTATGAGCTCACTGAAGCAACATCTATACTCTGAAAAGGCCAAAGAAATTAAAAAGAACCTGTTGAATCGTTGCATGATAAACTGACTCAATACTGCTGTATTGCGTGCTAATGTAAAATCCATTTGAATCATGACAGCGGATGATATACACAAACAAACCATCATTTTAACCCAATGTCACTTCTAAAGTGAATAAAAGAGAGAAGTGCTGCTACTGAAAAGCATTAAAACATTTATTCTGTACTCAGAATGAAGGAAATAGTTAATCTTACTTCAGTCAAAATGATAAACATGAATGAAATGATTCCTCAGAAAGAGGGATGTCCAATTGCTGACCAAGATGCACTTTAATCTCTAATAAAGCTTTAATAAACAAGAGGATTAGTGGTAGTGCCACATCATCCAAATCGTATGCCTTAATGCAACTAATGACTTGCTTGTTGAATAGAAGCAGCTTACAGTGAAGGCGTCCATCAATGAAATATTAATGTGCTGTAGATTTAAAATTCAAGACATTTGATTTCATTTCATACGTGGATTTCAGGACATTTTTATATACAAAAGAGAAGGAAAAGAAAAGAAAAAAAACTTCAGATCAAGGACGCTATCCTTTTGAAGTCTCCCTCTTTTTGTTAAGATCTAATAAAAGAGCTTCGAAACTAAAAGGGAACTGGAGATTAAGCCGTTTAGGACTAGAAAAAGCACCAGCTGAATCACTGTTAGAGACACACACCTAACTCACATCAAATTAACAGCAGGCTGAGGTTATACTCAAAGCCCTCATAAAACTGTCCCAATGTATCTTTCGTTTGTTTATGTGCTTAATTGCCTTTTTAATATCGGTTGCTATTGACTGGGCAGTGGAAGATCTACAAACATGACGCAGATCGTGTATGACGCACGAAATTAGCGTTTTTTTCCTATACGCTGCAAAAGATATCTACCTCAGCACCTTTTGTTTTATCTCCCTGAGTATTTAAATGTGTATTGGGTTAGAAATTAAGTAGCATACATAATAGTAAATATGTTTAATTCTAGTACATCATCCCATTTTTTCCAGAATGCTTTGGATGATAGTTCACTGTTTCATCTCCATATGAAGGCAGTTAAATTAGAGGGGGGGGGGGGGGGGGGGGGGGGATTAATTAAGTTTATTTTAAATCTTTTGACAAAAATATTTAAATAGGCTACCTTTGTTTTGTCAATACATTAAATTGTTTCAATTGGACCTAATGGAGAAATGACATAAAACATGGACACTTCTTGCAGTGTTTATCTCCTCCTCCTTCTCCTCCTCCTCTTTTAAGACGGAGGGGGGCAGGTTTTGTTGTACTGGGCTCTATTACTGCTTTGGTAGGTGATGCTGTAGCTCACACGGGGCTTGAAGAGCCTCCTTACTTATCTGCTTTTAATTAGAGAGGTGACCTGGTTTCAGCACCGCGGCGCGTCAACAGCTCCAGAGTACAGCGGAGATTTGCCCAGCCCCTCCCCGCCCGGTACGTCTGACAGAACGGGTGCCCAAGGCGGAGCCTTCGCGGGGCGGTTTCAGCACCAGCACCAGGAGCGGAGCTGTCCACACATTCAGCAATTTAGTTTTTCTTCCGGAGGAGGGAACCGGACCCCAGACAACAAGACGACCAGAAGTTAACTTGCTCCTGGGCAAGACCGCTTATTTCAGGATGGCGTCAAAATACGTTGGCCTTTTCGTCCTCGTCTGTCTTGTTGCTCTGAATGTATTGAGCCAGATATCTGCCTTCCCCACACCTACAGCCTCAACGGATGGTGAGTTCAGATTAATTGTGGTGGCGTAGTAGTGAAAAGTATCGAAACTAATATTGGAGAAAGGTTTAAAATGCCACTAAAGTAGACGAAAACAAAGGCAGGCTACAAAAATGATGTTTTCAACATGTTTTTTTTTTGTTGTTGTTGTTTTTTTTGTTTTCTAAATGTCTTCCAGTGGTCTTATTATTTAGATTCTGTTTGTGAAGTTCCGATGAATCCGTTTGTAAACCTGGTGACGAAGAAAACATCATAGAGCAAAAAGCAGTGGCTTTAAAGTTGAGCTCCAGCTCATCGCTACTGGCGGTGTTTTTAACTGCGCCTGGTCGCTAAAGGCCGCTTGTGGTCTATTTTCGCAACAGTTTAATCTTTTGTTTGATAATCCGATTAGGTTCTGCCTCTGGTGTAGAGTTAGGAGAGCAGAAACACATCATGTCCAATCTGAAAGATAAAATAAATTCAATTGACAGAATTCTAATCAGTATTTCCAAAACTTGTTTGTGTTGAAGGTACATTTGTAACCTTAAAAGTCATGGCTTGCTTGGAGCCACCAGTTTTATAATACATTCCCTTTTTTTTTTCCTCAATCTTTTTCAGATCAAGCTGTGTACAATAGACAGTTGACAGAAGAAAGACCACTACAAGAACAGGTAAACTCCTCTGTCTTCTGCCTCTTAGTTAATTTTCCCCATCCAATATCCGACCAAATGAGCTTTATGATCACTTGTCAAACAACCTGGGTATTAGCCTAGCAAACATTATTAATCAGAGCTTATATCCTGAGTGGAAATTATGTGCTCAATATTTGTCATTTTCCCAGATTGCTGAGGCAGACAGCGTGAAGGCTGCAGTACAGTCAGCTGGTAAGAGGAAGCCTCATTGCCAATCAATTGATGACTTTATTTCCCTCTGCTAAGCAGATTCAGGTTGCAGTCTTTCCTGTAAAACAGACCTTATCCATACTGAGAGACAGCTAGAATCATGGAAATTTGAGAGTTACTCATCTCCTCAACATTACTGCCTTTGTTTATTCCGCTTGACAGAGAGCTTGCGCCCTGCTGCCTCCAAGGATGCAGAGTCAGACCAACCCAGCGATGACTTTACCATGCTCAAGTCTCTGGCTGACGGCCAGAAGTCAAAAGAGACCACCGAGGCAGATGTCAAGAAGAAGGATCAATACATTCCCGATGAATCAGACTCCACGAAGAGTCGACGCCTTGCTGATGACTACGACTCTACCAAGAATGGCATGGACTATGGCAAGTACCACGGTACACACTCAACATGCACATTGCTCTAAAATGGACAGGATGGGTCTCGGATGCTCTGCTTGTTTAGCCCCCCCACCTACCCACCATCATCAAGGACAGGCTTTGTGCTGCGTGCTGCTGTCTATAGCTGGCAGGACACCAGGCAGACATTTTAAGAAGGAGTAGGCGGAGGAAACACGTGTGTGGTGAGGATCAGCAAAGACAGATAGAAAAGGTCAAAGACAGGACACCTGAATCCGAGGGAAATAGATTATGCTTCCATTTCTGTCACCATGGTACAAGCTTTTTCTTTTTTAATTTCATAGGAGACGTTTAAATGTCATGGTTGAATATTACAATCTCATCTCTATCCTATATGGAGTAATAAAGAGGACATTATTTAAAAGTCACATATTGTGATCTGTTTGAGCTAGATAAATGTTTCACTTAATTAGAGTTCATTGTTTTGCAAGTTCACTCCAAACCCAATCATGTGTTTAGTGTCTTTCTCAGTAGACTTCATCAAATAGACTCACGTTTTACCGCATGTAATTTGATCAGTAGCCATCACGCTCTCTGTGAGGTGAGGTGAGTCAGACACAAAGCGCTGAGTGCCACACTTCCTTGATTCATGCAGTCATACCGGCGATGACACGAAGCTTTTCATATTACACTTCATCTACATCTATACTTGGCAAGCATGTTTAATTTCTTTCCTGAGAGCCAAAAATAGAAAGTATAGTAAATAGATAATGATTCAATCTGCCAACACAAGCAAAAAAAATAAAATAAAAAAAAAATCTGTTTCTTCCTATTGTGTTTTCAACCATGAGAAGCAGCCGGGGTTGTTATGCAAGAGTCAAACTGTAGCAGTTGTACATTTCTTACTCAGTAGTGCAGATATAGTATGCTAAATATAAGAGATGAGAATGTATTTACTACTGGTGATTCTTTTTCAGTCTGTTTACTTCATGTCCAGATTCAGGTTTAGCATTTTACAGTTCAGTAAATAAACAGAGAAGAAACATGGAAAAGACAGAAGAGTGTAAAACACATTACTAATATTTTAACATCACTTCTGCATTGTGTGAATAATAAAAGTGGAAAAACTATCAAATAAAAAAATCATGAAAACTGACAATATGTCAGAAATTTGAAGGGAGGGGGGGGGGGGTTGTTCTGTCAAGTAGATTAAAAATTGAAGCAAATGTGTTTAGCTTGTAACCCCACGAGGAAAACCATTAATGACATTTGCGATCCCCTTGCAGATGACCCAGAAAGCTTCCGTCAAGTTGACGGCACCCCTTTGACAGCTGAAGACATTGTGCAGAAGATTGCTAACAAAATCTACGAGGAAGACGACAGAGGGGTGTTCGACAGGATTATTTCCAAACTGCTCAAACTGGGGCTGGTAAGCTCTGAGTTTGTGCTCCTCCTCTGATAGTCTTATTCAATCCAACCCAGCATGTCGCATGACATTTTCTCTGCAGGACCACTCTGTCTCCCTGTGCACATCCTTTTTCCTCAATGGGGGATGAAGAGATGTGTTAATTGCTTTTTGTTCCATGATTTCAACTGTGAATTATTTTTTGATACTCAGTGAGTAGTTTGGCGATGCCTTAATTGCCCTCTCACATGGATAACTCAGTTAATGTGATTAATATGTGACATACAGAGTTTTATAGTCATTTTATTCTGTCCATTTTTCTTTGTCTTTTTGTAGATCACAGAAAATCAGGCAGATACTCTGGAGTACCAGGTGGCTGAGGCTCTCCAGGATCTCATCACCAAAAATGCCAAGAACAATGAAATTGAGGACATTGAGGGCAATGATGACGACAACAAGGGAGAGCAGGACGACCAGGGTTCAGATACGGTAAAGCCTGCAAAGAAGCTGTGGTCGTGGTAACATGGGAAACAATACAAGTGGACACAAACATAATAAGAAATCTGTTATTTCCAGGACATATGGGAGCCACCCAGGAGACGCTACAACGAAGAAGAGGATGAGGAAGAAGATAATAATGAAGATGAGATTGAGGATGAGGTGGACAGAGATGCAGACGGAGATGTGGAAAACACCTGGGACAAAGACACAGAAGAGGGCAATGAGGTGAGCCCTGAGGATGGGCTCCAGGACCTGCAGTACTTCCCAAACTTCTACCGTCTGCTCAAAAGCCTCGATTCAGGTAGAAACACACACAGATCGACATTTTTAGCAGCATTTCATCCACAGATAGCAGCTCCTGGGTTTAACAGCAGGAGTAGATACTGATGCTATGGCGATGTTTTTCCAGTATGAGTCAGGATTTTTTTTCCTCCCACCTTTGTTTCCTGCACATCTAGGAAGTCCATATGAAAAACACTCACTCAATCTCTCACTGAGCTAATTATTTATAATCCAATCAACATGACCACCGCAGTCAAACACCATGTGGTTACACTAGCACCATGGTAACCACTTTCCAATGGCAGATAATGGTCCTACGTGTCATCTGCTTTGCTTTCACAGATCAAGACACTCAGGAGAGGGAGACACTGATCACCATCATGAAGACGCTGATCGATTTTGTGAAGATGATGGTGAAATATGGCACCATCACACCAGAGGAAGGAGTGTCATATCTGGGTAAGACATGAGAGAATATGATTAGCCTGTTAATAGGGCTAATAATCAAATAATTATGTCTATAGCCTCTTCTTGGGAGTGGTAGTTTGATCAAATAATGCATGCATCAGGGTTCTGTTTTGGGTCCTGTTCTGCCACTGTTATATAATCCCTTTAATTACCAGTTCATCAACAGCTTTTACGATCTTTATGCTGACAGCCGGATTGTACTCTTCCTTAACTGATGGCTTGACAGACATTAATCAGTGGTTAGTCGATAGCATCCTTACATTAAATATGATAAGGCAGATTTAGAATATTGGCCCCAACAGTGTGATTTATAACTTCATCACTCATTTCAACCATGTGCTGGATGTCTGTGAAGAAAGACGATGATGAAAGATTCAAGACCAAGGCATTAATCCATTCACTGCATTAAATTTTGATGTCTTTGTGTGTTAGAAATATTCATTTTTGCTGTATTTTTAATGGGTTCTGTTGGACTAATGATTCCTCTTTGTTGATTCAGTGGAGTGTGATGCCTGCACAGGCAGATTATTATCAGGGACACTCTGTATAACTCTGGCTGCTTGTTTTTTATATAGCTAGTCGTTACATCAGTAGCAATTGGAAAGGTCAGGCACCTGTATGGACAGCTGTCATCTCTCTGCGTTAGCCTCAGGGAATCCCAGACCCAGCTCATCCTCTCTGGATGATTTGATTTTTTTTCTCTGACAAAATTACATTTAAAAGGAAAACGAGGGATGATATCCTCTGTCTGGATGAGACTAGGTTGTTTTTTTGTTTTGTTTTTTAAATCAGACATGTAGATCTGTATTTATATATTTTGAAAAATAGTTTGTTAGATTTTCCCAACTTTCCAGCCACACTTTCCAGTTCATGGCGTTGAAATATTGAAGGAGAAGTCTTATAAAGTTTGAATTGTATATCTGAGGCTAAAGTGTAATTTTTATTACAGGTTTATATTTTAGGTATTATATTAAGAGAAAGTCAAGAACAAGTCTTCAGAGTGCGCAGTGATGTCTTTATGTTCCTTGTTTTTCAAATCTTACATTTCAAACTCAGTGATGATTAGTAAATGGTAAATAGATTGCGCTTATAAAGCACTTTCCTGGTCTTAGTGACCCCCTCAACTCCCTTAAACTTAGTAGAATATGTTTACAATTATTATATCCAGCAGTGTCCCTCAGGTTGACCGACTGTATACAGCCTATAAACTGTATGTAGCAGCAGCTGGCCATTGTTGTCCCACACAACAGAGCAAATGACCACTGCTGCAGCAACACACTGGAACTAAACAGGCATATACTATTAAACAACATGTGACTTTCCATGGCAACCCCCTGGCTCCATGTAGTGCAGATTGTGAAGAGATGATCAAATGGAATTCCACCATTGCCTAGCAACATGCTAAACCCCATGCCCCCTCCCATCGCCCATCACCCACCAACTGACTCTGATGCTCCACTATGTCACCAAGGTACACCACAAAATAGACAGAGCTGTCAATCATTTGTTATCTGCTGATGTATGATGCAGACCTCAAGACAGAGAGAGAGAAAGCAAAGGAAGAGAGCGGAGGAAGAAGAAGTGTGTGTTCTTGTGGGCAGAGGAAGAGGACAAAAGAGTGGGCTTCCACTGTGCTTTCACAGGTGTGAGGAGGCGGATTGTATTCATAGAAAGGGCAAGGGGAGAGTAGGATTGTTAGATAATAGAAAATAAAAGGAGGCTGGAGTGAAAACAGAAGAGAGGAAATTGCAAGGCTCTTTTATGCTCATGGAAGAAATGAAGTCAAACCTTCCTGTTTTTCTTTTTGCTTTGTTGTCCTTCTTTACTTATATAGAGACCAGAACACAAAGCCCGATTTATATCTATCATAAAAAAAATAGGCCATCTAGTATTATCTATAATCCTGTTTTTCCTCCTTGAGAAAATAACCAAAATCTACAAAGTATGTGTTGCAGTACAAAGACTTTGTTCTGGAGAGTATGAGCTCATTCAGCTAGAGAGGGCCTTTTTCTCAAACTATGTAGACATACAACAAATGGTCAAGCGTTAATTACAAACTTGGTGATTTAACAAACATTAAGTAAACATAATTCATCTTGTGAGAGGAGAAAATAAACAAAAGGTTTGTAGTTGCTTTGGACTGTGATGTAGACTATGGATTAAATGTTAAATTAGAGTTTTTTAATGCAAAAAAAAATAAAATAATAAGTGGACCCAATACAGAGGAGGTCATTTCAGTTTATCTCTTGGATCTGTGCATCTCCAGAACATTTGCCTCCCCCATTTGAAAAAAAAAAAAAAAAGATTTGTAGCTCCCATCTGTTAATCCAGAGAGGACTTGCTGGTCTGTCGCGATCATTTGATCTGTTTGTGTCTCCCTGTTTTGTAATCCTCTATGAAAACATGATAATCTAACCCCTATGAAACCCCTGAGGATTACTGTACAAATTTCAAATATTTCGAATGAAAAAATAACTCTTGTTTGCTGCTCTAGAGAAGATAAAACAATCTTAAATTAGATCAATCTAGAAGAGAAAAGAAGGTTGTGCCACTAAAAATTGATTTGTATCTTAATTGTTGCTTGAAATGTTTTGTTTTTAAACTACACAACATTTGTTGCAATACACAATTAAGTCATTTGGAAATACAGTGGAAAAACACAAAGTTATGTTTATTACTACAACGATAATCATCCTCAGCAATTAGATTCAAAACCTTTTCAAATGGTAATAACCCTCTGAGTCACTCAGGAGCAGCGTCGGACCATTAGGCGCTCAAAAGGTTTTCATTCAATTCCTGCAAAGTGAACTGACGACACAATGCTGATGAAATCTAAAGTAAATGTTTGCCTTGTTTCATCTACCTTTCAGAGAACCTGGATGCTATGATAGCCATGCAGACCAAGAACAAGCTGGGCAAGTCCCTCGGGACCCCTGATGTTATTGGACCTTACGGTAAACAAACAAGTTTTATCAAAAATCACTGAAATCATATGCTTAATTCCACATTTAGATGTCATTAAAAACTGAGGAGACTGCCTTAGTCTCTCTAAAATAACATCAGATCAAGTTCCTCAAATATAGGCCTATAGAAATGATTAAATAAGAAAGAAAACT
>JAOXYM010000001.1:10382659-10396336 GCA_028567055.1 Leptatherina wallacei
AAACCATAAAGGAACAACAGGATAAATCCTACCAAACTTGAGAAGAACAGTGCTCGTCTGATCATTACTGGATAGTAGTGAGTGGAAATTTTCACTGCCTCCTGTCTCTGCCTATTGTTCATAGTTAATTAATGTCCACAAAGTGCTGGCTGTATTAGGCACTGATATATCGAGTAATCTAAATGTAGTCTTCATGAAAGACATAAACAGAATATGAGCCCCCACAGGTGCCACTTTTACATTAGGAAAATGTACTTTCATGAAACCAAATTCACTGAAGGACAAATGCAGGTAAGCAACAAGTAGATTCATGATCTCTAAATGGTTTTATTCATTCAATCAGTCTCTCTTGGTTATAGATGATGCTGTGGCAATCAATGTCTGACATTTTCTAATGGAAATCAGGTCATTAAACTATGTAAGAGTACAAAGAGAGACCAGAAAGAGGAAGCTCAGTGCATTAATAATACATGATGTTCTCAATGCAAGATGGCACTTTTTTAGATTGAACTGCAAATCAGTCAGCTTTTCATGCAATATTTGCTCCACATCTTTGTTCTTGGCTAATTCATTGAACATGGGGACAGGTTTGCTTATATTATGAGGGGGAGGGGGGATGAAAGTCACTGTAGTGAAAAGGCATTATATACAGGATATTGCAAAGGTGTAGTTCTTTTTTTTTATCTAAAGTTAACTTTGACGATTTACTCAGCAAGCAAAAGAACAACAGATCAATAGGAATCTGATTACTTCACTTGCAAGCCCCACCCTCTTTCTCTTGCATAGAGGGGGAAACTGAACACAGGAAACAAGAGCAAGATGATATAAAAAGAGGAAGAAGAAAGAACAGCAGCTTGACATCCGTCATGTTGTAACCATGACAACAATCATCCTCCTAATCCAACTACACCAACAGGTTTTGGGAGAAATTGTAAGCAGTTCCAAATCACCCTTATTTTTAGTTTAACTGTAAGAAGAATTAAGGCCATAAGTGATTTAGCTTGTTCTGTCATATGGTATTTCATGAGACTTAAAATCATTATAGTGTAGGAAAACAAGATTAATATGTGATGATTTCCGCATCACTTTTACATAGACAGATGGGACGTCTGCAGCTATTAAATCAGCCACAACCTACAGAGAAACACAAGATTTTGTTTTTTTAAAACAGATAACATTTTCAGCACAATCAAGTTCTCCTTCAATAAGGCAGTTTACAGCAGTTTTTTTCTGACCCCTACTGGATATTTTTTGTATTTTATCTGTGTAAACTCCCTAATAATTTCACCCAGCAGATGGCGCACATCCTTCATCAGTCAACCTGGAAACTTCTTCAAATACACAAATTAAATTGGGTTAAGTAAAGGAGTGCTGCTGTGACAAATCACAGCTTATATACTTGTATTGACTTTACTTGCTTACAAGGTGTCCTCATAAGCACAATAGCTACCTCTTTGTCAAGGTGGAGCTGGTTGGACTGGTTGAAATTTGCTGGCACAATAAACTGTTTGGAAGATTGTTTATCCATAAATATTTAACAACCGCTGATATTATGAACATTTGACACAGTTCAAGTAACCACAGTATAGTAGTAATTCACCTGGAGTAAAGTTGCCACAGGGATCCACTCTTTTTCTTAAAAACCATTCCCCTTTTACTACAGCCATGCCATTTATTGACATCACTCCTTATAATTATTTTTCCACTCTGAACAGGAATTGCTTCAAAAGCTTCACTCTGCAAAATGTGTTTGAAATTATGAGGCTGATGTAACTTACTATTTTTAGCACAGAGAAGGAAGAAACTGAATAGTACTGTGTTGCAAAGATTGCCGCCTTTTAAAGCTCAGAGGACAGGACACACTTTTTACTCATTAGACCTACTTTCACATGTTCCAGGAACACAAACAGAAAGAGAAGAATAGCTCCACCACCACCATCTAATACATGAACAGTGATCTACATGTTTTCCCCAATGATTAGGTCATTTAAAGTGTGTGACAGCTTTATAGATTCAGGATTTAACAGATCCAATCAAACAAACTACCAAGTATTGCTTTTTCTTCACAGTCAGTTCACTGTTTCTGAGTTATTACGTAAGCCCGTCAGGTATGAGGCAGTGTTTGGAGGACATCATCAATACCTTCATTGTGCAGATAACGAGCCAGGTTGAACCTTGAGAAGCCTCAGCAGTTGGAAATGAACTGGAACACACTGAGTTGAGCTTGATACCTTTCCTTTAACTTGTGATGCAAGTTCACTTTGTCTCCAGATATCTTCTAAGATAAACACATTCAAAAGTCTGCTCTATTGCACCTGATTCAATGAATGCTTGACTCCCTGTAGCTTGGGTGTTTTCTTTTAATACTGTGTAGTAAAGTGACCTCCCCATTCCCTTGTCTCCGTTGTAATCAGTTAGCCTTTGTTTACCAAGTGCATGAGGTCATGATCGAGAAGGGATCCCGGCAGCTTTGTTCAGACTGCAGCTTTCATTCTGATGAAAAATCTAATGCAATACAACATATATTTAAAGGGCTTTAAACCTGTTTAAAAATTATATGGAATATTATTTGTGTAATCGTTAGTTGTGGATGTCTGTTTTTCCAGAAAAAAAAGCTCAGCAAGTCTCAGTTTTGTAATGACATGGGTTTAACATGGGTGTATAAGCACTGCAGTCAGATTACAAGCTAAGCTTCTGATGATGACCAGTGAATATCTCCTTTAAGGCCTCCTTTTTTAGATTGACAGTGCCCCTCACCCACCCAATCCCCTCACTTAAAACTAATATGACTTCATATGAGAGAGCTTTCGCACATAAACCTCAAATAAAGACAAAGAATAGAAGCTAGAGTCTATTTATTCCACATGCGGAGGCAGTACTTAAAGCAACAGTTACACTGTACTTACATAAGATCACAACCATGTATTTAACTCAGATACTCGTATTAGGTTTGGATTTTTCTTCTGAAAGGATTCCTCCTTGTATGATTACCAGACATGACATTAAGCTGATGTTCCTGGTTTTTTCCACTTTCACAAAGTGGAAACTCTTGTGTCATTTAACCCCCACCCCTCGAAATCCACCCTCACAGGGCTACAACTTGCTGCCAGCAGTGCAGTTTGCTCTGACAGCAGCTCGCCACAACACTCTGGCAAAGGAAACCCAGAGAGGGATGGAGACATATATATGACATCATCGTTCAGGCATGTACAAACAATCTGAAAACTGGATCTGATTACAGGCTCCACACATGCACCACCCGGAGATCCTTCCAAACCAAAAAGCCTACACGCGTCAGTCTTTTATTTGAACAGGATACTTTAAATGTCACGTTGACAATTGAATGGAATGGTTCCTCAGAGGTACAGCACGTAGGTGTGTAGATGTTTGCTGAACATTATTAGCCTGTTAACCATTATGTTGCTAAAAAGATGGATTACAAAACATCAGGTTTTCATTTTTGGTTGGGTTTGATGTCGGGCCTTATTAACTACATTACCTTGGCAAAAACAAGCAGATATGACCAAAATCCTTTGATTTACCAGCTGAACACTCTGGGGTTTGTGAACTATTAACATCCTGTAAATGTAGTGAGATTGTACATTCATGTTTAACCAGAGAATTAGGCTGGCGATTCCCTCACTTTCCCTTTAACGCCGATGTCAGGTCAGCTGGTTTGCATTTAATGCAAATGAATCTCAACTAAGACCATCAGAAAAACAAAGGAACACATCTCACAGGATTTTGATGCCGATCCACGGTAAACACTGTGTTCATCCATGCACACACACTCACATGACTTCTTAGTCTGCACAGTCCTTTTTTTTTTTCCTATCCCACACACCAATGGACTCATTGGAGGCAATGTGGGTTCAGTGGTTTACCGAAGACCCTTAAAGAAAAATATTCTAATATTTCAAGGAGTAATTAGCAAAAGAAACATATGACAGTGCAAAAAAGGTTCATTTAGAGTATGTAAAAACATTTATTGTTGAGAATGTATTATATTCAGCAGTGCTTTTTTTAAACCAGTTTTGTGGATTTTTATTATTACATATTCCTTGTGTAACACCTGGGACTTGATTTATAGTTAAAATAAAATATATATTTAAAAAAAAAAACATCAGCAGTGACTTGTACAGAGTTATCAGATACACACTGTGTATCTGTGTGTGCACACTTTGAACTTGAGATGGTATCTTACAGTTAATAGACATATTATGAACCACAGAATACTAACAAGCCCAAGCAAAGAAGTTTTCCACTTTAGCTGACTGTCGAGCAGAAAAACAGGAATGTAAAAAACCAAAAGTTTCAAGGAAAAGGAAAAAAAAAAGCTGAAATGAACATGAATAGGTGCACTGATATAAAATCCCATAGTACAACTCTTATCTAATGAACTGATGAGAAAACATTTTTGGTCAACAGAAACTTGATGTTCACAAGTGAGGACTACATGCCAGCATATTGTTCCTATTAACAGTATGTACAAGGTTCAAGTAACTCCTGAATAAGTCCTGTTATAACCACCTAAAGCAGACTAATGAAGTTCAATTTGATGCCCAAACCCACTATTGCTGGAAAGCAAAGGGCTTCGATGGGAGGTGGAGGAAGCATTCAACTCTAAACTTGAATCAGGGAGATGTAGTTCATAGAAATATTTCATAAACAATCACGACCCGAGAAGTAAGTTTCACACAAACTTCCAACTCTTCCTAATTTTTGTCTGATGAACATTTTAGCTGTGGTCAACAAAAAAAGGTGAAAGATATGCATATCATCATAGCACTGATAAATAGAAAAAAATCAGTATGAACCAGTAGACCTGCACCGTGAAGCCAAAATCACCTAGTTCACTATTGATACTTTTAAGCACTGCTTGTGTTAGTCTTTGGCATGGTTGAGCATCCACAGGATCCAAGTGGTTTTTTTAACTGGAGTCTTTTGAAGCAAAATCCTACTTTCTTTTTTTTCCTTTATATCCATCACAGTTATAATGTAGCTTTAGAGACAAAAAAAAATCTGAATTTAAATTTTATCAAAACAGGATTTTTTGTTAGAACAGTAAAGAAATAATATCAATAATTACAGTATTTATCTTACATAAATGTGAGCCAAGAATATGTGTGGGGTTTCTGACTGACTTTGAGATCAAGAATCTTGTCTTAGCTCAACTGCCAGAAAATTAAAAAAAAGGGGGGAAAAAAAGACTTGTTTGCACCAACGGTTACAACACGCCAGCCCAAGTCTGTCAGCTTTACGAGCAACTTTAATGAACATGTGCAAACCACCCTGCACATGCAGTGTATAACTCTGACCTGCTCAGCAACATTAGAGCCAAGAGTCATTCATGCATCATGCAGTTGGCTTTTACATGGTAACAGACAGCTGCACACAGTCAGGTTTGCAGGCTAACAGTCATGGCTAAGCTAAAACATTCTGTCCTGAACTTCACTCGCTGAAACTAAAGTCTATGAAGTTCTGAGTATCACATTCATGGGCTATTCCCATTACTCTGCTGCTTAAATATATGGATTCCACATGACACCTCAACCTCAATAGTGAACTGGATCAGAATACAGCATACAGGGGGTGTCTCAATGTTAGCTTCTGTTTTTACAAAACTGTTGTGTTACTTTGTAATGTTCATGATTAGTTCACATGATTATAGCATTGTATAAAAGGAATAAGCAAGTAAAAAGTCTGGACAGGTAAATATAAAGGCCCGAAAAAGGAGTAGCTGAAATGAAATGACTAAAAACTAAATTAGATTTACACCTTCAAAAACAACATAACAAACATAAGCATGAACATGTGAATAGGACAGGGCAATTCCAGTTATTTCCCTTCTTCTCAGATGTATGTTCTGGTTTAGCGTGCCTTGCCCCGTAGTTTGGCACAAGACTCAAGTTTTCACTCTGTGAGATGAGACCAGGGCATTGGCTGAAATTATTCCACATGATGAGATGAAACAGGATTGGCTGGGGGAGAGGTTGTGCTCGCTCTCTACAGGTCCCCTTCCACTCGCTTCCTGCGGACTAAAGAGGAAAAACAAAGTGCAAAAGTGTGATTTTTCTTTTTTTTATGCATTTCTAATTATATTGATTTAACATCACTTAAACTTTAAGAAATAAACATGCTGCATTAAGTTTAAACCATGACTGGGCTGTTAGCTCATGTTGAAGAAACAAATTGAGTCATAATGAGCAATGCGGTCAAAGTTTACACCTATTTCAACAGCGTGTGTCAGCGTGTACAGAAATCAAGAAGTGAGATGTCGTCACTCTCCTAGCTGCACGACTACGCACACAGTGTCAATTTTCACCCATTTTCAAACTGTTAATGCAGTGAACCATCCAAAACACTGTGAAAGAAATCGGTGTTATCAATGATGCATCGACACACTCATGCATCAGACCTGTGCTATCGCAGCTCTGACAGGGGGAGGAGCTAAAAGAGAGAGCAGAGGTTATAGCTGCTAACTGATATCTTGTGGAAGAGAGAAGCTAAACAGATAAACAGATACCAGGTGATTACTCGCCCAGTTTCTGCATGTTTAAGCAAATTTCAAAATGTTTTGTACACTTGTGCCCATCATACCTAGGTCGTTGTTCTTGGTGATAGCTGCAGCAGCCCTGGACCGAGGCCCTTGCTGAGTGAAGTGGTAGCCAAACTTCACTATGCTGTTGTTCTCTTCCAACATTTTAGCAATCTCCATTTCTACAGTGGTACCCAGTTGCTGCCTCTGAAGAACATACAGATATACTGAAGTTAACATCAGAGTCAATTGGTTATTTCCTATATTCAAGAAGCTTTCTAACAGTTTGCATCTAGTTCTGTAATAATCAGAGGTGTCACCTTAAAAAGCAAGATCTGCAAAAGCAATCCATGTGTACCGTGTCATTTATTGTGAACCAGCTGGTTTAATGCACAGCCTGTAATGAGGCATATTTAGCCCACTCACTGACTTGATAGCTGGAAATAAGCAGGGCGTTTGGTATATTTGGCCTCTGATACACCATTTAAACAGTGTTCAGATTGCGCTAACTTGACTTGTTAAAAAGCAGATCTGTTGTTTGAGGAAATGAGGAACAGTCAGTCATAGAGCAAGAAATAAATCAAAGAATCAAAACACAATTTACTGACCATTACACAGAGGTGGAACAAATCAACACATCTAAACTTCCCAACAATCCTGTAGGAATATGCCAAATCAGAGTTCATATTAAAGTTCCCATAAAATATCTTTTAGAAACTAAGCTAATGACTAACATATATTTAAAGGTGATTACTATTAAAATAAAAAATATTGAGACTGAGAATTAACTAAATTCAGATGGAGAATGATTCGGTCCCCTTAAAATGTTTCTGCATCAGCCCCTACTAAAATCTAAAACACAAAAAAAACGACAGCAAAAGTACTTTGCTGTCACTGTAGGCCCAGACACTTGTCTAAACAGATCATAAAACAAGCCATTTTTTATAAAAACTTTAAAACTTAAAATTCTGATTTAATATGAATTTTAAAGTCCACGTTAAGCTGACAGCATGTATGTGTGTGATTTTAAATGACTGCTTTGTGTTAGAAGTCCTCACATCCCTGCATCTACACAATAGAATCAAAATGGGGTTTTATTTACCATGTATGTGGACGCATACAAGGAAATTGACTCGCACATCCTCCCTGTGTTTCACAGGGGCAAGTGCCTTGCAGGTTTTAGGCATTCACATGGCCACCACACCTGATTCAAATCAAATCATTTGAATCAACAGCTTGTCCTGAATTTCTGCACAAACCTATAAATGACCCATTCATTTGAGGCAGGTGAGGCGAAGCAGGGAAAGATTTAAAACTCACAGGGGAGTGGTCCCGCAGGTCAGGATTAAAGTTGAAGAACACAAATTGGTTATTTAAACTATCCCAAACAGCAAAATGAGAGGAAACAAGGGAATTACAAGCACGCTGCTGTCTGTAAACATACACCACCATTCACTTGCACAGAATCAGTAGACATGACAGAGAGGAACTGATGTGATGTGAGCTTATTTGTTTGGGCTGTTTTTTTTTTTTTTGGGGGGGGGGTTTTGCTTGTCTTTTTAAATAATATTCTGCTTTGTTTGCCTTCAAGTTTCTGCAATGGCAACAGTATCAACAATATAGGTACATGAATCATTGTATCTTTTGTGTACCTGGTTGTCTATTTTGATCTCTGTGAGTGTGTCGTTGTCTCGTAATGCATCAACCATAGCTTGAACTCCTGCCCCGGTGATGAAGTTGGACTCCAAGTTCAAACTTCGCAGCGTCTTGTTCTCCCGCAGCATGTCACTAAATGCCTGAAAGTAGAAGCGAAAGTAGCAAAGCAAAGTTTTAAACGTGCAGCTGCCATGTGTCAACAAAGCCATTAAAAGCCCACAAACCACCCCAACTCACCACAGCGATCGGGTCGTTACTCCGTGTTGCTGCCAGGCTGAACTTTTTAACGTGTGTGTTCTTCTCCATGGCTTTGGCAAAGTCTTTCAGCGTGGGAATGGGAATGTTCTAGGAAACCAACAGATATACTCCCATTAATAAAGGATTCGACAAGCATGAATGCACTATGAAATCCTGCATTTGTGTGTACCTTAATGTTGTTGAGGTTAACCTCTGTTAAGGAGCTGTCATTGCCTTTTATCCTCTGCAGAGTGTCTTCTACATTAGTGGGGTTGGGAGGCTCATCAAACACTGGGTTCATCTTCTCCCCTTTGATCACGTCTGAAAAAGTCACACAGGCAGAGGTCAATATGTTGACCTTCAAGAGACTCTTAAAAGAGTGTATTCTTATTGTACTTACTGTTGTAACCCTCTTTAGACCCAGTCCCATCATATGTCTGATTACTGGTGACCAGTGTGTGGACACCCAGGATTGCTGCAAACAAAAGCAGATAATAAATTAAGTAGCTGTAAATAATTGGTGTATAAACATGTATTCTGAAAGTTTACTGTGGCATAGCAGAGGAGTGGCGTTATGTTGCTCAGTGAGCCTTTTTTCTTCCACCCATCAACACACACAGTAAAAGGACGCAGCCAAGGGAAAAGCTGTGTGAAAGGAGCTTGTGTCTGGCACTCCTAGTAAAGACTGGGCTCAGGCAGACTGAAGGCTACCAAATACAACAGGCTTTCTTTTCAAGCCCCCCCTCCCCCCTCCCCTCCCCTCCTTCTGAGTTATGTTTTCTGAAGCCTTAAAAGACAAAAGACACCTTGACTTTCTCAAAAGTTTTAATTCATTCTTACCTGCTAGATCGCACAGTTCTGTATCTGTGGCACTGGACAAAGCTTCCTCTAATTCTGGATCAAGGGTTGTGACTTCTTCCTGGTGTGTTTCTATTGGTTTCTGTTTAGGAATGAATACTTTACCTGTGGAAGAAAGACAGAGACACTAGTCATTTATTTAAAAAAAAAAAAAAAAAGGAAATATTTGCACACAAACGCAGATTCATAAACTCCCCATTTCAATAAAAATGTCTGATTGTTGCTTAATGATGCTTGTTACCCCCTTGAAACAAGTTCTGTTCTCCAACCACAATCATAAGACTACATGACAGCCCAAGCTGTACGAATGTGATGGCCAACCAGCAAACGAATACCTATGATAATGTGACGGTATAATCAACATAAACATTTGAAGATTTGGAACTGGATCTACACGAATGATTGTTTTCTTTAAATCATCAAATGCTCACAACAGCTTTTTGAGCTTTACACACTCATGTTATAAAAGCAATACGCCACACCAATAGGCATTCAAAATATTTTATTGTAATTAATCACATATTAAAATCGCATATTTTTTTATCTGTTACTAAATGTATCATAATAAGATATTTATCAGGTTATTAATACTCCTGTAAGCAGTTATATACCTGCAGTTATAGAATAAGGCACATTGGTTACTTGCTACATTTACCCCTTGAGGTTGAATGACTTTATATAGATACACACATACTCTCTCTCTCATAGTACTTCTGACAGCCTCACAATTTCGAAACAAACACACTATGAACAGGAGTAAATTGCCTGCAGTGCTCTCGCGCCGTTTCCAACTTCTTTAGTTTATCCAGATCAGCTGTTGAAAGGTTGCTGCTTGTAGAATAATCAGGACGTCTCCACTGGAAGCTATCCAGCACGGACTGTCTTTAGTGGAGGAGGAGGAGAGCTCGCTAAATCAGCTGTGTGCTGCACAGCAGGTGGTATGTGAGACAACTAAGGTAGTAACTCAGTTCAGCGCCACAGTAGATAAAAGATGTCCTTAGTTTTGTCCAGAGAACCATTTTGCAGGGCTTTAAAGCTAAACTCTCTGCGTAAAAGAACCATTCTGTGTCCATTTCTGCTTCAGAACCACAACGTTACTGCAGCATCACTTCCTGAAACTACGCAGACGGTGCGTGCGTTAATTGCACATTAAAAAATGACCGTTGTTGAAAGCAGTGCGTGTTAAAACATCACTAACGTATTAGCTTCGATAGCCCTACATCAAATATTCCTTCCTGCAATACATAAGAAAGAAATATGCTTTCTCTTTGGAATGTTGTAATGTACTTAGCTGGTGTCAAATTCAGATTTGCTGAAGATTTTTTACACCCATTTAGACCAATTTAAATCTTCACAAGGAGGTGAAGCAGCATGAAAACTCACTCCCTGAAGAGACCCAGGCCTCCTACTGCTCTACACGACATTCCCAAAACATCAGCAGTTCAGACAAGCTGTATTCAGTCCAGCCGTGACTGTCAGACAACTACTGTATTGCCATGGCAACCTGTCTGAGGGGGGAAAAAAACGGAAAGCGCAAAGGAAGTCATGGAACAATGACTCGAGTCTGATCTAAAATGCACTGCTGGGGCAACAAGCATTCACAGCTGACACAGAGACTGTACAGTGGGTGCCATTTGCTGCCCCTCTATCTGCCTGTCTCCTTAAACAAAAAATCCCCAAAAACAGACCCTCCCTCTTTCAAGCCACTCAAAATGTTCAAACTGGTCCCCAGTGGGGGCTCTGGCACTTCCTGAAAGCCAGTAAACAGTAAATACAGTCATTAGGCGGTATTCAGAGCCAGCCCCTCTGGAGCGACATTTAACTTGTAGAAGAGTCAAGGAAGGACAGGGCCAAGGGACATTGGCAGCCCTTGAAAAAAATCTGTATGAAAATGCAACACAAAAACTGATACGGTCAATAAAGCAGTGTTTGCCTATAACAGCAGAGTCTGAGCACACACTGACAACAATGAGTTGACACTTTAGATGTAATAAGAGGTCTAGTTAGACACTGAAAGTAAAAGGCTGGACCATACTAAAGGTATAAAAATAGCACATCTTTCATATCATTCCACCCCTTTATTTGGTCCACCAAGCCTCTTTTCCTGCTGACAGAGCTTATGATAGTCCTTGTTCTGCTCTGGAGTTTCAATACAGAAGCTAATTAATCAGTTTTCCACCTGCTGCAGTTTCTGGTTGAAGTTGCCCTCCAGCTCATAACAAATCACTGTGGGGGCAGCTGAATGATGTAGAAGGCCGTTACAACAGTTAATCAGCCAGTGTGCAGACAGGGAAACAACATGGGACAGGTCCAAAATAGATAGTGGGTATGCCCCTGTGAATATCAAGCCCAATTAAAAGTCTTTGAAAATTATAATCCCTCATTGCATGGGAAAACTGAGCACTGTTGACCCAACAACAAAAACTATGATAGGCCTTTTGAATCAGCAAATTGTTTGGTTAGGGTTTTGGTTTTCATTTCTAAATTAGAATATCAGAGGATTAAGTAATTAAAAGAAATCAAGCAAGAAACTCCTACAAAATACGGCCTACTAGTACGCCAGGTTTGTAAGGCCTCAAAGTAAGCTTCCACTCTACTGCATATGTCAGTAACAATGTGCCTCTTTATAAGTTCAATCATGCTACATTTCTTCTCTTTCTGCAAATAATTAGCTTGAGTCACAAGAAATTAATAACATTCACAAACCCTGAAGGAAATCAAGGATCAACAAAAAGGACTACAATAAAGATTCACCACTACCATGAATTTAAGTGGCCGTAACAGTTGCCATAGCTTTTAATAAAGCCGTTTTCCTCTGACTTCAAGTGCCTTATTGAAACTACACACAAACAGTCAGGATCATATTACTTGTCAGTAGGGGGTGAGCACTACAAGAGAAAGAAAATCAACTGCATTCCACAGAACCACTACCACAGTGATCCAAGTTTTCCATGTTGTCATAGAGAGCACACACACATGCACACAGAGTATAATTTCTAACAGGCTGTGGTTAGGTCAGGGGAAGACATCAGTTCCATATTTCCTCTCCAGTGAAGGGCTGGCTTTTTCTCAAGGAGATCTCAACAAAGAAATTATTTCCTGCAAAAGAGATTTTCTACTAAATAATGTTGCTGTTCCACTCGCTTCTAATGTTTGTTTTTTTCAACCATGTTAACGCATTAAGTGAAATGAATGAAAAACAACTCACTCCCACATCTTTTAAAAGGGACTATGATTGCCACAAGACATGACAAACTGAACAGGTTCCTCCTCAGATTTTTTCACAGCTATAATCCCATTGAGCTAAACAAGTGACGTTTGTTTGGAAACTTCTTAACAGTAAAGACTGTTAGGCTGATGTGACACATTTAATGGCTCCTGTATTTTTTCTTTTACAAACGCTATACAAAAAGAACATCTGCCTGCCAAAATAGCTTGCTTACACAACTAAAACTCAAAAAAGGACATTTTACTGGCTTTTGAAATGTATATAAAGATTTTAATATAGTTAAGACACACATGCCCACAGTTGTTGACTGATTACAATCAACTACGCAAAACAAAGTAGAAAAAAATGTCTTGAAGAAATTCCTATAATTTAGATAAAGCTTTAGTCGTAGATTAGTATAGACGCTTCACAAAAAAAGAGAAAACAAACAGTCTGCAGCAAATCAAGCTGAGATTTACACATCTCTAGAGACCAAGCCAGGAAAATAAATCAACTGACTATCATCAATAAAAACACAGTTTCACAATGTTAAACCCTAAACTTGCCTCCTCTGACACTCCCTTCCCTCCTACTCCTTGGTACAAACATTACTCCCCGACATATGTTGCATAAGAGCAGACATGCATTAATAATACCTGAAAGGACAGCACATCAGTATCACTGCTATATACACATACATACAGACACACCCTGTATCTAAATCTCCTTCGAAATTCAGCACCAACATGAGATAGCAACTTGCTTGTGGTGTTACTGAGTGCAACGCTTGTACACAAAACCTAGAAACACTTCACCACTACTTTCTTTATGATATTTCAACTATAAACCAGTAGTACTGCTGTTTTTCTCAGTCAAAAATCATCATCTTTTATACCATCTACAACAATAACATTCAAGGAAAATTACACAACAATTTTAAAACTTAGTCATTTTAATCTCTGGGCTCCTTAAAGGGATAGATCCCTTAACGTTGCCTTAAAGGGATCTTTAATATTCCTTTTAAAAATATTCTATATTAAGAATCTGAATAACTTTAAAGACTTGAAAAGATATGCTTCATAGTTTTTGGAGCCAAAGAAGAAATCAGACAGCTGCAGTTAGTCCAGAATGCTGCTGCTCCAGTCCTCACTAAGACCAGGAAAGTGGATCATATAACACC
>JAOXYM010000001.1:10415100-10425972 GCA_028567055.1 Leptatherina wallacei
CTCCCAATGAGCTTCTTTTCAGCTCTTCACAAACCTCCCGGATGGTCTGTCCATTCATTTACAGTCATTGGTTGGGAGCCATGCTTCCATTGTGAGGACACACTAATGCAGCACTGAGAGCCCTCTGTTCCGTATAAATTACCGAAGCGCAACAGAAGCAACTTTATAGGAAAATCTTCCATTTCTGCTGCATCAAAGTGAATTGGAAAGTGTAAACACAAACTGTAAATCTATTTAATATGTTAATGGAGATATCTGAAGCCAGACCATGAATCAGCACCTGCACCAGTTACATTCAGCGAGACTTCCAGAGACTATAAAAGCAGGTTTACTGGACTCATTGCTACATGTCTAAGTGCATTAACTGAGCTGTCAAATGGCCAAGCAGCGTGAAAATGTAGGCAACAGTGAGTACCTCGTGCCCTGAGTGCAATTTGCATGCAAAACATACAGAACATTTTTTGATGGTGAGACTTAAAACTCCATCACAGATTTTTATGAGTGAAGGTTACACATTGTGTTTTTTTTTTGTTTTTTTTTAGCATGCTAACATTGATTGTGTGTTTGTTCCATGCTTCCAGGCCCCACTCCACAGACAGCGCCACCCACAGGAAGATGACCCTATCTCTGGCTGACCGCTGCTCAAAGACACAGAAGATCAGAATACTCCCCATGGCTGGAAGAGATCCTGAGTCGCATCGCAACGAAATGATCAAAGTAATTTCCACCAGCACTATCAATCTGTGCTGTTCTGTTTGTCTTTCCTCCCCCCCCTGTCCGGGGATGCTTTCGTTACCACAGAGGCCAAAAAAAATTTTTGTGTAAGGCCTGTTGTTGACAAACGTCATGTGCAGTTACATAAAAGCATAAATCTCCTTGCTTGCATAACAAGGTCCTGCAGTTGGCAGTGAAATGGAAATACTGTCAGCATGTCTCCGGATCTGGTTGTAGATCAACCCCGAACAAGCACTGCTGGTAGCATCATTAAGTATATAAGTAATCTCAGTGCCCACCTGAGACAGTGTGTACTGCTTGAGATTGTGCAACATGGGGCAAGCGTGACGGCTGGAACTACAAACACAGTGAAAGTTCTTAATAATCACCACAACATGTGACTTTCCAAGTATTTTGCAGTGGCTATTTCCAGCTGTTTGTTTTTCAGTGATCAACTAAATTACAGTTTAATAGAGCCAACAAAGCAGCTTTTTAAAATAAATGAATTTATTCTTTACTTTTCAAAAGTGCAGCTTTTTCAGGAGATGCAGACGAGAGCAAATATTGAAGAAAATAATTTTCCTTTCTCCTGCATGTCCTTAAACACTTGATGTATTCATTAAGTATTGATGGAATACTTTATTCTTCCCTGTAGGATGTCACAAAAGGATAGGAGTACTCAAGGATGTTCATTTAAAACTGTTAAGTGGAAATCAAGGGAAATAAAACAAGACACAGCACAAAGCATGTGTTAGGTCAATATAAATTTAGATGAACATAAATAAAGATAAACATTTTAGCGGTCTACCGAATATTTTCATGTGCCAATTATTTAATGAAAATGTGATATGTCAATTTTAATTTAACAATATTCACAATCAAACTGGAGAAAATGTTTAAAGATCTCTTGCGCCTTTTGTTTACATTCACATATGTAAGATTGTCACCTTGTCGTAGCTTATATTAACGGGGGTCTTTCCTGGCAGAAAGAGGAGGAGCGGCTTCGAGCGTCTATCCGCAGAGAGTCCCAGCAGAGGAGGATGAGGGAGAAGCAGCACCAGAGGGGCTTGAGCAGCAGCTACCTGGAGCCCGACCGCTATGATGATGAAGAAGAGGGCGAGGAGGCCATCAGCCTGGCAGCCATCAAAAGCAAATATAAGGGAGGAGGAGGCCTGAGAGGTGAATATATGAATAAGATTTAGTCTCGCAAGACAAATTTCTTCTGACACTGTTGGGGGGGCTCTTGGACATAAACCCTTTTCTGTCCCTAATCCAGAGGAGCGAGCACGGATCTACTCATCAGATAGCGACGAAGGCTCCGATGATGACAAAGCCCAGAGGCTGATGAAGGCCAAGAAGTTAGACAGTGATGAGGTAGGTGCAGTACTCTGGTGGGCAGACAGGGGGCAGGGTGAGGCTGGACACTGTGTGGGCCCAAGAACCAACTTTTCCATTATCCTTGTGTGAACTAAACAGGACATGAAGTTCTAGATATTCCAAAGAGCATGTGCACTGACTGTTTGTCCTCAAAACAGGAGAAGATGATTTTGAAAAAACTCTGCTGTTTTTTGAAAAACTGAAAGAAATGTTTGCTGCTTTCAGCTCTGCATCATTTCTCTTATCCTCTGTTATGCACAGGAGGGCGAAGGTTCAGGCAAGAGAAAGGTGGAAGACGATGAAGAAATGTCCACCAAAAAGGCCAAGAAATATGTCATCAGTGATGAAGAGGAGGAGGAAGATGATGATGAATAATTTACCTTTTTTTTTTCTTTTTTTTTATATCGTTCCACTGTATTATCAGTGCTCAGCCCACATGGCATATAAACAGCCATATATTGTCTTGTATATTTTCTTATGACTTGCGTGTGGGTGAGTGCACGATTTGTGTCTTTTGTTTATGTTGTGTACAGCAGAGGTGAGGAATAAAGAAATGGTTGTCTTATGTAACCAGCGCTTCTCAAGGGCCCTGCATCTTTTTATTTTCTTTTAACATTATGAATCATGAATGAGTCACGCAGTTGTTGTGAGATTATGAAACATAATGTTTAGTTCAGTTTCCAAAACAAAAACAGAACATTAATGGGGATGATTGTTGTGGTTTGATGGAAGATTACATTATGTTCATGGTTTTCGAAGCTGTGCTGTGTGTGCCATTTTGCTTTTATTCCGACATAACAAAGCGCTTCACTGTCTGACAAGTATGCTGGTTTAGCTTTGAAGTTTTTCAAGTCCCTGAGATTGAAAAATGGCCTCAAGGAAAGAACTGAAGAATGTAATTGTTCTGGGGGAACGGGAACAAGCAAAACCCACCTGACAGGAGAGGCAAGAGATCAGAGGACTTTGGGAATTGAAACAAAGGAGCTGTAGTGCTGTGAGGGGTGCTCCTCAACCTTCATGCCAACCCTAAGGAAGAAGAAAGAGTTAGGGGACCACTGAGGATTAAACGCAGCAGAAATCCCTGCTAGTGTGGGCAGGTTACAGTGATAACCTCTCCTTTTACAAAAGTAAGCTTTTGCTACTCCTCCACCTCTGCTAAACATCCAACAATCGCAGACACTAATTGCATCTTTAATATTGCAGAGAGTTATTGTCAAATCACTCTACAACACTTAACTGGCTTTCAGGTTTATAAAAAAAAAAAAAAAGTTGCGTTTTCATACAAAATAGAAATGTGCTATGAAAAGTTATACTCAAAAATAATCTACAAAATGTAGAAAGCTTTAAAGGGATACTGTGTAACAAAAAATTAAACAGTCTTTCTCTTTCTGGCCTCGGACAGTGTTTTCACCTTCTTACTTTGTTCAGCCATGAAGAACCTCCGATCAAAGAGGAGGAAAAAGTAGCACAAAGCAGAGTAGAGGGGGAGTTGTAAAGCAAAGACTCCATGTCACGTGATTCCATGAGAGATGGATCCACTCCTGCAAAGTTACAATGTCTGGTTTCTGAAGAGGGCGCCCCCCCCCCCCTGGAGTGCTGACAGGTGTCAAGCACTGTATATTGACCCCAGAAATCATCAGACTGGCTAAAGCTATTGTGGGTGAGAATATGTGTGTGTAAGGCAGATTTTTACCAAGCATATTATAGAAAAATGACAAAGGGTTTTGTGATTCTTGGTTGTGCATGTGCACACTAATGGAATCTGACAATGATAACGAGTGCACATCAGAAATACAAGGGAGGTAGATGTCTATCAACACTCCAGACATGTCCGATTACCATTTGTTGGCTTGGTGTATAAGACCCGTAAGCTAAAGATTGTTGAGATGGTTGGTCCAGAATTGCAATTCTAGACAACTGATTGTCCTCTGCATTATGGTGTAGCAAGCTAGCTGTGAAGAGACGTTCTCCCTTACATGGGACTCAGCTGGGCTCAACTTAAATCATACCCTCCCCCCCACCATTGTTTGGTAGTACCTCATCACCATTTATTATTATGATACTCTTTGTCCAGGTCCTAAGAATGCTGAACTATTATAAAATGACAAGTTTATTCTATAGAAATGATGTCTTCTAAAGAGATCGTCTCAAATTTAGTGCAATGAAAAAACACACAAGGAAGTTTCTGTCTTAACTCTGTCACTGTAGTCACAGGATACTATCAGCCGTGTGAAGTGAAGAGCTTTCCAGTTATACATGGACAGGTATTATGCAACCTGGTTTCATAGTAATCTTGTTAAGTAAGAGGAAAAGCCTGGAGTACAAATGAGACATTTCAGGGAATTTAGCACCAGTGTCCTTTTGCAATAAACTGCAATAATTGGTTTATATACTTCTTACAACCATTGGGGCCTGAAGCCAGAACAGGATCATCGTGGAGACTTCAGCTATCTGCGTAAGTGCTCCAGCTGTTAGAAAGCAAACAAGTTTGTGTGAGGTGAAGTATTGAGATGTGATCCCCTTTGAGCCACATAGTACGTGGAGAACATGGAGAACAACAGTACTGGTTACTGATTCAAGTTCATCTGCCAGAATGACGCACAGTGTTGCACACAGAGGCATGTGATCGGGTTGCCATAGATAGAACAACCCTTCTATATGACCGCTCCCCTCGCTCTGTCCAGATTGAACTAGATACAGCCACCCAGAATACAAACCTGATACAACCCTAACCAAGTGATTAAGTAAGAGTTACATAAAATGTCTGCATTGTCTTGCTTGACAACATTGTCTCTTTTTTTTTTTTGTTGTTGTATGAGATGGGTTTAGCCAGGACAGCATTGCTTGAAAGGTCTGTTGGAGTTTTGGAGTTGTTTGGAATCAGTGCCCAGTTCCCTGAAAAATCATAATTAAGCTGCCTGGATGGAATGAGGCATTTGTGCAACAACCCCGCTCACTGTTGTGGGTCGAGCTGTACCCAGCAACATTGGCTTTCCCCCCCATAACTCAGAACAGGCCTGTATGTGTGCGGATGCTTGTGCATGCATGTTTATGCAGCCCACAGCTGTGGGTATAACCATACGGCTTTGTGCTTACTTATTATAATACATGCAGGATGAATGTTTTCTGGTGCCCAGTGCCAAATGTCATGTTTCTGTTGCCCTTAAAGACACGATATTGTCAGCAACGGTGTGTGCTGCGTTATCTCAGACTGCAGTGTTATGTAAACCCAGTTCCACACAGTAAAGAGTGAGGAAGAGAGGAGAGGAGAGGGAGGCACTGCTACAAAGTCAGCACTGATTGAAAGGGGTGAAACAGAGGGGAGGGCTGCAGCATTTTACCCTCCTTTTTGTTACATCCTCCTTTCTCATCAGTTTTTTTTTTGTATAATTTTAGTTGTTCCCCCAGTAACCAGAGCCTTAACCAAGCTAACCTGGACGAAACTGACCTGAAAGTGGGCTCTGCAGCATCACTTTTATCTCTCTCTATGTTCTCTGTAAAGAGAACACAGAGGGTCAAAAAGGGTATAGCCAAACATGCCTGAGACTCTTACAGCTTGTAATTTAGAGCCATTTTCCTGCCCATTAGGCCAGAGAGGAGACTGCAGCTGGGTCAGTATTTTCATTTTGCTTTTTCATTGTGTCATTCCTAAGTTCAAATCCAGATATTCAGGATATTGTATCCAGATACAACACAGAAACAGCAATGATCAATAACTTTATGACCACTTGCTGAATGTTCGGTAGGTTATCGCCACCAAATGAGCTCTACAGTATTTCACTGGAAGTGCAAAGACAAGCTTGAGATGGTCCTGGAGTGTCTGATAACATTAGATCCTATGGATCCTGTAGGTTGGGGTGATGCTTTTGTAGACTGGGCTTGCTTCCCATGGATGCTATCGGATCCCATCAGATCAACACTGGAGAGTGGGCTGCAAATATTTTCAGGTGCAGTGGGAGGCAAATGTCAAAGTAACATCAATATGAATACCAGGAAAAGTCTTGTAAAATTCTTTCCTTTTGTAAAATGACACTGTAAAAAATGACCCATGTTACTCACCTTCTAGTGGTTTGTAACTTATCAGTGTAGATCTATTACAAATGTCTGCCCAGGTTTTTCTGCATAAACTGCTCATATGATGTTGGTTTAATAATGATTGTGGATGTTAGCAGTAAAGCACATTTCAACAGAGTGTAACATTGCACAAAATGGGTGACATAACTTTAAAATGCTTATTTTTAGGTTTGTAATCTCTTCCTCTCAAAGCTGCCATGTTGTACTGCTGCATTACTACAGTAACACTGTATAAAGTCAACATAAAGAGATGCAAACACATTAGTCCTTAAGTTTAGCTTTTCTCTAATGAAAGTAATCTCAATCCTTTTGCGCTATCCACACATTATTTCATTTTCATTTATAATTAGTCAAATAAAATTTTCTAATTATTGCAAGCCTCTTTTTCTTCCTGTAATGTCTCTTTTGTTCACTCGACTGTGTAAATGCTATAAAGTACCTCAGTAACAGCCTAACTCTGTGTACCCTGCTTGTATTTCTTAGCTCAGTGCCCTTTACCCCATCTCAGTATGTCCCTTTCTCCTGCTGTTGCTTATATAAGAGGCTAATAAATAAAATAGAAACACAATACTTTAGTCTCACAACAGGATCCTCACACACTCACACATGACAGTGACCCAGAGACTGTTGCGATGGGTCTCAGCTGGAACATTTTCCCTTACCACAAGCAGGTGCACATTATTCACACACTGGTACAGCACAAACAGGATTGTTACAATTCAGTATCATCAGTTTTTTTTTCCTCATGACCTCACCAATTTGGGTCAGCATGTTCTGTTGAAAGAACAGAGCTTAATCTGTAAACAACGGGTTACTTTCAGCTGTGAGCTGCTCTGTACAAAGATTTAATTTGAGCTTTTCCCCCCCCAAAAAAAGAAAAAGCAAGGTGACCCTTTGTACTGCAGATCCTCCAAATGCTGGGTTCTTCCTCTCTCACGTCCAACACAAAGTTGTTTGTAAATGGTAAGTTTTTTCTATCGGCTCCGCACAGTGCCTTGCTTGTTTCCCTCATTCACATATTCATACAACAGCAGCAGAGCTAGTATGCAACCCTTTGAAGAAAGTTGGGGATCATTGTTTTGCCCAAATTTCTGTCAGAATGTGGGGGGTGTCAGAGATCAAAATTCAAGTTCTTTGATTAATGGACAATCCATCCTAGCATCTTGACCACCATTATCCCCCAAACATGTGATTAAAGCCAAATTTGAATTTATACAACTTGCAGGTCCCTTCCTTTCCTTCTCCACTGTGCTTCATCTCTGTCTCCAAAGTCCTTCTCTCCAGAGGGACATATCAGAGAGGCTAATAACCATAGCAACTGTAGAAGTGGCTGTGTCAAATGCTGGTTTGTCTCTTTCTCAATCTTACAGGTTGTTTTTACTCAGGCACAGTAGAAGAACTAGAAACCACTGTCAGAGTGATAGCTTCTGCTAATATAACAAGATTGTATTCATTTTTAAGTAACTTCTTAAATAGCCGCATCATTATTTACTGTCAGTCTGCTTACTTGATCTGTCTTCTATCAGTCTGGTTTTCCAGGCTGTGACCTCAGCAAGTAAAGAACAGTAATTACAGACTTGCAGGTCCTTTTAAAAGAAATGACCCGTCCAGCTGTCCATATGGATTTCAGGCTTACCCACACATTTCATGGCTTGCACAAAGTTGTGCAGATGGATACAGATTGTGCATCATGACACTAAGAATGACTTTCGAAAGTAATCTATTTCAAGCAGGAGGTTTGAATCCATGTCTGATCCATGTTTGTGTGTATTGGAAGAAAAAGGAGGTTCTTAATATGAGGTAAATGTTATAAAATGATCAATCCTAAAGCAAGTCATGAGGTTTTTCCAACACTAAGCAAGCAGTGTTTAATACTTACTCTTAACCAGGTAGTTTATGACCTGTACTTGACCAAACATGGACACAAAGCAAAAGTCAAAAGTGAATGTAAAATGGTGATGTTTAAGCATAAAAAGTACCAGATCAGAAAGGAGATGAATGCATGTTTCCAACTTTGTGTTAATGCACATAAATTCACCGAAAAGCCTCAATATAGAAACTTTTTTATGCAATGTTGTGAGTCTACTTTCGTGTCTATGCATGGGAAAAGCAGAGATGGGTGCATATACAAAAATCTGTAGCTAATGTTTTGTGGCAGTTTCACACACTGCCGTGCAATGGATCATTTTTATGTGTGCTCGCATAGAGAGTAGAAAATGATTTGGCACAGTTCCTCTCGCAAGTCTCGTGCCTGCATCTTGTGCAAACATTTTCATATGAAGGCTATCATGGGATTACAAGTTTGCCATAACATGGACCCATATGGAGGAATTCCATGTTGGAAGAATATGACTTATGGTATGGTGACAGGTTGTGATTGTACCCGGAAAAGTTGTGGTTGTACCTGGAAAGGTCGCGATTGGACATGCTCTGGAAGCCCTCGAGACTCAGCTGGCAGATCTTACAGGATCACACATGTAAATATTGTGCACCATCTCATACAAACTGCATACTAATCTTTGCCATTTTAAACAGAAATTTTAAACTCATACCCTTTATGTTTGTTCCATTTCAGCCCAGCAGATTACTTTGCATGAGGGATGAAACAAGTAAAACCATTAAACTAGGACAGTAACATTTTTGACTTGCAATGTTGTATGAAGGGTTAGGGGAAGGGAAATAAACCATGATGGTTTTCTAAACCAAACCAGGCACTTCCTTATGTCTGACTTTTTAAGTCTAACCAAACTTCCTTCTAACTCATAAAACTTTAAAATTCTTGCACAATGATTTTATGTGAAAGTTTTGATGACCATGAATAAAAAAAGAACAGTTAAAATTCATGCCTAAGTGACAGTTTCACGAATTGCCATAAAACTCTCTTATCTCAAGATAAGTAGTTTAAAGGCTTTAAACTAAATTCTGGTAACAAGTACACATAATCAACAGGCTGTTACTGCTTATCTTTAATGATCTTTCAATATTTCATCTTTGCACTTAGTAATATCAAGTTAATAATTCATCATAATAACCTGACTTAAAATGCATGAGTATGCTGTGTGTTAAGTTTGCTAACTGATATATGAGCAGATCTGTGATGTTTAGAAGGCTAAAACAAGAAAACATACAATACTGACTGTATGTTTTGAACATGGGGTGAAAAAAACAGGATAAGATATTTGGCACTGAGAGAAAGAAATAGCATGTTGTGGAAGAGACTCGGGTGCTGGATGAGGTCAGGTGTGGGCCCAGAAAACGCCCATTCTCCCCAGCCTGCAGTATTTCAGAGCTTGCTGCAATTCAGCCACACAGTACACTCTGCTTTTGACCTTCAGTTATCTAACCACCCCGCCTGCACCATGCCAGGCCAACTCTCTGTCTTTCTCTCTTGTTTCTCTTGACTCATCTGTTGTCCACCCTCTGGTTAGATAAGCAAAAGCATGTAGAAGAGGACACTAAGTAACTAATTCACCATCTCTTCATTTGCACACTTAAGCTGAGTGAAAACTCTTGTCACTTTCTTAACTGCCTGAAAATCGGCTTTGCTTTGCTTCCTTATTTCTATAAACTCTGTTCTTTTTCTGCTGTTAAATTAGATTTTTTTTCTCATTCCATAATTGTCACAAATGTTTAGACATTGATGTCAGAGCAGAACTGAAACAATGTGAGGGAGTCTGAAGTATTTGTTACAAACTCCAAACAAGACAATACGTGTTGAAAGGTTCATTTGAAGAGTTACCAAGGGCCACCTCATCGTTTCTTTAATGTATTCATATCTTCTTTTGAGGAACTTGTTTAAAATATCATGAAAACTCTATATGGTCATGATTGACCATATAGAGTTGAAACATAGTCAACTGAATAGTTATATTTTATTAAAAAGAAAGTACGTTATTTACTGAATTCCACTTACATTACAGTAATGACCTCTCACTAAATAATTTTAGTTAACGCTTAAGACTATATGTTTTGTTTTTTGTTTTGTTTTATGGAAAAAAATCAATATGGGTCTGGGATTTGTTGCATTAAAATAAATTCCTTTTTGAGGCCCTCAATCCGACTGCTCTGTAATATGGGATGAAAATGTATCTTTAATGGTTCCTGTTGATTATAAAGTAAATATAAATGTAATACAATGTGATACAATGTAATGCAGGGCTATGCATCTGGCCTCCTCCCAATCTTCACCTCTTTCTGATACCACTTAGTCTCTCTCAGAAGTATTCACCTCCTCTTTACTCTGCCCATCCACAACCAGTGTTTCTCCCTTTCCTTCATTCAGGTCTTCACTTCCACAGAAGGTGGCACCTTTGACATCACAGGTAGGCTACATTTCCTTTTCTTTCAATTGATTTTATATCTTTTCAAAAAGAATACTTTAAAAGTGAATCACAGAAACTTCATCAGGAAGCATGAGAGGAAACGACTCGGTCTGCAGCTGCAAAGGAGCACAAAAACCTGTAGGACCTTCAACAGCCGAGTTGGTTACTAATCCCCATCAACATAGATTTTTAATGCTTTTAAAGATGATTGATTGTAATTTAATTCTGCGTTTCCTTCAAGTGTGTACCAGAATAGGAGCAGAATGAAGCCTAACATCATTGAAGATATATTATTCAAAAAATAATCAATCCATCCAACCATCCATCCATCCATCCATCCATCCATCCATCCATCCATCCATCCATCCATCCATCCATCCATCCA
>JAOXYM010000001.1:10440397-10486699 GCA_028567055.1 Leptatherina wallacei
TAAATATACAGACTGCCCCCTTGTGGCCAAAATTAGAAAAGCAGTACATAAAACCAAAAAGTGGTTTGCTACACAAGTCTTTTACATAGTGTCCAGTGGGAGATCTAATCAGTTTGGACCTGTCGCATCAGCCCTTGATTTGTCTGAAAGCATGCAGTCACTCGTTCATTAGCAGCCATAAATAGAACATATCCGAGCACACATGTCCATATCCATACGCAGCGCGCACACTAACCGTAGGCCATGTGTATTGATTTGTCTAGTCATTAGCCGAGCTTTCGGGCTCTGACATCACAGGAGGTGTGATCATTTGGACAAGGAGAAATGGTTCAGCAGAGTATTTGGAGGAAGAGGGGTGTCAGGGCCATATTTGTCATCTATTGTTATGTAACTCACAGGAGTAGGATACAGTCCCTCTATCCTGAATGATGATGTGCTCTTAAAAGAATTTTAGGTGAACTCTGTGCTGCCCAATCACCCAGTCTAATCCTTCCTCTAGTGAGTTAAGCAGCAAAGATGAGCAGCACAGGCAAAGTCAAACTCTGATCCTCTGTCATTTGCATTTTTGTCATTATGCAACATATTCCTCGGCACTGCAGAGAAGAACTGGACTGAACTGCAATGACCTATCCACTGGAAAAGTTTGCACCAACCTCAGCCCACACTAGGGTGTACTGTGGAGCATGTGCAGCTGGGAAAATACATATGAACATAAACACACACACACAAGTTTCCAGATTACCCAATGAACACACACCTCAGTAGGTCCAAGAGCTGCAGCATTCCATGGTACAGGATTACATGTTATTTCAAAACAAACCTGAGTTCAGTGTCCTCTGGTAGAGGAAGGATGCTGCACAGCAAACCTGCGACAACAATTAGGTGTTTTTCCACCTTCCTATCACATCATGCCATAGTATCACAAG
Source organism: Leptatherina wallacei (assembly GCA_028567055.1). Lineage (NCBI taxonomy): Eukaryota > Metazoa > Chordata > Actinopteri > Atheriniformes > Atherinidae > Leptatherina > Leptatherina wallacei. The sequence continues at coordinate 10,441,324 of JAOXYM010000001.1, forward strand.
TTAATGATTGATGCTTCGCTCGGGCCAGTCAATAGACCACTACAGACTTGCTGGTTTTGTGACTGGAAAATCACATTTTCAGGGTTGTTTACGGTCACTGGAGAAGAAGTCATGTTGACTTTCAAGCCTTGGCATATCTTTAAAGGATTCATCTCATATAAACACCCCCCAGTATTTTTAAGGAATTAGCCGGTGATGTAATCCTGGAGCTATAGATAGGCAATCCAATATTGTTTTCATGGGTGGGATGATGCCAGTGATAGGCTGGCTTGGTCAGGCCAACATTTGTCAGACGAGCTCCCTATTCGAGCTGCCACTCTGCTGATGAGAGTAAACATTGTGTGCTTTTCCGCTGTCCTAGTGCTGCATCGATCTGCAGTGACAGACACACAAAGCCAAAGCAGGGCGTTGGAGGAGGGCAGTATGAGCAGCTGCAGCACTTTTCACTGACTTCTGCCCACATTTTCAAGATGTGCTTGATGCTGTAAACGCTGTTGGCTGGCTGTGATCTGCACAAGTCCATTGTTGCCGCTCATTAGTGCGCCATCCTCTCTGCAGTCATCCTAGTTTTAGCTTCTGGGAAACAGAAGATGGATAGTAGCCAACATGCTGAGCAATGTGTGTAAGTTTCAGGTTCAGCTGGGATCAGTCATGATTAATAGAGTGCTGCTGCTAGCACCCTATGTCACACCCTGCAAGAAAAGACCAATCAATCCTACACACTGCTGGTGAGACCCAATGTGCGATAAGAAGCTTCATGTGGCATCTGTTAGAGATTTGTGAGAGCTGCTAAAGTCAGCAAATGGAAATGTGTTTGAATGAAGGGAATTCTGAGAGCAGGGATAAGAAGAAAGTTATGTAATTGTGGAAAATAAATTCATACATTAAAGCTAATCATTCTTTTTCACTTTCGTGTTCACATGCAAACATAGAATTAGCAGTTCACTGACACAAGAAGCTCAGATAAACATCTGATCTGATGTGGGAGCACAAATATGCAAAAATCAGACTAAGGAGAAAAAAAGCTGGAGTTATGAATGTTCAGACAGCGCTGTGCTGATAATGATGACACAAGATGTCCTTGGTCTTATTTGAAGCCCAAATATTATGAGTAAAAAGATCTTGTGCATGCACAGAGGTGCAGATGTAATATTAACACCCATTCTGATAGCAGATGATTTCCACAGATCTTCAATTGCAGGTGTCTTACCCAACAGCCATAAACACAGGATTTATCTCATATGCTCTGAACGCATGACTCTCATTGTTAAGTTTGTATGCACAGTGTGTTCTACTTGTGATGTAACAGGTTTTATGGTCTTTTACAGACATTGAGCGATCAGCTTCTGTATATTAGAGAAAAAATGTCAGGAAGCTTTTAACTTTGACCTCCACAACTAATCACATCAAACGCAAAGCATGTGCACAATACTCTGTGTACCTGCCACATCATTTAATCATTCTTTTCAGAATATCCAGAGAATTTTACTATTTTTTTATTTGTCCGGGAGCAAAGAACATGCAAAACAGGTTACATCACATTACTCAGTGGTAAAATAAGCATTCAGAGGGTGCTATGGTAGCACAAAAAAATTACTTTAAAAATTATGAAGAGAAAGTATTAAAGTACAGTTAGACAGCTGTGCTGAAAGCACTAAAAGTGAAAATATCTACAGCATAAGAATGTCCGAGGCATGTACTTTGATATTATTTATTTTTCCAAGACATTATTTTATGCACATTTGATATAAAAACAATACTTTGATGGAGCCAAACAAACGTTAACACATTGCTAATAATTACTGTTTTCTCAAATGAATGATTGTTTGGTCTAATAAATCAGAAATACTCTGAAAGTACCACCAATATAATTAATGCTTTATCCAACCAACAGCCTACACCTTAATAATTATCAATATTTTTAAAAGGAAGGGGGAAAATTTTCACATTAAACAAGTGGGAACTGCAATTTTCTTAAACAATAATTAAACATATTTTGTAATCCATCAATCAAGTTCGGTCTTTATATACAACTTCATCTATGTCAGGCCTTTAAACAATCTTTCAACAGTCCTTCACACATTTTCTGGGTCAAAATCTTGTAAAAACTCAAATATATTCTAGTGAAGTAAATATACCCAATTTTTTGATCTCATAGTGCATTACATGCATAAAAGTACTCCAACACGCACACAAAAACCCAGATACAGACACGTGTAGCGTAGGTCTTTAGATGCCTATATGCACAAATGGTAAATAGAGAGTAAATGAAAGACAGATGGTCCTCTCCTCTTTTCCTTGCATCCAAAAAACTTTGTGATTCAAAGATACTGCTAAAATGCGTCAATGATGCAAGATCTCCTGCCATGCTAATTGGAGGATTTTTACTGTTCTTCAAAATCAGCTTGTAGTGCACAGCTTTTTAATCCTAATATACCTTCTAGTCACATTACTGTTGTGATAATTAGACTTTATGCGCAGCATTATATATCATTAGCAGAGAGCCATTCATCAAACATTGATAGTTTTGATACTCTGATGCATACAACAAGGCTTGTTGCTGCCGTAACATGCTTACATCAATGTGTGTAACAGATACGTCTGTTACAGCTGTCCACGAATGCTGATCTCATCTCCGATCTGGATCAAAGTGTACAACACTCAATAAATAGAAAAAAGTCTACAGGCTATTTCCAGGTCAGTGGTGGAAGTATTACATAATCATACCGTCATATTGTATCCTATAATTGCCACATCCCAGTAACACCATCTTTTATTGGAGTTGAAACAGCTTAATGAGCTGCTTTGTGCACATGGATGCAAAGGTAAAATATATTTTATGCAGACTGCTCCTTTCTCATTGATCTTATTTTACCTTTGTGCAGCAGTCCAGGGTGCTGATGCATTTGAAGTGAATTGTCTCAGAATAAAAAACAATTAAATGAAACATCTAGTCCACTCAGGGGGAGGTTGTCTCCAAAAGTTCAGGCCAGCCCACAAGTGAACCAATCATGCATGTGCAAGAGAACACAGAAAACCAGCTTGAGCCTTCTGAGATATTCCTGGGAGTTTTCATCTATGCATATGATGCATAACATCACAAAGGAATCTCATTACATAAACATTGATGTCCTTTGCACTGGAGGCACAGTGACATTGAGGAAAGTGTCCCAACACTTTTTCTGTGAGGACTCTTTCACAGCATTGTTAAATACCCAGGTTGTGTGGTATCTGACATGAACGGGGTGTGTATGGATAATATAGCTCTTGTATGTGTCAAGTGGTTACTCACTAAGGTGCAAGAATTCCTGCTCTGTTTTCATCCGTTCTGCACCTTGGCTTTAAGTCCAGTAAGACAGTGTTATATAACAGCAGACACTTGGGGGATGGGGGGTGGACACAAGGAGCATCAGAGATCAGTACCAAACACTCTGAATGCTTATATATGTAGTGTTATGTGATGTTTTTTTCCTGCTGATACAGGATAAATAATGATTCATTCATTAATGGCAAATGAGTTCCGCTAACAGCAGAGTCTAAGACTAGCTATGTACAATCAGACAAATTTACATCGATCACTAATCATGAATTAATATCTTAAGAAGAATGAATAAGAAAAATTAGTGAGCAAAAAAGCAAAGCAATCAAACAAACCAATCCCACAGCTTGTCCTCATGTCGTGATACATCCATTCAGTTATTTTGATAACATACAGCTGTTCCAGATCCTGCAGCAGTCTGGTTTGAATATCAAACAAATGTATGCATGTCCCTACATAGCAAAACATGCATGTCTGTCAAAATGCCAGGTCCCACCAAATGACTGGCAGCTTGAGACTGAGTGCCACCAGAAGGACCGGTCTCGCAGGTAGAACACAGCAGACCTAATAAGATATTGTGAGAGAACAGATGCTGGTTGCAAAGGGGAGGGGGTGGGGACAAAATCTGATTTGTGGTGAAGGAAAGGAATACAACGGGCAACTGCTGTTCCTTGGCATTTGTAAATTCACAACTTCATGAACACCCTACTGATACTGACCATTAAAGCGAGCAGTAAAGCATGAAGGCTCACCTTCAGAGGACAAACACATTAAAGTGTTGTCTGTGCAAGCTGTTTTTCTGTGGAATGATACCAAAAACAGTTTATGTGAACATGGTATTTTCATAGGTGTTATCATGCATTTCTCATGTTAGAAGAAACAAAATACATTCAGGAACTTCTGGTTTGTTACGGACCAACCTGATCCCTCAGGTCATTAGGGTCAAGTCTACTTTCAGTTCAGAATTAAACACGGAGAGGCAGCGTTCAGTTTTTATGCTCCTCACATGTGGAACAAACTCCCAGAAACCTGCAGGTCTGCTGAGACTCTCAGCAGTTTTAAAACAGAGTTAAAAACGTTTCTATTTATTTTATTAAAACAACTGATAATTAACTTTTATTTCTTGCATTTGATTCTATCTTATTTGAGGTTTTTTTATTTCATTTCTTTTATTTCTTTTAAAAGTTTGTTATTAATGTACTTTTTATTGCTTCTTCTACACCCCGCTGTAATGCTTCTAATGTTTTATGTAAAACCCATTGAACTGTCTCGTACATGAAACTTACTACTTACTTTGCTATACAAATAAAGATGGATTTTCTAATTTGAAAAACAGCTGAATATCTAAGTCCAGTTTATTTATTTGACCTGACAGATAAAAGTCATAAATGTACAAATCTGAATTCATAAGAATCTCATTCAGGAGCAAGAAGCTAAAACACTTCACAGGCTACTCAAGTATGCCATCTTTTATTTTTCTAAAACACTAAACAGAACAGATCTAAGAATAAGAAAGCTTGAAAAAGAAAAGAGAAGGGAAGTTTGAGAGGAAAACAGGGAGAGGTGGTTGCAATGGACTCAAAGTGGATTTGACACACTGACAGACCAAACCATACACAGAGCAGTCTCCTCCCCTCTCTGGTCTGGTCTATATTAACTTTCCATGGAGCTCCACCTCACAACTAAAGGCACATGGAGTAGGATAATATACTGCCAAGGCTCTGAGGATACATTCACATATCCACACGTATATACACAAACTGGACTACACTGAAGGGTCCACCTGTCGTTTTGGACTTTTTGGATACAGCAATTATTCTCAGGAATTATTCTCTTGGATGGAATATTAACTTTCTTTTCTTTAACCATGTCTCAGGCGGTTTCCAGCTTTGGTAAGTATCAAGATTTTCAACAAGAAACCAGCAGACATGAGGAAAACTTATGTTGAAAGTATTTCTATTTAGGCAAAATAAGAAATAAGTTAAGATACAAAAAAAGGTGATATATCCATTGATAAAGTGGTCTAGAACAGTAATGAATGGGGAGACCCAGTCAGATGCTGTGTACAGGTGAAAGTGTGTTAAAGAGTCACTGACTAGCACAAGATAAGTAAACAGCATGTGCATTACTTCCTTTACACTTGTGAGATACTCTCTGCCCTGTGAACAATGTTCATGGACTGTTTGTTTTGGCTCATAGATTGTTATAGAGTATTCATAACTGTGAGTGTCAAAAATAGATGCCCCCCAGTCAGTTGTGTTGGATTACCACTTTATGTCAACTACTGTCTCATGATGAAACAAGAGAGGCCAGCAATACAGACTAGTATGATGCTGGTGGCGACACATTGTTAATGCAGGAAGATTTTTTTTTTTCATCGTCAAGTGCAATCAAAAGGAAAAGGGATTATCCTGTGAGACGCTACCTTGTGACCTCCATTCGTGGAACTGCAGCCGACGCTGGCCAAAATGCACTCATGGGCCAAACAAGCACCTTATCTAACTCATGTAATTCTTGATTAAAAATTTTTGCTTTTAGCTCAGTCAGTGATTGCTGTGATCATGAGTCATGAGTCACATTAATGCACTCTGATGAAAAAAAATTCAAACTGTCTCACTTATTTTTTGCCAAATTCAGTCTGCAGCATGAGGAAATAGAACATTTAACAGGCCTTAGAGCAGTGACAATCAAGCTGCTGTGCACGGATTGTCACGTATATTCTAGCCATTAAACTAAAAAAAGAAAAAGAAGCTCAATTGATATGAAAAGCGGAAAATCTTGGGAAAATATCTTATTGTCATTTGTGATTTCATTTGTTTAGGGTCAGGGTTAGTGTTGGAATAGAGAACTCATTATACAGCGTCTCTTACAGTAGCAGGCTTTGTATCACGTTTTCGTCTTTTTTTGTCTCCTGTTGCGAATACAAATAATGTTGTTGTTTTTTAAATTTGAAACACAAAAAGAGAAAGAAAAAAGCCATATGTCGCACCGCGTTCTGTCCGCATGCAGTTTCTGTTCTCCAACGCAGAGCCCATCCCGGCCTGTGTATAAGGTATCTGCATTCCCGGACACATGGATTCTCACATGGTCTGTCTGCGGATGCTGATGTAGACTGCTGCGGCTGTGATGCTGCCTGCCCGTCCGCCCACCCGTCCGCTCATCCATTCACAGCATCCACACTCAGTGTCTGGACCAGGCGCGTCTGAATGAGGGAGATGGATAGAAATACTTACAACCATTCCTAAATCTTTTACTCGGGATGCATAATCCTCGTGGATATGTGATGTGAGAGACACCGGAAAGAGAAGAACACCCTGCATATCTGAGTGCCAGATGGACTTTCTAAATCCGCAAGCAGCAGTGAGTGACCCGGGCGAGGGAATTTTCTCACTGACGAGACTAACCTAATGCAATACTGCGCGCTATAATCTGAAAACAACACTGATTCAGATTGGAGGGGCAAAAACAAATAGAGAACTAATGGACCAGTGCTGAAAACAACGGCTTAAATACACGAAAGGAGCAAACAACTAGTGGCGATTGAAAGAAAAGAAAGAAAGACTGCATTTCTAGGAGGCCTAGAGAGGCCCCAAGCTACATTTTTTTGCACTTACTTTAAAAAGAAAAGAAAAGCGTAAAAGAATATTTAAAAAATAGTCAGCTCAGGTTCAAAATTATAGATAGCCGAGATGCTGATATGTCGTATTTTAATAAGATTTGGAAAATGCATAATTCTGAACCGTAGGACATGCTGATGTCATGTTGCATAACAAGTGACAGTGACAGTGACAGCGACATGACTTCCCTCTTTACATGTTTGTTTGCCTATGATGATCAAAACAATATCTGTAGCCTATTCATTTCTGATGTAGCTGTGACTAAATGTATTTCGTCATATACTCGAATGATGCTGATGAGATCATGTTTACTGCAAGCAATTGTTGTTAATATTACGGTGCTGTTTTTATTTAATCTATAAACCTATAATAATTGAACTGCATTTTGAATCTGCCGCTGTCGCGTGATCACAGTCAATGCTTCAAACAAACGTTTTGAATGACTTCTGTTGCATTCAAGTACGGCTCGAAGCTTCAATACTAACCACACGCTGTAGAGGGCTGTAGTGGGAGAGGCGCCTTACTAAATGTAAAAGATTATTGTGGACTCATGCAGGAACGCCAACAGTCTTCCCTTCTAAATTAGGTTTATTGTTTAATTTTCTACTAACTTTTAAGTTGCACAACCTGCTATTAAAAAGTTTTACCATAAATTAAGTTAAACATACTAATTCAAACAACAACAAAAAGAGGTTTTATAGGAAGGATGCACAATGTTGAAGTAATTGATTATTCTGAGTTCATTAGATAAATGTCAGGATATCAAGCAAGGTCCCTTTGGGTCCCTTTGTTGCTTACTTTGATAAAGACTACTTTACAACACTTAAAACAATCAGCATAATCTATAATAAATGAAATAAATTAACCTGAATGGATTCTGAATATATAAAAAATGTATTTGATATGAATAATTCCAACTTAGTTCGGTGTCATAGTGTGCTAGTAGTAGTTAAAAGTAAACTAACTTATTTGTGATAGGCTGAACATATTTCAGCATGATGCAAATAACTCATTCAATAAACACTGAAGCACTCTTGTCGTAGTTGGGATATTTCCAACAACCAGTGAAGCAGACGTGTGACGTCACCACATCCTTTCATAGCCAGCCTAAATGGCGATTGCAGTAGATCCGCAGAGCTCGGGGAGCGGAGCGCACTCAAGCCTTTTTCGGGTTGGATTTAAATGATAACCGAATCAATGCAACGAATAAGGACTGTAAGTGTTTAGCCGTTTTTCAATTCTAGTCGATATTGTTTATATGTAATTTTACTGCGTATTTGATCTCGTTTTCAGCGATTTAACCGAGCTCGGCTTTGTGTTTCTCAGCGCTCGGGAAGCTGTACCACGTAGTCAAAAGCCTCCGCCAACAACGACTCCTTTGTTCATGCTGTTAGCGGATTTCATTATAATGCCGCGTGTGGTATTCATAAGATAGACGGTGTATCGATTTAGTTCCTTTTTGTGTATAATTCTATGTATGTGTATATTACTGAGTGGCAATAGGCAGATGATAAATGAATAATAAGTCGACAGAGCTCTGATAGCGGCTCGTCAATATGCTACCTTGTCGTTTTTCCACCGGCTAACCGCTAAAGGCTAACAGAGGCGGTTTGAACTCGGGATAAAAAAGATTATTAAAGTTTGTCATTAACAAATGATGTTTGAACATGCGTGCTTATACTAATCTTGGTCCAGACTTCGTGTCTTTCCCCGAAAATGATCAATACCCAGAAACCGGACTGGCAAGCGCCTTAACGCGTTATGGGAGGGGCCAGATTCTCTTACTGTACACCGGCTTTAAACGAAAGCCGGTGATCGAGGTGGTTTGCCGCTTATGCGAAATCCCAACACTGTCTCAAGTTTAATTGGGGAGAAAAATGGTCAAACTTGATTTTTATAGTAAGTTGTAAGAAAATATGGGGTCACTACTCTAGTGCCATATAGTTTTTCTCACTATGTTCTGTTTTGCTCTTGTCTTTCAGGTTATACTCAAATAAAATGGAGGATAGTTTTGATTGCGACTGTGGCGAGCTTGAGCCACCTGATCATTGAGGGCAAAAAACTCCTTTGAAGACTTAAAGGCCAGACTTATTTCAAATTTATAGATCAGGTGATTTGACAGGAAAAAAAATAGACACAGGTAATTTACTTAAAAAAAAAAGTAAAAAAAAAGTTGTGCATTTTGGCACATTTCATATGAAGCTGCTCAGGACCAGTCATACACTGAATGTATCTGCACTGTGAGGATGCACCTACATGGTTTTATAGTTTAACATATATTTAGTCCTAGTGTTTTAATTGGCCCTTTATAAATTCATTCCATTGCAGTTTAATAACACTAGTTTACTTTATAAAAAAACAAAAAAAAACTGTTTTTAGTTTATGCTATCCACATACAAAGGATAGGAGAAGAAATTCATCTTTTAAAATTTCTCTCCTTATTCAACATGGAAAGAAAGTATGATTGCATATTAGTGCCCCACATCTGACAGTGACGGCTAGCCAGGGGGCTTGGTAGTCATCTGTACAGGGGTTAGTTAGCTCAGCCTCTCAAGCAGAAAGGGACCTACCAGAAAAAAAAAATCTTATATTGGTGTTAAAGTTGGGCTTGTAACAGGAAAGAACAGGTGTGAGGAATCACAGTAGCTTAGTGTAAAAGCCTAAAAACAGACAACATGGCAGAGAAGTTTGAGTCACTTATGAATATCCATGGCTTTGACCTGGGCTCTCGCTACATGGACTTGAAGCCTCTGGGCTACGGAGGGAATGGCCTGGTGTTCTCAGCTGTTGACATTGACTGTGACAAGCGTGTAGCTGTGAAGAAAATTATCTTGACTGATCCCCAGAGTGTGAAGCACGCCTTGCGGGAAATCAAGATCATCAGACGACTTGACCACGACAACATTGTCAAGGTACGGTGTAAATTTAAAAGTAAAACCAACACTTATCTGGATGTTAAGCACCAGTTTGATGTCTTTTCAGTACTGACCCTTTGTTTTGTGTCACCAGGTGTTTGAGACACTGGGCCCCAGCGGTCGCAAGCTAACAGAGGATGTGGTGTCACTGACGGAGGTTAATTCGGTCTACATCGTACAAGATCACATGGAGACTGACCTCTGTCAGCTGCTGGAGAGGGGCCTTCTGTCTGAGGGCCATGCCAGGCTCTTTATGTACCAGCTACTGAGGGGCCTTAAGTACATCCACTCTGCCAATGTGCTGCATCGTGACCTCAAGCCTGCCAACTTGTTTGTTAACACAGAAGACCTGGTACTGAAAGTTGGGGACTTTGGACTGGCTCGCATCATGGATCCCCACTACTCTCACAAGGTAGGGGAGCATTATTTGAGTAGCCGCTGCAGCTGTGTTCTCAAACTTTGTGGAGAAATTAGAATAAGATTTTTTTTCTTGGATTTTTATGACATGTTGACACAGTGCTGCATAGTCGTAGTTCTGTACTTTCTGCTCTGAGATGATTGCTCTGTTAGTGGATGTTTATCAACCAGCAATGTGGTGCTCCCCTGGGTGACGCAGTTTTTTCACAGCAGGAAGTAAACAAGACAGGATGTGGTTCCTTGTGGTAATGCCTCAGTTTCCCTTCTCAGGAGAAGTTCGGCTGGAAAATGTAATCTCAAGAACTATTCTTCCATTACACAAATTGTGTTTTGTACAATTACAAGTTTGTTTGTTTTTTTCTGAGGTAGGAAATCATTTAATTTTAATTTTGGGCACCAGACTTCAGCAGATTGGCTCTGGACATGCCATCTTAAATATATAATGGTTTATTATATTTATGAGCACCAGTTTTCCATTTGCTGGTCATTTTTCAGGCAAATTGATTTTTCCATTCAAGAAAATTGTTGTTTCAAGCCTGGGTTAATGTTTTGTTTTTTATAATTTTTCTTCAGAAAGAAGTTTACTGTAAACATGTTCAATAAAAGCCAGATGTTGACACACCTAATGTTTTAATGCGGTCTATAAACCCTGTATTTGTCATATAAAGCTACTTTATAGCAGCAATAAAGTATGCTGCTTTCTTCTTTTTCAATGAGGTGTATGGTCTGCCTTGTCTATTTGTAGCCAGTTGGAAACCATGTGTTGTCCCTTTTGTGTTGCTGTCACCTTTATAAAGGGATGAGGAAATTCCAATCCACGACCATATGGTGGTGTGATGTGAGGAAATGTAGGTTGGCCAGTCTTTCCCCCCCCCCCCTCTGTCATGCTTTCTGTAGTCACTGGACCTCCTTTAAGGCAGCCAGATGCTTACACGTGTCTCCGATTAGTCATCAGAGGGTCTGAAGCAGGCTCACGTCATGAGAGCCCTCTGGCTGATACAACCTCATACCACAGCCAGGACCCTTCCACATCATGCAACAACTCAAGACCGACTTGCACACACTTGTTTACCACAGCTGCTTATTTCAAGCGAGAAACCACTGCTACGTTTTTCAGTTTTTAGTCACATGTTCACTTCAGTTTTGCCTTCAGCACTCTTGTGAGTCATATCTTTGGTGGAGACAATATGTCAGAGGAAGGTGAAGGCTCATAGTTACAGGAAGACGGAAAGATTTTCTCACACAACTAACCTTATTGCTGAGTTTGCCATGTGGGCATTTTCCATCCTGTATAAGCAGTTTTTCCTGATGGGGAAACATGCAGACAAGTGGGTATTGATAAGCAGCTTGCCAGGGGTCAGCTCTCTTGTGTTTTAGACATTGTCTGCAGTAGCACTGCAGCAGACTACTGCTGTTGAGTGTTTGTCAAAGATCCAATACGCCGGATGTGCAGTTGGTTGTTATTATTGTTATTTTAATCTTTCCCATCTGAAAAATCTTGCGGAATTTTTATCTCTCTTCTGTCATAATGATGGGGGTGGTAGAGCTGATTCATGCCACCTATTATCATTTGATATGTGTTTGGTGCCTTGTACCAAGTGAGATTTGTTTTTAAAGATATACTCATTACATCTACCTGGCAATATGGTGCCCAGTGAATGTGGAGGTGTTAAAAATGTATAGCCAAAGCTTGCTGTACATAATGGCAGAATCGTTCTGGGCAAATATGCTTTCCAGCTTCTAGCCATCCTCTTCTCCAGAGCGAGACAGCAGCTGGGTGACTGAGTGTGTTATTTGAATAACGTTGTTTCTAAATAAAGAAGCGCTCTTTTCCAGTGAACCTCAGATTCTGGCATAGTTTCAGTAACATATCTGCATTCATGCATCAATAGAACTTTGTTTTTTCACCTCCCCCCCCCCCCCCCTTCACAATTTTTTCCCCATATTACTTGGGTTACTAAAAGACCTAATGCCTCACAGCTCTCCTTTAGTCTTCATTAATCCTGCATGACTTTGTTTAAATTAAAAGTACCTGCGTGTCTGTGCTATCACTATTTTGAGAATGCAAGCTCTTGTTGCCTCTGAGCTTTAAGGTTGTCCCATGTGTTGGCTCAGACTCAAGAATGAAAAGAATTCACGTGCACTTACCCAGCTTCTCCAACCCAGATTCCCCTCCTTTTCCCAGCTAGCTCTTTGTCCTGTTGTGAGGGGCCTTGCTCAGGGTCTTATTTGGAGCCAATCTAAAGCTTGTATTAATTTCTAGTTGTGGCTTGCCCTTCAACAGGAAATAGACTTAAGCTGATGTACCACTACTACAGCATAGTGTTATGTTTTTAATGCTTACTGTAGCTCTTTTATTTATATACTTTATTATTTTTCAGCTCAGAGAGCTAAAACAGGTTTTAAGTGGGAAAATCAGCTGTTGTACATCAGTATAGAAAAGTATACTTTAAAACTTAAAACTATCTACTATTGAATAAAGACTAACAAGTTAAATGCTTGTCAGGGACATGCCGATTATTTACAACTATAAAAAGTATTTAAGGATGTTAATCATTTGTTGAACCTAAGCAAACCCCCTCCAAAAACAAACTTCTCAGAATCCTTATTTACTTGTGGTTTGGTGTAAAAGTTAGACATTTGAGTTCCTGAGGGAATAAGGTTTTCAGTGACCCTATGGAGCGAGTTCACAGAGGTCCTTTCTGCCACACAATCTTCCTGCAACTCCAAACCACAAGTGCAGCAACGCTTTAACACACATATTTGACCTAGTTGTTATACCAGCAACAGGCCCGTCTGGCACCAGACTGCAGGGCATCTAAGGAGAAAAGTTTTTGGAAGGGAACTAAAAGCGAAATGAATTTCAGAGAGAAGCTTACACTTATTTTCCTTCATCGCACATTCCTACTCTGTTACATCTGAAAGTAGTTTAATCATTGTCTGCAGCAAATTAATGTATCCTAGTATTCCAGAGATCAGCAGAAGACCAGATTCACCAAATGGTTTGTCAGTACGCCTGTATGTCCATTGTATCATGGGGCTGCAGTCATTTTTAGCTCTACTTATCCACTTAAAAAGTCCCATTGTTCAACAGTGTAATGATTCATGGATGGGTTACGGAGAAACTACATTCAGTGTCAGCAAGGTAGTCAGTGGTTTCAGTGTTCATTTGCAAGCTGTAATGTGGATATTTAACATATTTTTTCTTTTGATTTTACAACTGCCTTTAATGTCATCTGGTCAGACCGGCTTCAGGAAGTTGAGGCTAATGCAGTATGACGCACTGAAAAGCCTGTTATGAGTCGTTCTATGTCGGCCTGTTCTCTCCTTTATCAGGTGGTTAAGATATTCACCAAATGTTGCTCAAGGTATTGAGACGGTTAATGCTTTAATGACTGAGTGTGTCTCTTTATGGTGAGTGGCCCACTTTGAAAACTGTGAAGGAGGTTAGCTGGAATGTTCACCTAATGCACTTTATGCCTTTGGCTTGTAGGCAAAGTTTTAATCTATCTTTCTTTTTCTTTTTTTTAAGTTCATAGTCCATTGCACACAGAGTTGTCCTTGCACAGTGACCAAACACTCCAAAGCTCAACTGATTTACACCCCCTTTCTGCTAAAGTTGTATGCATTTCCCACCATAGCCTGGGTCACACACATCAGCTTTACAAGCAGTTTCTGAGGAAAGTTAGTTTACAGCTTTTCAAGGTATCAGTTATGTAGTGTGGCTTGTCTATATGATCTCTTTAATAATACAATCTAATTCTGCCTGAGCTCTTTTACAAGCTGCTGTCAGACACAAAGCTTAGCTGGTCACCTGGAGGATGCAGTTATGTTGTCTATAGTCAGTTATAAGTCCATTTAAAAGAAGGGGTTGCAGTGGAGTGGTATACATCAGGATAGTGTGACAACAAGTATCTGTGGCTAAATTTGGGCAGAAACAGGAGCCTTGCTCAGTGGTGCACTGACTAGTTTGGTCTCACCACAAACTACCACTGCATGTGGAGGGGAGAAGGGGCAACAAGGGTGTTGTTTTACCACTTACCATCCCCCAGTGTACATGGAGACGCATGCACACACACACACACACACACACACACACACACACACACACACACACACAAAGGTCAGTTTCCTTTGTTCAGTGTCCTGTGACTAGTCAGTGTTTGAGAGTGGAGAGCAGGTTTATATCACTGGTGTGGCAGTGGGGGATTATCCTGCTCACTCAGACTGCTGACATGGCCTGCACGTGTCTGATCTCTCCCTTTTCAGCTTTTTTTTTTTTTTTCTCTCTGGGGTCTCTGTCTTTATGCCGTGTTGTGTACGTGACCAGCTCAGAGCAGGTCTGTTAAGGAGATGGCACCAGGTTTTTCAAAGTTTAACACAAACCATCGGGCATGGCTCATATAACAGTAGAATTGTATTCCAGACATGGAAGTCCATGGGGTAAAATGATTTTCATATCCGCCTGAGGGGCATGGCAGACTATCATCTGTGGATGGGGACAAAATGATTCATTTATAAATGGTAGCTTTTAGCAAAAAATTTTTGCGTTGCATTGACCTGTCTGTTTTTTTATTTTTTATTTTCTGTATATAAACAATGGCTCCAATATGTCTCTTTCCATCACAGGGCCATCTCTCTGAAGGTCTTGTCACAAAGTGGTACAGATCTCCTCGTCTGCTGCTTTCTCCAAACAACTACACTAAAGCCATTGACATGTGGGCTGCTGGGTGCATCTTTGCTGAGATGCTCACGGGGAAAACCCTCTTTGCAGGTAAATGTTGACTCTTTCACATGTTAAACTGGCTGTGTGGGCTCATGTACCAATGTCAAGGGGGAGCGGTTTTTAGAGCAGTCTGTGTGACTCTGTAAATACATGGCATTGGTTTGAGGTATATGTTTATTTTGGCAGCTAATGTCTTTTAGATAAAACAGGAGATAGAAGCTTTCACTGTACTTGCCGTTCTCCCTTACAAGTCTAGCTGGAACTGGATGAAACTGTGTGTGTTAAAACTGCCTTGAGCTGGGCACGAGGTGAATAACGGCTGTCCCCATGATCTGCCACGTTTAGCCTCGCTCAAACTCCCTCAGTCATGCAGATGTGGAATGTTGTGTAACTCCTCAAAGAAAGAAAGAAAGAACCAAATGGTTTTTCTGCTTGGTGTTTTCAGGAGCCCATGAATTGGAGCAGATGCAGCTGATCCTTGAGTCCATCCCTGTACTACGAGAGGAAGACCGACAAGAGCTGGATAGCGTCATCCCAGTCTTCATCCGTAACGACATGTCAAAGCCTCACACACCACTGGACAAGCTGCTGCCTGACGTCAGTCCACAGGGTAAGCATCACGTTATACATTAAAGAGTGATTGCAGGTTCATGAAGTACTCTGATAAAAACAGGAAAGTCTGGGAATCCCATTTCCTACTTGATAATCTCATTTTCCTCCTCCTTGATAGCCCTGGACTTTCTGAAGAAGATCCTCACCTTTAACCCCATGGATCGCCTGACTGCGGAGGAGGCCCTGGCCCACCCCTATATGGCTGACTACTCCTTCCCCCTGGACGAGCCTATCTCTCTGCACCCCTTCCATATTGAGGATGAGGTAGACGACATCTTGCTTATGGACCAGAGCCACAGCCAAACTTGGGACAGGTACGCTTGCTCACTTACCCCCATTAAAACACCTTTTTCTTCAAATGTACAAAATGGCCCATTTTAAAGGAAATAAGTGTTCAATATTTATAATTTCTCTTGATTGTTTGCAAAGTTACGTCTGCATTTAGGATTTTCTTGCTATTTCCTGGGTTCCGTGTACTAAAGTGTCTATTTCATGCCGTATCAGGTATCATGAGAGCCAGTTCTCGGAAGCTGATTGGCACTTGCAGAGCACCCATGACCCAGATGAGGTTCAGGTTGACCCAAGGGCACTCTCTGATGTCACAGACGAGGAGGAGGTCCAGGTGTGTTGGTTTTGACAAATATTCCCACACTGCTGTTAAAACGATGAGTTTTGATTCATATTTTTCATAGAAACCTCTTTTATTGTCATCAGTGGAAGTTCAGCTCTTGAACATGACTCTCCTGACAAGTAGTTGTACTTTTTAATTTGATATCAAAGGCTGAAAATTGGCTGTTGTTTATGTCCAGGTTGATCCACGTAAATATGCTGATGTTGACCGAGAGAAGTTCCTGGATGAACCGTCCTTCGACTACTCGTCTCTGATCTCATCAGAGCGATCTTGGCAGGATGACCACCATGAGAACAAATACTGTGACTTGCAGTGTAGCCACACCTGTAACTACAAGGCCGTGTCACCCTCCTACCTTGACAACCTCATCTGGAGGGATAGTGAAGTCAACCACTACTACGAACCCAAGCTCATCATTGACCTCTCCAACTGGAAGGAGCAGCAGAGCAAGGAGAAGGCAGACCGAAAAGCCAAGAGCAAGTGTGAAAAGAATGGGCTTGTAAAGGCCAGGATCGCACTGCAAGAGGCAGAGAAGACCCAGAGTTTAGCAGAGAAGGATAAGACGCAGGAGAAACACCAAACAGAGAGGCCTCAGAGCCAGCAGAACCAAGGCTTTGACTTTGACTCCTTCATCGCCAGCACCATTAAACTGAGCCTGCAGCCGGAGCCCTGTCAGGAGGTGACCCTGCTCAGCGACGTGGGCCTTCTGAACGAGCTCAACTTTTCTGTCTCTCAGCTGGAGGCTCCTCGCTCAAGTTCCATGTCAAAGACCATAAGTCAGGAGAAGGAGGAGAAGTGCCTGGTAAATCTCGCTCAGTTAGGTGCTGGAGGTCTGGGAGTTGTTGCCGGGGACTGCGTCTGGCCTGCTTGCCCCTGGGAGAGCTTCGCCTCTGGGGAAAGAGTCGGGGAAAACGGCTGTCTGATAGATGAAGCATGTTGGGACACTCGCAAAGAAGACCATTTGCAGAAAGAAAGCACTTACACCAGCTACCTGGACCACTTGTTTAGCCGGAAAGAAGAGGGGGTCGCAGAGATGGTGGCGGGTCCAGAGATGGAGGCCTCGGTGGTTAAAGAGCTGGATGACGGCTTCCTCGACAGTCACACAGAGATTGTGCTTAATATGCAGCTGGACTCTCTGGCCCTGCCTGGCTTCGACAGTCCTGACGACTTGCCTCTAAAATCCATCCAGGCATCCTTCTCCCCTTGCGCTGTCAAATGCTCACCTCAAATCGCCCACAAAACATACAGCAGCATCTTCAAGCATCTTAATTAATGAAATCTGGATATCCTCCCTCACAGTGCAAAATCTAGGCAGTTTTGTTTTTATTTTAAATTTTTTTTATACACTATGGTATATTGTACTTGAATCATTTCATACCTTTTTTAAAAAAAAAAAATCATAGTTAATTTTTATTATTATTCTTGGAGTTGAGAAGGGTGATTTAATTATATTTAAAGAGTTTTGTCATCACTCTGAGCCTTGATCACCAGCCCTTCGTGGGTTAATGTCTACGCCCTCATTGCTAAACTGGCATGTCCCTCGCACACATAAGTACTGTAGATGAATGGAGATGATGAATGCTCGAAAAAAAGATAAACAGGAGCAGATTTAAGACGAGGTTTGGTTTTTTGGGGGTGTGACATCAGGAAGGATATTAGACTAACATTGCTGTGAGCTTTTAAAGTGCTTTCAAACAGCCTTTCCAGGAATAGTTTTTTTTTTTGGGGGGGGGTGGGAGGGATTACCCTTTTTCTGTCTATTTCTTTTCTTTTTTCTTTTTAAACATCTAACATTTTTCTTAAAAGAAAGCTTCCTTAACAACCCTTTCATACTGTAAATCTGACACATGATGCCAGCAGCAACCATTATCGTAGGCGTTAATGTAAATGTGTTATCTACCTCAAGGTAACAGCCGTGAGAGACACTCGAATCCGCACTAGTGCTTTACACACATGACCATCCTCGTACCATGAAATGAAGTGGTCGCATAGATGAAATCTGTCTCACTTAAGCGTTTAACATAGTGAGGTGCTTCAGTAATCATTATTTATTTCTAGCAGATATTTATTTTATAAAAATGTGTTATGTCAATGTGATTATTGAAGAGGTAAGGAGTTGGACAGACTTCCATTTTCATTTCAGCACTATAAGGGTGTGCAAGTGTTCTTTTGTTTTAAGGTAGGATGCAAATTCATGTTCTGTTCTTTAAAAACAAAACAAAAAAAAAGACGTTGAGGCTTTCCATTTTCTAACAATATTCTAATGGATATCATTCTTTTTTATTTTTTTTGTATAGGTGCATTCTGTCTTTAGTGAGAACTGTATGGTTTAAAGAAGCACCTCAAAGTCTTAATTTTTTTTCTATCTAAATGTAAAAAAAAAAACAAAGTGCGCATGGAGGCAAAAGAAAGGTACATCACAAGTGAAGTTTATGGTGGGTGTAATGTACGTCAATTTTAATTGTACATTTTTTTTGTTAAATTTCTATGTACTTTTTCCAAGCAAGCATGACGAATTAAGTTAAGGTGTAGCATGTAGAACACTTCCAGAATTTTTTTTAATTTTTTTTAATTTTTTTTTTGTAATCATTGGTTCCCTTGTTCTACAAAAATATCTCAAAATAAAATAACTGGCAAAGAGTCCTTACTTCTCTTCCTTCTTTCTTTCCAGAAATATCTTCTTTCTTTCCTCATACACTCACTCAGATTATATTTTTGTAACTTGAGTTTTGTTCAACAGGAGACCTAAAAGATCTTGGCACAAAAGTGCTGACCGTGTACTGCCACGTTTACATTCCACTTTTAATGTCGTAGACGGACTAAATTACACTGCGAGTGGGGACGCAGCTTGAATCATGTGCTAAATGTAGCTCTAAATCAGATTACTGCTTCAGAGCTGTGAACTTCATTCACAGAGAAGCATCTTGACAAGGTGATGCAAGTTGAAGTAGAAATAAAGGGTTCATGTTTAATGTGTTGGGCTGGCGAAGTCGAGGTCCTGACTTTAATCTGTTGGAAGACCAGAAATGAGTAGTTTGTGAGAGAACCCATCAGCATTAAACTGGATATCTATGAAAGAATAAGCTGGAATGACTCCCAGGTCAACATGCAAGACATTTAATGGCATCGGAAACTTTGGTTACTCCTGGATGTAGAATTTTGCTTTATTTTCCACATACGAATGAGCCAATATATTTTTAACCTTATTTAACAAGCTTATCTTGTAGGACTTGAATAAAATATTAGGTGTGGATAAAGGTTTCCCAAACTCCCCAGAAGCATAATTATACCCGACTGTGGTAATGTTGGATTTTAGTAGGTTGCCGTGACATTATTAAAGTTACCCTGACAACCAGCTTTGAGTTGAATCAAACAGGATAGAGTCGAGTTTTCTATCTGATTCCAGATACTGTTTCATACTGAAATGAGATGTGTACGGTCATATTTTAGTCGGCTTCGTAAATAATTCAATATGGCTAATATGAAATGTGCTAAAAAGTTTATTTAAAATATAGTGATAGCTTTAATCTGCAACAAGGCATCATTTTAGAAATGTTGACATCTTGATTTGCTGTTAAAACATCTGATTAAGTAAAAGCTACAAAATTCCCTTCTAGGGTGTAGTAAAGTGAAGTAAAAAGCATGACGCACTATTGGTTTACTGAATTTCCTCCCTTCTTGCTCAATGAAGAAGTTCTGACCTGTGAAATTTCTTTTGTAGATGATCCTATAAAAATCCTTTCTGCTATCCTGAAAATATGTGTTTGCATTAAATAAGCTATGTCTTATTTATCAGATAAATGCTAGTCAACAGGAACCAACTACAGCTGGAAACTTTTACCCACAGGTCTGTTGTCAGACTGGCTTTAATTCAAACATAACAGGAGGGAAGTTGTAATACAAAGGTTGACGCTGGGTGTCTCCCAGTAATCAGCTACAGCTGGTTTTCTCACTGTTGCTACTTCCTGCTGGGGAAAAAAATTGGGCCAGTTATGTGATGTTTTCTTCTTTCCTGGTTCAGCCAGTGATTGAGCACTCCTGGCGTAGTCTAATGAAAACTGAGGCGCATTATTTGTGTCAAGTGACAGAACAGGAGGTGTGCAACAAGTAAATGTAGGTCAAATACTCATGTGGAGCTGTTTTCTCTTCACCCACCTCACGCCATCTGTCTGGATTTCTTCACATTATTCTGTTCGCTCTGCTGCAGAAAGATGTATTCATTCCGATCCTCTCTGCTTCTCTGCTCAACACATCAGCACTCCTCATGCTGTCATGAGACCATGTTAAAGCTCATTATCGGGAAGTCATCCTCACATTCTTCTGCAAATTACCACTTGTATTGTGTATTTCTCCTCACTTTCTCTTCACTTTCTCATGTTGCCTCCTCTCTTTCGAACTGCCACTCATCCCTCATCCTCTGAGATCTTTCCTGTGTCCCAGACACAGGTGTTGTCAGGTTAAAAATAAAAACCCAGTAGTACCGAGATAAGCTGCTCAACTCGCCACCCATCAGCTGACAGTAGCTTAACACAACAACCTGTAATCCAAGGTCATGATTGCTCTTCTCTTTCCAGGAAGATTAATTCAAGTTTGTGTTCTTTTGGATTTCAGTAATGACCAGGATCTACTTAAGAATTTCCTCCAGGAAGACACACTAAAATTACTTGGAAGTTCTTTGCGAGAGGCCTTGCAGTGCTGATGAATGAATGTGAAGACAAAGTGCAGGCCTTCAGTAGCTATCTGCAAAAAACCTCAGGCCACTCATAATGACTCCTCAGTGTCAGAATGTGTGTCCATATTCAGACTAGAGTTGTGCAGAGCACTGGAAACTAAAGTTAGAACACAAAGTGCCTTCATAAATAGACCTCACCCCTCAGGGACCTGCTCTTTAAAAGCCTGACTCCTGCCAAAGTAACAGAGCGTCCTGACTGTTGATATCGGATCAGCGTATCACTTTATACACCTCTAAGCAATGTGAATTGCAATGTCACATTTACTTATTCAGCATTGCATGAGTTTTCATATCAGGAAACCCCGATAAGCAGAATTCACTATAACTGAAGGGCATCACTTCCAGGAAAAGGTGGACCTAAAGTTGATCATTTCAAGGAGTTTTTGACTCTAGAAAACAGTGATCAGGATGCAAAATGCATCAACCCTTAACTAGCCTCGAGTACTTGATGTGATAGGCACAAGTGCAGACAGTAATTTGTACCCTTATTCAATAAAAATAATCAGAGTGCTCATAAATATTCACTATCTCCTCATAACACAATGTTCCCTCTGCCTGCAGAGTAGCAACAGCTGTTCCTGATCAACCACATTTATTTTGCAGGGACATGCAATTTAGCTGAAGAGTTTCCATAACAGAAATTTTTTTTGTGTGTGCATAGCAAATAGAAGCCCAAACATATGTCATTTTGCTCTGGCTTGCTCATAAAGAATGCACAATTCTCACTCCTCCAGTCAAATGTAAACAATAAGGACTCTTTTTTTTTCATGCCCTGGTCAAAAAGGTGTTGATGTTTAAAAGGCTTGCTAACTGTTCTCATCTATCATCATTTATAGTATGAGGAAGGATGACAGTGTTTTTTGTTAGCATAAAACAGGTAAGCTGAGCCTGTTGTGCATTTTTTTCCCTTTTACATACTGTTTATTATTTGCTGA
This sequence comes from Leptatherina wallacei, assembly GCA_028567055.1. NCBI lineage: Eukaryota > Metazoa > Chordata > Actinopteri > Atheriniformes > Atherinidae > Leptatherina > Leptatherina wallacei. The sequence goes on from JAOXYM010000001.1 coordinate 10,463,228, forward strand.
CAGTTTGAGTTACTGTTTTTGATCGTTTTAGGCTGTTATGGGATGTTTCCAGGACATACCTTTTGCATGATACAAAAAATTCTGATCAAGATTCTTTTTAATTTAAGTCTTATTTTATATCATATAGGCTCACATATCTTGGTCAAAGGTAATCAAAGATGGACTGACTGTGGAGGCTCTATTTATAGTGACTGACATACAGCATACAGGCTATTTCTGCAACATATGCTGCCATCCATTCATTGAAGGTTGTTCTTATGTAAGCACGACAATGTCAAATACTATTTTGCATGTTGCACCAGAATGCTAATTTGAGCATTCTGGTGTAGACCTGTCACCCACTAAAGCATTTGAGTTCAATTCAATTCAGTTTACATTTTCACAAGTCCTCTTGAAGTACTTGAAGACAGAGTAAGCAAATTCAGTACAGACCAATTACATAAAGTCCAATCCAGTTATGATTCAGTTCATGATTAGGTAGCACTGAATCTTCAGTTTTCAGTTCATCATCCAGAAATGCCCGAAACAATAGGCGACAGTGAAGAGAAACAACTCCCTTTAACAGGAGGAGACCTTGATTTGTCTCAACCCGATTGAGTTTGAGAGGACAGGGAAGCAGTCCAAACAAGAACAGCTAAATTTGTTTTGTTATGAAATGGTCAAATACAACAAAGAAGGCTATGAACTGTTGAGTAATTGTAATCCAGTCTTGAGCAAATACATGGAAAAAACTTCCACTTTTAAAGCTATACCCAGATAGCAAATATTTTTTGGCCCAAATATGGCTCAAATGTGCGTTTTGGTTTGGCCCAAATTTGGCCCTGACAATGATTACATGAGTGTCGCTGCCAAAACTCAGCTATATGACCAACACATGTGGCCCACAAGGGATATTGCCTGAAGCAAGGCCACCTGTATTAGGACCATTTCTGGCTCACAAAATATTTGCCAATATCCAAGTCCAGGTTGACAACTGGCAACTGCACCACATGTGGCCAACAGGAGACATGCCATAATCCAAGCCAGGCTGGCAACTGACATCTGGTTCACTTCTGGCCCACACAACACTCGCCAGTGCCAAAAGTACCCTGGATTCGGCCCAAACATGCCTGCTATCTGGGTAACAACCTCCTCTCCACACTTCCCGATAGTATGCAGAGGGTTGTTAAAAGTTGAGCTGATTCACCATCGCAGTGATAAACATCCATTCCCAAACATGCTAGAATCAAGTTCCAGTTAGCAAAATTTTATAGTAAGTTTGTACTGTTTGCCCTTCTGTTTATAATTTGCAGTTTACACTGCATCTTAACGCTTCAGGATATATCTTATCTTCTCTATAATTTAGTGTCATTGTTATCGGAATCCAACGTGAGTTCTGAAGACATGTGTGAGACAGGTGAGGTTAGATGAGGCAGTCTGAAAAAGCAAAAAAACAAAGGCTCATTTTTTATCCAACTACAGTTCACACTAAAAACCTGCATGCCTCACAGCCAGGATAACAATTCTTTATTTTTCCAAAGTAAAGTTGACCTTTTTGAGGAAGTGGGCTTTTCCACTGCAGGTTGTCACTCCAAACACACAAACATATCAGTTTCAGTTAAAGATACACAGCTGATGCATTTTCAGATAGCACACTCGCATTTACAGTACTCAGTATTTTCTGGTGGAAACTTTTGCACGGTGAATTTTCCACAGATCTCCCCGAAGATACCACAGCTCTGATTAGACACAAAGTTTCACACACTGGTGTACTTTGTCTTCTACGGCTCGCATTGCTCATGAAATAGTGAATATTCCGGTGCAGAGTACGTCAGCGCAGAGCTGAAGACAATTTGTACCTCCTAGACAAACACGTGTGAGTGTGTGCACTGTAGAACCCAACCGACTTCAGGGACGTGTACTGCATCATCACTTATGGTCCACAACATAATTCAGTGACTCTGTGTTATTGCTGATTCTTCTAAACAAAATTTGTGTTTACAGAGTACTGCTTGTGTGCCAAATGCATATAATGAGCGGTTGTGTAAAAATTCAGCCCCTTTTATGTAAGACCGAGGCATGACTGAGCATGACAAGCTGTCATAAGAAGTCCCCGTGGTGTGTTGTTAGTCAGACTCATGAGAACAAGTTATTAGTTGACAAATAAGAAAGTTTCAGCTTCACCATCATGTTCATTTAATTTTCATATTCATATAACTTTTCTTTAATTCAATCTTAAATGAAAATTCAGTTTATTATAATTTTTTGTTTGTTTTTTGAAGTGGTGTTGTGTGTAATACTACTAGTAGGCAGTTATCAATAATACATGATAACCAGACTTGCTTCTAATAAACCCAACAAGTGTCTATGGACAATTATTGATATTTCATAAAATGACTGATTTAAAACATTACCTGTAGGGCACCACTGGAGAATTCCAGAAGTAATAACTATACCTTAACATCAGTCTTGAGGGTCTGTCTCTGTATGTGTCAATCTTGGACAGATATGACATGCACAGAGCAGATAATGAACTTGCAGACTCTCAATTTGAGGGCTGAACGGTCCACTTTCCCTCCACACTAAGTGGTTTGGGACGGCCCTTAATATGGAGGAGCCTTCGCGAGAACGTGCAAACGGAGGGTGTAGGGGTCGGTTTATGATTGAGCCCAGACGTCTATGAGGAACACGGGGAGGGGGGAGGGACAAATAGCAGTTGAGTTTGATAGGCGTATCACCATCCAATCATTTAAAACAGGCTGGTTAAAATGATTGGATGGTGTTTTTTCAGTCCTGTCTTTTTCCACAGGTGACTAAATGTTTTTATTTTTGTGTTAGAGCTGCAGCATGGCTGCAGTCGGGGTGTGAATGTGATTTTAAGCAATATAGTAAAAAATACTCCTGGAAAACATCTCCTACCCTACCATACATGTATTGTTTGTACATCTGCTCTTTCAGACTTCTATAATACTATGAAGGCTAAGGTGAGGGGATTATTTGATTTGGGAATAGCTAAAGAGTTTCCAGATACCCTGACAAATGATTCACCTAAAGAGTGGGCTGCTCAGAAATAACAAAAAGAATTCTCTAGCCTCTCTATTAATAAAGCTTCTCTATTAATCAAAAAAGAAAAAAAAGAAAGATTAAATATCTCAAACCAGTGTTACTTAAATTAAACTGAAACTGATATGAAAAGACAGATATTTCTTATGTTGCTGAAGTATTCCCCATGTTAATACAAGAAAGATTACTTTAGCAGGTTAATTAATTGTTAATGCCATATATTAAGATTTTATTATCTATTATTTTTAGATATCTGGAGATTTTAAAATGAGGGTTAGGGTTAGGGTGCAAATGACCAAAAATAAGTAAATAAATGAATAGATAAAAAGAGGCTTGCAATCAAAAGTAGTTCACAAAAGTGAATTTTTCTTAGTTTAATATTGTTTAAGGGCTAATTTGAGAATCTGCATGGTACTGTACTGCAAAATACTGCCTGCATGAGATAAAATCATTATTATTGTAGTCTCATATTCATTATGTGGGTGACCTGAACTGTCCACTTCAGACAAAAGCACAAAAATGAATAGGTTCCTAGGATTTAAAGTACGCAACACCCAAAGGATAGTGAATGGAAGATGATGTGCTTTAATATAAATGGATTAACATATTTTGAACTTGAAAGAGGATTTGATTCAATACAAGACAGCTTAAAGTGCCCTCGAGGTAATTGTGGGATTGTGCCACCCCCAATGAGAGAAGGCAGGGAGTTATCACGACACAGAGCACATTCACTGAAGAACACATCTATAAAAACAGACTGCAGCTGAAAGGCTGTTACTGTTTGCACACCCACTTGTTTAGCTGTGTATGTGCATCCCAGGAATGTGCATCATTCTGCAGCAATTATTAAAATGTTTTATTTTCTGTGGAAAATTTTTGTTTAAATTACATGACACCGTTTTAAAGTGTTATTTTGAAGAAGAACCAACATTACCTGTTAGTGACGTGCTGTGTAACTTGTTTGCAAGGACTACTTGAGGGTACTAGTAAGAAGACAGCTGAGTTCTAAACTTAGCAGGACAATTGCCAATGATTTTATGATTTCGATCAAAATAGAATCTTTTTTGTTTTGTCACAGCAAAGTAGCTTTAGAGGAGACATAATGCTCATATTTTGACACTAATATATGCAAAATGATGATATTAAAACCCATACTAGCTGCTCTGGATCAGGAGTTTAAACCCAACCTGCACCACATGCTGGCTAAAAAAATTAGCAGGAGCAACAGTTTAGATCACTGCCATCTAGAGGCTTGCAAAGCAATCACTTCTTCAGAGTCCTGCAAATGAGTGAGCACTTTTATCTAGTTGCATTATTTTCTGGAAGTTTTCTTTAAATTTATATTTGAATTTTAAACCTGCTCATGTGTGTTTATCTGTAATACATTCAGCAGAAAGCAGGAAGAACATTGACTTGACACTTGAAGACATGTGAGCCTGCACAATAGTCAGTAGGGCCCTAACTGGATCTTCACAGGGTACACGGCTGATGGCTTAACTTTTTCTAAATGATTTACCAACATTCATTCCTGAGCACTCTTATCTCCCATGTAAACTGTGAAACTTTATTAATGACGGAGCATGCTTTAACTGTAGAACTTACTGGCTACTTACTGGGCTGAAAAACCCAAACGTCTTTACAAATAGATAAACAGTTTTTGCTATAAAGTCTTGCAGTTGTAGCTTTGACTCATTTTGTCTGTTAAAAGTGACTTCACATGCCTGAAGTGCTGTTCTGATTTAGTGTCTTGTTATGCAGGTCATGCTTTGTCAAGCCACTTAAACATTTCTAGCTTCTATTACTTATTAAAACTTGATGTATCATTTGAAAAAAAAAGGGCAAAAAGATGATGGTTGCTCTGGGCAACATCCAGGTCTGTCTCTTTATGGAAAAAATGTAGATTATGAAGTTGTGCAGATGAGAAAAGCACACTTTGAGGAATCACAGGATTGATCTATTTCTTTTTTTTTCAGACACCTCTTCATTGTTTGCACCAAAAGTATCAAACCTATATTACCTTTTTAAATATAAAATTTTCATGGCATGGGGCTTTTTTCTTTTTTTCTAATTTCATGAAATGTGCATTTTTATTCTTTAAAGTCTCAAATTTCAAATAAAGGTTTTCTGATTGACTGCCCAGCCACAACCGAGCTTCACCACCATACAGACAAATACCACAAAAACCCACAAAACAAATATATGTGAATATACCTGATGATCTAGCTGAATAGTTTTCTTGGAGATTAAAAAAAACAACTTTGAAGCCTTTTTAGGTGATTTGAGTGAAGAAAAAACATAATATTGCTCTTTTATACATGTAGAGTGAAGCTACTAGTGGTTGTCTAGTGTAGGTATAAAATAAAGACCTAGTTCCATTGTTCTCACATGCAACATATCAGCAACACACCAAAATAAACAAAGAAGACAGAACCATTACAATGTGTGCACAAAAAACAAGGGCATCACACCTTTAGGGGCAAAGGTGATGATAGGAGAAAAGGTTACCCGCCCCTCTATAGCAGAAAACCAAGTAAAATGACTGATACAGATAATGCTATGGGTCACCTATATTCCATCAGTAATCGTGCTGTTCTGAAGGTCCATGCGGTGCCCTTTCTGCATTTTAAGAATTCCTCTTTCATTGCTTTAATGGAGACAACTTGCACATTGTTTTTGTTGTTCTTGTTGCTCTACTAGCGACCTCCTCTGGCTGTTCACCATCTCGGAGCACTGGAGGCCATTAGCGCTGCTGAGCAGGGGGTCCCACCCACTAACCCACATTTGCAAAATTAACGACAGGATGTCAGGAGAAATGCATCTGCTATTCCAGAACTAATGTGTGTGTGTGGGGGGGGGGGCGGATAAAAGAGAAGTAGAATATAGAAATATAGTTTGATGTTCCAATGCACAATCTTTGACAAATTATGTGAAGCTCAAACAAACACTAACAGGTGCGTATACAAAGCAACATAGGTCCCCAGAGCTTCTTTAGAGTTTGTGCAATGACGAGCTAAAAGCTGAAGCCAATCGGAAAAAAAAGACATGATGTGTCTACATTAGAAGTGTGTCATGTCATGTTTGCATGTTGCCTAGACTGTTGTCTGGTTACTGTGGTTCCTGTGTGGTTTACCTTAACAGCAGATTCTCATGAGTGTGTGGATGTTTCACCTGAGAGCACTTAGCAGTCAAATACATGCATATAGAGCACAGACACTTGAGGCACCCAACAGGAAAACAGAAACTCCCTGCTGTGCTGTGCTGTGTCTGGTTACCTTCAGCTTTTGCCATCAAACTGAAGAGGCATCAGGGCAGGACTTCACTCAGCTCAGGAGCTTCTCCTTTTGTTTTGTAATGCCATGATGATTCAAGATCAGAGGACATTACTTTGAAAAGAATCCTCATGCTCTTCAAGTTCTTTTTTTCTTGGACTAGGCACAGAGGATACAATGAAAGCCCGAGCTTTGTCAGTGAGGGAGTGTAACTGGACGTCAGATGAGTGCCACCTAGTGGACGCACTGCATGGAGACACACAAAGGGACAGCCTTTGTTTGCCAAATATCTTCAAGTCCAAGAAAGTGAGGCTAGTCTCAAAGACTCAGACGAGCTCCACTTATCAGGTTTATCATACAGCCAGAGAGCTTTTGCTGAAAGTGTTGGACAGAGAAGGTGTCTGGGAGCTGATTAGAAGAGCTCATGTTTTAAAGGCTGGAGCTCACCGTCTGCCACACGGCCAGAGAAGAGAGCAGAGTGCTGATCTTCCTGAAGAGGAGTACAATGAGGCATTAAAGTGGTTTTCTATAGTCCTGCAAAGTGGTTTGTCTGGAGGAGAGAACTGCAACTTTGGAGCTGAGCTAACCTTCAACCTGGACAGATGGCAGGGTGTCCTGAAGAGATACAGCATCCAGACCAACCTTGTGTCTCTGACCAAACTGGAGAATGGAGACAAGTTGGAAGCTCTGTCTGCTTTCTGCAACCACTTATCCAGGCGTTACCAGGCCCTACACACACCTGGTCCCATCCTGGCTGTGAAGAAGTACAGACTTTCTCACCAGCACAGTCTTTGCTCTCTCCATCTTGCCCTGCTCTGCGACATGAGCTCTGGGTTTATCTGTAACATGTACCTGTTCTGTCCGGAGCAGCTGCAGAAGCAGAGCAGGAAGCCTGTAGTTGAGCAGGTGGTCAAACACCTGTTAGGACCTTTCTGCGGCCAAAGACACGAGGTTCAGCTGGACAGCTCTGCCTGGATGGGGGGCAGACTCACAAACATCCTCTCGGGATCAGGGATCAATATTTATTTTGTCCCAGCTGTTAAAAAGCCTGCAATGAGTCCAAGGTCATCTTCCTCTCCAGCAGTCACCCCAACACAACACCATTCAACATCTGAAGACCCCATGTCAGAACTTGCAGGCCACCTCCAGGGCTGGACGGGACCTGCTCTGTTTTCACTGTCAGACCTGAAAGGCTCAGCAGCAGATGTGTTTCTACCAGGCCTCTGGGTGACACTCCACATGATCTGCATCAACACATATGTGCTCCACTCTCTGCAGAGTCAGGGCTCAGGCAGGCACCTGACAGAGTTCACCAGGGCTTTGGCCTCTGAGCTGGCCAAAGAGACCACTTACTGTGGCAGTACTGTGCCTGTCCTGCCACGGCTGAACAGCTGTTTGTACCAAAAAACAAGTTTAACAAACCTTCCTGAGCAGAGGTAAGTCTTATTTGTCAGAGCTCTTTGATTCAAGTTAAAAATAACCTTCACAATAACCGATGCGTGAAAGAACAAAGGAAAAAAGCCATCTGAAAACTTGACATTTTTGGATCATTTCATCTCTAAAAATATTTGTCATGTTAACAGTGGAGAGCTTACTGAAGCTTTTCCTGAATCCAGCTCACCATCACTGCTAATAAATCTCAATATAGGATACGTTCTGAAGGTATTTACTCAGCTTGCATTATTAGAGATTTAATGGTACACTTTTCATTGCATGTGGTATAAATGATGTGCAATATTTGACATCGTATAGAGGTCGGAGCAGTGGAAATATCTATGCTTTATTAAGCTGCAGAAACTAATAGTTTCCCCAAGACAGCATCATCCAATGTTTTGGTTTAGCAAATCTGAAATATAAACAATTTAAGATGAACTTGTCCCTTTTCTGCACTCTATTTCTGCATCTTACACCATAATTTGCACATAAATGCCATATTCTCTTGTACCAAGAACATTTTTCATAAACTTTGCCCAAAAACTAAGTAAATTTGTGTTCTGTCAGTTATTTCTCCCCTTTAATACCAAATGGTGTTGTTTAATACATAACTGGAAAGTCTGATTAGTCACCTTTACAACAAGGTATAACTTGTAAGGATGGCGCTTCTGTAGGATGAGCAACACAGCTAAACATGTTGGTAGCACACTTTCAAAAATGTGTAAAAATTTCCTCAATATTTTCCTGTTGGTATTCACTCTTGTTGATTTAAGTGCTGCCAGGCATGTACCAGTCACAGATGTACGACTGGTACTTGATTTGCACCTGATAGACCTAGAATGAGATTCTGGAATCTGTGGCGATCCCATATCTTCAGAATCTGGGACCCAACTCTGTCCTCCAAGATGACAATGCTCTCCCCCACAGAGCCAGAATCATCACACAGTACCTCCAGAATATATGAGAATGATATGGGCTGTTGTGGGTCCAGAACTCCCCCCAGTTGAACCCTTGTCAGATCAGTTTAGGCATGCTGTGTGTGCTAGTGATCAACATTACCACTCTGGTTGACCTTAAACAACTGATTGAGGAATAGCATTCCATCCCACAGCAAATTTGACCAGTATGAGGAGGTGTCAAGTTGTTGTGTCTGTGTATGGATCTTCCACACACTGCTGAAGTCCCTGACACTGTAAAAAGAATAATGTAAAAATGGCCAATATATGTTGTTTTTCCTCGTTACTGTGGGAAAGTACAATCATTCAATCAACCAAACAATTCAAAACAAGAGTGAAAACCATCAGGAGAATATTGCAGGGGATTTTTGTCACTTTGGGGGAACAAACCACACATTTTGCTATGTTGCTCAATCCAGAGAAGCATGATCCTTGCCAGTTGAGTTTACTTGTAAAGGAAACCAATCGGGCTTTCCAAGGAAGTATGATACAACTATTAAAAGGGGCAAATAGTGGACCAAACACAAATTTCCTTCAAATGTTTCTCATGGGGAAGTTTAAAAAACGAGTCAAAGGCTTAAGAGGTGACACTAAAGAACATGTAGGATTATTAATGATCCAGCTGCACTGTAATAAAACATGTTTTTTGTATTGTGTTTGGTGTTGCAGGGCAAATACTAACAGCTGTGGTCAAGTGATGGAAAATGGCAAAAATAGCTGCACCTCTGCAGTGAGGTTAGAGACCAGGTGGAACAGGCCGGGAGTGTGTGGGTTGGACAACTCCGGCAACTCCTGCTACCTAAATGCAGTATTGCAGTGTCTGTGTTCCTCTGTGCCCCTTGTAGAGCACCTCCTTAATCAGGACATACGGAAAGACCTGTCAAAGTAACACCACTCACCTTCTCATCTTCTGACTCATTTACATGTAGGCTTGTTGTCCCAGTGGTTTTAACTGTCCTGTTCGTGCAGGTCTAAGTGCAGGTTTGCCGAAGTGTTTGCCCGCCTGCTGGAGAAGATGTGGCTGGGAAGCAGCTCAAGCTGTGCCCCTGTGGAAGCCAGGTCAATGCTGTGCTCCATCCTCCCACAGTTTAACAACTATGCCCAGCAAGATGCCCAAGAACTGCTGCTTTTTCTCCTCAATTCACTCCATGATGACTTCAAAAAGGTGCACCATCACCTATATTTCTCACACCAGTCCTGAGCCCCTTACTCTATGTGATAAACAACACTGTGAGAAAGAATAATTTTGTATTTGTCTTTGTCTTTACAAGGTTGCAAAGCGCCAGATGCGCTCCTTATTACAGCAGCCGAGACAAGAGCAGAACAGGAACTTTGCCACAGAGCCCACTATAGTCTCACATCTGTTTGAGGGCCAGTTGAGCTACATGACCCTTTGCATGCACTGTGATCACCAGGCACACAACACCCAAACCTTCACTGTGCTGTCACTTCCAATTCCAACAGACAGCAGAAAGTGCTCCATTCAGGTATCTTTTAACAGCATCAGGCACCATCATCCCCACTGTGATATGGCCAGTCTGAACTTTGCTGTTCTGTACTTCCCTACTTTCACCCTGCGCCTGTGTTTGGGCAGGATTGCTTGTCACTGTTCTTCGAGCAGACTATCCTCACTGAGGGAGAGCAGATGCTGTGTTCAGTCTGTGAACTGAGGAGAGAAACGGCGATATTCACACGTTTAGACAAACCTCCTGAGATCCTCATATTGCACCTCAAACGGTGGGTAAAAGCATCATCTGTAAGGGAAGGGTGAATGTTTAACTGATGAATCCTTGGCTATTAATGATTATGTGAAAATGTTGGATCAGTCTCGTCTACTGATCCATTTAGCTTTTGAGCCGTTACAGGGGTTTAAATCTTTTTTTTTTTTTTTTTTTTACACACATTTCTCATATTTGATAGCAACTTTGTAGTTTTGAGGTATTTTGACTTTGAAGATTTGTTTCCACGTTTATTCATAACCTTGATCATCATTCATTGTTGGATCTGAAGTTTAATAGCTGAATGATAATCAATCTTTGGTTTTTTTTTACTGAATCTCCATGATCAGCCACATTAGACACACAGTTTAATTTATCTCTTCCTGCAAAGACAGACCTGTTTTGATCAGTGAAAAATATTTTTTCCTAAAATAACTTGCTTTTTGGTCTTTATTTATGCATTCACAAATTGTTACAATCAATAAAAATCCTGATTTAAAATTCTGACATCGTGTGCCAGAGGGGGTCTGGTGGTTGTAGGGGGTATTCTCATGTAGGATCTGGGCTCTGATCCAGATCACCCCCAAATTCTGATCAGTTGTTCCTTATCCCATTTCTGAGACTTCCTGGAAATTTTATTAAAATCTGCCCATTACTTTTTGAGTTATGTTGTTAAACATACAGACGGACAGACAAACGTATGCTGGCGTTCACATAACCTCTTCACCTTGGCGGAGGTAATAATTAACAGTGCCTTGAAAAGCAGGCCTACATTATAAGTTTGTATCATGCATAGTTCATGCACGTCAACATGAGTTATGAGTTTCCCAAAGTGCTCCCATGTCCAATCACCCGGGAGACACGGGGAAACTAATGTGAGTACTGCTCGCTGAGTATTCTTAAATTGATGTGATTGTTATTTCTGCTACAGGTTCGGCTGCAAGGGCAAGAATCAGGTGAAACTGAGGACCAACGTTTTCTTTTCCATGAAGCTCGATCTCACCCCATTTCTATCCAGCTACGCACAGAACTTATCTTGTACTTCCTACCACCTTTATGCTGTTGTGGTAGGTTATCACACCGAAAAATATCAGAAGTTGTTGCTACGTCACTGTAGCACAGGCAGATTGGTCTTACTTTATCCTATATTGTGAATGTTTTTGTTTTCATTTTATTGGCATGAGTTGTGGGTTTAGTAGCTTATGTGTGTTTTCATATTTCCTATATAGCTATATTAGAATGGAATTATACCACATTATAATTATAACAATGAATTGGAGAAGTGGAGGAATATCTGTGGTTCTGTTTTTCTAATGAAATTGCCACAATAGCTAAAATAAAACTAAACCAGTGTAATATTGGGATAAAATAATGTACAAGTTTTGATAAAACTTCATGTAAATGAATTCTCTTTTTTTCTAGAACCACTCAGGCAATCTGAACATGGGTCACTACACGGCTGTGTGCTACAACGCTCTGGCCCAAAGGTGGCATTGCTTTGATGATGCAGTTGTCAGAGAGGTACAGGACAGCTTAGTGCAGTCTCCAAATGCTTACATGCTCCTCTACAGCCGTAAGCCTTTCCAGAAGCCAAAGATCCACGGACTCTGAGCACTACCTGCCAAGCAGAAGATCTAGCACCGACTTGCCTGCTAAGTTTACCCACTGTAACATCTTACAATTGCATTGAGAAGATAAAACTGACAACCGAGCACACACACAAAGCTTAATTTGAAGCAGTTTTAATAAATAGTCATAAGAGTTGTTTGAGGTTAATATAATAGTTATATCTTAAACAATCTGTATTCAGAGCATTAAGAAATAAAATCAACAAGTACAAGTGAAAAGAAAAACAGATCTCCATCTCATGCTAGGCAATAAAACTGTACTCAGGAATTCGAGTCAGATCCTGGGACGTCAGATCTCTGGTCCGTTCAAAAATAATATTTTGTCTACTTTGTGCATTCTCTCGTCAGTCAGTCAGTCAGTCAGTCAGTCAGTAAATCTTGTCACTGCTGCACTCACAGAAGCGTACAGGGTTAATTTCTTATACCTTCATGTTATCTGGCTCAGTACTCAACACAGAATTAAAATATATCAGTAAAATCAAAATACCATACTCCTACAACCAGCATCTCTGGCATAAACCAAGGACAATAACAACCTATCCCAGCACTTTTTTCCCATTAATAGTGTTTGAATAAATGTACAAAGTTAAGCATGTTTATCAGAGAATAAACCTCACAGAAGCAGGTAGGGTTCTCTCTCCCTGGCTGAACTGAGCAAAGTGAACAAGCTCTCAGCATTTATACCGATTAAAAGCTTTCTGTTAAAGTCTGCCGTTAATGTGTTTTACATAAACAATTTAAACTGATTGCATGTTGTATAAGTGCAAGAATGTGGTTAATATGAACAAGCAGCGATCTAAATGTCCTCCCCTTCAAAAGAATGAAAAAGTCGCTCAGTCTTTTCAATCGCTCTTCTATCAAACACCAGAAGGCTATACAGTTTAACCCATCATGTATATGTTGATATTATAATGGCTGCTACTTTCAAAGAAAGAAAGAAAGAAAGAAAAAAAAAAGTTATTTGGTCACTTAACAGATAAACACCTTGCCCTCAAGTATTTACACCAAAAATTATTTTGAATGTGCAACATCAGCATTGGTAAGAGTCTACATGCCGTCTAGCTGTTAATCCTGTGTACACAGTACAAGAAAGTTGAAAATCAGTTCTTCAATGCTGCAGTTCACGCAGAGTACAACAGAAATTACAGTAAAGACCATTTGAATCAGCTGTCGGCCCTAAAACACAACTATGGTATTGAAGTCAGATTAGCGTAGCATCTGTTTAGTCTCTAGATGATCGGTAATGTGAACAGACGGCTATGGATTTCTCTAGTAGCTGAAGCGATACGCGGTGTGCCTGCACACATTCTCCGACCTGGTCACCATGGCAACTTGCTCGAGTGTGTCCTCCTGTGCACATTCATGACCGGTTACCCTGCAACTCTGTGTGCCAGGTTCTCGGAGCTGAGATTCTAAAAAGAAAAAGAACAACCTCTAGGCTCGAGCACTGCCGCTCCGATGTGGTTTTTCCTCTCTTCAGGTCCCTCAGCACCATCACAGTGTGGAGTAAAACAGGATGTAGGCTGCAGAGGACTTGACAGAGGAGGTGGAGATTTCAGACACCTCGTGGTCATCAAACTTGTACCAGCGCTGTTTGTTGGCATTCTTACAGTAGGCTGTATAGTGGCCGCCATCTAAGCCCCCGTAGTGATTCTGGTGGTGGAGAAGAAGAAACTTAAGCTTGTCAAAAGTCCTGGATAGATGTATTAGTTGCGTGCAGAATTCTTGGAGTTACAGTTTTCACATATCTATCCAAACTTGCTTTTATTGTGAAAATATTTCATTTTTGCCTTGATTGCCAATTTTGTCTTAAGTGAACAAAAACAGAAAAACATCAGAAACTAATTCATTCCTACTTACCGAAACTCCATAAAGGCTGTATCTTTTCAGGCTCTGTTTGGGTCCAATTACATACTGGGCGAGGTCCAGACTATCTAAAGGGAAGTCTACAGAAGTCTGTAGCTTCTGCTTCCATCTACCTTCATAGGAGAACCTGGAGAAATAACCATTGAAAAGAGGCAAAAAGGTGGTAATATGATAAAGTTGAACATGTTTAAAGCAATTACGTTGTCATTTTCTACTGCTCTACAGTAACGTAAAATGTTACCAGTGACTACAGACCGTTTTAAGTGCACCAGGAGAATGGGTGGAACCTTCCAGATCTCCAGTTTCTTGGTGGAATCTCTGTGGGCTTTGCAGTGTCTGCAGAACACTTTATTATTGTCAGTCAGCTTCTCCTCTTTGGAGAATAACCTCAGACAATCCTGCAAAGAAATGCCAAACATTTCAATTTCTGTTCTGAAATCAGACTATTGATACTACAAAGACACAGAAAATATAGAAGATCCTATCAGAACAGCAGTACTATTGGCACATGCGTTGACTGATATGTTTTCTATGTGACCAACCTGCAGGGAGCACTTGCTGGTCGAAGCAAGAGGCAGCGACAAGTACATAAAGGTCTCAAATGTCCTTGACTTGCGATGGCAGGTCAGACACTGCACTGTGGACTTGAACTGCCCCTGGAAGAGCGCTACAATAATGGACTCGTTGAGCAGCTTGTGCTTGCTCCATGCCACGTCAGCAGCATTCTGATCATCAAGATGATCGTTTTCCTCTTCTTTGTACCGCTTCCTGTTGTCCGCCTGACGGAGATGGAAAGAAAAAAAAAAACATGGTACAACTCAGGAACAACTGAAACATTAGCTTAGCAGCACCTGCCTTCATGATCCAACTAAAAACTCAATGACTGATAGAAAATACAGAACATATCAGCCAGTGCAAGAATATCCCAATAAAAAAAAAGAAACCTGATTTCTGAGTGATGATTAGTGTATTGAAGGTCTATACAATAAATTTCAACTTCATCAGCATGCAGATAAGCCAGGTCACTTCGAGTATGATAGGCAGGAAGATATGAGTGGCAGGTTAGTGCTTGCTAATTTATCTCTCTTTAGGGAGTATGACTGAATTATCAATCATCCTGGGGAGACTTTGGACTGGGACTGGGCCAGCCTGATGGCAGACAGGTCTGAACATCACACGAAAGGAACATGATGAGATGGAGAGTGTGTCATGAGAAATGCACATCACCAGCTGCTACAGTCTAATCAGCAACTCGTCCTTTCAATTCTCAATAATTAATACCTTGATCAATAAAAACTGCTTCAATTGAGTTCCAGGTTGATTCATTTGTCACAGTAGTTTTACAGCTAAACAATGGCTTTCATTAAGATTTTTTAAATTTTTTAAAAGAAAAACAAATCTTTATTTCTCCTTCCACCTATTTAAATGCACATGAAGCCAGTAAAAAAAAAAAATCATACAGGCAATGAGCATGTTTTGGGTCTACATGCACAGAGGTTCTGACAAGAGCATCAGACCGGACAGATGCAGACACAGCACATTCACACTGCTGCAGGAAGATCAAGAACACACAACTATTTACTTACTCTCTAATTTGCCATCAAAATGAAACCCAGTGAAAAAAAATAGAAAGAAGGAAATGATAAAAGACTAAGTTTTTAATTGTTAACAGGCAAATGTGCAACAACATACAGGTGTAATAGAGGGCAAACCTTACACAGCCATGTTGAAAATGAATACTTGATCTATTTAAACAACAGCTAACTCAAGAGTAAGCACATATTAAAGTAAATATTATATCTTTAATTAAACCTTTGGAAGACTTCATTCGTACCACCCAGGTGGTTTTTGTCCTGCCTTGAATAAAAGTGTGAGCACTACCTTGTTGAGGTCTTCATGAAGCCCATCCATGAGGAACAGCAGCAGCTCCTGGGAATCTTGCTGGTCATAACCAGAAAACTGCTCATTAATCTTGCCGATGGTGATCTTGAAGTCTCGTGGACTGATGCACTTGTACAGACCAGCCCACAGGGCTTTCATGATCACACCAAACTCCTCTGCAACCTCCCCTTTATGGCCGAGAATATTGTACCTGACCCAGGAAGAACACAGATATAGGAATGTTATACATTTCCCTCAGAAGTCATTCTTTATGGAAAGTACTTTCACTAGTCTGAAACCTGACCTGTTGATGTCGTCAAGGTAGCAATTGTTATTAAAGTATTCAGCCATGGCAGGAGTGTTGCAAAGACACTGTAAGATGGAGTTCATATAGCATGTGTTGCCCAGGTTACGAAGGCCGGTCAGCGATGCACCCAAACCTCCAAACGTTGGGTTGAGGTTGCGGATTTTGGCTGCAGACGGTCGTACGATCTCCACTTTAGAATAAACCTTTGCACTGGGAGGTCTTGAGGAAAGAGGAGCAGGTAAACACGGTTATATAATGCGATGTATCCAAAAAAAATACAGTGAAGCTCAGTCTGAAAGATGTGTGCACACAGTCCAATTATCACAGCTACTTTAGCTGAAAGGTTCCTTAACACAGTAAACATTAATTCAATTTTTTTTTTCAACAAATGAATGACTCTGAACCTAAAGTTCTGAATAAACTTCGTTCTCCCACATTTCAACTGTAGCAGTGTCCAAGGGCTTTTCTGTGATTATTCAGTGGAATAGTCCAAAAACATTCAATTGTGTGGTGAAACCTAAAACATGCGTGTGCCTTACTTGGTTTCTCTGTTGATAGTGGGTATGACAGCAGCAGTGGTTTGGGCAGTGGCCTTTTTCTGGGCCTCATCCCTCAGGTCCTGGCTGATGTCTGGGGAGGAGTAGGAGCGTTTCAGTTTAGACTGCTCTCGCTCTTGGTCATGGTTGGCGTCTGGCTCCGCTGGTCGTGGTTGCTTTTGTTTGACAGTTGGTGGTGTGGAAGGCGGGGTCTGGGGAACCGTGACCTCAGGGGGGTACAGGTGGACGCGATTGGTCGGGGAATGGTAGTATCTATAAGTCCCTGTCACTGTGTCAAGGAACTAATAATGAAAGAAAGAAAAAAAAAAAGACCCAGAAGAGCAGGAATAGAAGTTTCTCAGTTAAAACATACAACACCGCAAGCCTTCAACACTGTTAACTCCATGTGACTCATGTCTGAGAGAGAAACAAATATTTGGTACCTTCATCCAACCATCTGGAAGGCCAGGCACACTCCTACCCATCTCTTCACTCCGTGCTCTGGTCAGAGGCTCCCTCTGTAAAGCAAACACAAAGTAGCTTCACTTAAAAAGATTACTAAAATATTTCATGGTTATGCTTACCAAATCCCAGACATGCCGAAATTTTTTAAAGAAGTAGTGAAAAATCAGGTGGTAAAGACAACTGCAAGAATGTCTGTTTCTGACAAATTAAGCAAATTTAAGAATGCAATCAACTCTCTATGAGTTTACAAGAGTCCTTAACAATATGAGCTGGTGGTTGAAATTGAGACAGGAAGCATGCACTTATTTTTTCTTACCTTGCGATGAAAGATAGAAAGAAAGATACTTTATTGATCCCCATGTGGAAATTCAACTAATTGACTTATTGCTTATTCTGACAGGCTTATTTGTGTGAGTGTCTTTCAGTTTGTTTACCCTGCTTCTCACTTGTACAAAGACAAAAAAAATAACCTTTGAACTACAGCAATGCTCAGCATTGGCAGCAAAGAGGACTCACCTTAATTTCACTAACAATATGGTTGGGAGCGGGTGAATCCAGAGACATGCTCTTCGTAGGAGTGTCAGAGTTTTGCTCCTTTCCCCTCCTCTCTTTCTCATCCCACACCCTGTTCTCTTTGTCTTCCTCTTCCTCCGCCTTTTGCCTCTCAAGCTTCTTTTTCTCCTGATGTCTTTTGTCCTCCTCTTCCCTCTTCTTCTTCTCACTTTCTTCCTTCTCAAGCCTCTCTCTCAACTCTCTCTCTTTTTGTTCCTTCTCCCGTCTCTCTTCGTCTAAACGGCGCTCCTGCACGCGTTTTTCCTGCTCTTGCCTGGCCTTTTCCATCACTGCCACTGCTTCAGAGTGTATCTGACTCTGCTCTTCCTTAGTCAGAACAGTGCCAGGGATGAGAGGTGGTTTGGCTGAGCGGTCAGGGATAAATGGGCCATTCTGGGTGGAATCTTTCGCAGGTCCATCCTGGCCCGACTTAGGTTCATCCGACACCCGGACAGAAGGTTTCTTGGTACGGTCAAACTGTGAGAGGAGAACAGGTGGATAAAAGAAAACATGAGCCACATCTAGACACAGCTAAGATCTGTTATGTTTAGGACTTTACAAGTTTTCAGAGTAGGTGCAACACCTGGGGGAATCCCTTAGCTGTAGCAGGTGACTGGCTGGATGCAGGGCCCTTCTTAATCAGGTCTTTCCCAGAATTCGTAGTGGTTGTGATGGGGGAATCAACAGTGTCTGGCAACTTATCAGCAACCATGGAGGTTTTGGATGTTGGTGGCTCTGCAGGTGCAACCCCATTAATCAGCACAGGAGCTGGTGGCTCCTGAAGCTCAGGTGAAACCTCAGGCTCAGGCTGGGGTGGCACTGGAGGCTTCGGTTCCTCTAAGGATGGGTAGCTGAAATTTACTGTTCAAAACATCACAGAAGATTAATACATTTGGAGAAAAATAAATAATGCAGGATTCAGCATGTTCAAAATATAGTATTCCCATTTCATCTTCATCCTGCTGATGTGAAATATGCTTAACCTTTAAAACTCCGAGCCAAATTGAGCTATTTTTGGTCTGGCTGGTTTTCTCAACCGCAATCCTTTTAAGCACGATAAATATACAGACATAAATGTTTTTCAGGACAGCCTCAGTTGTCAGATTATGAGGCTAAAATTATTTCAAATAAATGTATTAATAGATATGGCACCATAAAGGCAGGCCAAAAATACAAAATGGAATTTATTACTAACAGTAATTTGTAGAAATAACACACAGATCAACAGCGACCAAACCTTTTCTCATCTGAATATCATTCTCTCAAGTCTCAAGTCAAGGGGGGGGGGGAGAGATGCATCGGAACAAACAGAAACTATCTACATATTTAACACTTTTTCTTAGAGGTAATTTGTGCTATTTACAGTCATTTATGCCAGTATTTACCCACTGTCCTCACAAAACCAACTCATTTTTGGCACCACTGTGTATCAAAAACCTCTTCTTGGCTTTATTCCAGCCAAAAAAGGACCACTTTTTTTGTTCTTTTCAGACAGACTTATAACTTTCTTGTCACCTGTTGATCTTTAGCTGCTCCTGATTGGACATTACCACCAATATAGCTTTCCGATTGGTGGAAAGTTTTATAGAAAGTGGCTTCATCATGATTTCCGGGTCAAAATAGAAGTCTCTTAGCAACAAAGTAGTGATACTGATAACTATCTTTTTTAACTAAGAAAATGTGAGGAATAATTGTGTTATAATGGATCACTCAAAATGTAGTGTTTATTTGGAAACATTGTCGATGTCTCCAAATAAATGCAATATTTTGCAGCTGGATTGTAAAACTCCAGAACTTATGTAGATCGCCTAGGGTAAGCTATCGATCACAATTTACCCAACAAGTTACATACTACAGTTCCTGAGAAATTGTGGACAATACAAGTGATCGCGCTCGAGGGAGCCGGCGATCTGGCAGAGTTTAAAGGGTTAATGTATTGTCATCAATATCACAGAGAATGTGTGCTTGGAGTGTCTGTACTTATTACACAAAATTATAAAGACTGTATTGTTTACTTAAATTCAAATCACAAATCAAATTTGCTCATTTTTAGAAATAAATTGATCAAAATTCAGAACCCAATACATACACAGAGCCAGAACTGCAAGTTCTATCTTGTGCTGGTGATACTCACACTGAGGGAGGGTGTTGATAATAGTCTGTCTGGGGGGTCGAACTTTAGCGTTGGTTGTGTACATGGGGTAGAATAGCAACCAGTTCTCGTAGCCCCCTTCCAGCACCAGTGGCTCACTACGCAGGATGGTGATGCTGTCCCACTGTGAAGCGTGTAAACACAGTTTAATGACTTTATTCTTATTCATACACAACCCAAAAACCATGCACACACAAACCTTGAAGAGGGCATCTTTGAGGCTTTGCAAGGTAGTTCCCAGTTTAAGATCAGCGACAGAACTGAACCAGTCCAGCAAAACTATGTAGTCCACAAATCCTCGCTGCCGCCAATGATCCTTGGACACTTCAGGCAGCTTTGCCTCAATCTGAGTCACAGTGATTCTGTAAAGTCATGACATTTGAGTTGCGATGGTGAGACATCTCCCCCCCTCCCGCCCCCTCCATTTACACAAACACCATGAGGAGAAAAGAAGATTAACTAGTCTCGCACCCTGGCCTGACGGCCTCCTCAGGCACGCTGATGCAGGTCTGGGCTGGGACTTGAATGTGAGACTCCTCATAGTCACCATGGCCGCGGGCATCCATGACAATTATGGATATCGTCTGGTCCTTCATGATGTGGAAAAGTTTCTCAGCTGTGATTCCTCCAGCTGGCTGTGCAGCTATCGGACAAAGTCGTTATATTAATAAAAACTGTCAAGACTGTTTCAGAAAAAGACTTTACAGGACAAAACATGACAGCTCCAAGTTTCTCACTGTTTATTAGACTTATTTTGTATAATTTGTTTTACCTTTTGTGATTACACTCTTCAGCTCATTCTGCTCTCCTTTTACCTGACATACATACACAATAACAATATTAGTTTTTATGGATTTGATTTGACATAAAATAACCATAAATACTCTAGTGCACTGGTTTTTATATATTTTCTAAACTGAGCTGTAGATTTTTGGTATCAATAGAATTAAAACAGCGTTTAGTGATCTTGAGTTGAATTCATGTATAAACCTCAATGTTTTTTCCTTTTTGTAATATTCAGTTATTGCAGATAGAAGAAATGGTGAAATGAATGTGTAAATGTTTTAATGGCCAATCATTATGGCAGATACTACAGCAGTATGTTTACTATTTGATATCTACCTTTTTGCTGTCCTTCTTGTTTGCTGAGGACAATTTTGGAGAGCCCCGGCCCCCATCTTTCTCTGATATTTCCTCCCTTTTCTTCTTCTCCTCTAATCGCTCCTTCTCCTCAAGTTTTTTTCGAACCTCAAACTCCTCATACCTGTTTGAAATAGAAATGTTGGTTGAGTAAAACTGAAAGAGAAGTACTTTTATGCATGACGTTCTGCAGCATCTGCATTAACTAAGTTAGCAAGATCTGTGATAAGCCTCTAACCTGAGTTTAAGGCTATCAGACAGCTTCTCCGCTTCTTCAAGGGCTTTCTTGAAGCTGGTCGGTCCAAGCATAGTCATGTAATAATCCTACACAAATTCATACAAAATACAGTCTTTCATGTAACATTGCACTTTTCAATTAGTAATAATAGGGAAAAAAGGTAATGTACAATGATTTATCATACCAATTGCTGCTTGAAGTCTGGCCTTTTCTTGATGATGTCATATACTGTTAAATACTTCATGTACAGCACATAAGCTTTCTCCTCATCTCTGTCAAGGCGACACTCTTCAGCTGCCTTAAAGAGTTTGCAGGCACTCTGAACATAGCTGCAACACAACAAACATAATAATAAAAAAACCAGTATGTGAACATGACTGCAATGCCATTAATTAAAGAGTCACTGGGGCTCTCTGCAGAATTCTTCAGCAAAACAGCCGTAGGTAATAATAGGTAGGTAATACTACATTATTAGCAGAAGACATTGTATACTTTCTTTTCAACCTGTAGATTATGACACACCCAGTAATGTTGGCTCACTCTCAACTTCCTGCAATTCTTTATTTTTGGCTTGAAAGCCACTTTTCAGGTTTGAAACATATTTAACAAAAGTGCTGCAGATCGTTTAAATCCAGTTGCATGGAACTTTATGTAATTGACACCATGTTGATCAAGTAGTAGTAGTAGTAGTAGTAAGCAGTAAATAAAAAAGCTCTTGTGTGTCATGGGTCTTTTGGAGAACTTCAGATTAAACACTTGTGTAATATCATTGTTTTATAACACACTGCGCTACTAATAGTAAACAAGACATCTTACCTTCTGGTGCTTGTCTTGTCGGGCTTTATTTCAGCTTTTTTGTTGAGGTCACCCAGAGATGTGGATAAATATAGCTCTTTGACCCCTGTAGATACTGCAGGCATCTTGGCGAATGTGTTCAGTTAGAGCTCACAATCAGTGTTGTACACAAGCTCTGGACATTTCTAACAAAATAAGGAAGACGCACGCTGTTTGTGTGGCACTTAAAATATGAATCTGATTCTGCTGCTCTAATCTATAAAACTATCCAATATTAAAAAGCACTGTTAACTTTTGACGGTATCAGCAACAGTTTAACGACACAACATCTAAAAGGGATAATAGTTTCACTTACCGTTAGCTGTCATGCAGAGTTTGGAAATGGCCAAAATAAGGACAGCCTTAGCTAAATAAAAGAGAGGAGTCAATGATAAGTCAGCGTTAATGATCACACAGTGCTGTGCTCACAGATAACACCATGCCAACATTAGTTAGCTTGGGAAAGATTTGTCAACATTGACGACGACGACAATAACACTAGTACTTTTTTGGCTAACATTAGCCATGACAAACTACCTTAACTGAATACTTGTTGGCCATCTGATGGACAACTGGATGGACGCTATTCTCTGTAGAGTGTAAACCAACTACTCAGATAATAAAAACACATTCCGGGAAACTGAATGTGAACTTAGCTTTGTTGTCTTCCAAGTTAGCTAGCTAGCTAGCTACCTACGTTAGCATTCTGCGCGTTGAGATCACGCAGTTACGCGTCCACGAGCTAGTTAACTACTGCACCGGCTGTCAGGGCTACAACTATAGTCAGCATGAAATATATATCTTTTGGTAATAATACCAACAAATGTAAAGGTGGATGTTTCGATAAGTAGTAATCAATTATAAAAAAAATTACCCCTTTTGATCCGTTGCTTACTTTTTTTGACAGCTGATTTCTGATTTCTTGTTCCGCTTCCTCTTTCTTTTTACTCTATGACATTTACTTGCGTTTAACAAACAAGCTTCGAGGTATATTAGCCCCACCACCTGGACTGGAGTGTATATAGCTAAAAAAAAAAAAAAAAAGACAAAAGAAAAGAAAACAGACAGGATCAACTGGAAGGACACTTCTTTTGTTCTAATGAGTTTTTTCGTGGTCACTTCGACAACTGATCATCTGTCCCCTAAATGTGTTTGTCAAACGCTTTTTATGGTGCTGTGATGCTGTGAGGTTAATGCAGGACTGGTTTTAACAGGTCACATCAGTACCAGTGGAAAGTTTGGACACACTTTACTATTGCATTTAATGGGAACATGTACCCAAACTTTTGACTGTTTATGTACTTTAGTTTCATCTCCATTTATTGTTGTTGATGAAGTTTGTATTTTGAAATGTTTTCATTTATTTTTTCTGTGTTTGATATATGTGTGTGTGTGTGTGTGTGTGTGTGTGTGTGTGTGTGTGTGTGTGTGTGTGTGTGTGTGTGTGTGTGTGT
>JAOXYM010000001.1:10491357-10507819 GCA_028567055.1 Leptatherina wallacei
GCCTTCCAGTCTCTGTGCAATGCACTTCTGAAACACTTCTGGAGCTGATGACATTCCAAACGGAAGTCGCAGGAAGCAGTAACGTCCATATAGGGTGTTAAATGTACATAATTTGGGACTCTCCTTGTCCAGCTGTGCTTGCCAGAAGCCGTGATTGGCGTCCACTACAGAGAATACCTTGGGATTTGGCATCTCTGCAATGATCTCTTCAACTGTGCATAGTGGATGTTTCCTTTTTGTAGCTTTATTGAGATCTTGAGGATCAATGCAGATTCTTAGTTCGTTGGGCTTCACAACAGTGACCGTAAACAGCATGTTTACCCAGTCTGTGGGCTCCAATATATTCCATCCTACCCAGTTCTGCCTTTATCCTGTCCTTTTGTGCTAGTGGCACTTTTCGTGGTGGGTGAATGACTGGAGTGACGTCCCAGGTTGAGCTGGATGTGGTGCAGTCCTGGCACACATCCTATACTAGTGAAAACATCTACTCTGTAAATTCCTCTGATAAGTCCTATTTTTGTGCAGGATTGTCTGCAACATACATCACAGAAACCATCAAAATTTTAAAGATTATTTCTATGCTGGTCGAGGTTAGATTATCAGTACAATTCACAAAAAGCAAAAATTCAAAGAATGTAAATCAGAATTTAATTGTTTTCCCTTCTTTTACATCATCTACACATCTTACATCCTCTCTGATTCATCTAATGAATCTTTACACTAAACCTACATTGAGAGCATATTTATATAATCTGTAGCCTACATAATCTGACATTTCACATCTCGCACCTGAGATGACTTAACCATTTCACTGTGGATAACCATTTATCTAAAAGCGAGATTATCACCTCACAGATGTATGAATAGACAGTTAAGTAACCCAAGAGGAAAGTAAATATTCTGTAATAATGTGGAATAGTGGATGATGGATAGATCACGTGGAGGGCATTTGTCTTATGGTTTCAGTGCGTCACTAAGGGCGTGCTCTGTACCAAAAGGTCTATATAATTCTCTGATCGCTGCTGCTGAACACATAAAGGCATCTCCGCAGCCACTTGTTACTCACAACAGATTTAGCTGAAGAGGTCTCGTCTTTGAAAATGCAGGCTGAGGAATACAAACGCAGAGGTAATCTTTTTACCACACCGACTCATTTTCACTATGTTGATGTTATATTTCCTTGCGAATAAAGTAGTAAACAGTAAGTGAGGCAAATATATATGAATCAAAGTATCACTCACATTACAGTGTCACTGATCAGGTAAGGAGATGGTGGACTATATCGCACAGTACCTGGGCTCCGTCAGGGAGAGGAGGGTCATTCCAGATGTGAAACCAGGTTACATGCGGGAGCTTCTTCCTGACTCTGCACCTACAGAACCGGAGGACTGGGAGAGTATCTTCAACGACATTGAGAAAGTCATCATGCCAGGAGTGAGTTTCTACTGTTCATCCACCATAGTAGTAAATTCTAAAATCATTTAAAGAAAAAAACCAAAAAACGAACAAACAGTTTACTCGCTAAGTCCTATGAAATTATTTTAAAATGAACTTATGAAGATGCAATAATTTTCTTATTCCGTTGCCCAGGTGGTCCATTGGCAGAGCCCTCACATGCATGCCTACTACCCAAGTCTGACTTCATGGCCCTCAATGCTCGGAGACATGTTGGCTGATGCCATCAACTGTGTTGGGTTCACTTGGGTAAGTCTTACACGACAGCAACAGCAGCATGTCACATTAATAAAGAACCATTCTGATGGATTTTGCTGTGGGTCGCGGCTTTTTACAGGCCTCCAGCCCAGCCTGTACAGAGCTGGAAATGAAGGTAATGGACTGGTTATGTAAAGCACTGGGACTTCCTTTCTTCTTCCTGCATCACCATCCTGACAGCAGAGGTGGAGGCATCCTGCAGGTTTGCGACACCATTTTCTGTTTAGCCCCAAACAGTACAGTTGTCTGTCATATGAATGGGAGCTGATTATCTTTCTCTCCAACTTGAATCTCCACTCAGAGCACAGTGAGTGAGAGCACACTGGTGGCTCTGCTGGCAGCCAGGAAAGATAAAATTCTGCAACTGCGGGCAGAACTGGACCAGGACGTAGACGACTCGGTCCTGAATTCAAGACTGGTAGCCTATGCCTCAGATCAGGTCAGTGTTGCCACCTCTTGTTTAATACCCTCCCATCAGTCTGAAGAAATAAATTCAAATTTCATTTGTAATCCTTTTTACAGGCTCATTCTTCAGTTGAGAAGGCATGTCTGATATCCCTGGTGAAGATCAGGTTTCTGCACACTGATGAGCACTTATCTCTGAGAGGAGACACTTTGAAACAAGCCATTCAGGAGGACAGGAGGAGGGGACTTGTCCCTTTCATGGTATGCATTTGAGGTTTACAAATGGGTGGACAAACAAAGTGATTTTTAAAGTTTAAGCTGATATTATTCACTACACCATGTGTTTTATCAATTCAACTTTATTGTTATTAAATCATTGACATAGTGGTAAGAAACTGTTACTCAGGTCTTGGTATGTGTTGTCTAAAAAATAGTAATAAGGAGAAAAAACATAGAATCAAATAAAATGCAGAAAAAATATACTTAAATATAATATAGGCGACAGTGACTAAATATAATATATTGCTTTCACTGCTTTCAAAGGCATATGCACTACAGCAGCCCAGAAAAACTTTCAATAGGCCACAGATTATAGTGGACAATGATTTATTGAAGCTATTACTACCTGCTGATAATGTAAACACATGCAATTGCTTTAATCAATTCCTGTCTTGATGATGCATTCAAGGAAACATAAGAGATTTGAAAGTCTGGTCTTTGGAATTTACTTCAGTGCTGGAGATGAAATTTGTCTTTTCCTTGACATTAATGCTGCCTGTACAGCTTCCCAATAAATTGAAGTTATGCAATCCTTTTCTGCTGCTTACCTTTAAACCCCTGAGGCTTCCTGAGATGTGCTGACATGAAGGACTTGTATTCTATTCCTGCCTCGAACTTTAACAGATTAAAGGCCAGTTGCACAGAGTGCATCACTTTACTATACTTTGTACTTTGTGTTTCAGTTCCACATTATACTTATCTTATTTGTATCTAGATCAAAATTATTTTTAATTACCTTACAAAAGAGAAAACACACACACACACACAATCTAACAAAACAACATCCTTTTAAAGTGTTTTATTATTATTATTATTAACCCAGCAGC
Organism: Leptatherina wallacei; assembly: GCA_028567055.1. NCBI lineage: Eukaryota > Metazoa > Chordata > Actinopteri > Atheriniformes > Atherinidae > Leptatherina > Leptatherina wallacei. The sequence goes on from JAOXYM010000001.1 coordinate 10,494,582, forward strand.
AGTTTAAGTGCATTTATGGCTTGTAACTGGGATTCTTTGACATGTTAGAATTTTTTTTCATATTACTCAAAACAATAAAGAAAGAAAAACTAATAACTAAAGAGAAATACAGCTTCACCTGTCAGTATGGGGAATGATGAGTAACAATAAAAACTCAAGGAGCACCTGAGTCCCTCACGAAGGAGAAGTAGGAATCAAATATGCAGCATAAAATTCTCTAGTTAGCCATTTTTAAAGAAAGTGATCTAAATCATCACAAACATTTAAAGCATTTGTCTTGATCCCTAAACCAAAATTGATTAAATTTGTTAGGAATGTTTTGCATTCTAAAGCTAACAGACTGACAATAAAAGAACAAAACTAAAAAAACACAACAATGACCACAAACATCCACTGACAGACTAATAATGAACAATTCAAGGAGCAAAAATACAAAAAAAGACTGATATGTAATTTTAAAGACAATTAAAATCACCAGCATCATTCTGACATTCAAAGTCAAATCTCACGCTGGATTGTTTTTTTCTCTCCTGTACAGCTCTGCTCAACTTTGGGAACTACAGGAGTGTGTGCCTTTGACAAGCTATCCGAACTGGGACCAGTCTGTGTGTATCCAAATTCTACTTTATACATATGTCTACTTTTATAAAGCCAAAACATAATGTTTTAATTAATGACAAACACATAGAGGAAGAAGTAAAACAGGTTTTTACAGGTAAAGAAGAGGCCCTCTGGCATCATGTTGATGCTGCGTATGCTGGCTCAGCTTACTTCTGTCCTGAACTCCGCTGGTCTCTGGAAGGCATTGAATTTGCACAATCCTTTGTTTTTAACCCTTCCAAGTGGATGATGGTTCATTTTGACTGCACAGCTTTCTGGTGAGTCACCTTGTCCTTAAAACCAGCAAGGAAAAGAATATGAGACAGAATGCCTGTTGGCTGATAATTTGATTCAGCCTCTTTTTTTTCTCTCAGGGTAAAGGATAAATATAAGCTGCAACAGACCTTCAGTGTTGATCCTGTTTACCTCAGACATGAAAACTCCCAGGCAGCCACAGACTTTATGGTATCATTTCATCATGTTTTCACTAAATGAAAGGTTTAACTATTGCAGAGACTCTTTATATATCAACACTACTTTTTTCTCTGTCACTCAGCACTGGCAAATTCCTCTCAGCAGACGTTTCCGATCGCTCAAGCTCTGGTTTGTCATGCGCTCCTTTGGTCTGAAGAACCTCCAGGCTCATATCAGACATGTGAGGAACTTTTAGCTGCATTGCTGCTGTATTCTTTTACCCACTGAAGCTTGAGAATGTTATTCTTCTGTTGTTTTAGGGTATTGATATGGCAAAACTCTTGGAGTCTCACATAAGGAGTGACCCGAATTTTGAGGTTCCTGCTCAGAGGCACCTCGGCCTGGTGGTCTTCTGTCTGAAAGTATGCAGCATGACTTTCAACTAGGAAGTAAACTATAAAAACACACTGAAAGCAGTTTTTCCTTTTGTATGAAGCAACACATCTATTACTGGCTAATGATTACTAAGATGTACAAGCGTCCCTGTCACACCTTGTTCAAAGGTGAGTTAGATTAATGTAGTTTCATCGAGCTAAGTGAGGGATAACTAGAAAGCATTTAAGAGCTGAAACTTGTCTAAGGTTGGTGGAAACAAATATTTCCCCACAATCATGATACAGAATACATTTTTTTTCTTTCTTTCCTTCTTTTTAGGCAGGAAATGCTTTGACCCAGGAGCTTTTGAGGAGACTGACTCGTTCTGGCACCATGTACCTTATCCCTGCAGAAATTCACACCAAACGCATCATCCGGTTTACAGTTACCTCACAGTTCACTACTGCAGATGACATCCTAAAGGACTGGGGCATTATTTCCAGAAGTGCTTCCACTCTTCTGGCAGAGATGCAGGCTTTGAATAATGCTGACCAGCCAAGATCAGGGGAGGATGAGGTAATAGGTGCTGAAGAGGACCAAAACCCTAACTCAGATGCTACATCTGGTGAGAAAGAGGATGCAGTCACCCAGCTAGAAAAAGCTCAAGTGGAATTGTGGATTGATAAGGCTTGGAATCGACCAAGGAGACCTATGCGCTCGCTTAGCTGCAACAGCGAGCCTCTGCCTTACACTTACATTGGGCCACTATCTGCCTATGACTTCGATATGAGGTCTAGCCACAAAGATGCTGCAGGTGGAATCCCCGTGCCATCACCAACAGGATCTGGTCCTATGTATAAGATTGAAGAAATACCTTCAAATGATCTGGGCAAACAGGTCCTAAAAAAGCTGACAAAGTTCTACAGCGTGCCCAGTTTCTGCAACCAATGGGTCCAGTGTGGTCGGCACCAGCTGTGCTGCCCTCTAAAGGTTTCACAGGCACCTCAAAAACAGCTGTCCTCTACCTGCGAAGAATAAACTGCATTCCTCCTTTTCCAGAAGCCAACACAGCTTCCTCTCCAACACCAGTGGAGGCTGCTGCTGTATCTACATTCCTGTAATGATCCTCAAAGCAATGGAAACTGGTTCACACCCACTCATCAATCCTGCTGCTGAAAATCATGCATTTCTTCTGTATTTTCTATTGGCTGTGCTGATGCTGCCTGCAGACAGCCCTTGGTAAATTGACAATAACTAATTAAAGTCAAAGATATGGGAGTGCTTTGCTTATTTAAAATCATGTTTTTTTTGTGTGTGTTTCTCATTTAATTAGATGAAAAGTATTTCCTGTAAAATAGTAATGTATGAAATATTCCCCTCACTAGTTAAAGTAGCTCATTATATCTGCTGTGTATAAACGCTCAATGTACAGGTCATTTGTCATTATTTAGCATCCTGTTTCATCTAAAGCCTAAAAATTAAATGCATCATTTAACAGTCCAATAATAAAGACTAAACTCTTTCAAAGTCTGAGTTTTCCCTCCGCGATGGAGTTGAACTTCTCCTGAGTCATGGGTACGTAGCCCTTATTGTCTTCCAGGAAGAATAATGGGTCCTTGATGACGGCGGGGTTGAAACCCTCCTCGGCCAGCTTCACTTTCAGTTGCTTAAATGTCCCAGTTACTGCCAGTGCATCCTGCTCAAAAAAAATAAAGTAATTTGTTATTTATAACTCCCGATAACATTTTCCCACAATTTTTCATGTTAAATGTCAAATCATCGGATATTTGTTCACCTGTATGCGAATGAAACGTGGCCTGGCATAGCTGGGCAGGAAGTTCTTGGCATGCTGATATATAGTGTTCCCATCAAAGTCCATGTTTTCTTTCAGCTTCAGTGCTGCCATCCCAATTCTTCCCTCATGTCCTGATCAATCCGTCAACATAAAAAAAGAGGACTCGTTTCAGCACGTGCACTTTCTTAAAATATGTTTTCCATATTGCTTTCATTCTATGAAAAAAATGCTTTACAGCCACAATCCTCTTATTCAAAGGCTTTTACTTTAGTTAGTAGGATCACATGATAACGGTAGTGGCTCAGTTGGTAGAGCAGGTTGTCCAATGACCCAAAGGTTGGCAGTTCAAATCCCGCTCCCGCCCCAGTCAATTGTCATTGTGTCCTTGGGCAAGACACTTTACCCCCCTTGCCTTGAGTGCTGGCATCACTGGTGTACTCAATTGTAAGTCGCTTTGGATTAAAGTGTCTGCTAAATGACTGTGTAGTTATAACAATGATACATGACTATAACTGTAATCATGATAATCATGTCAAATTGTACATATTAAAACCCTCAAATGAATTCAAACAAAAAAAAGTCATATGAAATGTTTTCAACATTTAGAAATAACATCTTCACAAACAAAAGCCCTTTCTTATTATTTCCTATCTCGCAGGAATGTGATCAATGAGTCTTACTTAATGGCAAAAAAAAGTCATTATCACCTGGCACTTTCACACCATAGACATTAGCCTCCTCCACAAAGTCAACTGTGAGCAAATTATCAGACACTTCAGTGGTTGCCACGTTTTCTCCTTTCCACCTGCATGAGATAAAAATATAGAGAACATGCATATCTCATTTGCAACGTTTTCTCTCAAAACACAACTTAGTACTTTGAATTAAAGTAACTTGTTATGAATGAGTAAAAACTGTTACAAAGCTGTGATAGTAATACATGAGACTGACAAATGACTTTTAATGCTTCTAATTTACCATGACAAGAGCCAGAAGGATGTCACCAAAATAAAATAGGATTGATGGTCACTAAAATTATTTTATTTTATTAATTATTTTTATCTTATTTATTTTAGTTCTGTCCTGTTCAAATGGGAATAAACTCCAGTGAAAACAATAACTCTTTGTAGATGTAATTGTTCTGGTTACAGTATGAGGCTGTAAAAGTTCAGATAAGAAAGTCTTAACTTTTACAGTTTTCCTTTAGACTCTTAAAAACAAGTTTTTATTTGAATTTGTATTTGACTGGAAGTCGTTGTGCGGTGTGATCTGACGATTTCTTTTGTTAAAATACAACCTGCTCGATTTTGTACTGAGGAATAAATTGATCTAATCTGGAGGTAGTGAGGGCATGAACTTCATTCTCAAAGTCAGGTGGAGGAAAGAAGGCCTTCATCTCCCCTACGTACTATAATCTGTTCATCAAATTTAAAGGGGGGAGGAGCAAAAAACTAAAAGGCAAATGCTGCAGCCATATGATAGGTAAGATTTTCCAAATAAAATAACTTATCTTTTGTTTGTGTTCAGGATGAGGAAGTCTCCCTCCATCTATACAGTTGCCATGGTTACAAGCCTGCACATACACTCATTAATTCACTCTTTTTCTGTACCACTTGATCCAATTCAGGGTCGTGGGGAAGCTGGAGCCTATCCTAGCAATTATCAGGCGAGAGGCAGGGTACACCTGGACAGGTCGCCAGTCCATCGCAGGGCCGCCTGCACATACAATACAACCTACAGGGTGACGTTTAGGCAGGCAGTTTTCAGAGGCAGGGTTGTAGCCCCAGTGTGTAAAAATTACTCCCATTTAGTGGTGTGCTAACTGAGTCCAAACAACCAAGCGGTGCCTAGGAGCCTAGGAGAGTCATAAATGTGAAAACGTCAACATCTGGCACAAGTTAGAGTGTCCTGTCAGGTGATGAGGCACAGAATGATATAATCTGTTTCCTTATAAATAACGTTACAAGCATGCCCTCCATGTGTTTGGTACCAAGTTATTGCTGATAACTAACGTGACGTCATTGTGTGAAATCGTTTTTTGTGACCTGTAGACTCAGAGATGATTGGATGAAGTGAGAGTTAGAGGAAGAAGAAGAGGGAGGGGTAGAGACAGTCAAAGCAGGGTTAGTGAACCTATTAACCTTATTTCGCCCCACCCACTTTTAGCTGTCTTTCGGAATTGTGTTGACACTTCCAGTTGCTAGCTACGGCTAGTTGGGTTACGTTGAAAAACACGGTAGCCTACATAGCAAGATACAGCAACCTACTTGAAAATAAACCAAACAAAATCTTAAAAGGTGGATGGTGGAGTAGTAATTCGTCACTAGGGTTGCCAATCCTGTTTTTTTTTTGTTTTTTTTTAAAGAAACACCCCTCCCTCCCCGGGGGAGCACCGCTGTGAGCAGGCTGCTGCATGCCCAGAATGAGACGCCGTCTGCCGGGCAGAGCTCGTGATCTGCTCCGGTGAGAAAGTTGGAGCCAGAACTTTTTTCCGGGGTTGATATTTAAAAAATTCCAACTACAGGGGCTTCACAGTGTCCCACATAAAGTGCCAAATGTGGTTAGACCTGGTTCCCGTTCGACCCTGCATGGCAGCAGCCAAGCTGTCCCAACAGCATTGTCTGGCTGAGAGGCGTCAAAACCGGCTTTTCTACCCTGTCCCTGTATGTGGACACCTGACGGTAGATAAATAAAAGTGTGAGACTGCAGCACTGTAGGAACTAAAAATAACGTGAGCAGGTTGACACGATTACAGTACAATTTCATGTCATTCATTTTTCGTTGACAATATATATTTTTTTAATTGTCACAGAAATTCGGGACAAATCCCATTCCTCTTCAGATCAATATTGACGTTCATATTTATTATTAGTTGTTTTTTTTACCGGATAATTATGAACCTTATTCATCACACAAGGTCAATATTCTGCTGAGTGTGTGGGTGACGTGCAGCGGTGACCTCGGGTCTTGTATGGCAACATTTTTAGACATTTTCTTTATCCAAATATTTAGTTAATAAATTATTGTTATTAAACCATACCATCGTTCTCCAGTTGCAGTATCCTTGATCGATACAAATAATACTCGTCATAGTTATAGAACTGTTTGATACCAGGGACAAGCTGGTAGAAATAACTGAATTGCTATGGATCCGAGTAGCAACCGGAAATGTCAACACAACCGGAAGTCAAAAGGCGCCGCCCATGTATTCCCGGTAATAGGTGGATAATTTATGCTATTTTCTCTGTGACGCACCCCCTATCGACGGCTAATTCGGCATCCATCTTGGATTAAACCTGTGGTGTGAGCTCTCTCCAGACAGTAAAAAACTGTCTTTTCTGGACTCTTGTGTTATCTCTTGCTCATCTTTTGCTCTCCTTAGTTTCTTATATTCCTCCGATAATGTCTTCAAACATTTCTTTGCCGAATCCGCCAACATCCGTTCAAAACGACCAGTTTGTTTACATTCGCGTGCTAGCGTGTAACACATGCGCAAAGCGAAACTTATACGTGTGCTCTGTGTGTGTGTGTGTGTGTGTGTGTGTTTGTGTGTGTGTGTGTGTATTTATGATTACGTGTGAAAGAGAAAATGAGGTGTATGATTTAAATTTCTGTTACTGTTGTATGAATGTTTTAAATTCTTTTGTTTTATTGTTTTTATCATGTAAAGCACTTTGTGTTGCTTCGTATGAAAAACACTTTATAAATAAAGTTGAAATTGAAATATAGTGGGCATTTAATTTATTTATTTTTTTAACCAAATTTCTATTATCTAACTACAATCCTAACAATGAATGAATGCAGTTCATATGTCTGTTCATGTGTTGAATTTTGGAGTTCTGTCAGAACAGGAACGTTTAGGCAAGTTTTCTGTTCTGTCTCGGTAAGGAATATTGTCGGGTTATGATTACTTGCTGTACAAATGGTTTCAATTTAATAGTCTTTTTCCCTTCTTTTGATGTCATTATAAAATTTTCATGGTAATAACTTAATTGCATGCATGCAATTTATGAATAAGAGCTGTTTATGAGTATTACAAATTTGAGCATTGAAAGAAAACTTTAATTTTCTTGTACTTTTTAAGTGTTTGTTAACTAAAATGACATGACAAGCTCAGATAAGTGGTGCATCCATTAATATTTTTTTGCTCAGTGGTATTTCTTGAAACGACTGCTGATTTCTCCAAATAAAACATTCCTTTTTTATTTGGTTTCTAGCTAAAAATGCGCCCATCCCACAGCAGCGCTTTGATGACTGCTTTTGTGAAGTAATCCATGACATTAATGCTGAAGTAATCATTAAAATGGGGTCTTTAAAATAAATAACATAAGCACCTTAAGATTAATGGTGGCGAGAGTTCTGCACTCAGTGCAGTTAAACCACTGCAGGAAAAGGTGAAACATGAAACCATGATTAAAAGAGCATCAAACCTGAAAAAAAAATGTAAATATGAAAATTTCACATTTCTGTTAGTTTCATCCAGATATTTATGCACATGTTAAGAGAAACCATTTCTAACAATTATTCAAAATGACTGAAGTTCATTCAAAAGAATTTCAGGGAGGGATCATGTATAATTGTGACACACCTGCCTACATTTAAGAGAATTATTCTTTTTTTAATGAGGTTATCAATAACCAGCTAGTGATGCACAGATTGACCCATAACCCAGGTGGGCCATGATCAAAGTGATATCAATATGCAGTCAAAGATAACCAAGGGTTCATAGATCGATGCTGCTGCCTGATGCATTTCAGGTTCTTTGATATTCCTTAAAACATTCAGAAGCATTTGTGAAACAGAAAATATCCAACAACCCAGACCAAGCTGCTTAAGTTCTACCACATCTTTGAGTAGAGTCATGATGACAGATTGTTTTTTATCTAAATTTCTGATTTAAGTCAGGAATACATTTTTTATGCTTTTTGTAAGTTGATATGAATGGCAGTGATAGTATTTAATTAGCGTGAGATATCATATCATATACCAATTGCTGGCTCCTGAATGGAATGGAACCGAGATCGTACTGTAATAGAATTAGAGAAATTCAAAAAAATATTGAATCAGTATCCACTGAATTGATATACAATCCTATTTCGATCAAACTTGTGATTTACACCCCTATTCAATTACCATCTATTAATATTTACCACTACAGATAAAACTAGGGATCAGTCCTTCAGAAAAATGACAGCCTGGCAATTCTAATGACATTTTCCTTAGTTGTGTCAAGGACAATTACAGGACAATTAACCACTCATAAAAGCATTACCGAAAGCATATAAACCATTCCTGATAAGAAGATGTTGACAGAGCTTACATGACAATCCCCAGTTTGCATCATAGCCTCACCTAAACCACAAATCCCAGTTCACTCTAGACCACACAAGAAACTTTAACAGGGAGACGTGGCTGCGGTTTGGAGGTGAACACAAACAAACTTTGTCAAGCGACTCCCTCTTTGTGTCTCATCAGTGTGACAGTCGTCCTCTAGCCCGAGGCCAAGATCCTCTTTGTTTTATGTAACATCACATGGTGTTCTAGATGACCCTACCTGAAGCTATCTATTTCCCAGATCTACCTCCATGTCCCTCCCCCTCTTTGTTCGGGCCTCAGCTTAGCCGCAGACCAGATCTCCCGTTGCTGGGACAAAGGCTTCGCTGGGATGTAACTCATGCCGGCACATATGGAAAGTCACAACAAAGACTTCCATTCTCCTCTAGCAACAACGCCTTTTGTCCTGCCTTACAAAACAAAATACACTGGCCGGTGAGACAACTCCAAATGGACCATAAATCCGAAGGGAAAAAAAAACCAATCAAACTCAATGCAGTAGATGCCCTCTTCATTTGTCAGAATGACACGTTAAACGGGGAAACATAGAGAGAAGTCACTGCTGGGATGATGCAACCAGGAGCTCATCTCAGACTTCGATTTTCTTCTTACTGCTTATCAGATCGGACTGTGGTTGCTAACGTGTGTAAAATGATATTACACCATATAAATGTTAAGGTCACATAGAAGAAATTTCATGATAATTTGTTCCCATAAACAAGATAAGGATGTGCAATGAAACCCAGTAAGATGTTATTTAGATGTGTGCGAGCAACAATGAATAACTGTGGTCTGACTCCAAACCAGGACCACAGCTGTGGGTATTTTTAAAAGAGGGATTTAAAGGGAGGAATCTGTAGGGTTTCTTCTTAGAAAGGATCAGTGGATGTCAAAATACTTTTTTGTCTGTGTGAATTTTTACGGGAAACAACTGGTTTGGAAGCATTAAACCAGTCCTTCAACTGTGAAAATACAGATGCAGGTGATGGTACTGATAAAGAGTTTAATTCTGTTCAACATAACAGGACTCGCTCACTGAGACCCACTGACAAGTGACAAATAGCACTATAAACCCTGGAGTTTGTATATTGATCTTGTATCCGTCATCAGAGCTGTGGGCTGAAAGTCGCTCTCTCTAGCGAATATTTAATTTGTGTTTGGTACATCAGTCTTTTCACTTACTTGTTACATCTAAATTGCCCTTCTGTGATGGTTTCTCCTCTAGAAATAAACAAAACTGATGCCTCCTTTGCTCTCTCCACCATTATCTCTGTCCTCTAGTTCCTTATATTGTTTCTCAATGTGAAAGCATCTGCTATATATACAAACTAAAACCAGCGGACATAACCCAGCTTGGCATGGTGACTTAGGATGAATATCAATGCAGAGAACCTGATATTGCTAAAAGAAACACATGGCAGACACAGAATACAGATAGGAATACAGATGAACTAGAAAACAGACAAGCAAGGTGTTTCACACACATTTCTTTTTTTTTGTACAAGACTCCTTGATATTTTGCAATGTATCATTATGCCGTATTGTACACCAGCTTTTATCTTAAACACTGCTCCCATTCATTGATTAGGCACAAGGGATGCTCTATTATTAAACAAATGACCTCATAATTTGTTTCTATGAAAATTCTCAACTTCAAACCAAATAAAATTTGAATCCTGATTGAAATAAAAAAAATTCAGGTAATAAATTATAATAGGTTGTGTACTACTGTCATTGTCAGTGATACTCCTCTATTGTAGTATATTATATCATCCTATGATATAAAACTATTGGGGCATCAACACTGAAATGTCTAACCTTTTTTTTTATCAATATTTAACAGGAATGCAAAAAAAAAATGGCCAAGCCATTATCCTCCCATGCCGACATATTCCAACCTCACAACCTACTTGAAGTGTCCAGGAGTAAAAGACGTAAAGCTCTCAGAGACGTAGCCCGAGCAGGGAAAGCTGAAACATGACCAACACAGAAAAAGATTCATAAGATGCAACATCTAGATCAGGCCGAGCAATGCATAAAAACTGACTTTTCATAGGTTTTATGGTCAGATTAGAGTGCCCCTTGATGGAGCAGATGGACAGGCCTGAGGCTAAAAATATGCTTCCACTTTGAGTCCGACTCCAGCAAGATGGAGGAGGAGCACTGGTACCAGCTGCTGTTATTAAAGCTGAGCTGGCTGGACCTCCATAGGTTAAAGATGAACTGAAAATAAACTTCCAAGTCTGCTGCAAGTTTGTGGAGACACTTTCCAAAAGTCGTGCTACAGGAAGAAATCGCAAACATGGAGTTCAATCCTACATCACAAACATCCATAAAACAGCCACCGTTGTGCTGGTCAGCAAATACGAAAAATAGCAAAAAAAGATGAAAAACCATTTGGCTTCCTTCTAAACTTCTAAACTTCACTTAAATCCTACTAAGAACTTGTGAGCGCTTCCCAAATTAAATTTACAGTGAGGGAAGACAGTGAACCTCTCTGCTTCAGCAGAAGCAAAAAAAAAGACAATCATGAACAGATCAAGAAACTCATTCCCAAAACTTTGAAAAGTCTATCGATCATCTGCATTCATTCAACTCTAACTGAGCTCCCATCCATTGGCAAAATTCATTTGGACAGAGGTTTTGAGATGCTGCTTTAGAAAACCAAACCAGAAAAGTAGCAGGAAACTTGGAGAGGAAAACACAAACGTAGTCAGTCACCTCGGCTATTTGTCCTCGGGATATTTATCCGATTGTGCATATTGTGTTATACTCAAGAGACAGAGACAGCTGATGAGACAAGTCATGAGACAAGTCATGTGTGTAACAGGTTTTGTATGTCAGAACTTACTCATTTTGGTAAAACCACCATTTTCCTCCACTGCACTACAGCTACTTAAAAAAAAGCAAAACCATCTCAAAGCAAAATGTGGGACATTCTTTGAAATGTTCCACTTTCAGTAACCTCTTCTCAAAAGTGACATAAAAATATTAATCAACTGATTTTTATTCTTCTTACTAACTATAAAGATCCATATTAAGAATTTAATGAGTCTTTTCTTTATTATATGAACAAAGCTAGAGCTTTTGCAGATAAAAAAAACACATACATTTTAACGTTTTCTTTAGATCCTCAACAGTTAAAAAAATAAATAAATAAACAGAATATTTCATTTCTACTTTATCAAAATTCTTCCAAAATGAAGCTCAGGTTGATGGTTGCCCCGGCACTGACCCTTGCTGAACAAAAATGAGGACAAACCTTCAAGTGACTTTTTACTGGTGAACCAAATGGCAGCCACAGCTTGTGGACAAACTGTGTAGGAAAGCCCAGGCATGGCTGCGACAGATGGCCGGAGCGAAAGGGTGACTTTTCACAATGTGTGCAGCGTTCGGGAAAAGCACATTCAGCATAATGACACACAAAGGGACGGAGAAGAAGCTGAAGCTTCTGTAATGTCACAACAGACATACAAGCTCGTCCTTACGATGGACGGGGCACACACAGAAACACACTGTGACAGAAAAACACTCAATCATGCAGCCAGGAGGGACACATCAACCTGCAGCCAGCTCAGGCTCACCTGCTCTCTCCCTTACTGCGAAACCCTAAGATAAACATTACCCTTGCAATCCCCACGTAATCACCCTTTTTGCTTTTCTCTTTGTCCTGCTGGCTCTTTGCAATTAAGCAAATGGGTCATTAATTAATCGCTGCTGGCAACAGGACACACGAGGAGTTAATCAGACTGGATGGATGTACTGCTGGGAAAGACTGTGGCACACACACACACACACACACAAACCACACACCCCTTCTCAATAACTATTGACATTTCTGAAAAGTGAGCCTCCAGTAAGATGATGTGCATGAATAAAATTACAGAAAATGGCAGGAGCTGATGAAAAGTGGCCTGATCATTGATTCGTGTTTTTAAACTGTGCTGAGTGGCAGTTTCTACGAGGAGGAAACTTTGCTTGAATCCTTGCCTTTGGCGGTCAGCGTTCAGAGAGACAGAACGTATTTTTCCAGCTCGTGATGGTACGCAGCTCAGTTGAGTTGTTGTTGGGAAACAGTGCTGACAAATCATTTTCACAAAGCACATATAAATGAGACTATTGATGAGAAAGCCACATGGGATTTACATAGGGAGGATTTACATTGAGCGAACCAGAATGATAAGTAGAGATTCAGAGCCAGACAGGTGCAAGCTCAGTGCTGAGACATCAGTTTGTGTGTGGAGACTGAAAATGATTGTGAATGCAGACATTTTTTTTTTTATATACCTTTAAGAAAGTTTCTCTGGAGACATGTGGAGGTTTTCCTTTTTAATCTCTGTTTCACTTCTCCCTCCCTCTCAGATGCGTGTGTGATGGGGATTGGGGTGGAATGGTTGCAATCTGCACCAGCAAAAGAGAAATTCAGATGTTTCCCCACACCACACAGGAAGAAGAAAGAGAATTTTCAATTATTTAATAATGATAAAGTTTAAGTGGGGCTGCACGGTGGTGTGGTGGTTAGCACCGCAGCCTCACAGCAAGAAGGTCACTGGTTCAAGTCCCGGGCATTGCTTGAGCCAGAGGAGGTTGCTGGTTTGAGCTGGGGAGGGGTTTGTAACAGTGGCCTTTCTGTGTGGAGTTTACATGTTCTCCCCGTGTATGCGTGGGTTCTCACCGGGTCCTCCGGCTTCCTCCCACTGTCCAAAGACATGCCTGATAG
>JAOXYM010000001.1:10512801-10540709 GCA_028567055.1 Leptatherina wallacei
TTTATTGGAAAGAACTGAATCTGAAAAAATTTAATCTGAAACTGAAAGAAAATAATTTTAAACTTGAAAAAATATGTACAATACTAAAAATGTATAATTTAAGTTTATTTAGAAAAATACAAAGAAATTTATTTTTGATTGAAATTCAAATTGATATATACATCAGATACATTTTCTTTTCTTTTGAATCCAATTTTTTATTTTTCCAAGTTCACAGTAAAAAATTGACTTTAATTTTCAGTTTACATTTTTTCAGTTTCAGATATGTCTTTCAAATGACCAAACATTATGGCCCTGATTTAGCTCCATAGACAAATGAATCTTGTGCCTTCAGAACGGGCTCTCCTGTGTGTTGCCATGCATTTCATGAGGTGGTTGTTTTGGTTTCTCCCATGTAAAGGTGAACACTTCTTTTCTCCTTTACTTCTTTTTCCACATTAGTTCATTTTCTCCAAACAGGACATTCCAGTACATTTCCAAACCAACAACACTCATACAGAATTTAATTCACCCAAAGAATAAAACACCTAAACACAAGCTGAATGGCAAATGAATGTTCCTTTTGTCCTTATAAACCATAATTCGCTGACTAGTTAGAACTGAGGAGGCCTTTTGTATGAAAGGTGAAACATCTTCAAGAACAAATAAAAAGAAGTTCACGGGACTGTATTTAAGCTCTTAAGATTACCATGACCCAAATTACTAAGAATCTACTCCAACGCATGAAAACTTCTTTTTCATATATTCACAAGTGAATCTGTTATTTACCCTTTTCTAACATTAAGGGAAGGTAAATAACCTGATTTTATATAATCTAAAAGTTCTGCAGCTGTAGCTTGACTTGCATGTGTTTAGACTGTTACATAACAGTTAATAACAATTTCAGACCAAACACTATTCTCAATCTATTGAAATCTGCCAAAATGATCAAATAAAACGTTTCAAAGTATGAATACTTAAACTGTCTGTTATATGCCCATTTGGTAACTTATAACCTACTTTAAAAATATCTGAATGACCTGCAACATAAGCCTCTTGAGTTAAACAGCATTGAAAGCAAGTCTTTTAGCATATACAGAGTCATCAAATCAAAGATTAACTTCCAAGGCTGCATTTTTTTCCCTTCAAAGCAGCAAACTTATCATAAAGGAATAAGGAAGTATATATTACCTAACAAATCAGAAACACAACATGCTCCAGGGACCCGGGAAAATCATTCTATGTTCTTGTTTTGTGTCTTCAGATAATATTTCCCTGTGCTTCAGTGATATATTGGAATGAAATGAAAAGACATGAGAAATTAAAAAAATCTAAATAAAAAGAACTATTTAATCTTCACAGCAGTGTTCATACAGATCGTGCCTGAAGAAGTTTACTAAAAAATTTTGTTCAAGTTTTGATGAGAGCTGATCAGGAAGGCTGTCCACAAAAACAAATGCCTGACAGGCTTCGGTACACAAGAAGTTCAACCTTGGGGACTGAATGGGAATTTCACTTTTTGCTCTTGTTTGTGAATGTGCGAAAAACACCACAGTGAGGTTTCGCAATCATGTGAAAAAGTTACCAGGAATGTGTGGTGGGACAGACACTGTTACAACAAGCACACATGGTATAAATCCATCCAGCTCTACACTGGGGACAAAGCCTCTGGCAGTGAATATTTGGCTCCACCTTGTGTTTTTTCCCATGTCTGTCAAATGTGACTTTTTTTCCCCTTTCCTTTCTTTTTTTTATTTTTGAGCAAAATCCTAAAAAGTCATAGAGTACACACAAAAACTGCTTCTGTAAACAGAAAAGAATCATTTTAATTTCTTTAGAAAAGTCAGATATATTTACTGGCATATAATATATAATTCACCTCATGCTTTTAACATTTTTCATGAAAGTGAATGATCAAACGATGTAAATGAGAAAAACGTCTAATTAAACTTTACCATATGCAATGCAACACCCACTATCCCCAAAATGCAACACATTCCAACATATCATATTGAGTATAAAGTCAAGACAATAATCCTCATACTGGAATGCAGCAATCATGCTACTATACAATTTATGTAATCATTTGCCAGTAAATCTATATAATCTATAGGTTAAAACAAGCCAGCTCCAGCCTCTAACATGAATACAGACATACACTCTGATCATTGTGCCCCTGAGCTGAATTTTCATTATGTAAGATATCAGCGCAGCTAAACGGGAAAGAGTCTTCACAGTTGGTGAACCCTGTGAACCTGCTCATAGTTTGATGCTTCCTGATATAATGGAGGTGTAGAGCTGAGCAGTCAGGGGTATGTAGCTTTTAACACGATCATCGAGGATGTAAAGAGGGTCCTGAATACATCCTGGATCAAAACCCTGCTCCACCAGCTTCACCTTCAGCTGCTTAAAAGTCCCTGTCACCTCCACAGCATTCTAAACAGGAGAAAATGGAATAAACACTGATCAGTCTCCTTTTGTGAAGAGCAAAATTAGGTTTTTATATGTACAAAAGATGCCCAGGATTAAAGGGAAAAAAAGCCTTAAAGCTTGTTTGTATCTATATTACCTGTATCCTCATGAAGCGAGGTCGTGCATATGAGGGTAGGTAGCTGACCACATGATTATACATTGTACTTCCATCAAACTCTGCATCTTTCTTCACAGTGACAGCTGCCATCCCTATCCGTCCCTCATGTCCTTATTCCAAAAACAGATTCACTAATTAGTTACCAAATAAATGCTTTGCTGCAATGTTCTGCTATGTAGAAGTTGTATTTTTGATAAGCTCTCAAAGGGAATGACCATTACCTGGTACTTGGACTCCATAAACGTTGGCTTCTTGGACACAATCAGTGATCGTCAGGATGTCAGACACCTCAGTAGTAGCAACATTCTCACCTTTCCACCTGTAGGCTCAAGCAAGTTACAGCTTCATATTAACTTTATTTAGCAGTAAAAAGATTCACTATGCGAACAACAATCTGTCTGATGCCTTTCAAAGAAACAAATAGGGAAAATAGAAAAAAGAATCATTTTGATTAGGTATAACTTCCCATTTTTAATGGAGTATTAAAGGTAGAAAGAATATTCTACAACTATTCATCATAAAATCCAGCCTCTATGGTTTTCTTTTATCTGCTGCTGTTTTTATAAGTCATGCATTCAACCTCGAACAGAAACAAGTCTCATTTGTCATAAAATACTTTGACTAATAATCAAGTTTGATTTGTTTGATAACTCACACCATAGAACACAGGAGTACCTGAATGTGTCACCAACACGATCCTGGAAGTAAATAAAGTTGTCCTCATCAATCCGCATCAAGTCTCCAGTGTTGAAGTAAAGATCTCCTTTTTTGAGAACATTCCGAAGTTTTTTCCTCTCCGTTTGGTCTTTGTTTTTGGCGTAGCCAACAAAAGGAGCGATGTCTGTAATCTTTGATACCAGCAGTCCTGTTACTCCTTAGGAAAAGAGAATCATGATAACAATAAATACAAAACTAAAAACATGAACTTCTCAAAGACAAGATTCAAACTATAAATCATCTCAAGTCATTTCCCACCTTTGGGTGACTCAATGCAGAGGCCGTTTGCATCTCGCATCGGTTCATCTCGCTCGGTGTCGTACTTCACAAGAGTGTAGGGAAACAGTTTCTGCCAAAGAAATAATTCTTTGATGATTAGTCGCCTAAACATTTTCATATCATAAAAATAAAACAGTTTTTTTAAACAGTTTTTTTTTTTTGACCCACTCACAAGTTATACCAAGAAGCCAACTAATGAAAAATACCACACTTAGTTCTGTAAAATACTTTGCTTAATTAGTTCAGTTCAATTAATCTTTACTATCATTTACTATCATTGTACAAGTAAAATTTAATTTGATGAGCATCTTTGATAGTAACAGTAACCTCCAATCAAATGGAGAAATTATGAGTCAAAGGTTTTCAATCAGGTGTGGGCAGGTGATCTTTTAATCTAATGACCCGAGATCGATCAGATCCTGATCACTACATGCTTATAGAAGCCTAACATGAAAAAAGGAGATTTCTGAGGAACTCATAAAAAGAGTTTATAATGTCTTTCAACCTAAAAGTTTAGAAAACAATCTCTTAATGAGTTTGTGCTCTTATATTCAACACTGATGCTACAGTTTGCTAAGGATTGCATTAATCAGCCAGAAGGCTACTGGAAAAAATACTTCAAATAAAAATGTGACCAAATAGATCTTTTATTAAATGTAAAGGAGTTTTATGTTTAGAGAAAGGACTCCTTTCAAATATTGGACCTCAGACTCCGAAGAAGAAATAACATGTCGCTAAATTAGTTTCAATGTTAATTTACCAGTTCCTTTTTTATCCGACACGTAAACTGTCACACATGCCTGAGTTGCTTATGTGTCAGATAAAAAAAAGAGACTGGTAAATCATCGAAGAACTTGACACTATGAACGTAATCGGTATATTTTCAATGCTGTTTCTACCAAAATTGGCAGAACAATTGATTTATTGAACATGCCAAATGGACGCATGCTGTCCAGTGTGAGAAATACTGATAAACAAGACAGCAGCCGCCCACAAAGTCCCACCAAAAGTCAACCCACAACAGGGGAATCGTTTTCACAGTCCATCCTGTGCAATAAAAAAGCGGCCCAGAGGAGAGAGGAAGACGCAGTTGCAGCGCGTATCGCTTAAGATACACTGCCCATTTACAGTGTAAAAAAGCCTGACATTGTTCACGACTTTTATGTATACAAGAGACATATTTAAATGCAAGAACATTGATTATAATGAGAGAGTAAACATTTTTTAATTCATTCAAATTTCTTAAGTTTGTTTGAAGTTGCACATTGTGAGGTGAAGCATATTCTAAGATTTATCGAAAAACTAGCTTCCTGGTAGTTGGGCTATAATTTGGGATTAAGTTACAGCTACATTGGTCAGGGTGTCTTGGCATTTTCTTTTACAAGTCTGTTTCAAAGTTTTTAGTTACACTGCCCAGCCCTACAAGTAGTCGTAGAAAATAATAATTAAAGGAAGTAAATAAGTAAGTTCATGTTTGTGGAACAGCCAAGTCAAAAAGTCCAGACCAATGATCCCACAGGAATGTTGTGAAGGGCCTAAAGTGCAGCAGTCCATATGAGGAAAGATACCAACTTTCCATGGGTCATGTACATCTACAGTTAAATTCCGCTAAGCTGTACAAGACTGATCAACAGTTACTACAAAGATTAGTTACAGTTACTGCAGTACAAGAAGGTCCCAACAGATACTGAAGCAAAAGTTTACACATGAATACAAGAGTTTTTTTAGTATGAACATTTTTTTATGAAAAAAAAATATATAATTAATAATATGAAAAAGCTTTAAGAAGGTTAAATGTTCTCATTCTTACCCGGTGCAGAAAGCTGACTCTTCCAACAGCTCCTATTTTCCCTGCATAGTTGACGAATCCCACATTTCCCTCAGTAGAGGCATAAAACTCTAATATCTTAATGTTGCCGAAACGATTGATGAACTCTCTCCATACCTCCGCTCTGATACCGTTGCCAATGGCCAATCTTACTTTATGGTCCCTGTCATTGTCTCTCTGCATTTTGATACAAAAATATAGAGAGCAAGATTAAACATTTTTTAATTTTGATGACAACAGTCACAAATGTAAACATTCAAAGAAGTACAATAAATAAATCCTAGCCATCATTTGGACAAGTCACCAATTCATTCTAGAGTAGGGCTAAAATAACTTCAGAGACATTTCACAGGAAAGAAATGTGACAATGTGAAAGAAACAACACACTTGTAAGCATTACAATCAATTGTTTCAGAATTGTGAGAATAAATGTTTTAAGTACATGCATGTATGTACATATGTACAGAGTCATAGGCAGACATCCGATAATGCTTTGAACCAAAATTAGGCTCATTCTTGATCCAGTTCACTCAATTCTTGACATGTTAATCTGACATTAAAAAACAACTGAAACAAGCAAAAATACTCGACTTAAAATACTGTGACCCTTAAGTTACACAGTATATAAGTACAAGAAGGTTTGGTTGCCAAGTTACTTGATATGGTACTCAAGAGTAAAGGCCAGCATCTATTCCTAGAGGTGACCAGATAAAGACAAACCACCTCCGAGTCGCAGGGTCTCGCAGTAAAGCGAGACCACACTTCATGTGATGCAATTAGATACTTTGAATGGCATACGTGTAGAAAGTCTGTTTACAGTGCTCCTAAATACAAATAAATCTTTTTTTTTTAAAAAGCAAAAATGTGATACTTCAATAACATCCGATAGATTCAATGATCCTCAGAACTCCACTGGTATTGACGCAAAAGGTTGGAACCCGATAGTTGAGATTTAACGATTTCTATTTTGGGAAGCCAGCTGTGTTGTGCGCTGGAAATGTACAGATTTGGAAATTTCTCCCTGACTAGTTCTGTGTCAATGGCAGCTTGCTGCAGCCGGTTCACAGCACCCCGCCTCTGCAGCTGTCTGTCAAACCAGGTTTTACTGTAGTTAAGATGGCAAAAGCAGAGGCGTGGTGCCCAGAGATCCTTGCCAAAGATCCTGTCTGAACGTGTTTTAGTTCCAGATGGCTGAGTGATTACAAAAGAAAACTAGTTAACGGCTATTATATAATTAGATATATCAGTATATATAGGAAACTGTTTTGAATATGAAGCATTAGACACAACAGAGAGCAGCTTTCACAGCAATTTGCAATATGTGGTTCTTTGTGGTATTAAGCGATTAAATTAAAGGATTTCAAGAAACACTTCAAGTTTAATAACTTCATTACAACTGTAATATATATATATATATATATATATATATCTATATATATATATATATATATATATATATATATATATATATATATATATATATATATATACATACATACACATGTTTATATCAAAACATTACCTTTGGTGTACTACAAAGGTAGCGCATCACTTCTCCTATGTACTGGACAACAGTCACATTGTATTTCCTGCAGTCATCCCAAAACTGGGAGGCAGAAAACTTCCTCTTCAGAATTATAGTCGAACCTTTTAAAGCAACACAACAAATAAGACAAAGATTATACTTTCAGAAACATATGTCTTCTTTCAACAGACTTCATGACAAATTGCTTCAAACTGATTTATAATTAATTACATAATGTCTTATCTTTACTACTACAGTTTTTCTATACACAAAAGATCTGAATATATCCAAAGTATTTATGCCGACAATATTAAACTCTGTGCCAGTGAACTGTGCTCAACAGCGGCATCGATTCTCTCCTGAGTGTGTGACTGAGCGTTTACACAGATATACAATAGCTATGTGAACTTTAGCCTATTTAGGAGAAAACTGTTAAAAAGGATCTGTTCAGATTATTGGCTCATGGTGACAAAAGACTCTTTCACTCAGATTGAACCAGGGCAGGATAACAAGAGGGAGAGGAGGAGCAGGGGGATCATTTTAGTGCAGAGTGCAGTGGAAACAACTTGAATTTCATTTACAGTCTTCCAGTAACCTTAAATGTAGGTAATATTGGGACATTTGCATGTCCTGTAACATGAATACGGATGATTGTAAAAAGCACAGCTTGTTTATTACTTGAGGTTTAAGTAATACCACAAAAATCTGTCATTTTGTTTGTTTTTGGCAGGAGGCAGGCGTCATTTAGTGACTGCATCCTGCATGTTTCACAGTCAATAATAATAATAATAAAAAAAATCAATGTTTTTTTTTTGATTGTTTGTTTTTTAAATGAGATTTCACTTGTCTCACTTTTAGTATTACATACTCAAACCAACCAATAGGCATGGGTGAGACAGGTTTACTCCCAAATGACCAGGACATTAATGGGTTAAAACAGATAGATTTTCTGGGCTCTGAATCAATGCATGCTTAGATTTGCCTTTTTTTATGTGTAAAGTTATCATCTAATCATTTCTTCACCTTTACTGTAACACTACTACCTTTGAACGTGTAAACAAAAGTATCTATGACATGGGCAGCTAAGTCAGTAACGGTGAACTAAACTGAGCCTGGATCTGCCAGAGTTTTCCTTCACACCTACAATTAAACAAAATGAGACAAGTACTACACACTAGTCATGTTCTCATCCTAACCCTATGGGTTTTACCACCACATTAGTACTATTAATATTGAACGTCTTTGTGACTGGTTCTTTTTTTTAACTTTTAGTACATTTTATTTGATGTGCATGTGTTCATGAGTTTTGTTTGGCTTGTGGCACAACATGACACAAAACAAAGGATTCGTCAGTCTGTGATAAACCAAACACATCCCATGAAGAGACTTATACTTAGTCACATAAATTACATCCTGCCAAGCTACATCTCCATCATCTCACCTGTTTCAATAGACCCAATGAAGCCAACAATAAACCCTGCTGTGTGATACAGAGGCAGGTTGAGGTAAATAGTATCTTTTGACGTTACACCATTTGAGGATAAAACAGCCAGAGCTGTTAAAAGGCGGTTCTGATTCACCACAGCTGCTTTAGGGAGACCTGAAAAACAATCAGACAATACTGAAAGGTGCCTTATATCTTTCGTAAACTGCAAAACAAAACCAGTGATGCAGTCTCTTCATTACCAGTTGTTCCAGAGGTGTAAATGTAGACTGCAGGGCTTTTAAATGTGACCTGTGATCTGAGGGATTGAGGGAGCGGGCCGTCTGATGCCTCTTCCACTTTATCAAAGAAGCTTTCAATTCCTGGAGTGTGACATTGTTTGGTCATCAGGAGGACGGTGATGCCTTGCTCCAACAGTGAAGGCAGCACTTCCTCCACGGCCTCCTTCAGCTCTGCAAAGGGACATCATAACAACACAAGTTAATTGAAAAATAAAAAACTAATAGTAGTGAACTAAAACCTTGCTGTTCCCATCTTTACAGCTACATTTACCCCTTATCTGAAGGGTAAAATCAAATGTAATTTCCATTGAACTAAACCTGAAGTGATCAGCCTCTTTAAGAAGAGATCTAAATCCCTCCAACAGGCTTTAAAACAATCCCATATACCTGAAGCTGCTATCAATACTCTGGGCTGGCAGCAGTTAAAGCAGTGGAGCAAAGATTTGGTCCGGATGTTATGATTTAGAAAAGCGACAGGAGAGCCGAGTTTCGCCAAAGCCAGCCAGGTAAACATGAAGGCGGGTTCATTGCCCATGAAGACCGCGACCGTGTCCCCAGCTTTGTAGCCAGGGTGAGACTGGAGCGCGTTGGCCATTTGGTTGCTCTTTCTGTCTGTGTCAGTGTACGTGTAGCTCTCATCTCCAAACACGACGAACAGCTTGTCTGGATGCGAGGCGGTTTGTTCCAAGAAACGGTCTAAAACAAAGAAGAGAGGTTTCCTTCTTCGCCTCGAAACAAACGTCACTAAAATCCAAATCAGATCCCCGAAATAAAGAAGATCCATCCAAACATAAGGGGAAAAAGTTTTGAGTGCCAAAGGTATGATGATGATGATGATGCTTGCTAAAAAGACTGAGACTAAATACATCTCCATCGTAAAATCAACTCCAAAAGACTTTTTTTTAAAAAGAAAAAGAAAAAAACAACTCGGCCCCTGCTGCAAAACGGAATGTTTGGGGGGATTTTGCCCGAGGGGCGGAGCATTTTCCTCTAAAAATATGTGTAGTTCTAAGAAAAGGCAAAAAGAAAAAAAACCGAATAATCCGCTGTGAAAACTGGCAAAGTTTGACTGCTTCATCTGACAAAGACACCAGTTGGGATTTTGCCAATTTATATCCAATGTGTTTTATTGAATTAGATTAATGAACCAAATGTATGCACATCCCGAGGAGGCAAAGGTTAATGAGCAGATGAAACCTTTTCAGAATAGTTTAAAATTATAAGAGAGAAACCGTCAAATTTGTTGAGACAAAATCTCATACAAAAGAAGAGGGGTGAAATATATAAAGTTGTTCTGTGGGGATCAGGGAGGTGGAAACTGCAGAAGTGATTATTAGGGATAAACTGCAGGTGAGGTAGTGGCAACCTGAGGAAAACTGCTGGTACCAGCCTGAAGTGTGAAACAAAGTGGCATCTTAAAGATTAAACCACCGTCAGTTTGGGTATATCTTCACATTTGCTGTCTGTACAAGGTAATGGGTATGGATTGTCTGAATTGGGATTAAAAGGGGAAAATGAGAGTGGGGTAATTTGTGCCAAGGGGCAAGTAGTGCCACCCCTCTTATCTAAAAAACCATAGAAGAAGTTGGTCATGGGACCACATATTTTTGAAGAGGCATCCATTTAACTCATCCTCCAAAGAAGGGAGACACGTGACTTCAGAGGTAAACACATTTAAGTTTAAAAAAAACAACATGTTTTTGCCATCAAAAGTAAAATTTCTATGATCAATGATTTTTTAATTGCTGTGTTTGAACAATTATAGACAACGTTGAAAACACTTCATAAGTGTTTTGGTGCTTTTGTAAAATACACCATGAGTCTAAACAATTGGCCTGATGCTAGCTCAAAAATCCTGGGGGATGCATTTTCTCAAAATGGTGGGCTTGGGGTGCCAAAAGGTCTGGGGTAAGTTGTGCAACTGGCAACTTATGATTATTCACTATACCTATATTACTTTATTGTTGTTGTACATTGTAGTCTTATATTTGATTACTAAAACTATGTGACATTCTTAGTTAGTTCTTAGGTTAAGACCAAAACCATTAAACCATGCAGAAGGTCAAAACCAACCAAACCCAAAGAGAAAGTGCTCTCCAGTAGAAGAGAGTGACTTTCCAATTCCACTTAGTGATGCCACCGATTATAAGAGTTCAAATGTCCAGAGCGATGATGATGATGATGGTGACAAGGATTTGTCTGTTGCTGACTTTGTCATTGCAAAGTATGCAGGTAAAAAAATCCAACCCTATAACTATGTTGGATTGGTGGAGAATGTTAAAGGTGACGAGATCAGTGCAAAGTTTCTAAAGCAAAGTTGTTAGAGGTCTGTTGATGAAGACCATCTTCACATTTAGAGAGAATGATGAAGGAGTCATCCCTAGAGGTGATGTGCTCAAGAAACTACCCACACCACAAAAGCTTAGTGGTCCAGCCAGAAGTATGCATAAGTTCATATTCCCTTGCTGCATTGACAAGTGGGATGTTCAGTAGTAGACCAAATCCTTGAAGAGATTCAGATGCAGATGATTAGATGCTAATTTTTTAATTTTAATTTTGTTCTGAGTATGTGTTCATGTGGCGCTAGGCCTTGTTTTAGAAAATCTGCCTTTAATGTAAAAAACTATCCTTAAGTAAAACACCCACACCACAAAACTTGGTGGTACAGCCAGAAGGGAACAGAAGGTAAAATTTCCCTGCAGCGTTGTCAAGTAAGATGTTGAGTTATAGGCCTAGTAGGCTGGATCTGAGAAGCGTAAGAGTCAATTTGGTGTTCATGTGACAGTATCTGCCTTGTTATGAAAAAAGTGGCATTTTGATGTCAAACTTTAAATAAACGTGAAATAAAGTCAATAATTGAAGTAATTTTATATTGAATTTGTCCTGCTTTTATATAGAATTATCATTTGTTAGATTAAAATGATCTGTTTTACTTCAATGATCAATGGCACAATTTACCCCAATGTTTTCTCTCTAATGGCACAACTTACCCCGCATCAGGGGCAAGTTGTGCCACAAAACAACTTTTTTTTCTAAAGCTATATCTCTCAAACAGTTCCTTCAAGATCCAAAGTCATTGTTCCCAGGGATGCACAGCGTCCTAAACTATATGAACATGTTTTAGTTGGAGGCATTACTGTAGTCCCCTTTCTTTAAAGCAGGGGTGTCGGACTCCGGTCCTCGAGGGACGGAATCCTACAGGTTTTCTATGTATCTCTGCTCCACCACACCTGACTAAAATTTAATGAGTAATTGTGCAGAGCTTCATAGGCTGTTGTATCCTTTTAATTTGAGTCAGGTGTGTTGAAGAAGGAAATATTGAAATCCTGCAGGACAGCGGCCCTCGAGGACCAGGCTTTGACACCTGTGCTTTAAAGGTACTTTAAGTAAGAATTGGCACTACTTACCCCGCTCTCCCCTACTGCACACTCACATTGGATTTAAGATAAACAACACAGAAAAGAAAGCTTAAGCCTTTCATCCCTCCAACAGTTTGTGGTGGCAGCTGAAGTGTAAAACAAACAAGAACTCAGGCTGATTTTTACAGTTTCAAACTCCTGCAGGTGGCACTCTTTTCTGTTTTTACTGTTTATCCATTGAAACAAAACAATAGTTCCTACTGAAGCTCACTGAAACCCAAACCATGTTCTCCAGTTTTAAATACTACTATTAGTGTTTTCTTTTCCACTCATCTTGATTTGATAGAGTGTCATGGGCAATCATTTTTTGTCTCAATCTGCAAAGCTCAAATGTTACTTTCAACATTCAGGTTGTCACCGCATTGCAAGCAGATTTTGCCAACTAAATATGATAACTTTAACACTCTCTCTTTTGGTTATTGGTCTGCGGTTCCACTTACTGCAGCTGTGTTTGGTTACATCTTCCAATATCCCTTTCTGTAGAAGCTGATCTAGATGTGTATGACATGATTTATCCAGGCAGACTCCAAACTTGTACTTCAATCCCATTTATTCAGAAGTTGGAACAAAATGTAAACAAACGTAATGCAACAATTTGCGAATCATTTTAACTCAAAATTTACAATATGTCAATAGTTGAAATAGTATTTTGAAAAACATATTGAATTTGATGCCGAGACCACATTTCTGACAAAAATACTGTAATTTTGGGAACTGAGGTGAAAAAACTGGTTTCACAAAGTGGAAAGTTTTCTCGGTTGAAATGAGATTCTAACTTCTCTTCTCTGATATATATATATTTTTTCTCATGAAACACAAATTGACATGACACTGATTTTCAGGTCTGTCCCTTATTGCTTTTTCTGGATTCTTTGAATCTTAAAGTGATTAAACATAATGAGGTTTCTATGTAATGCAACATGGAGATCATCAGACTACAATACTAGGTTTTCAGTATGAGAACCAGACTCGTATTAAAAAGAAAAATAAACAAAACCTGCCTGACCAAAAAAAAGTGGCCACCTAGATTCAATTAAGCAAATAGGTATGAGCTTCCTTCTGGATAATCACTACCATGGCAATTATCTTTCAGCTGGCAACAAGTTCTTTAACCCCGACTAATGCAATGAGTAGATTCTCATTTCTTTTTCTTTCTTTTACCCCCCTCTTTCTCTCTTTTTAACTTGTCTTGTCCAGCATTGTAGCAAGCAGAATGCAAATTTGCTTTGCCAATAAGAACTTTACGCTTTCTGGATATAAAGCTCCTCGTAATTATCTGAATTCTGTTTTCTCTTTATTTATTTTTGTTTGTTTATTTTGAATGATTGTTTGTTACTACATTGACGTAATATTGCTGGACCTGACCAGAAGGGACAGAAAGAGGATAGAAAGAGAACAGAACACAACAGGAAAGTAGAAGAAAGACAAAAAAGAGACACCATACAGAAAGCAATGTAATCCAACCTCAGACACTAAACAACCTGCTACATTTGTACAGACACACGACAGATTCTCATTTCTTAAACAACCATGTGGAAAGACCTATCCTGTGATTTTGGAAAAGATGTTAATCGGTTTAAGAAGGGTCAAATCATTGATATCAAACAGAGAAAATATCTAAGGAGATGCAGAAACTACTAAAATCAGGTTAAGAACTGTCCAATGCGTTATTAAAAACTGGAAGGTTAGTGGGGAACCATCATCTTCCAGGAAGAAATGTGGTTGGAACAAAATCCTGAATGAACTTGATCGGTGATCATTTAAATGTTCGGTGAAATCAAATCAATGATAACCAGTAGAATTTAAGGATACCTTTGATAGTGAAAATAATAACATTTCCACCTACACGATGAAAAGGTAACTCAAGGGATTGGGATTGCACATCTGTGTAACCATAAAAAAACCACTAATCAGTGAGGCCAACCGGTGGAAAAGGCTTCAGTTTGCTAGGGAGCATAAAGATTGGAGTCTGGAGCAATGGAAGAAGGTCATGTGGTCTGATGGGGCATCAGGGTAAGAAGAGAGGCAGATGAAGTGATGCACCCATCATGCCCAGGGCCTACTGTACAAACCTGTGGGGCCAGGGCTATGATCTGGGGTTGCTGCAGTTGTTTCAGGTCTAAGTTCAGCAACATTGAGTACCCAAAGAATGAGGTCAGCTGAATACCTGAATATACTGAATGTCCATGTTATTCCATCTATGGATCTTTTCTTCCCTGATGGCATAGGCATGAGAATGCCAGGATTGTGAAAGAGTGGTTCAGGGAGCATGAAACATCTTCACACATGGATTGGCCTCCACAGAGTCCAAACCTGAACCCCATTGAGAATCTTTGGGATGTGCTGGAGAAAGCTTCGGGCTCTTCCATCATCAATACAAGATATCTTGTGACATTGCAGAAGCTAATCAAAACAATGCCACAGTGAATGTGTGCCGTAATCAAAGCTAAAGGTGGTTCAATGAAATATAAGTGTGTGACCTTTTTTTTTGGTAGAAGTTGATTGTAATTGCTGACAGCTCTTCATAAGTAAATACAGGAGGCAGGTCTGCTTTCTACTGGGATTCAATGGAAGAAACAAATGTCTGGTTGAAAATACAAACGTGTTTTTATTCTGGTGAGAAATGCACAATAACATGTCTAATATATATTTTTTTTAACACTACAAAAGATTTTTTGTGCTCAGTTGCCTCTGAAAAATAATTACATTCAGAACCTCTGAATATAAATCTGCAGATTGGAGTCTGTTAAGAGTAACTAACAAAGCAGACCTGGAAGCAGCCGTGTTGTGTGATGTAAGTGATATGAAATTCTACTGCAAGGTATATGAAATGCAGCATGAGATCCAATTTTTCAGAACTTTATGAGACATATAAAAAATAATATAGCCTAATGATTTGCAGATGCTGAATTGGATTTTTCTTTCTTTATTCCATGTCAGAGAGGTCTGGACTCCAAAGTCTCCCTCAGGATTTGTGTGTGGCCCCCTTGATGTGATTATTGTTTGTCGGCAATGTCCCATACAGAAATGGTCCTCCAATGAAGATAAATAGGCCATTTTATTTTTCATTACTGAACTGGATTTGGAGATGAGGTATTCCATTCTCTATTTTTTATTTATGCTGCTAGATGTCAGTAAATCCTACATGCTGCACCTTTAAGTTACATGCATTGGGATTTGCAGACATTATAGATACCCATACCTAATCGTGGAACTAGTGGAGCTGTGAATAATCAGACACACGGGCATAAAGCTGAACATTGCCTCACATATCCCACCTGATGCCAGCATTTACATCATGTAGACCTCACTGATGCACTTGTCGACCTGCAAAGCAGCCTTTAACACCTGTGTATAACTCACTGTGATGTTTACATAAGCTGTGTTTATCTGCTTTTCAGAAGCTTTTCTACCCCTCAAAGTGACACTGAGTTAATTAAATGCAGCTCGAAACATATGCAAAGGCACAAATATGTTGATTTCATAATATTCTCTTTGTAAATCTTGAAGTAGTAGATGATGCTGTAGGGACCTTGAAGGCATCTTCAGCCCATATCCTTTGAACCTTGGGCATCAGCCAAAGACTTTTTTTTAGAGGGCAAGGAAATATCAGTCACTGAGGTCTGTGGGTTATGAAACCCTTGTGAGCACAGTCCAGCAAAGCATGTGGTGTCACAGCCTTCGCAAGGCTCTCTATCTCTTTGATTATATCAAGTCCCTGCTCAGCGTGTTCTAAGCCGTTCTCCAAAAGATTGATTATCTTGTAAATATTATTAATTGGCCTATTGAATTGGAAACGGATGAAAAAGCAAGCTAAAACAGACACAACTAGGTTTTAAAAAAGGTTCTGGGAGCTGCTGTTTAGCATCTTCAATGAGAAATCTAAGAAGATATAAAAGAAAATTGCCTTTTTTTTATCACCACAAATAATAACAACATGAAGTTTAATAAAAGTAGATTTATATTACAATTGCCTTCCGTTTTGAATGGCTTATTGAGAAAATTAGACCACAAGTTGCATATTTAGGTCTTTTAAGCATTTTGCATGCATATGTACCTAAATGTTGGATTGCGTCATTACATAAGTTCGCCATGTAAAATATCTGTTAAAGGCTGATAGGCTGCTATGTAAAAACGATTAAAAACATTTATTAATCGTCCTTGAAAACTTTTGGCGGTAGTAGCAGCAGTTGATAAGAATTTGCTGGCGTAAGGGATAATGTTTCAGAAATGTTTTTTCTGAAGTCACGTTGCCTTACAACATGAAAGCGACCAATGGTTTAAGAGGCACGTAGCCCCCTCCGCTATAAAGTGGGCTGTGAGATGAGGCGCCTTCCTTCACAAGCACACTGAGAGGTGGAACCTGCGCTGCTGTGTGATTTCACTCATAATTCCTTTGGACAATGCTGCGAGTAAGATGTCTGAGAGGAGGTAGCAGGGGGGCCGAGGCTGCCCATCTGATCGGAGCCATGGTTGGTATTGTGATGGTTTCATGATTTACTTGTTTATTTTATCCACATCATTTCTTTTTATTTAATTCATTTTTGGTTTTTTGGTTTTTTTTTTTTAAAAAGAAGAAAAAAAAGCACACGCCAGTCAACGCGAATAAAGACATTTTGTTCGACTTTTTTTTTTCATTAGGCTACATCTGATTAAGTCGAGATCAGTTTAACTGATTTAGCCTACTGATTGTTTGATTATAACAAAAATAAAAGAAAGAAAGACAGACAAAAAAATCCAACATGATCGACTGTGGGCAGAGAAGGGGGACAAAATATTCCTTAACCACCCCGATCAACTCAAAGGACGCTCATTCAAATGACTGATCGGATTTTCCAATCTGTAGCCTACAGTTTTTTTTTCCTTTTGGTCCCTGAGTGACAACGAACAGCTGTTCGGCACAGATGCGCTCTCAAACTCAGTGACATTGGAGCTGGTCCTGAGCCAGCAAAGGCCTCACTGTAAGGGCTATCTGGGGAGATAAGGATTCTTAACACGTGTACTTTGGCACCAAACCATCTACCACAATGAAGGCATTTTTCATTGAAGTCTGAGGACGTTGTGTGTGTCTTATCTTTTTCCACTAGTTTTTTTGTATGTCAGCTTCAAACCATGTGATCTTATTTAATTACATCACCTTTAAAATGTTTGGGGTTTTTTTTTTTTTTGGGGGGGGGGGGGTGCACTAGAATAGAAATAGAAGCTTTTGTTACTTTGTGTGCTCTCCATTCTTGATTAAAAAATGTCTATCAAATCAGAAAAGTTGGCTTATTTTACTTTATTTTTTGTCTTATATTTCACTCTACCCACAGCACAAAACTGATCCATTTCCTCCCTCCTCAGCTTGGCCGGTCACTCACTGGCTGGGTGCAGAGGGCCTTTGAGAGCACGAGTGCAGCTGTTGCACAGCCGCAGCGTGCAGCTGAAGAGGAGCATGTTACTGAGCCTGTTCAGCAGGAATGTCCTGTCTGCAGCTACAATGAATGGGACCCCCTTGAGGAGGTGATTGTGGGTCGAGCTGAAAATGCCCAAGTGCCTCCCTTCTCTGTGGAAGTGAAAGTAAGCTTGTCAGGTTGATTCATCTGAAGGAAAATGCTCATATGGTAGAGATTTTAATAGCATGATGTCATGTTATAAACACCTCAACAGGCAAACACATATGAGAAGTATTGGCCCTTCTACCAGAAGCATGGGGGCCAGTCTTTTCCTGCGGACCACTTGAAAAAAGCTGTTTCTGAAATTGAAGAAATGTGCAATATTCTGCGTCATGAAGGTGTCAATGTGAGGAGGCCAGAACCCATCAACTGGTCCTTAGAGTACAAAACTCCAGACTTCACCTCAACAGGTAAAAAACATCCCGTGAGGCAGGGTTTAACATTTGCAAGAGATTCAATAGTCTTTTTTTCCCCAGTATTATATTTCTTCTTTGTGAAAAAAACTGATTTTGCATTGCTGAATGTGTTATAGGGATGTATGCTGCCATGCCAAGAGACATCCTCATGGTTGTGGGAAATGAAATAATTGAGGCTCCAATGGCCTGGAGGGCTCGTTTCTTTGAATACCGTGCCTACAGGCCTTTGATCAAGGAGTACTTCAGAAAAGGTGCCAAATGGACCACTGCTCCTAAACCCACCATGGCTGATGATCTGTATGATCAGGTGAGGTTTTCCTACAGCCAGCTGGTAAATGTCTATATAGCCTCATGTCTATGAAGACTTGCTTTTTCTTTTTAAATCTTTTTCTTTTTAAATCTAAAACTGGCATTTAACCCTTTAAAGCCAAGCCTGAACAAAACTTGGGACAAAAGTCATTTTTTTAAAAATCAGAAGTTTTTATTTGGCCCTTTAACAAGATGTGGGAACAAATTAACCAATTTTTTTGTGTTATATTTACCATTTATTACCGTGTGACATGTCAAAATTATTGTAGTGTAGTCTTATGCTTCCTTCTATCCATTAGGGGGCATAAAACAAGTATCATATTGTATACTGCAGGTATCAAATAAGATACATTTGGCTTTATAGGGTTAAATGCCTCATTTAGGTTATTCATATCACCCCTGAACCCTTTGACCATTACCGTTTATTACTCTTGTATGTGAATTGCTTTATTGCTTAAGAGCAAATCCTTTTTTCCCCCCTTCTTGTATCATTAAGGACTACCCCATCCGAACCGTGGAGGACAGGCACAAGCTGGCTGCCCAGGGGAAGTTTGTAACCACAGAACATGAGCCCTGCTTTGATGCTGCTGACTTTATTCGAGCTGGAAGAGATCTTTTTGTCCAGAGGAGTCAGGTATGATGCATGTCTCTTATCTAGTTTAGAGGGTGATATCTATTGATAAAACGTCAGTCGCATGCAGAGCAACATGCAGAGCAACAGATTAGATAAAACAATATTTGTTTAATCACTACACTTGTCGATAAAATGAATAAATAAAAGAGATGCCCTTAAAAGATTAAGGATTTGCATCTGAACATACAACCTGGATAAGTGCCTCATATCTCTTACTGTACACTGTTCTGTTCCAGGTTACAAATTACATGGGAATTGAGTGGATGCGTCGTCATCTGGCTCCAGATTACAAGGTCCACATAATCTCTTTCAAAGACCCGAATCCCATGCACATCGATGCCACATTTAACATCATCGGTCCAGGGCTGGTACTGTCAAACCCGGATCGCCCTTGTCGCCAGGTACTGTCAACCAGGGATCCTCACTTCTCACAGTGAGCTGTGCTGCCCTCTTGTGGAGTTAAATAAACACCACAACATAGCGCTCCATGTTTACATCTGCTCTTTGTGTTTTATCCTAGGTCGACATGTTCAAGAAGGCTGGTTGGACTGTTGTGAAACCTCCAACACCTCTGATTCCTGATGGTGGGTATTTACATTAAAAGCTTATTTTATATGAAAAATGGATTTTTGGAATTTATACTCAAAGGAAGTCACTTTCTGCGCAGACCACCCACTGTGGATGTCCTCCAAATGGCTGTCTATGAATGTCCTGATGTTGGATGAGAAACGTGTCATGGTTGATGCCAATGAAGCCACCATTCAGAAAATGTTTGAGAACCTCGGTGGGTGGAAATTTTCAAGTCATTCCAGCTTTTTATGTTTGACTTTAAGGCATTATGATCACCACGGTAATCTACAAAAATATGCTGTCTTATATTGTGTAAATTTGCCTTTTGTACAGGTATCAAAACCGTAAAGGTGAACATTCGTCATGCCAACTCCCTGGGTGGTGGCTTCCATTGCTGGACAACTGATGTGCGCCGCCGTGGTACCCTCCAGTCCTACTTCCACTAGCCTTGCCAGAAATAGGCAGTTTTTATTGAGCTTTAAAAACTAAATCCTCAGTCCGGAATCTTTATTGTTAATCGCTGAGCAATGTGAAGACATAAGAAGGGTTAGAAAGAAAAAAAAATCAGTTGTGTGCCAATTTCAAACCCTTTCTTCAGAAATATGACTATTTCAAATGTGGGATTCTTCAAACCTGTGTGGGTATTTTATGTCAGCCTTTTTCCGGACTGTGCCTTCGTGTCTTAAATGAAGATTTATGAATGATTTTGATTTGACATCGTTGTACATGAGAGTGCCTTTGCAGAAACCTTAATTAATGATTAAATGACACATACATGCTCGATTACCAACACGTAATTTTCACCTTATGTTTATGGCTAATGCATCTAAAAGCCAAAGCTTTGAGGACAAGGTACAATTTGGTATGTGAATGTCATCAACTATAGGGCACAGGAGGTGTGAAGCTACCTCCTCAGGGGGCTTTTCAATATACTGACTTCTGCCTCCTTGCATCCTTTCTCCTCCTATAATCTGGAGGTTGCTCCTACTACACTATCATGGAGGATCTTCCAGTGTTGTAAAAGCAGATTGGAAGTCCAGAAGAGCTGGAAGAGAGTAGAAGTATCCTTCCTTTCCATCTCTGAGAGAAATACACATGTAGAAAGCAAGAAGGCATGTTGATATAATGAAAAGCACCCTTCTAAACCACAATTTTTTTTCCAAAAAAAAGTATTATTTAAGGGTATGTCTTAAGTGTTTATGTAGGTCATAGAACAATTTCAACTTCGTATCTCTACTTTATTCTTTTGTTGAGGTTTCAAGTGATTGAACAGAAAAAGTTCTACTTTTGTTTTTACAACTCTTTATTGGATTTCCCAGCAATTAGTGTTTTTATATATTACCTGAAAATGAGGTCCATATCAGATGTTGTATACCTTTTAGCCTCTGCTGTTTTCATGTTGCAAATCTGGGCCAGTTACATGCTACCAGTCACACTCACTGAACAAGTTGGTTGCTTTTGAGTGGAAAGCAAAAAAAAAAAAAAAAAAAAAACGCTCTATGAATGAAAGAAGTTTTGATGTGGAGATTTCTGTTTTATAATTCCTTTGCTGCCTGTAGAGTGGGATGTAAGATGTAACTGCTTTGAATTATTTTTGGAACAATGAATTCAAGGAAAGTTGTGGGTCAACAGAGGAATGCATGAGATGTTTTGTATGCAATGCCATTAAATGTAATTAAAAAAGATTTGTGATTCTCTTTTTTTGGGGGGGGTTACTATTTGGTCACAGCTGCACAATAGTTCTCACTGTCCACCCACAGCAAATAGGCTCCTATTTTGAACCTCAGCTGAAGTCTTTCTGTGTGTAGTTGCCATGTTCTACCTGTGCATGCATGGGGTCTCTCCAGGTCTTCCTCTCACAGTCCAAAAGCATGCATGTTAGGTTAATTAGGGTTTCTAAATTCCCCTTAGGTATGAGCATGAGACGTTGTTTGTCTCTCTATGTAGGCTCTGGGATGGATTTGGCAGCATGTTCAGGGCTTACCCTGCTCTCACCTGATAGCAGCTGGGATATGCTCCAGCCCTCCTTTGACTGCAATGGAATAAGTGGGTATAGAAAATGGATGGATTGATCGAATATCTATACTTATGATTAATAACAGTGGTGTTGGAAGAGGACTTGAAATATTTTACATGACTATCTTAATGTTTAAAGATTTACTAGCGTGAATTGGTTTCTGAATATGATAATCTGATCTGCAGTGTAAAAATATTTTAAGTGGTAAGCAATTTTTGATTTGAAGAGATTATTTGAGTGAACTTAAACTGTACCTGAAAAAAGTTTTCCAGATTCTGTTAAAATATCATTAATGGGCAATTACAGTCTCTTACAATGTTAATGTACAAAAGTAATTATGCAAACCTGTTTCCAAAAGAGTTGCAATGCTGTGAAAAATTATAGTTTTTTTGTTTTACATAATCAGAATTCTACATTTAGTTGAAAGTAGTACAAAAAAAGGGAAAAAAACAAAAAACTTCATCCATGATGAATGACTTGTGCAGATTTTGACATAACATGCTGAAGGCCAGCATACAACAGCATGGGTCTAGTAACACAGCCGTGCACTAAACAAGCTGCCTGCAGCCCAGACCTTTAAATTCATCATATATCTGGTGAAAATTAAACAAAAAGTAGGACAACAGAGGCTCTAGGCTGTTAAAATCATACTGAGAAGGAATAGGAAAAAGAAAAAAATATCTCTCCTAATTATAGCAGTTTCTTTTTCCTGTTCCAGTCATTTACAAAGTGTAAAAGTAAAAGGTGACGCAACACAGTCGTGCATGCACCCCGGTTCCTGCTCTTTTCGAATGTGCTTGTGGAATCCAATCCAAACTGAGCATGCAATACTTAAAAGTTTTAAGATTTAATGTGTTTTCTAATGTTTTCTAATACTTAATAATCCAAATCATTGCATTCTGTGCTTTATATTTTACAGTGAAATCTATTTTGGAAACAGAGTTGAAAATTTTGGGTAAAAAAAAATTACTCTAAAGAGTGTATTTATAGCTATGGGTGTCCATCTATACATACATTTTTTGTTCCACTTAATCTAGTTCAGGGATGCGGGGGGGGGGAGGGGTGAGCCTATCCCTGCTGCTTCAAAGAAATGTAATAGATTAAAAAGTACCAAAAAAAAAGCCTAAATAAAAATAAAGTAAACCTGTCAATTCAGAGGCTAAAGTCATATATTAAAATAAAGTGATGCACTTGATTAAATGAAAAAAAAAGGTTTTAGATAGATGAGACCAAAGTGGAGATATCTCACAATAGGACACAGCACCACATTTAGTAAAAAACCAAATGCAGCAAATCAGTACAAAAACCTCATGCCAGCTCTGGGGTTGATGATTTGGGCTTGTTTTGGAGCCACAGGACTTGGACACTTTGTAGTCACTGAGTCAGCCACAATCTCTTCTGTAAGCAAAAGTATTCCAGAGTCAAATATGATGTAATTTACCTGATTGCTAAAGCTTAGCTGAAACTGGATCATGCAACAGAAACAAACAATCCTAAGCACAGCAACAAATCAACAACCTGATGACTGATGAAGGAAAGATTCAGTGATGCAATGATCCAGTCCAAGTCCACACCTCAATTTGTTTGAAATACTATAGCAGCGCCTCAAGAGAGCTGTGCACAAATGAGTTCCTGCAAGCCTCAATGAACTGAAACTACGAGGAACTGAAGAGTGGCCAAAATTCCTTCACAACAATGTGAAAGGTGTATACCCACTAACAGAAAACCATTACTTTAAGTTATTGTTGTTAAAGATGGTCCTACAAGCTATTGGGTCATTGGTTGAAGATTTTTCACACTTCTGCATTTTGGA
The DNA here is from genome assembly GCA_028567055.1 of Leptatherina wallacei. Lineage (NCBI taxonomy): Eukaryota > Metazoa > Chordata > Actinopteri > Atheriniformes > Atherinidae > Leptatherina > Leptatherina wallacei. Next base: position 10,536,058 of record JAOXYM010000001.1, read on the forward strand.
GTTTTTTTGGTAAAAAACATAATCGGGCAGTGTAATATGCCATGTGCTGAGGTTGCGATGACTAGATGATGAAACTTGAGGATTGAAGAATCTTCTTTTTCACATGACTGTATTTCTATTTTAAATGAAGTATAAGAAAGCATGACATGGAAAAACCTTAGAAACTTAACAGTCATTTAGTGCAGCAGTGGAGTCACATCCCACTGCTAATGTAACATGGTCAGGTGAATAAAGTAGGCCATTGTGGATAACACTAACCTGTGAACCTGAGACCCATTTACCTGTTTGATAAATGGCACCAGTGTTTGAACTGAATGTGCTACCGCATTTACTGTCGCACCTTTATGTCTGTAAACATTAACCAGGATGATGTGTCAAAAGAAGAAATGTTCTATCATTTATAATTATGTAAACCTTGCTAAAAATAGAAAGGGTGACATAATGAAAATGCAATCTAGTCATGATAATGACTGCTTTATGTCCTGTGGTTGAATTTGAAGATACTATTAATGTCATTGTGTGATTCTGTGATTAATTCCCTGAAATTGAGTGTGTTACCTTCTTTAAACTTGAACTTTGAAGTTCTCCCATCTCATTAGTGGGGTGTTGGTTGATTTACTGAGCTTTCACGATGTTTCCACTGCTTTATGCAAACATATCGCAACACTCTTTGTTCCTCATGGTGGATGACATCATCACCTTAAAGAGGCCATACTATAATCATTTGCTAGTTCATTATTTCATTTTGAGTTCAATGTTGAAAACAAAATTATTTTTCTACTGCTGTACAATGGTGCTGCATCCTTTGGCAATATTTTAAATTGCTGTTAGGGCAATGTGTGCTGGGAAACACTTTGGATGGGGATCCAAGATCACAGCTTTTGTAATGATATTCTTATCAGCTATATATGTCCACATCTACAATATTGACAGAGCAACAAAGGCTACATATCAGCATATAAAAGTACGAGGTAGAAACTCTTATCAGTACACAATGGAAAAGTTGATTTCTCTGCCAATTTAACGAAATATCTAGTTTTGAATAAATATTAAACTTAACTTAAACAGACAATAATTTTCTGATTAAAACCTTTTGCACCACAAAATGTGATGGATTCAGTCAGTGTTTTATTAATTCATTTATTATCTTTTACATAGCTGCTGCAGCTGCAAAAGCTAGTTAAGATCTTCTTTAACACACATTTTGCTGTTGTATACACGCATAAATGTATCTATTGACTATTTCTATAAGCACTTCTTACTAGGTACTGTAGCTGGCTGAGCAATCAAAGCAATAAAGTCAGGAGCAAATGTTGCAAAGCATTTGCGTTGTCACATGCAGCCCCTCTAGGACATGTCTGAACAATTTTTAGGGCTGCATTTCATTTATGCAAAAGAGTTCATGTCACATATTTGCATAATGCCTGTCAAATGGCAGGCTGGTAAATTTAAAACAATGAGCAACTGATTCATATTCACATTTCATCAATGACCAACAAAGCATAAAACATTGCATTTTTAAAACATGAAAGTAAAATAATCAACACTGACTATAAAACTTTCAAGTAAGCAACTTTAATTTGTGAGAAACTACTTGATAAATGTGTTTTAAAAGTTGTCTTTTTGGCAACAGAGCTTGAATGAACAATTTCTTCAATTAACTGATTGATCTTTCTCAGAATCTGCAGTGCCAGCATTTGATTGAGAGGTACCACAGCAGCTTGTAGTAAAACAATCAAGATCAAACATAATAAAACGATAAAAGGCAGTTCAAATTACAGTTAAAAATATGGACGACCATTCAAACAGACTAATCGTCAAAGGCAGCGCAAAACAGGTGGATCTGTAGTCTGCCTTTGAAGGCTATCAGGAAGTCTGACATCCTGATTGATTTAGGCAGCTGATTCCACAGCCGTGGCCCCAGGGCAGAGAAAGTCTACCCATGGTAGACAGCCTGGTGGGGAACAGTGAAGAGGTTCTGACTGCCAGACCTGAGTGACCGAGATGAGGCTAGTGGAGTGAGAAGGTCCTGGAGGTAGAATGGGCCAGAATGGTTTATGGCCTTAAATACCAGCAGGCGGCACTTGAAGGCTATTCGCTGGTTAACAGGGAGCCAGTGGAGGGAGTGGGGAACTGGGGTGATGGGGGGAGATTTCCGGGTTCTGGTAAGGACACAAGCAGCGCAGTTCTGGACATATTGTAATCTCTGGATGGTTTTGGAGGGGAGTCCAGCCAGCAGGGAGTTACAGTAGTCAAGGCGAGATGTGATGAAAGCATGGACCAGTTTTTCAGCATCTGGTTGGGTGAGTGATGGTTTGAGTCTGGAGATGTTCTTCAGGTGGAAGAAGGAGGTTTGACAAACATCTTTGATGTGAGCAGTAAAGGAGAGGGATGAATCAAACTTGACACCAATGCTAGTGACAAGTGAGGACAGGGGAATGGAGTGGTTGCTGATGGTGATGTGGGTCATGGCAGCTTGTTTGGTCTGGTGGGGGGTACCAATAAGGATGGGCTCGGTCTTACTGTCATTTAACTGGAGGGAGTTTTGACTCATCCAGTAACGGATGTCGTCGACTAGTGCCCCGGGAAAGAGCGGGTTGGATGTCAGGGGAGGTTTGGAGGTAGATTTGAGTGTCATCGGCGTATGAATGGAAACATGTCATTTGGCATGCATGCTGCCAACTTGACTGCTTCCCTTTGTCACACTGTAGCTTTCAAGCTCTGCAGGGTGACTATGCCCTGGCTACAGATGTGATAGAGCCTGTAGCTGCTTATTACAGCAACAAATCACATCCAGTATCACACTCTGGACTAAAGGTGGCTTGCCATGTGCAGGACAGGGTTCACTAGAAGCCAAGTTGCTTCTGTTTACAGCTTTTCAGTTGTGAACCATTTGTGTCCATGTAGTCTTGTGTAGATGGATTGCTGTTTGTACAGCTGCCTAATTGTGCAATAGTGCAGCTGCCTCAGCAACTGTTTTTAAACAGAAGAATTGATCAGGATCTGGTAATGATCAGGCTTCAGTGCAAGCAGGAACACAACAGTCAACCCCACGGTTTGTCTTGACGTTTAGGGACATTATAGCTCAAACTGAGGCCAGAATTGGAAGCAAAACCAGCAACAACAACAAAACAGGATAATTCAACCAAAACATTGAATCAGAATCATCTAATATAAACCAGGTCAAGATAAGAGCAGTGAGAAGACACAATTTAACGTATCATGCAATAAGCAAGTGGTAAATGTGCCTGCAAACAGCCAAGTTCCCATTAATTCTGAGCTCTGTTAGAGCTTGTTCATGTACATAGGGTTCTGACTTGCAGAGTAAAGTTAAACGTACTTAAAACAGCAGATTAAACCATCAGAAAAAGGCTGGAGACTTCCCTGTTCTCCTTTTCACCTGAATGTAAAGGTACAATGTGTAAGAATCACTGACATCTAGTGGTAAAAATGGGAAAACAAATGATTTTAAATGCCTTAATATCTGAATTTCTTTCCCCTGCGCCTGTTAATATCACAATGTCTCATTGTATTGTAGAGTTTAAAAATGTGACTGCATTTGTCCTGGCAGAAACATATGAATGTTTGCAAAATTAACTTGGTAATGTGGCGATTTTTATTCAAAAGCATTGTTGACATTTTAGAAAAAGAAAAGACAACCATTCGGTTATAGTCCTTAACAGAGGCAATGTCTGATCACAATTCCTTAAAAAGTTGCAATAAGTTAACTTAAATTACAATTCATGAAAATAAAGCATATATTCAGTGAAGTGTCATCGACCCACAACAGAAGATGAATATTTTTAACTGCGTCAATAGAAAATTGCACACATGCTCTGATTTAATGCTTTAAGCAAAGTCTTTTTTGTGTCATGTCAGTTAAATGACATGAAATAAATTAGATTTGGTGTTGGATCATGTCCAGGAACTACACACTGAAGCAAGATACTGTTAGTACAATCTGTACAGACAATACATGATAAAGCAGCATGGCCAAAGTTCAGAAAAAAATTTGTTTAGGTTTTATTCAGTGTTGTGTCTGGGTATGCTGTGAGACATAGCCCGAGTACTGTTCCAAAAACCTCAACTGTACAACTGTAGACACGAGCTGCAACAGTGCTTCTTTTTTTCTTCTTCTTTTTATAACACACAAAATACAAAGTTTTATTTCCATGAAAGTGGAGATTATTAAGACATCTTTTACTTTAGATACATACATATAAATTATATTTTACGGATCATCAACATTATATAATGGCAAATGTAAAGAGATTCTATCCTTTAATTATTCTTACTGTTTATGTTCAGTTCAGACAGAGGCTGAAGTTTTATGGCCAGGTTATTCCTCTGGCGCCCCCTGGTGGACATATTTGATAAAGCACTATATCAGGCTTCTCACTGAGCATTCGCCTGCTGACAAACTTTAGTAAAAAGCAAACAAATCTGTTTAAATCCACAACAACAAACAAACTAAAAAAAACACAGGACATTCTTTATCATATAAAAGCATTTATATTTGCCACAATTTTCACTGCATTGAAGAACCCTGTGTTTTTGTGACCTTATAACCCACATGTGTCAAAGCCTGGTCCTCGAGGGCCGCTGTCCTGCAGGATTTCAATATTTCCTTCTTCAACACACCTGACTCAAAT
>JAOXYM010000001.1:10574514-10589485 GCA_028567055.1 Leptatherina wallacei
TGTGTGTGTTTGTTTGTGTGTAGGAGCAGTCTGGCTGTATGAGTTACACAACCTCAGCTGCTGTTGGATTGGTTGTGGCGGTGTCAGTCAGCGAGAGAAGTCTCCCAGGATGGAGACAGAGTGCTGTGCAATGCTCTTGCAAGGCTGCAGCTCGCTGGAGGCTTTGTGGCCGAACTCCATACGTCATGGACCTGACCTCAACTAGTTTACTAACACACAGTATCACAGCAGAGATGTCATGTGTGTGTGTATGTATGTGTATATATATATATATATATATATATAATTATATGGTGTTTGCTTCCATATGACCACAATTTGTGACTTTTACGTGGCTTTAATCTACAAAATGAATATTTTGTGGCACCTCTACAAGAAAAAGCTGAGTTATGTGCTCTGAGATGTGGTTGGAAAAATTAAGATCAATGATGATAATGTGAAAATGTCTTGGAGGAGAATGGATTTTTACCTTATCCATATAGGTTAAGTAGCATTATTTATCTCCACACACTACCATGTGCTGACTCTCCAGCACACATGAGGCTATCATGCGACCAGATCCACGTGTCTGTTAAAGATCAGATGATCACAAAGCATCAGCTTGTAGCCATCCTGATTCCATACTCCTTGCTTGTGGACAACTACAACAAACAGACTAGTGTCATGATGACGTCAATTTGGCTACAACCGAAGGCTAATCAGCTTTTTTTTTCTCCCTCTGTTGTTTCATGGAGCTTTCTAAAGGCTTACAATTTAGCAAGAAGTGATTTACTGCAGCCCAGCACGCTCTGAAATTCCTCTCTGTATTCCCCCTCACATGTGTAGATTGTTTACGGAGAAGAGGAATTCTAGAGGGATGGCGGCCCGCAAGGGTCTTCGTTGCTATGGTTACTAACCCCTGAGCTGGGTTCCATTTAGCAGGAAGGAAGCTAAATTATTTGCAGACAGAAAAGAGTAAGCTTGTGACAGAGAAGTGTAATGAGTTAGAGACCTGTCTGTGTTAAATACCTTTTATTTAATTGTCACTCAGCTGTACAGTGGTATTAAAAGTCAGACTAACTTTTGTTTCTGGCATTAATTGTGCTCATTCAGTCAGTGATGTAAGTAAAAGGCATCTGTAATCTAGTGAGCATAACTGTCAAATGTATTGATGCCAATATAATGATTTTAAGTTTATAGATTAAGTGATAAAATGTTATCAAAATTGATGCATGAAATGTTTAAAGAACATTTTGCTCTTTCGCTAATAAACATACTATATTGTTTTGGTTTTTATATCTATCACTAAATCTACCACAACATTAAAACCACCTGCTACTTGTTATTTAGGTTCACCATGTGCCAACCTGACAACCCTGACCCCTCAGGGGATGGTCATGTGACCTTTTGGGGTGTCCTGTGGCATCTGACAGAGAAAACCAGCCAATGACTCCTTTGTGTCTGGTGGGCTGTGAAGTGGGACCTCAGTGAATCTGATTTGTTCTGGTGCATCCCTCACATGCTTGATCAGATTCAGATCTGGGGAGTTAAGAGATGAGGTCAACACTTTGGGCTCTTTGATGTGTCTTTAAAGTGTATTTATTTTGCTTTCAGGGGGCTTATTGTCTTGCTGAGGGAGGTCGGTCACTGTCCTCGGTGTGTGGGGTGTTTGGGTGCATTAATGTTTTAGTGGATGATACAGTTCAAAGTAACATCCATAACTTGAAAGGCAGGGCCTAAAATGTCTCACCAGAATATTGCATAAATTTAGTAAAATGTTCAGCAATGACTCATTTCACCTGTTTGTGGGTTTGATGTTATGGCTGACTGGTGAAGACTGCAATGATGAAAACTGTGGATTTTTGCCAGGAACAAAAGCATCATAATTTATAGTGTGATCATATGTTTTGCATGAAAAATCATAATTTGTTCCACCAAGAGGGTGGTGTGATGGATTCTCTTTGTTTGAATGTTAGCAGGGTAACGCAAAATGTTCTGGATGGATTTGCATGGACATTTTATGAGAGGTAGCGCAGAATCCAACTTAGAGGTTGAATGTTGATCTGGATCCAGGATATTGTCTTTTTCTACTTACCCTTAGAGAAGATTTGGAATTTCTGTTCATTTTAGAAACTCTAATAATCTTTACCTGCAAAAGAAATACCCTAACATGATATTCACTTCCCTATCTAGTGTAGTGTATTATAAAGTACAAAAAAACTGAAACACACACAAGTACTTCTTTTATTTATATGTCCATTATTTGAGAAAATGAACTTAGTTCCGTCCATGAATCCCTCATGTTCTGCTTTTCAGCTCATACGTGTCATCCTGTGATTGGATGTGAATGTGATTTTAAACTGATGACGTATCCGAAAATGATCAGGAACTGGACATATGTACAAAATCTTTTACAGCCTGTTTGTAACACATGGTTTAATAGGAAGGATTTTTACCAGCTCTATGTTTGTAGTTGGTATTAAAAATACTTTCTGGCAGCAGCAACCTTCTCAAAACCCAAAATAGTTCAAATATGTTCATGAAAAGTGTTTCTGGGATCTAAACAACTCTAAACATAAGTTACATAACTTTGTAGGTTAATAAAGGTAAATTTCTTTATCTGTATATTAGTAGAAAACTGATGTAATGTAGGTTTTTTGATATGTGGTGAGAGTGATTTAAAAATGTTACTAAAATTAATATTTTTATTCTACTTTGTGGGATTTAATCATATAAGAGAAAAATCTTTTTTTTTCTTTTTCTTTTTTTTAAAAGGCTTATTTGCATTTGGTTGTACTATAACACGAACAGCAGTGAGGTTTGCCAGGATCCCAATAGGGTCAAATATTGAATAGATGAATCAGAATAATGCAGTATTTCTTTTTCTAATCCTTGTATTCTTCTTATCTTTCAGACCACATTAACAGAGGTGCAATTTGGACCAATGAAGTTATTTAAAGACCCACTTCAGGTATTGTAAAACATGAGTTACATGGATGCATTAAGGGTTTCTGCGTAACAACAGGGGGGTGCGTCAGTGCATTGTTCCTGTCCATATCATTTGGAGGCTTTTAGCTGAACCTTAGTGCAAAACTCATGTGAATATTTTGTTGGATTAATGTATCAGATAAGCTTCTGTTTCTCAAAGATGCCACACCTCCAAAAAACTGACAAAAAAAAAGTCCACATGCAAACATTCAAAGAAGAAGAGGGAGGCACTACTGTTAATGGTCATATTGTGTGCAGTGCAGCCATGAGGTTGCCATGGAAACGAGGCCAAACATTTATGTCCAAGAACATACCATAATGAACAATGCAAGTTATGAAAGATCTGCACAGAGGATCACCAGTTTTGTCACTAGGCAGGACTTTCTGTGATGTTCAGTAATTCATTTCACAGTTTGTGCTCCTTCCTTTGGCATGTACCCCTGCTGTCGGGTGAAAAATTAAAAAAAGTATGCTCTTATGTTTTTTCTTTTTCTTTTTCAAAGGCATTTCGAAGAAAAAAAAACATAAGTTTATCTCTTTATTTCAAGTATGGGTTGCGGAGCTGAAAAATGAACTATATACTGTAATAAGTGCCTAATTCTGTCTTTCAAGCAACATGCCAAACATTTGCTGCTTCCAAATGTAAGAATGGGCTGCTTTTTCTTTGTCATGTGAACTGAACACTTTAGGGTTTGCACTGTTGGCCAGATGAAACAAAACACTGGAAGACGTCATCTTTGGCTTTTGCTTTTTTCTTTTTTTTTCCCCCCTCATTTCTTTTTTTCCATTTTTTACAGAAAAAAAAAAAAGAAATCAATCATGAAAATAGCTGTTGCACACCCCCCCCCAAAAAAAACAACAACCCATAACTCAACATTGGCAAAGAGAAAAGTGTAACATTAGAAGTCTTCTAACTTATTGCCTTGTACAGAGTAAGTAGACAGACTCTGCTACAGAGCCTGATGCGCTTCAGTGTGGCTGCAGTAGGAAAACGAGGTAGAGAGATATCCCCTTCCTGTTTTTGTCACTCACAGCTGATCTTGTCATGCCCTCCTCCTCTCTACTCCTCCTCTTTTCTCGCGCTTCACCCTATCTGGCCTGGCCCTTTCTGTTTTCAACAATGATGTTTTCTAGACGGAGTGATCAGACGCTGCCAAAATGCACTCTACCCCCTTCAAACTCTTTTCTTTTTTCCCCTCCCTCTTGCAGTCTGTCTCTCTGCCACTTTCACTGCCTTGTACATCTGTTTTTCTAGAGCATGAGACTTGTGTGTTTTCAGATTGCTTGATTTTTTTTTTATTCATTTTTTTCCCCCTCAGTTGCGACTGGGTGTGTTTTTAAAACTGAGCACAGCATATCTGTACAAGTCCCAGTACATACATCTGAAAAGTCCTTATCTCGGCCTATACTACCCTGTTCTTCCACCTCTGCGGGAATGTTGACTTTTCTACCAACATCCCAATGTGGAATTCTGATCTAATTCCCCGTGCGTACCGATCATAGCTGCAGGACTCAGAGGTGATGTATTTATGACCTGAACACTTAATGCTGCTTGTAGGGAAAATGTTCATACAGTATGTGGAATATGGTTTGCATTAGTAACACCTCTCTCAGACAGAAGGGCTCACTGCTGCCTCAGGCTGTGTTGTGGTGCTTAAATAAAGCCGCACCAATTGTCAGCTTGTATCAAAAAGACAACTGTCAAAAGTACTAGTTTTTGCAGTATTTTTCTTAAGAAAAAAAAAAAAAAGTTAAGTTCTTATGTCCTAATTCAACCTCACAGGTGCAATGCAAACTTAAATCTACAGAACAAGCTTCCTTTTCTTTACATTTGTCCTGCTTCCTGCCAACAGTTGGAGGTGACGTCTGTTTAAGAGAGTGACTCATGAATCTACTCTTAGTGCAGCACTGCTCATGGAGGCGGGCTTAAATCTCCTGTCCAGTATTTACGCAAGTAAGGGGGTTGTATGAAAGTATGGTGGCAGAGAGGGAGCGTGCTCTCAATGGCTGGTTTGACAGTAGCAGCAGCACTTTCAGTCAGGCTTGGCAGACTGCTGGGAGAGCTGCAGCCAGTCAAGGCCACCTCGACTAATTGTGTCATAGATCATGGCAGCGGACAATAAAATCTGTGACGCACATGAGTAAGAGCTGAGCCTGATCAATCTGGGCCTGTCCCCTTGAGGGCTTGAGATCACACTGTAGGCTGATTAGGACAACGGGCGCAAATGAGCATGAATGCAACAATAGAGACGGCTGTGATCTGTCGCTACAGTGAGGTGACAAAATCATGTTTTACTGTTGTTCTCTTAAGTTGTTTTTTTCCCTTTTTTTTCCCCACATTAGTCTTCTAACACAGGGTGGGGGCACATCATTTGTGATTAAATGTGTCAGTCTGCATCGTCACATCATGGCTTCATATTAGCTCAGTGGTTTTGTTCTGTTGTACGATGAATATTTGTTTTAAATGTTTTAAATGAAGTGAGCAAAACCGTCAAGAATAAACAAGTTATATGTTTTCAGTTTTCTTTGCATGTCATTTTAAATAATCATTTTGGGTTCATTGATTGATCCACTTGATGTAGTTTAGTACAGTTTAAACTCATGTGATTCCCTCTTGGAAATGTAGTTTGTGCATCACTTTTCTCTGCAGGTCATTTTAAGAAACTGCATCTTTTAAGGCATTAATACTTTTGCATAGGACTAGTTTACATGGGAGATGTGGTTCAGTTTAAAATGAGTTTTCTGTCTTTCGGTCAGTACTTTTACGTGACCTTTGGAAACATTTTATTATTGTATTATTCCAACTAAAACTGGAATTTTAAAATTCATCTAAGCATGTTAGTCACACTGAAATTACACTGAACAGAATTTTTATGAAGTAAGACTAACTGTCCAGGGTCACAAGCATGTTTGCATGACATGAGAAACAAAAATGATTGTAATAGTCAGATCAAAACTACATCTTAAAAATGCATGCAAACTTTGTAAGTCAAACATAAATTTTACAAAATTGAATCTCTTAAATCTAGACTAGCACACCCAGATAATGCAGTTGGAGGCCAAACAACTCCTCCATGTGCTGTAAGTGCTCGGCTTGACTCGAATGGACTTGGGTCCTTCAGTCCACACATGCTCCAAATCTTCTTGCATCTGGAAGTAAATCAGCCAAATCCCCAATAACGTTGCACTCTTTCACATATTTTTGTCTCTGTTCAGACAGCAAAACCCATCAGAAAGTGACTTATTGAGACTCTATGTCAACTTGCAATCATTTAAAGCCACAATACTGAACTTTGGCAGATTGCTTTAGAACTCCTTGACAACAGCTAATTCTGCATCCGTCTCGCTTCCTGTCTCTTCTCTGAGCTCTCCCCAGTAAAATTCAGTCCGATTTTGACCTTTGTCTTACTTCTTGCTCTGTCGCTTTCTCTCTGTCTTTTCCTCCCATCCTCTGAAAATGTCCTGTTATGTTTGTTTGCTAAATCAGCCACAGTGCATTTCCAAAATGGCAGTGTGTTGATATCCAGTCGCAGGAGTGTGACGTAGTGCCATAAAGCAAAAGAAAGCTGGAACATGATGCCCTGGAACATGAAAAAAAACATTGTGAAGTACATTTTCTCTGCCTCGTGACACTGCAGGGCAACCAGGATTGCACATAATCTCTGTGCCATCAAAATGTGTAAAAAAAAAAAAACAAACAAAAAAAACAGATTTTAAGGTCTGAAAGTAACGTAGTGTTGCTTTAAAACATTTCAGTACCATTGCACTACTCTAATAAAATCTTGATTTTACAACCTGCAGCGTAATCAAACAAAACCACTTAAGGTATTTAAAGACAAACTCTGTGCAGTTAATAAGACTATATTTTTGCCCTGGACTTGTCTGGGACAAAAATGGCAGTTCAATTAAATGGTCTGGTTGAGCTTTAACTGTAGCTTGGCTCAACTGTGCATGTAACCATTCTGAATGTGGCCAGAAGTTGAAATTATCATTGACCTCAACTGGAAAAAGTCCTATACTTACAAGCAGAACCTCTTGTAGGGAAGTCGTACATACTTCGGTCAATAAATTGATTCTCCCCGTATATGTATAACGAGATTAGGGCAGCGGTTCAAATAAATGACCATATAAAGCTATGACTGCAGATCAATACGCTGCACTCGTAATGTATTGTTTTATTCACTCTTTATTCACATACAATCTCATTTTCAGTAAATACTCCACCTATGTTTGATAGCTGCTTTAAAAATTCTCCTGAATTTCAAATGTAGAGAAGTGTTATGTATTTTTATAGAAACTGCACTGTATTTGTACTGATTAGTTTTCTAATTGACATTGGTCGAAGTCCGTTAGAAATAAAGCAATGCAGTTGAAAAAACTATGCTTAGTCATCTCTCTTCTTGCAGGTACTTTTAGTTTTTGCCAAAGAGGATAGTCAGAGTAATGGCTTCTGCTGGGCTTGTGAGAAGGCCAACTACAGGTGCAGCATGGCGCGGACACCTGAGTCGGCTCTTGAATGCTTCATGGAGAAGCATCACGACCTTGTCATCATTGACCACAGACATTCCAGACACTTTGACGCTGAAGCACTATGCCGGTAAGGAAGCTCTGACAGCATCGATGCACCTTTAACTTCTCATGGCATATCTGAAATGATGTCACTTTATCCACATGACATTTCTGTTAGATAATCAAGTATCCCTTCATTCTTTCACTGATTGGAAACTGGATTTCACTTAACAAGACTGAATTGTCTAAAAGTTGATATTGTTAGGAATTTTTTTTTTGGTGGGGGCAGTTTCTGTGTGGGGAAGTTTGCCTTCATACAACCTCCACTTTGAGAAGCCAAAAACCAAACACTGTAGCCTTTTATTCATTACTTTTCAGCCACTGATCAAATTGTTGCTATTTCAACTGTTTGCATCACCTTTTTTTCCCCCAACTACTTGATTCATTTATCCACTAATTTTTACCATCCGTTTCTAGCAGCTGCCATTACTTTTAGCTCTGTAGTGTATACTTTTCCATTACATTTTGCAAACTTTTTGGTCTTGCCCTAGAACTTGTTTTCATGCACTCATTGTGGCAGGACCTTGGATATTAAGGCCTTAAAGCTGAGGTAAAATGTGAAAAATGGTGTCTAATCAAATTTTGATTTCTACTTTTCTAATTAGTTGAGCTTCCTTCGTCTTTCTTTGTGTCTTCTGGAAATTAGGGGATAATATAACTCCTGGTTTTGGATTGCTGACGCAGGGGATACAATTTAACTGAATTTGAATTCTGTTAGACTCTCATTTACGGCCAATAACATAATTCAGGCCAGATGATCTTGATAGGGACCGACGGTAACACTAGGTTTCATGTGTTACAGTACACTGGGCTATGCTTCTCCTTATGTCTGTGTGGGGATAAATGGCCGGCTCATTTTGGGCTCCCCAGCTTCCATTGCATGCTACCTAGTGGAGTCATGTCACTGAGAAATGAGCGGTGCTTGCCCATACCACTCTCTATCTTTAGCCTTGGCCCAAACCAAAAACACATTTACAAACATTCATTTGCCCTGCCCAGCGTGTATGTTAACCCTATTCATTTTGGCCAATCCATATGTTCAGTGTACACGCACAGGCTCCGATGGGGGAACTAAAGGGCCTTTATGGCCACTGGCTGGGGAAAACCACAGGCGGATGAGTGGCCCTGTACACTACATTCTTTCAGAGCCCTAGGCCTGCTCACAGAGCCCCACCACTGGGCTCTGCCTGCCTGGGAGAATCGGAGCGTGAAAAACTGAAAATACATTGATTTGATGCCATGGGCTTTTCCACGGGCCTGCTCACCGGCTAAATGGCTCTCTGTGTTTACATTCAGGTCAATTAGAGCGGTCAACTCTTCAGAAAACACTGTGATAGTCGCCGTTGTGAAAAGGTACACGCCTGCTTTCTCCTTTTCATTGAACTTTTTCTCACTTTTAGTTTTCTAAATCTTAGTTGTGATCTGTAGGCCTGCAGCTTGTCATATGTAGCAGCTCTCTGATGTTCTTTATACAAGCATTTGTCATGTGATACATCTGTTTTTACATACGTTCTATTTTTAAGGCCAGACAGAGAGGAAGCCTCTGTAATGCCGCTGATCAATGCCGGCTTTAATAGGGTGAGTAATGTGTGTTTTCTCTAGCCTGTATATGCATTTTTCTATTGATTATGATTTCTATTTTACCTGTTCATTATCCCTGAAAGACAAGAATCCAGTCTAAATCTTGTTATGGAAATAAGCGGATTAAGCTGACCTTGCATAAATCAGTGCTTGATTTGTCTTTGATTGACCTATGTTGCTCTGACCCTTAGAGATATGTGGAAAATGCCAATATGATGACTTGCTACAATGAGCTGCTACAGTTGGAGCATGGAGAAGTGCTAGCACAGTTCAAACTGAGGTGAGTTGTGCATATCGTTGCACAGTATAATGCTTTAAACCTCTTATACTGGAAGGTAGATATGAGAGAGGATGTTTAATGCCATTTTAATTTGATGCTTTTTATACCTGTCTTGAAAAATGATTAAATGCCCATATAAGAGCTTAACAGTACCGCATGTGTTAACAATGGTTCTCTTACTGTTGTCTCTCCACACACAGGGCTGGCAATGCCATTTTCACAGCGCTGGAACAAAGCCAAGACGCCATAGAGATCACTTCTGAAGATCAAGTTATTCAGGTCTTTTTTTTTTCTTTTTTTTTCTAAAATGTATTATACCCCCCCATCTAGAGGGGAGGATATGTTATTTTTTCTTCTATCAGTTTTTTTATTTTGTTGTTGCTGTTTCATTACTATTTAGAGAACATCAATCAACAGTGTCTGAATTCACTGTAGATGAGCATCTCCGGTGAAGTCTTACTACTCTTGTGTCCTCTCATTTTACAGTATGTGAATCCTGCCTATGAGTCCATTATGGGCTACCAACAAGGCGAGTTAATAGGGAAGGAAATAATAGAAGTGCCTAAAAGTGAGAAGAATAAGCCTGATCTCCTTGAAACAATAAACTCCTGTATACGGAAAGGAAAGGTAATGTGCTTTCAATAAATCATTCTGTCATATATAAGATACATCCCAATTCAAACACTACTTTTTTTTTTTTTACCCTTTTGATTATATAGTTTCAGCATACACAATGGTCTGCAAACATCTCAAGATACCCATCTTTTATTTACATGTTGCTTCCAAGGATCCAGATTTTCTTGTATTCTTTTAAAGTAGTCCTGAGTAACAGTTCTACAGAATTTCTGAAAAAGTTTTTCTTTTGTTGTTGTCGTCAGTTTTTTCCCTTATTTTCAGCTGTGTTCTTGTACCTGGGCAATGTGTTTTTGTTTGCACTGACCTATTAACATTCACAACACCAAACTCGAATGATAAACCAGTTTCTTATGTACACATGAAACAACTTGTCAATGAACCAATTTGAACTTGTTTATTTTGGCACTTTGTTACAAAAGTTACAACAAAAGTGCCAAAGCTAAAATAATTGAATAGAATAGTATTTTTCCAACAGTTAAAAAAATTTAGGAAACGGCAAGTAGAAGACAAAAGAAGTAGGAGGCTAAAAAAATGTGAAAGTGGGGTCCTTGAGAAACAGGTGGGAATCCAAAGACCTGAAACAGGACCTGAGAGATTCATCTGCACCATTAAGGTGAACCGATCTACTGTTCACTGAAGCGGCATCAGAAATTCAGAAATGATGTCCATTGAGGGGTGGACGTTAAGAAGTCACTCTTAAGAAAAGGAAATGGGGCCAAAAGCCTGGGGCATGCCAAATTACATGAGAACTGGACTGAAAATCAGTGGCAACAGGTCCAATGGACTGATGGATCTTCCCGAGAGCTCGAACCTCAACATTATTGAAGCAGTGTGAGATCATCTTGACAGATAACAGAGCGAAAGGCAGCCAACATCCAAATAAGAGCTTTGGCATGTTCCTCAAGAAGCCTGGAGAACTATTCTTGACGGCTACTTGAAGACATCATAAGAAAGTTTGTCTGAGAGGGTTCAAGCTTGTTAGTATTGTACAAACAATGCCTTAACTTTTTACATCATATTTAGATTTTTCTGTGCTTTTTTATTTTTCTTAGGGGTGGCTCAAAACTTTTGCACAGTCCAGCTGTATAGCTTTCACCAGACTCTTGCTTCACAATCAGATCAGTCCTATAAGCACCACGGATATCGGCTACAGCCTTTGTGTCTGTGCATGTGTGCTGTTGGTCTGCACCGCTGGCTATCCAGCAGCTCTGTTTCATGTGCCTGAAGAGCAGCGGTTGATGGCTGTACTGTAATCTTAGTACACAGAGAGCTAAGGTCAGCTCCAGACAGGCTAACAGCAGGAAGGGTCTTTTTAAGCTGCTAAAGCTGTCTGTAGGTGGGGGGGACATGAAACGAGTGCACTGGACTCCAGGAGCGCTCCCTTTAGCCATTAAAGCAAGTTGCCGCTCTCTGAAATACTCTGACCCACCCCGCCTCATCACCTGCAGCGCAAACACAGCCACACCACACACCCTTACTTAACATTGTACTATCTAGTGTTTATTTTCTTATGATAAATAGTTGAATTGATATTTCTGTACATTATCTTTTACCTTGGTTGTGTGTTGTTCTAGGAGTGGCAGGGGATTTATTATGCCAAAAAGAAGAACGGAGACAGCATTCAGCAAAATGTGAAGATCACACCTGTAATTGGACAGGGAGGGTAAGTTAAATCCTGGATCATGGAGTCTTCTCAGTTCAAATGACCTTTCCAGTATCTGAATATGTATTCCGTAATCCCTTTTTATAAATTTTTTTCTCTCGACTGATATGCTTTTGTTCGTTCACAGAAAAATCAGACACTATGTGTCTATCAACAGGCCTTTAAATGATAATAATAAGGTGAGATGTGTTTCCAGTTTTGTTTAAAAATGAATAATAAGTGATTTTTGGCTTGTAGGAATCAATTTGCTTTTCCCTTCTGTCCATGCAGAGTGATAAATCCAGTGAACGTGTGCAGGCAGAGTCTCAGACAGGTGAGATAAATCCATGATTCCTCCCGTTTCATCCCATAGTGCACCCACTGTGGCTGACCTCTTGGTCTTATCAGCACTGGTGGTGTAGGTCCTGTCTATGACATTATCATGTTAGATTTGCCACAATGTTTGATCATTTAAGGCCCAGAACTAAGTTACGTACATCTTTTTTAGGAAGCACAACATCCAGTTTTTGTGTCATCAGTGCAGATGTTTCAAATTGCCGGAGCTCTTGTTTGCAGATGATACATTTTTTGAAATGCACTAGAGATAGTCCTGTTTGGGAACCTTGGCTTTGTAAACTTAGAAACAATTCATGGAAGAAAGTCATTGTTCTTTAAATCATGACCCAGATTTTAAACGGCACACTAGCGGTGTCCATTCCTGCTTTATCTAGCTGAGAAATATCTGAAAAGAAATGATATCTCTCTTTTGTTGACATTAAAGAAGTTCCTTTGTTGTGTTGTGGTATCAGCTGTAAAGTCAACCCACAGCTGCAACACATTTCAAAATGCAGCATCTTGGTTTCTGACTAGCAAACGAAACGGGGATCATATCTCTGCTGTGTTTGCGTCACAAGCCCTCTGTTATTTGTTTATGAGGCTTTACATAATGTTCCAGCACAGTTTATTTCACACTATTATACAACACCCTTTCACTCCTCACTTTTTGATAAGAGACTCTATGGGTTGATTATGCTTCTGATGTTATGGCAGAACTCAAAAGTTTTTATTGAACAAGGTCATTTTCCATTTTTTTTCCATTTCCAAAATGGAAAATCACTGTCAGGCTTTCTTTTTGTACTGTGTGGTCATTCACAGTGAATCCTGTTTTTCATTTACAGTAGGTGTATATTTTCTTAAAACTAATTTATGGTTTTGTTACATCCAAGTGCATTTAAAGATGGAAAAAGTGATATTTTCCTGTTTTTCATTTTTAACAAAAACTTTAAGGATATACAAAACAGAACTGTCAGCCTACTCCTCTGAAAGCCTCAATTACAGTAAAATTTCCTTTAAACTACATTTCTCACAGAATGAATCATTCTAAGTTACATTTGTTCACAAATCTGAATTAAAGAAAAAAAAAGAAATTCAACAAAATGGAAAATTTAAAGATGAAAAGTTGATTATGTGATGGTAATTACCCTGATCGCTTCCATAAACATACACATTGTAGATTGTTTTGTAGTGGTCCAACATGAATTTTCCTGCTGCTCTATAACACTCTGAAAAGTGTTGATTTACTGCTGCAAATCGTCCTCAGCAATATTTACTTCCCATTACCAAACAGCAATGGGAAGTAAATGTTGTTGAATGTTCACCAACCAGCTGTCTCACACCATCATACAGCTGTATTAAAAATCTAACTTGTTTTTCAGCTTATCATCAAACTGATCCTTTGAATGCTTGACCTCTGTTGACAGTTCATTATTTAATTTATTTCTCAACTTATTCATTTCCCCCTGAACAAACATTCCAGTGTTTCCAGAGTTTCAAATCACATTTTTGTCCATACCACACACAAACACACACACAAATTTAAAAAAAATTGATAATAAAAAAGACAACCCAACCTGAACTGTGTTTGTGTCAATGTAAGGTGTTTTTTTTTTCTTCCCCAGACATACAATCCAGTAAGCACAAAGACCGAAGGAAAGGCTCTCTAGATGTTAGATCAACAACATCTCGTGGGAGCGATGGTGAGAGTGAAGGGAGATGGATGATGTAAACTCTGGATATCTTGTCAGCTTATGAGACCTTCCCTGTTGTCTGTTTGCATTATGTGTTGATTGGATAAACACATGTGCTAATTAGAAAATGGCTATAGAACTGCAGCTTCATTTATTTTAGTATTTCATTCTTTCAGAAAGCTTGAAAGCTGTTTCTTTCTAATCCTGACAGGGAGCTCACAGAGAAGACACTCCTCAATGGCCCGAATTCACTCCATGACTATAGAGGCTCCCATCACCAAGGTGGGTTCGTTTCCCTCCCCATCATCCCTCCCAGCCTCCATCATATGATTATCACTTTGTACTGATGTTTGCCATCTCATGACTGAACACTTGTATTATAAAACTGCCACAACTGCCATAAGCACTTCCTGTACAGCTACGAGCACTGAGTGTGGAGGTCACGAACACCATTTCAAGAGGAGATGGGCTGATAAAATGCCACATTTTATGCACAAGACAGGAAAGTTTGTTGAACCAGAATGATTTGCTGTTTTAGTGGTTTATGTAGTCTGTGAGCCTGGATAGTCGGAAACAGAGAAAGTCCCCAGGGATGGGTCATATGACACCCTGCAGTTCCTCTGCTGTATCATTTGACTGTGTAGTCAGTCCCTGTAGGCATCATCCTCTCGAGAATAAAGCACTAATAGAACTGCTGGTACTCTTTGTGAGTCGGTGTGTGCGTGTATGTGCATAAGCAAATTAGTTAGAACTTGTGTTCTGGCACATGGTTACTGACCTCGCCATAGGTGCCCATTGTTAGAGCCTCCTCTGCCTTTAGGTTAATCTTTTGAAATAAATAAACACTTTTTCTGAGATTGAAAAGTAGTGTTTTCAGATCTGATTGATTTTATGTTAATGTCACAAATGCAAAGTCGCCCTTATATCTTATATACTTTCACATGCCTTACTGGAACTGCTTTTTAATCAGGCAGTGGTCAACAGTGAGTTCATTTATCCCACTTCCGCTTAAGTCAAACCATTTCACATATTCTTTCTTTCACATATTCTGTTGTTTTATTTGATGAAGAAAAGCGGCTTTCAATGTCTTTTGCAGTTAACATAAATTCTTCAATGATTTTGCGTTATTATTATGCATTTTGATTATTAATTGGTCTTATCTTCATCACTAAAGCATTAAGAGTTGGAAGGGATCTCCTCACCCTTCCATCCTTACTTTCATTACTTCTCTCTTCATGTTTTTCTTTTTTTTTTTTTCTTTTTTTTTTT
>JAOXYM010000001.1:10589581-10606105 GCA_028567055.1 Leptatherina wallacei
TTCATGTTTTCCTTTTTTTTTTTTTTTTCTTTTTTTTTAACCTAAAATGTTCAAATTAATGATAAGGTGCAGTCAAACAAATATGACCATAATATGTTTTCCTTGGATGCTATCTGCATTGCAGGGAATTTTAACAAGCCCCTCTTCTAGTTAGTAGAATAATACATATCAACAGACTTCCTGCGCTTTATTTCCCCTTAATGTATTTCTGAAGAAAAATACATTTTAAAAGTTGCTTAATAACATGATGAACATCTTTTTAAGCTTTCTTTTTTTATTTTCTATTCATTTATTTTTTTTAGCTTATTTCAACTTATTAAGTCAAAGGTACTGTGATCATCCATCCATCCATTTTCTATACCTGCTTATTCCAATGCAATATCGCAGTGGGCTGTAGCCTATCCCAGCTAAGAGGCAGGGTACACCGTGGACAGGTCTGCAGCCCATCACAGAGCCAGCACAGAGACAATCACTCACACTGATTCCTAGGGAGAATTTAGAAACACCAATTAGCCTAGCATGCTTGTCTTTGGCTTGTAGAAGGAAGCCAGAATGTCCTGGAGAGAATCCATGCATACATGGGTGGGACTTGTATTATTTTCTTCTTTAAAGATATTTAAAAATGGATGTAACTGATTACTGTCTGAATAGAGTTTCCTGCAATAGAGACAGACATCATGGTTTCTGTTTAGGCTGACAAAATGATGATTGTTAACATGGGGGAAAAAAAAATCCCATTTCCTAACTAGATTAGACATAACATGATGGATAACTTTATTGGTTGAGTAAATTCAGTCATGCATCCAGCAGGATCTAGAGTTTGTATTTTCTGCCACTTGATGCCTGTCTTTGCCTCGTGGTTCCATACTTTTTGGGATATACATACCATGAGTCATGAGGATCATTTGTGATAGAAAGAAGCCATTAGTAGCTTACAAATAAAATCGGGGGGGCTTAATCTGCTGCTATCTTTGAAAGCTTTTTGGTTCACATTCTATTAGGTTTTAAGTGTATAAAAACATACCAAAAGTATTTTAATGGAGAGATATGCTTGACATTGATCTTCAGTGATCTTTGATAAGCCTCATCTAGAATTAAGGGTGTAATTAGAAATGTATTGGCCTTTTTCAAGTATGTTTCAGGTTCCTTTCTTTTTGTGGCATATATTAGTTTGTCCCTACAACACAGACAAAGCATACGTCTGAATATTGGTGAGCAAAGTCACATTTTTTAGCCTGTTTTTGTACATTTTGTGCTTCAAACTAACTTCAAAATGAGCCATTCTGCTACTGTTAACCGTCATTGTTCAGAAAACACCTTGGGCACATATCACAGCTTGCAAATGCTTTTTAGTGTCTGACGTGGCATCATGGGATTGTGTATTAATAGAAGTCAGCCTCCGGCAAGTTTCGTGTGTCATGTTTTTGAATTTTAAGCTCTTCAGGGGTAATTTTATGACGTTAATTGAAATACAAAAAGGTTAGGGTTAAGGTCAAGACTAGGCTGTCATTCACTGGGACTATGTGATTTGAAATGACAAGGAAAATATGCATCGTGATAAACGTGTGTTGCCGTGTGAGGAATTTCATTTGGGGATCAGTCACTTCAGTTTGGGAGATGTTCAGGTTGTTTTACACCACAGCTTTTTTAAGATTCGGCCAGATTCTCAAGAGTTTTCAAATAAGGGAACTGTTTTTTTTTTAAAAACAGTAATTTGTAATTAATGTAAGGTCTGTTTTGTATCATTTGCCCGTCAGAGAAACCAGACATTTTTCAGTACTGATTTGTTGACAGGTTGGATCACATTTGCACCCAGAATTTGGTTTATCTTCACATGTGAATGACCCAAAAGCTTTTTTCTTTTCTGCCTTAAAGCTGCCAAGCTGTCCCTACATGAAAAAAAAAACTTCACTTTTTTTCTCTCTTAACATACCTCTGATGATTGTTACCAAAGAACGGTGTTCATCTACGATGTATAGTGGAACTCCTTTGTCAGCTTAAGTCTGATGATGACCCTGTGTCATCAAGAAAACATGCATTTTAACCTGATGTTCCAGGTCTGCTCTTGTTTTCCACAGTTACTGTCAATTTCTAACACATCAGTGAAGACAAAGTTGCCCACATTTGGAGGTGTTGTAGGGTGTCCCAACATTTAGTTTTAGGGTTGCGCATCAACATTTGAAATAAACATTGTTTTAATGTGTTTTCTGCAGGGGTTCTTTTTACGTCTGTTCAAATCAACAAAATATGTCATTTTCCCAGGGGTGCTCAGCTGTATTTGTGACCTTTTTGTCCCTATGTATGCCTAAAACTACAGGGTACAGAGCATTTGTAGTCTGGATCCAGAGGCTTTAGAATGACCCAGATAAAGTGGTGCTGGTTAAACGTGTATATTTGAAGTCAGGCTCATTTTAATTTTATTACTGGGCCTTGTTTAGTCTTTTATATTTTTAGTGGCCCAGAAGTTCTTTTTTTATTACTTACTCTGTTTTCTGCTTACATTTTAGTATTTTTACTCTAAATTGTTACTAAAAATATATTTTTCTTTCCTTATTAAGGTAATAAACATCATAAATGCAGCACAGGAAAGTAGTCCTATGCCCGTGGCAGAGGCCTTGGATCGGGTACTGGAGATCCTGAGGACCACAGAGCTCTACTCCCCACAGCTGGGCACCAAGGATGAAGATCCCCATACAAACGACCTTGTGGGGGGGTTGATGACGGTAAGCAGCAGATCCATTTTGTAGCATGAAGGTCATTCAAGACAACTGAAGTACCCAAACAGCTTCCTCCTCCTGTGCACAAATCCACTTCTACATGATAACCAGGATGAATATCGACTGTGTGTTCTGTGAAAGCTTGTCAGTTTAACCAACAACAACAAGAGGGTCCGCAGTGTGTGGACTTGTGTTCTTTACAGTGATTCCTGTTCATATTAGGGGAGAGGGAGAACAAAAAGACAAAGAGAGATTAGCAGACAGTCATGGTGAAGAACAGAAGTAGAAAGAGTGCCAAGTTGGCAGTCTTGGCAACAAACCCAGAGGAAGTGTTAGATTGTCCTTTGTGCTCCTGTAGGCTAGAGAGGAAAGCCCACCCCACCCTTTCTCTCCCCCCCCCCCCTCTGTCTCTGCGCACGCTCTGCGCACATACACACAGTCACATTCGCATGAACGTTTTCCTCTTGACTCCACCGGCCTGGAAACATCCTGTTCTTTGGATCAGATGAATAAGCATGGCTTTACTTATACATGTACTCTGTGGAAACACAAAGTCACAGAGGTGTTAGTCATTCGTCAGAAAGATTTGTTCTGCAAAAATGATAAAGGTCAGATAACCACAAGCTGTTTGTTTGGGTTTAGATGATTATTTATGTAAGATGTCGCTGATTTAAAAAGTACTAATCAATTAAGTCAGTTCCTTGCTCTGGTTTACAGTTTATATGTTGAAAGGGTGTCAGATCTGAACTCAAAAGACACAGTGAACATGGAAAGAAGAGCTGTCATCTTTCTGGGGAGAAGGTCTTAAAATAGCCAATGTGTACAGAGGCAGCGCCACCATGAGACAATGCATGGGTCAAAGATGAGCCAGTCTCCTCTTCCTTTTTCACTTGTGAAGTAAACATTTCACTCTGTGACACACGCCCATGTACTTACCAACACCCAATATATACTGTAGCCTATACCATACACCAGAATGAATGCTACCAGACTTTTGTGTGCATTGAGCACATTCAGGACAAATATTATTGGGGAAAAAAGTGGAGATGACTGCCTACACCTACTGCAAGGTGTCCAGGTCACATGGACGCAAAAGCCCAAATCATCACCCATCCACCATCAGGCTGGAGGAGATGTTTGGGCTGAAATACTATGCTGCCATGTTCTGTTTGGAGAGAAAAGCCTTTTTCCTGGAAACCTTTCCAAACAAGCCATACTTGTCCAGTCTTTTTTTCTAATTGTGGTGTCTTGAACTTAAACATTAAACATGTTAACTGAGATCTGTAGATCTTGAACTCTTGGATTTTTTTTTTTTTTGCCATTACTTTAAACATTGCTCAATCAGACCCTGGGGTGGGAAGAATGATAACTTTCTTTAATATTTCCCACTTGTGAATAATCTTTATCCCTGTAGAATGATGGACTGAATTGTTTGGTAAGGGTCTTATAACCCTCCCAGACTGAGGGGCAGGTACAGCTGCATTTCTGAGACGTTGCTGATGTCTTTCTTCCTTTGTATTGAGTTAACCTACACCTGAGTGCTCCAGACCAACAAATTGCCAAGAAGTTTGCTTTTATAGAGGTGCTCCCACTTGTTAATGTTCATTTAATCAGTTGGATTTGATCAGGGGCACTTGGCTGCTGCTTACTGTTCTAACTTTGAAGCAGTAAAGATGTACGTAGCTTTTCACAAAGTTTATGTTATAATCACAGCAGTAACTCCTATGACCACTTCTATGCATCTGGCGTTCTTGGCTGATTTTTAGGTGTTGGTTTGTGAGGTTCCCTTGACTTTCCAAGTTTGAAATTTGATTTGGGGCGATGTGATAGCTGAAGTTTTCCTCTAAGAACTCAAGCATTCTAACTTCATGGTTCAAATCAAATGCACAATGACATAACAATGTTGCATGCTAATATTGCAGAGGTATCCATGTTCACCATCTTCTTAATACATTTTGAATAATATATTTTTTGACTAGGTCGAGCAGGAGTCAAGGAGTCGTCATTGTAATTCATCCTCTCAGCACTCAGGAATATGGATGTCTTTTCACTATTTCGTGGCAATCCATCTTTGAGCTGTTAAAATATTTGTCCTTCACCTCTCAGATTCTTAACAGGCAGTCTGTTATACACAGCTGGTATGAATCACAGTCCTAAGAGAGCAGGATCATTATACTTCTCACTGCTTATTTGATCATTTGGGTGAGGAAGTGTTTTCCCACTGATAAGCCCCATTTGCTATCACAGCATGCAGCAAAGCTCAGAGGAAGACAAATGTCATATTGAAATAATTTATTGTGGATTAGCTAATATACGGACATAAATCATCATGGTGTCATTTCTGACACAACTATTGCCGTTAAAAAAATATCTGCTAATTATTTTTTGGACTCCACAAAGGTTTCATTAGCATGCCCAGTACATCAGTGGGGAAATGATTTTAGGTGTCAGTGAAGCGTAGCCTCCAAATATTGTGTCATAGCACAGATGGAAGAACACTCGCAAAGGTTTGAACATGACAAATCATACAGAAATATCAGGGCTTTCTTTTTCAATATCAAATTTTTGCTGGAAACGGAAGAAATGACTTACAAGGAGACGGATCCACAATCCAATCCTTCTTCTTTTAAATTGCATTGACTAGGGATTAAACCCAGTACTACAGTTCTTTACTGTGAAAACTATGTCAGAATGAGCTACTTAGACTGAAGTTATATTTAAATTATTTCTTTTATCATTTAACATGACATGATTTATTCCATTCTGTCATCCATTTAGTTTTTTAGGTTACTGCAGCATAAAGTCATGACTGGTCTCACCTACGTTTCTTTACAGTACAAGCTGATGTAATGTTTTTATTGATGATAATTCATGCGTTATTTAGCAGAAAGGGAGAATTTTGTCACAGTCCAAACTGCCTTGTAAACCGTTGCACAACAGAACTGATGCTGATGTTCTTAACATTGAGCTGAACTCCTTATGAGACTGTTACAGAAAGGATAAATGATGGATTAATAATGGTGTGTAAGCAGTTTGGCTTTTTTAACACTTCCTCTCCTCTTCCAAGGCCCCTGAAACTTTTTGTCTTTTTTTCTCTTTACAGGATGGTTTACGCAGATTGTCAGGAAATGAATACATCCTTTCCACAAAGCGTGAGTTTACGTAAAGGCTCGACATTAAGAGAACTGTAGTTTTAAACTTCAGCTCTGTTACTATTTTTTCTTTTTCTTCTTCTTCTTGTTCAGCCAGAGGTAGAACAGACATCTCTCCCAGTCTCCCTGCCTTTATCTAACAACACTTTTCCTGTCTCTTGCTCACAGAGCCCCACCATCTCCCCAGCCACCTGACAACCCCTCTGTCATTAAATGACATCCCCCCTCGAATTGCCCAGACTATGGAGAACGAGGACTCTTGGGATTTTGACATCTTTAACCTAGAAGCTGCAACCATGAAACGGTGAGGCAATAACAAAGTTCAGAACTACCAGAGGGATGTATTTATCTTTTTGGTGTGGAAAAAAGAGCTTGTATTAAACTGTCATGACTCCTCATACAGACCTTTGACCTACTTGGGCCTGAAGATCTTCTCCCGCTTTGGGGTCTGCGAATTTTTAAACTGCCCTGAAGCTACTTTGCGCTCCTGGCTACAAGTGGTTGAAGCTAACTACCACTCCAGTAACTCCTACCACAACTCCAGCCATGCATCTGATGTTTTGCATGCAACTGCGTATTTTCTCTGCAAGGAGAGGGTCAAGGTAAAACAAATAACATAACTGAGATTAATGCTTTCTCTTTTTTATGTTTGATTTGACAGAAAAAAAAGAAGGTTGTGTAAGAGTGATTCTTTCCAAGTTGCAGGACCAGATTTTTCATTATTATGCCCCAAAAAAATAACACACATCAAGTATCAGCATGTGTAAAAGGCTGTTGAAATGAATTTACCATCAGCTTGAATGTGAAGCCCGGTTTATCTTGAAGTTGGAATTTTGTTCTACCAAGCACTAGTCTGTCTTCAGACTTGGGTGTCAAGTGACCCAGCTGAGCCTAGTTGATCCTAGAGAGTCGGGGTTTTGCCCAAGTGTGTCAGTGGTTCAGTTTCTGGTTGACAGTGTGCAGTTCTTTAAGCCGATTAGCAGACTGTCTATTTCTGATCTCTGTGGAGTGATCTTTCATTGGCTTACCCACTGAACTGTGAAGTTACATCACTCAAGGTTAATGAACCCCTGGAATTCTGCTGGTCTATTATGTTGACAATCAATTTGAAAATGAGTTATTATTTTACGGAGGACTCTTTTTGTAGCTTTATGATACAAACTACCCATTACATAGTTAATTGCAGTTTTTTTTTGTATGAATAGATGTATTTTGCTACGTACGTTCTGCAAAAGAAGGCATGTGCTCTGTATTAAAGGGAAACATTAAGCCTTCCTAACAAGTTACTGCTGCATGCACATTATAGCTACTCTTTAATTCAGTCAGATGGCTGAGCTGCAGCTCACCATGTCTAGTGAAAGAAAGCTATACTGTGTCAGTTTTGATCTAGCTCATCATTCAGACAAACACATTTTTCATTAAAGCAATAATTGTTCCAATTTCATATCTTGATTGTGTTTTTTTATGTTTGCTTTAACAGCAAAGTTTGGATCCCATTGATGAGGTGGCTGCCCTGATTGCTGCTACTGTGCATGATGTGGATCACCCAGGCCGCACCAACAGCTTCCTATGCAACGCAGGAAGCGAGTTGGCTATCCTCTACAATGACACAGCTGTGCTAGAGAGTCACCATGCCGCACTGGCCTTCCAGATCACCACAAGAGACGATAAGTGCAACATCTTCAAAAACATAGAAAGGTAAGTGATTTGTTACACTCCGAGAAGTTCAACAACAACAAAAAGTGGTGCATTCATGAGTGCCTTGTTCAAAATAATATAGGACACATCTTAATTTGATTTAATCCATCCACACACGATTCATAGCAGTTCAACCACATCCTCTCAGGAAACCAGAAGTCTACACTATTTCATACTATTAGTGCTATTTGAAATTCATTATCCTGTTACTGCTGTGGATCTGTCAATCTAAGGAGGACACATTATGCATTTGGGATTTTTCCTTCCCTGACTTTCTTCCTTATTTTAGTATTTTGTGTGGATGAAGGTTCTGCAAAGCCAGAAAGGGCAGAGCCCATACCAGCAGCTGTTTGTTAGAACTAAGGAGGACTAAGGTATATATGAAGGTATTAAGAAGGTGACACACATTTAAGTGCATTAAAATGGAAATTTGGAAAAAAAATAGAGCATTTCTCTAATGTAGGTTTTTCTGTGCACAAATAAAGCCTTCATTTGTGAGCAAATTAACATATAGGGGTAATGGATTATAGATAATTGTTTTTTAAGAACCTTGCTAAATATTAAAATTGAGGTTTGTGGATTTACTATAATTCTTAATTTCATGTGTCAAAAATCCAGTTATACACATTAAATGAGCTCAATGAAATGTTCAGTGTTTTGTTTTACACTAAATTCAATATAGATAATATCTGAGCTAAAACATGTCACGATACAATAAGAGACTATTTATGAAAATGAATACCTTATTGAGTCATTCTTCATGTAAGGTACACATTTTTAAAATGTCTGACTTTGTTGCTTTTCTATTCTATTTGGCTATGACCTCAATTTAATATATATCTTATCATAATATAATATCAGTAATATAATATGTCATCATAATATCATCAGATCATATCATTATATATCATATATCTCATATTATATGTAACAGTACTTTACAAAGTGTATTTATTAGTACATCTAACCTAGAAAAGCCTCTTAATGCTACATTAACTGTTGAAAGATGTAGCATTGTGAAGTTAAGGACCTTTATCGTATGTAAATGACTGGCAGCAATTTCCTTGTCCATCTTGAATAGCATTTTTTCTTTAGAATTTAAAGAATATTGGTGTTTGCTAAAAATCTATTAGACTGCTGAAAACTGCTCTTAATTATAGTGACTATCCTTGTTTCAATGTGTGAAATAAGCATGTGAAACTGATGCTCAGGAGACGCAGTGAATTTTAAGAAAGGGTACAAATACAGTCATTTGTTAACTCTCAGTCACCATCACATGAATGCAAGCAAAGTGTGGTACTTCAGGGTGTTGGAGGAAATCTCAGATCAGTTTACACCCATCAAGCTCTCTTGATAGATTAGGTACAGATTTGATGTGCTTCATGTCATTTTAAATTTGGTCAGTGAGCACCACTGTTTGTACAGCTTTTCTGAGACATATTTAGCGACCATAAATGTTGTGTAAAGTTGTTTTTGTTTGTTTTTTTTCCACGGTGAATTAAATATGAAGTGCTGCTTCATTTGCTTAAATGGACAAGCAGCTTCTGGTCCACACCAGAGGGAGTTGTTCCCTTCATCACCATGTAACACATTTGCATAATCTGTGTCCAGTCAACTAAAGTGAGCAGCTGCCCATGCACGCCAGTGTTTTTGACCAATTGGAGCTGTCTGAGTCTTTCCAGATGGGGTCTAATAGAGATGGGAGTGTTTCACATTAAAGATGACAACATTGCTGGAGCAATGTACAGTAATGCTTATCACATTTTTCTAATTGCCCTCATTAAATAATGGATCTGTAGATAAGTATGGTATGGACTCCTCCTTGAATATTAAAGTGAGTGTATATTGATTTAGCATGTAGCTAAAAGCCTATAATATTTTTCATTCTTATGAAGACACTGTGTAATTAAATCGAATCATCTATCAAAAAAATTGTTTGTGTGCCAATATTTGCTATTGTTGACATCCCTTGAACGGGGTTGAAAAACTAACTGCAGTTTATCTTGAGTTGAATTTATTCCAAATCAGTTGAATTTGCTAACTTTTCTATAATTCAATTAATGAAATTGAAACTTATTTGAAACAGAATGTTTTTAATTTGTATCAAAAAGTAAAATTAGTATAATTAATTTTCATGTACAATCGTCCTTGTTATGTAATGTTGGGACAAACGTATAACATGACAGGCCATAGGCAATGAGCTAAGTCTGCATATTTGCTGATGAAAGAAATACACTGTGTATGTGTGAGTGTGTGTGTTTGTGTGTGTGAACACTGGCGGGATAGTAATGTGATTTGAGTCCCAAAACAGAATAGCTCACATGTGCTGGTCCCCTCGGAGGGGGACGGTGAACAAAGCGGCCATTCATCGCCACTGTCGCTGCCGTCAGAGGGAGAAAACTGTTCACACGGGTTTCCATGCTATTTACCACACTGTCACTCCCTCCCACTGTTTTCTCCTGTATTCCTCTCCCTGCCTTTCTCTCCTTCACCCATCTGATTTCTGTCCATCTCTCTCCGTCTCGCCCCTTTCCTCTCCAGGAATGAATATCGAACGTTACGACAGGCCATCATAGATATGGTGCTTGCAACTGAGATGACCAAACACTTTGAACATGTCAACAAATTTGTGAACAGCATCAACAAGCCACTGGCTGCTTTGGAGGAGAATGGGGTGAGATTAAATAATGACAACAGATGAATGTTATATGTCAGTAAAGGAAGGTCCGACTGTATTTTATTTCATCACACTGCTGAAGAATCACACTTTCACCACATACAAGCAAAAGCGGTTGAATGCTCAAAAGTTAATGATAACAGTTCGAGGGACATATGGCCTGTTGTTGCCTGGGTACAGATATCTTTTTCGGGGAGAGAATTTTACAACTTGGTACCATCTTTCTCATCCCTGTGTGGAATGCTCAACACGGACTTTTAAAAGTTGTCATGCATTTAAAGGCAAGGATGGTAATAATAAATGACTTGAGACAAACTACTCTTGAGATTTTAAACTGTAATAGAGCTTAGTGGAAAAGAGAAAGTTGCAAGTGCTTTAAGGACAGGACATTGTCAGTGAATTCCATCTTGATAAACAAAATCACCTGATAATCATCAGACTTCATAAAGCCATCTATAATCATTTATCTATAATCAAAAACTCACACCTTCAAAATAAAGGGTGATTTGTGTGAGAGTCCCCAAATAACAAGTGTCACCACACTATAATCATTTAAAGGTGAAGTAGTGTGACTTAATACTCCTAGTCAAGTGCAACAAAGATAGTAATTTTTTCTGTCTGTGTGTGTGTGAGAGAAATAAGGATCTGTTTGCTTGGAACTTGCGGGTTTTTTTGCACTAATAGTTTACTTCTGTGTTGTTTAGGGGAACAGTGATGAGGAATCTGTCAAAAGCATCCTGACCTCCCCCGAGAATCGCATCCTTGTCAAGCGGATGCTGATTAAGTGTGCAGACATTTCCAACCCGTGCAGGCCTCAGGAGCTCTGCATAGAATGGGCAGGACGAATCTCAGAGGAGTATTTTGCACAGGTAGTTAGAAAAAAACAAAGTGTTCACAATGTGTGGAGATTAATCCAACCACCAAAAATTGCACTTTATTTTATTATACTTGATGGTCATTTGTGCTTTTGTCTTTTGTGCAGACGGACGAGGAGAAGAGACAAGGTCTACCAGTTGTTATGCCTGTGTTTGACAGAAATACGTGTAGCATCCCAAAGTCCCAGATTTCCTTCATTGACTACTTCATTACAGACATGTTTGATGCATGGGATGGTAAGGCAGCACAGCATGACAGATAATGGAGATATGCATGTAATTAGTAGACACGCAGTATTTTTGCTTTACAAATGACATTAAAAATGTCAGACTGAAATGTTTAGAAATCTTTAAAGCAGGGTAACTCATTTCAGTCCTATGAGAGCCGCAATCCAACAGGTTTTCAATAAATTCCTGTCGCAACACACCTGAATCAAATTCAGTGGATCTATCAGCCTATCAAGTTCCACACAATGACTCGTTAATTTGAGTTAGGTGTGTTGGAGCAGGAATGCAAACCTGCTGGATTATGGTTCTCGTAAAATGAGTAACCCTGCTTTAAAGAAATGAGAGACATACTGGTCCAAAAAGTGCATAATTGAATACAGATGTTACATTGAAAACTGAAATGTATCATGATTTATTGTATATTTGCAAGTTAAAGTAATGCACAGAATCAGTATTTGTGTTTTTTAAAAAAACAGATATTTACCTTTCTGTTCTTGATATTTGACAGCTGGTTCAAGTGTTGTGGTAAAGGGGGCATAACTGTTTAGTTTGGTTCTGCGTTTGTTTATGTACATTTGTGACACGTGTGCAATTTAATGTTTACATCTTGTTTGTAGGAAAACATTTCTAAACTGAGGCTGATGCTTTCTAGCACGAGACAGCTAATACTGACTCTTTCTTTCTCAGTTAATGCATGAACTTGGCACTAAAAGAAAGTTTTTGTGTTAGTCCGAACACAACCAAATGAATAAAATGCATTTAAAGCCTTGTCCGTCCCATTAAAATCACACAAATCTGAAAGTCTGAAAACCAGATAGATAGCGCACTTGGTAATCAAATTAATCTTGCATGTAAATGTTCAGCTCAAATGTGAATCAGCAGTTTCTGTCCCAGGCTTTGAGATGTAAGTAGCAGAAGAAACTAGTATAAAGAAGAGGAGAATGCAGTAACAACAGAAATGAAACTCTAGGGAAGACATACATGTTATTTTGAACCTTTTTGCATGTAGAGCTAGAGAGACCAAACTAAAAATGAGTATCTTTGTCTTGTTGCACATATAAACCTGTCATTCAGTACCAAAAATGCATAAATAAATAGAAGTATTTAATTACAGTAAACTTCTCGCTGTCTAATATCAAGCCCCTGCTTTTTTATCATCTCTCCAGCTTTTGCAGACCTCCCTAATCTTATGCAGCACTTGGACAACAACTTCAAGTACTGGAAAAGCTTGGATGAGCGGAAGCTGCACAGCCTGCGACCACCTCCGGAGTAGGCGCTGCATTGTTTGGCCCTGGCACTCCGGGGCAGACCTCCTCTCTCTCTCGCTGGGACGCGTCTCTCCTTGCCAGCCCAGCCAGCCACAGGCCCTCCTCGCCTTCACTCTCCTGCTTCTGTAGCGCGCCGAGCGTCCACATGTCCGTCCATACAGAAACCATAGAGAGACTTCCTGATGCAGCAGTGATGTTGCTGGCTTTACAAGCCTGTCAGATGAGAACTGTGACAAACAGACACAGACATACAGCATCCTTATGAACTTCTTGTGCCTCTCAGGCATTCACAGTGTAGCTGGTCAGGTGACATGACTGAAATAGGGTCCTCACAGGTCTCTTGGCAAAGCATCCGACCTCTGATTACCACATAGGCACTCCTGTCTGCCTGTGAAGTTGCTAATATAGTAAAAACTGCTTGTTTACTGAAGGAGTGGATGGAAGTGTGGTCTGCATACGAAGGTGTCTAGTCCACATCAGGCCATGTAATCACTTTTGACCTCCACCCCTGCTCACAGCGAGGCAGGACTACTCCTTCAACCTCTGGAGGCCACACCATGAAAGAACACTCCACTGCTTTTCTTTTGTTTGTTTGTTTTCAGGCAATATTTTTGCGTGTCCTTCAGAAACACAACCAAGCTGACACCTAGATGTCATAACAGACATGAGAGGGGATGCTTCCTTAATGGGTCAGGGAGTGGACCCTCATTCTGGGCCACTGCTGAGAGACAAAAACCTCAACATCTTGATCATAGGTGTCTAATTACAGATTATTTGGTATGCTAATTTTTCTTAGATGTTTCATATTTTCTATATCAAATTCCATATATGAATTAGTTGATAAATAAGAACAAAATAAAGTTAAAAAGAGAGAAAAGCCAAAGTTAATTAAGACAAATACTATATTAACTCTCAGAAATTCACAATTATTATTCATATGAAGCATTACCTTATTAAACATTTTTATTTTCTTATCAAGAGTACAGTACCAGTTTGAATGAACACTTTTGTATTGCACTGTAAACAATATTAGAAATGTCTACGTCTCAGTGATTTGTCCAGGGATGGGATGTTGCATTGAAGAATAAGCTGTTATAGTTGATCATCAGGAGACTGTGTGTGTGTCTGCATGTGTGTTTGTGAGCACGAATGTGTGGGAGTCTTTTGGTTGTTGGTGCGAATGTGTGGGTGTATTCATTGTTGCAACAATCCCTTACTCTTGGTTTAATGCTGTAAACCGCTTGACATTTGACAACAGCAGAAATATGTGAAAACATTTTGGACTTGAAAATTTTTTCTCCCAGAAATTTTTGTATCTGGTTTATCCTACTGAAAAGACTGCCTTATTTTATACAATATTTATACAGTACATCCCACTGTGCAACTGCAACAGACATCTGGAGTTTTTATTATAACATAGTCAGAAGGTTATGTTCAAGTAAATTTCAATATTTTTATAGACAATGAATTTTACACTGGATTTGCAGCAGATGAGATCAACCATTATAGCTATCTGAATACCTGTGAATAAGAAAGTCACACAGAGCATGTATGCAGAGAACTAAATGGTAAAGCAGGATGTGGATTGCAGAGTTGTCTATCACTGTCTTTAAGCAGTCTCCTAGAGGCCAGCTTGCATTGATTTTTTTGATCAAACATCATTCTATTTTGGCCACTTGTCCAACATCTATATGCACAGACCCAGGGAACAGTTTTTTGTTCAAGGTTGGATTCAGATTAGGATACTAATATATGTTAAAGATTGTTGCTTATTAAGAATATTTCCTCTTTAAACAGTATATAAATGCCATAACAAGCTAAGCAAGAGGTGGTTAATAAGATGCATTGACCATGATTATCTTTGTTTCTCTCTTATGACAGAACTGTACACTCAATCAGGGGATTTGTTTGTTCCTTCTGATTCACATTTTGGTCTGAAGGCACGGAAAAAAATAGAAACTATTCAATGAAAAATAAAATAATGTTAAATATATGCTTGCTGTTTCTTTTCTGCAAAAATTTGGTGTCTGGCTTCTCACCTGTGTATGTATTCCTGTCTTTTCTCCCTTATTCTTTTCTAGCTTAAAATAGTACATGACTGGATATTTGCTTTAAATTTGTTCAGCATATTTTAACTTTTTTAAGAGAAGAATACTTCACAAAGAAAAAATTGGTTCTTCTTTCAGTTTGAGTGAAAATCTCAACTAGTTGTAACAAGTTAGGAGTAGCTGTGTACATGTCCTGCAGTTTACTCCACTTTAATCATGTAAGATGTTAAAAAAAACTGCATTTTGCAGTAATGGAGTAAAGCTTAAACCAGCTTCTACTGTGCCTCTCAGTTCTGAGTTTTCTGATCTGACATCCCTAACAACAATGTAACATCAATTATCATTGCCTTTCAAACAAGCTGTAAGAATTTATAGTTAAATGAATGACTTTTAAAATGGGACCCGTGTGATTAAAGGAGTCACTGAACTTTGTTTTCATCTATCTATCTTCTACCACTTAACCAAGGTCGAATCATGAGAACAGAAGCTCAAGTACAGAATCCCAGACTTCCCTTTCCCTGGTCACTTTTTCAGCTCATCTGGGGAAATCCCATGGCATTCCCTGGCCAGTGTCCTGGCTCTTCCTTGGGGCCTCATCCCAGTGGGATGTGGCTAGATTAGACCACCTCACTAGGGATGCCTCCACGAAGCGGCATAATCAGAGGAGGCAAACAGACCCTCCTTGCCAGGACCCCTAAATAAAAAGAGTATATTTTGAAGTGATGCAAAAAGAATGCACAATTTCTTCTTCCAAAAGTTGAATACGCTTCCTTTAAAATTTTGTTAGCTGCAAGAGAAAAAAACAAATTTCAAGTTGAAAAAGATCTCGATTAGATTTGATAGAAAAATTAGGTTTAGGAGCAATTATGGTCATGGTTAATTCAATTTGTTTTCATTTTATTTGTACAATGCCAATTCACAGCAGGAATTGCCTTGCCTTGAGTTAGCACAAGGTGACAGGGAGAAGGGGAAGAAAAAACTTTCAACAGGAAGAAACTGGACATAATTAGGTTCAGAGATTGTTGCTGTCTACTTTAATTGTTTGGATGTTTTGTTTTTTGTTTTATTTGGATCCCTGTTAGCTGCCTATTTAATGGCCCCAGTCTTCCTGGGATGTGAAAAGACAAGAAGTGAGAAACTGCAAGAGGGACAGTAACAACCAAGACTAAGCAGTGTTTGCCTTCTTTAGATGCCATAAAGGACAATATTGTACTTGCTATCTGACATGTAAAGCTGACATGGAAAATAAACGGTGGTATCCCATGTTTTAATCTCTTGTTTCACCCTTTTATCCACCATGACTTCGTCTCCAACTTTCTTCCTTTTAGAAAGGTGTCTGATCAGTCTCAACTACTATTAGTGTTTCTCATCAGCTAAACATGAGTAAATATGAGCAGTTGAATAAAACCTATTTTTCAGTCTCTTCCTTGTAACTAGATCATTTTTTAAAAACCGTTTAACACAAATACTCGTTCTGATTTATTTCTAGTCAGGATTAAGTGCAAAATGTTGTTTGTCTATTCATTAAGCATGTTCAATTATCTTTTTGCTCCATTTAAGAGGGATTGGGGGTCCAAAAATTAGCTGACACAAAACTTTTCGGTCAACAGAGCTATGATACAATGTACTTTTTAATGTAATAAATAAATATTGAGCTGAGTAATTGCAAACTATGTGACGTTAAAGTCTGCAGACTGGTGGTGTAATGTGATAGATACTGGGTTTGAGAAATGCTTGAACAATGATGTTAGCTACATGAGGTAAGAAGTTTAACGTTTGCAAGTGAAATGAGTCATTTGAGGGTTATATATATATATATATATATATATATATATATATATATATATATATATATATATAT
>JAOXYM010000001.1:10611734-10632353 GCA_028567055.1 Leptatherina wallacei
AAATCGATCCTTAGTTTTATGAATCAATATTGAATTAATTTAACTTGAATTGATTTAAATCGATTAATCGATTTTTTTAAACCCACCCCTAGAGGCCTATACCATTTGGAGACTAGTTTAGTCTATGGTCATTAGATTTATTCATAAAATTTTGTACAGTAAATCTTATTTCTAAAGATGGGCTACATATAAGTGATGCAATTTCCATTCTTATGTAATGTATCACATTAGGCACAAATGGTCAATTTAAAAAAAATATTTACAATATAAAGGTAACCGTCTTGTTCTCAGTCAAGCTGGAAACAACAAAAACAAACAAAATAACAATGATAATTAAATGTTTAAATCAAGTGTTTTTCACCACCGAAGAAGGCTGCAGGTCTGCTGCTATAAATAGACCTGTAGCGTTAGCTTTTGCGCGAGCTGAGGTCTGTGGAAGCTTTATTGCAAATGAGGATGGAATAGTTGGCTGGACCATCGATGGTGTTTTCCCAGTTGTCAAACCGGCGAATGTGTCCTGTCATGTTCGGAGCGTTTCCCATGGCTGTATGGTACACGCACATAACACTGTGGTCTTCTTGTCGACAACGTTCCCGTTTTCGACAAGAAGACCACAGTGTTAACTCACCGGGAAATTCCAAAAATTTCCACACTGTTGATTTAAGAGAAGCAGCAGCGGCTTCAAGCTCCGGTGCTGTGTCTCCTTTATCTGCACTTGCGATGGTGTCATAAACTGCAGGTTAGCTAACTAATGGCATTGGCTACGATATGCTGCGTCGTCATGTGCCTTTACTTCTTTGCACACCTCCCTGATGTATGTAAACCTAACCTGCTCATTTTGTGATCTTGTGATTGTTTCAATCACTTTTGTAGATGGCGGAGGGAAGGGGGGAACACACGCGTGCGCACCAAAAAAAAGAGAATAAAAGGATCGTCGATCCTCTTTGATTTCGATGCTCGAGACTATAATGTAATTTCGATCGATTACGATAAAAATATTAAAATCGTGACACCCCTAATATTTATCACTGAACATCCTATGAGGTATTTCAACTGGTAATAAGCCAGGAAAGGAATCAAATATATTATTTTCTTTGGAAGCCAACAATCATTGCACAAATTGTTAATATTGAAAAGTTTAAAGTTTCCCTTCCATTCAATTATTCTACACAATATCTTGAAGTGTGCTGTGACAGAATTGAGAGTATGCTGGTCACCAGCGTGAGGTTATTGGGCCTCGTGTGCACACAGTGGATTGATGGGCTCTCACCAGGATGATTCTCTGCTTGCAAATACTGTGTTGTTCCTTCCCAGTGCAGAAATATCTGATATAGTTCAAATGCGGGGATCACGTGTTTACCGTGCACGCACTCCATTTTCATGCATGCGGCCGGTTTTGAGGCGCCCCTTTTAGGAACTGGATAAACGCCATATTAAAGCCGAAAAACTTCCAAACCACAGACGTGGCTCCTCTTTTTGGAATTAAGTTCCTCTCGGTCGGTAACTCGTGCTTCGCTCTGACAGCTCTCGCCTGCAGCTAGTCTCAGTTCAAAACTTTCCTTTTCATGTGCTGGAGTGTTTGTGTCCAGCTGTGAAATTGGTCCCCACTGATACACTTCCCCACTGCTCACGTTCCGGACGTCGTCTGGGCTATTCACCGGTATAGCGGTATATGAAAATTTAAATCATAATGAAAATAAACACTGGTTTTGGTACGAACCGGCATACTGCACAGGCCTACTTTTAGTTTTAATTTTCCCAAATTTAAAAATGTCCCAACATTTCTGGAACTCATGTTGCATTATGTAAAAATTATAAACTCTTAACTTAACACTCTTGACTCTAAACTATTACTTGTTTCATTGAAAGTTGTAAAAAATGTTGTTGTGTATGCTTGTGCGGGAATAGTGATAATAAGGCTTTCAGATGTGTTTGTCTCCTGATAAGTGTGCCAGTGTAATCAGTCAGTATGTGATATGGAATTTTACATTGACAGTGTGAAAAAAGTGTCCTGTTTTTCAGCAGGTTTCCCTGACATTTCTGATTTGCTTTCTTGTAGACAAAGACCTTTGTATTTGCATGTCCAGGGAAAGACACAAGAGCATGTCAATAGTAAGTAATACTTTTATCTGTTTAACAAGAAAAGTCTGTGTAGGTGACAAAGGATTGACTGTGGCACTGTTGACTTTCTGCAATGTTAGAAGCAGTGATTAGGATCAAGGAGATCATCTCTGAGGATGTGTTAAGGGCCTCTGCAGCATCAGGAGGACAGCAAGTTCCTGTAATTCCACCGCTCACTCTCTACCCTCAGCCTCCTCGACCCGTCATTTCCCCTTCAGTGCCACGGATGCCCAACACCAATTCAGTGCCAGCCCAGGGACATCGGCCTGCAGCTCCTCATACGGGGGTAGGCTGGCATGATATCTGTGGTGCAATTCAAGCCTTTACTAATTAAACCTTTTCTAGACAGTGTTCCCCACAGACCAGGTAGCAATTTGTGGTGCTCCCCTAGGAATCAGTGAGGGAATCGAGTGTCGCAGTGTCATGGTGGTCGTTGGAGTCGGTCATCAGAGTGTATGCAGTGTGTGTGCAGTGGGCGGCATTCAAGCACACTTTCTGAGCTGCCATGTTAAATATACACCTGTATGCTTACCTATTCTTCAGAGTCACCTGCTGAGACTATTTTAAAGCTACAAGAAGCATTTGAATATTTCAACTCAATCTTAATTCTTTAAAGTCAGTTCTTTAAGAGAAGACAAGTAAAACCATTTTTACCAGAACCCTGATTGGTTTCAGAATATGTGGCTCTTGGAGTTGATTCTGTGGCACTGCGCCACTCATTGGTCTGTGTGGGAAAACCTGATGGAGCTTCCTCACCGTTAAATACCCGATGTTGTCATGCACTATTCATTTTGGTGTTACATAAACTCTTATAAGCAGGACAAGCTGTACTCTGTGTATGATTATGTTGAATCACTTGTTTATTTTCTTCTCTCTCCACTCTGATTATCTTTTTTTATATTACACATAGGTCAGATACTAATTAGCTCTACATGTACTTATCTGCTGTAGATTTTCTGATTGCAGTTCACAATAGTTATTTTTAGATGAGCAAGATACCTGGGAAACTGACATTTAATTTATTTAGATTTTAATGTTGAATTGATTACACAGCCTGTGTTCAATATGTGGTGCTTCATTTATACTTGGGTTTAAAATGGAAGTTAAGAAAGTGAGGCAAATGAAGATTATGTTGCCTTTACTGATACCCACTTCCTATATCAACTAGCAGAGAGAACGTCCCTGGTCTACAGTAATATGCCATGGATAACTGCATCTGCTGACAAAACATTTCCACTCCCTGTTAAATCTGTTGTGTGTGTTCATATTTGCATAATATTTTAATACATCAATTTCTCTTTATTCATCCTCAGAGTTTTGTGCACACAAAGATTTTTGTGGGTCTGGACCAAGCGTTGCCTTCATTTAATGTAAAGGAAAAGGTCGAGGGTCCAGGAGGTTCATACCTGAGTCACATCCAGACTGAGACAGGGGCTCGAGTCTTCCTCAGAGGAAAGGGATCTGGTTACATAGAACAGGCATCAAAACGAGAGTCTTTTGAGCCTCTTTACGTTTACATCAGGTATATTTATATTTTATGAAAGATCATTTGACCTAATCTTCTTGGTATAAGAATTTTGTTTCAGTAAATAAAGTTAACAAATTCAGATCTAATTTGTGTGGTTTCACTATCATAATGACAGTCTAAGAGCCCTGTTTGCATAGAAATGCTAAAACCGATTGTTTTGATTCGATTCCTTTGCTGAATCTGTTTCATCCTATCACAATAATGGTTCTTTTTGTGTCACAGCCACCCAAATGCAGCAGGACTGGAGTCGGCAAAGAAACTCACAGAGAGTCTGCTGGAAACTGTAAGTTCATAGAATTGTCACTATATAAATAAGATGTTATTAGGTTCATTTGTATTGGAAGAGATACCATTGGGAGGTATAAGAAGGTGAAACTACTGAAGCATATAGTTTTCACTGATACCCACCTCCAAAATTGAATGTGGTAGTGTGAACCACCTGATCTCCAGAGATAGATCTTGAGTGCTCTGCACCTACCCACAATCCCATGACTGAAAATGAATCAAGGCTACCTTTGTGGAATTTGATAAGCTCATGAAGTGATTCTTGTTTTCTCTCATTCTCCAGGTGAGAGCTGAACATGCTCGAATGGTGTCGGCGTACACAGCCACAGGTTCAACACAACGTGAGTATTCTTGTTACATCTTGTAATTAGACAGACATATTCCAACAGAATGACCAAATTTCAGGTATTCTCTATCAACATTCTTATGATTATTAATCTTCCCTTGGCCTTTTTAGTGGCCCAGCAATAAGTTGAAACAGTAGGTTACAGTGGTCAAGACACCCTGTTCCATGTGATATATGCTATTAATTCAGCATTCTATACTGTCATTTCAGCATACGCAGCACATGGATTTCCACCTAATAGCAATTACTCTAACCAGGGGTCCTGGTATAACTACCCAGCAAATGGGTATGCTGGCGGCTATGCAGCGTATCCAGGAGCCAGTGGTTATTGGAGTAATGCAAATGGTCCCTCAAGTCATTCTAACTTGTCGACAAACCCTCCATCTTCTCAGGCAATGGTTCAGTATCCGGTGTGTCCTAGGAAACCGCATCCCTATCTTGTCCAGGTAATTACTGATAATTAAGCTGTCAGTACTTAATGTCTTCATTGTTTGTGTTTGATATCCCGCTGGTTTTTGTCCTAATCCTATCTGTTACTAAAATTACAAAAAATCATTTTCATTAGTCACTGAATAGGTGGGAAAGTAACCAGTTCCTATCACAACCGTAAACCTGTTGAGGCCTGTGAGGAGTCTTAGTTTTTCGTTTTAAATCTTGTGGCAGCATCAGTGTGTATGTTTTGGTTGTGTTCTACTTAAGGATCCAGGCAGCAGTGAGACAGTGGAACCTGAAGAATCTTTAAATACCCCCCCTGACTCAGGAAGTCCCAAACGTCAATTCCTGGAGGGGGCTAAGGAGGAACAGGTTAGCTGGAGAGCAATGCCTGTGCATATCACTAAAAGAGAGTTCTGGCCATTTCAATGGGAACATGACTATTAAATCCTAGACCTGTTTATAATTACTGCTTATTGTCTGTCCAGTTTTCACTGTTGCAGAAGGGAGACACTCCAGGCATCACTGCTACACCACAAAATAGAACAGAATTACACAATCATTTTACATAAAAATGCATGCAGGTGCAACAAAGTGAAATGGACTTTTTTTTTTTAAGTTTCTCATTAGCTAATAACCTTTTCATCATAGGTTGAAGCTTTAATAGTCATGAGTGTTCATTTTCTTTTCAGCCTACCAGCTGTTCCCCAGAGGGCCCTGCTCATCTGGAGTCCACCCTTCCAGTATCCAGTGTTGGAGAAGAGAAAGGAGAAGATAGGTCCGTTAATATATCTTATATTTTTCTCATGTTATTTGTCTTGAGTCCTGTGTTATGA
This sequence comes from Leptatherina wallacei, assembly GCA_028567055.1. Lineage (NCBI taxonomy): Eukaryota > Metazoa > Chordata > Actinopteri > Atheriniformes > Atherinidae > Leptatherina > Leptatherina wallacei. Next base: position 10,617,283 of record JAOXYM010000001.1, read on the forward strand.
AGATATTGAGGTTTTGTTTTCCCTATAGGTTTCTAATGCCTCCACCACCCCCTTCCTTTGTGGCTCCTGCTCCTGTTCTACGGAAAAGGCCAAGGGATGCGGTGACAGAGGAACCAGCTAGTCTTCCCAGCAGCACCGCGTCAATGGGTATGCATTTCTTCATTTTCAAATATTCTGAGAACCTGAGTGTTCGGATGTTTCCTCTGAGGCGTTGTCTTTTGCATGAAGTAGCATCTCCCCCCATGGAGGAGTTGGGGAGGAGTGGAGACCTGTGTGAATCTCTCCACTGGTGGAACTCACTAACATGCCCTCTCTGTATATGTTTTTTTGTCTTTCCCCTGTTTTCTCTCTCAACATGTGTTCCTGGACGTGCCTGTAATGGATGTGTGCTCTGCTGCCGTTTCATTTGATATCTTCCCTCCCCTGGCTCTGGATCATACGAACTCAAAAACCACCGCTTTTATGAGGCTCCTCAATGGGTTTCCGTTTTGTTTTTTGTTCTCTTTTTGTCTCTCTTTTTTTCCCCATCTTCCACCTTCCTTCTCTTCTTTCTCTCCTTTTTTATTGTGCCCTGAACAGGTGTTCAAGAAGACGTGTGCGTGAAGAAGACTAAAGTGAACGAAGATGCTTCAGGGCTAGTGCCCTATGGAGGAGATTCCTCTGATGAAGAGGAGGAGAGGACACGCAGCAGTAAGAAAGAAAACTCATAACCTCTGCCCGTCCTATCCCACTGCCCCAAGATATTCAGACCCAAAGTCTGTATTCAGTATCACAACACATTTCTCAAACTCCCAATAAAAGGAAAAGTCTACCCTTAGATCACCATACATAGTTTTACAACTATACCATAATATTGAAGTAGCTGCTTACTTTTCCCTCCATGTGGCTCTTAAGAACATCACCATTTTGACTTAAAGACGAGTTTAATTCACTGTCAAATTGACAGACTTCATACAGCAGTAATGTATAGACATGTGATATGTCCAGATGTGCAAAAATTCAAAATACTGTTATGGTATCTGACATATAACAAAATTCTGGTGCGTTACTGGACTCTTAACGGTTTATATTTTTCTGCCTGTTCTCTAAGTTTAGTAGTATTTTTCAGTTCATATTGGCCCTGACATGAGAAACATAGTTTCAGTCAGAGTGAGCATATTTACATTAATGCCCACCTGTGTAGTTGTTTTTAAGTATAGAAATATTGCTGCCAAGTGACTTCAGTGTCACATGCATTTATGTTTGTAGTCACATGACTTTAAACACAATTCATCATGCAGCTACCTGTAATTTTTGTCATTCTTGTGATTGGGAGTTTTTAGAAAACTGAATCTTTAGTATTTTTTTCTCTTTAAGTCTGTGGAAAGAAGAAGCTAGTTATTTTTCTGGCCATAAATTATGAACTTCCTACCATTTGAAATATCTGAGCAACTTAACAGTGACCATTAAATGAGTTCACTAGAGTACATCATCGGTAGACACTCTTTAGAGTATGGAGGAATGCAGGGTGGACTTTTCTGTTTTATGATGTGAATACGCTTGTATATTAATGACAAATTTGTTTTCTTTTTTGTTTTTTAACCCCACCCCCCAATTTTTTGTTAATCCAAAAAAAACAAGCCCTTATTTCCATTTTTAAATTTTAACACCTGGTCTGCTGCAGTTACAGATAGTTTAAATACTTATTGTAATATTCAGTGGAACCTTTTCTTATCTTGGAAAATGGTGTATACCTGTTCCCATGGAATGCTATAATAAAAACAACTGAAAATCACTTGTTTTCTTTAGTGAAGAGTGTGAGTCTTTGTTCAAAAGAAGGTTTATTTTTTGTAGAGGACGTCATCCATCACTGGCAAAAATTAAAAACACAAATTTAGTGTCATTTTTTCCATCTGAAGGTATTACATGTGATGACTGGGGTCAGATGAATGTGTAATCGGGAGCCTCTATGCCATTGTGAACAGTCAGCGCTCCTGGGTTGTCCAGGCTAAAACAAGGTTGGACATAATTTTGGAAGTTGCAGTGGAAAGTGTGCAGACGTTGCTCCAGATTTACATTAAAGAAGGACAGTGTCCCCCTGTCGTAGTCTAGTGCCACTCCAATTCGCACAGGGTGCACTGTAATCCTCAAGTCGGGACTCCAACCATTGTGCAGAAATTCATATTTATGCCTAAGTGGGGGGAAAAAGAAGTACAGCATAAGTACACAGCTTTCCCACTCATCTGGTAAGCAGTCATTTGAAAAGCAGATGCTTAGTAATCAGGATTTCAAAAGGCAGCAGATTAAAGAAAATGAGAAATGTGACTGTTAAATTGTGCGTAGGCAGAATCACAATAGGAACCACATTTGGCGCTCGTGATATGCTGCTCTGTATGATTTACTAAATGTGATAATACGACTGCTGCCTTGTTCTAAAAAAACTGTTGCCATAGAAACGTGTTTAAAGTAATAGATATTCAATTCTGACTTATTTTAGTGAGCTATGTCTGCATACAGTGGATGCACTTTTACTTTCTTTTTTAGCTTTTGGAATGGAACATTTCTGAATGCTAAAAATATAGCTTTGGTTCAGTTTCAGTGATCTGTAATAGTTGTCCTTCAGTGGATCAGCATGTTAATTATGATCCAAGATTAGTCTTTGTTGTCCTGTTTAAAATGAAGGCTGGGTTTTTTTCTCCCAATTTGTGCAATGAATGGAGATAAGTGTGTTGGAAGAAATGAATGGAAAGCAAACGAGGCCTGATTAACCCCCCTGTAGATAAAGAAGTACAGAAGGGGGAGATGAACATTTAAAGATTGATGGATAAAGCTACATCTGCACCGTCATTAAACTTAATTAACGTATATTGAATGGTTTGAGTTACAAACGCTACGCACGAGAGGGTTTTTGCCATCTTATTGGCTTGTGTAAAGAATCATCACCAGTTTTGAGAGCATTTAACAACACTAATTGGAAAACCACAAAATTGAAGTATTAAATGTTTTTAAAGCATGCAGCTTAAGAATATAACTCAGATAAACAATTCTCATAAAACAAGCTTATAGGAATATGACCACATTAAGCATGTTCTCATCTATTAAAGGCATTATGTCTTATGGTTATGTTTGAACCAGGATGCTGCACTGTTACCTGGATGGACTGAGAATGTGTCTCATACACCAGGAGGTACTGTTAGCCCCAAGGTACGAGTTCCTCTCAGTGACCTCATATGCAACTCCAATCCGAAACTCTGTCACGTCATCCACCTCAACTTCCCAGTAATGCCTCCCCCGCACTGGAGTCAGATCCCCTAGGATGGCTACGCATCTAAACACACACATACATACACTCTGAATAACAGGACATATTCAAAGATCGTATTCGCCTTTCTCCGATAAGCAGATGCTCCACCTGGTAAAAGCATTGTCATCTAATGCCATCGCACTTATTGGCAGTTCTTCGTCTCCATAAAAGATGGTGAAACCATCTTCAGAGATGGACAGGCAGGGATGGGCGGTATCCTCCAGGAGGTAGAAGAATGTACCTGCATCGGTATCAAACAATGATAATCATATGAAAGTTGGTTGAAATTAGGCCAATACATTGGAATAATGTTACATTATGGTTTTTATTCTCATTTGTTCCACTATTTTAGTGACTAGTTTGATGTAAAATCTCTATGATTGAAATGAGTCTAATTTTTATTTTTGACTTTATTTCAACAGAAATAACTTTTGTCTTTGAAAGCATTGAAATGACTTACTGTAAACCTGAAAGATAAAAGATGGGTATAAACACTTAGATGATAATCTTGCACATGCTCTATATGAGCATTCATAACAGGAACGAGAGATTACCAAGAATATACCATTAATGTATTTGGTATTTATGTAAATAGCATTGCTAATATCTGCTGCGAGTGTCACTGGGAAAAAGTTGACTGTTAATGTGTTTCACCTGTTGTGGAGAGCGCAATAACTTCACTTCTGTCACTGGGCCCACCGATGTTGACCGCTCTCACAAAGATGAGGTAACGCCGTCCCGTCTGCAGCTGGATCAGACACTGACAGGTAGGCACAGCTACTATAGACCTACACAACGGACAAGGGGCTGATTTTACTCTTAACTACAAACTGATGACCATGTTTATTTTATTTGGCGGTTTATTTTTTATTTCTATGCTCAGTTGAACATCCTTGAAATAACATCTCGTCTTCCCACCTCTGAAATCCTAGCAGGATTTCATATTAGAGTGAGTTAATTAGGAGCTTTAAATGGTTTGACTGTTTTCTGAAGTGACCAGATGAAAAATGAAAATGACCCCAAATGTGAGGACACTCTTGCAGCTGAGGCAAACAGGAGCTGAAGCCAAGAATAGATTTTCTAGGACAGAGTGTTTCTTGATTCAGCAGCTCCATAACCATGGGACCTTAGAAATCCCAGGCAAGCACTAACCCTGGCTTGTTTACGAAACTACTGAAACAAAAGCCTTATTACAGGAAAGGCAAATGGAGAGGCTGCTTCTTTGAAGCTCCCCATATCCTGCAGAGCATTTCTATTTTTACTGAGTTATTTTAACATGGCAGTTTTCAAGGAAAGCATGATTATGAAGTTTATTGCCTTGTTGTGTCAGCTGTAGGTGTGGTTCTTACTCAGTTATGCTGCTCTCTGCACCATCAATACCGATCTCACTGAACTCCACGGTGTAAGAGTCTACAGGGTTGGCGTTTCCCGACTCCCAGCGGATCAGAGCGGCTTCTGGGCAGCTAGTGCACTCCCTCTGCTTGATCACAGGAGGCGATGGCACTACAGAGAGAGGATTTAGTTGTTGGTTTTTTCATTTTAAATGAATTAATTATTTTTTTCTAACTTCAACCATGTGAGTCTGGGGTGGAACAAAAATATCTGAAGGGGATTTTTGCTGACAATGTGAAATGAGAGCAATTATTTAACCTGTCACGAGGCAAATGTAGCTGCTGGAGTGTCACATTTATTACCCGTCATATATAAGGCCTTCTCGCTCACTGGGCTGATGCCTGTGGTGTTGGTAGCCGTCACCCACAGCTCATACTGAGCATTTGGCAGCAGATCTGTCACAGTACAGTGAGTCTCCTTTACTTTTATCTTGTTTTCTGAAAATAGAAAAAAAATCTTTGTAGCCTCTTCTGGTCACATTCATTGAGATCAGCAATGAATACATCAGTAGATACTTTTTCAGCAGTAGATGGTGTTATTATGCAGAGTGAATCTGCAGTAAGCATGACCGTGTGTCATACCATGAGGTGCACAGGTGCTGTCTGCAGGTGTGTCTTCCAGCACTGGTCTGTAGTAAAGCTCATAATACTCCACTGTGTCATCAGAGAACAAGCTCCAGCACACATGCAGGGATGTCTGGGTGGCCGAGTTTGGCATCTGGGGGTTGATTACTGGCGCAGATGGAGCTGTTTTGATGTTGTAGAGATATGGTTAATCCACTTTTGTTTTTCAAACACTTAAAACTAGATCAAGCTGTACATTATTTTTCAAACTAAACACTGCCATCTCCGTACTCTCGTTTATTCCTTCATTTGGTGACAGCATATTTCCTGGCAAATTTCCACCTTTTCCTCCGCTTTCTCATGCTGTCACGACAGCTTATAAAGGGAAATATAATTGCTTGTTTAAAGATTCTGGATTCGAAGAGACATATGTCTCTTCGAAGGGGCCTCCATAGGGTTATGGGAACATCATATGAGACTTTCATTTTCCCAGTTGCTAACGTTCATTTATATATTGGTACATTGGCTGCCATTCTGGATGAAATAACAGAACTAATAATTTGATTTAAAGTCAGAAGTGTTTATATGTACAGTGTGTGAAAGGCAACTCTTGAAGTTCTGACAAGAAAATTGTTTGCGTTTCTTCCTACCTGGAACAACATTAATGGAATCCATCATGGTTTTGACATCGGACAGATCGGCAAGAGGCGTGTTAAATTCAAGACTTGTAGACAACGTGAGGTCAACATCCTCTTTGGCAGAGTCCTCAATTCTAGTGAGAAACATAAATAAACAACATTAAATCCTTAAATTTGAGCACAGGGGTAAGTAATCCAAAGTTTCGCTCTATTTAAAAGATGTTTCTGGAGCTTTCAACTTCATTTTGAAGACTTATGCAGTGGATTGAGTGTGTTCAGATGATATGAAAACCTAAACTTTTTTTCAGGGCTCAAAATTTCAAGGAACTTCATTCTGACACAGCAATGACCTGTTTTTTTTACTTTTCTAATCACACTGCAAGCATTGCTATCATAAGGTCACATCATGCAAACTCTGAGCAGCATCACAGTTACCTCTTAATTGTAGTCATAACTGTCTGTCGAGAAAAGTAAAAGAAAGGAGACTATTTATTTGTATATTGTGTATTAAAAAATTCACCACCGCGCTACTGAAGCACTAAAGAAATCAAGCTAAAGCACCTTCAGGAAAAGCCTCTGGTCCTGGCTGCGGTAGACCTCCTGTGCTGTCTCGATGAGCTCTTTAGAGACATCCAGCGCCTTCCCACAGGCCAGCAGCTGATTGTAAAGGGATTCCAACTTATTTTTCTTCTCTTCCTCCAATCCAGCCGCCCTGTCGTCATATCGTTGAGACAATGTCTGCAGCACATCGTTGTAGTGCTGCTCCAAGTGCTGCTCTTGACGACCAAAATTCTCCTGGATGTACATTTATATGATCATAGACGCACAGTAAGAGATTTACATATTTAATGTACATTACACATATGGACAAAAGAGGGGAAAAGAAGATGAGGAGAGAGTTGTTTAATAAAATGGATCTATTTGATTCTTGAGTTGTGGTCAGTAAAATTAGTTCTGAACTGTCTTTTAGACAAAGATAGAAATTCATAACTAGACAACATTGACCTAACGTAAAAGCAAATTACAGCTGTTGCACCACGGAAAATCGGACTTTTAGTTCTACCTCTACAGTGAGAAAGATTTCCTCCAGATGACCAGCGAAGTTCTCCATCTCAGCAACCTTCCCCTGTAGCCGATTCCTGGTCGAGATGATCTCATTCTGAAAACAACTGAAAGTCATACTTCAACCCTTTCTTTCCTAATTCAAACCAGTATTGTGAGCTATGAATCGGCCTTTGCTGGCTTTTTCTGCAGTTTGTCACATTTTAAGGAATTATCCATGTTGCTGTATTCATCAAATCTCTGAAAAATGTATCAATATGAAATTAAAAGCATAATGCTTTTTTTTTTTTTTTTTTTTGATAAATCACAGCTGTTCCCACCTCATTTTCTCCTATTTTAAACACATCATCGTCATGTCCATCTTCTGCCCCAGTGGGAGATGGAGAGCTGCCCTCACAGGGATCAAAATGAAGGGACTCGTTGGTGTCAACAGAGAACCTCTGGAAGGTCCTTCCTCCTTTGTCTGAAATGATATTGTTTGTCTCCATGGTAGTCGATCCTCTGCTTAAGTCCTGCTGCTCGGCTTATTCTGCTATCACGTCCAGTCTGCCTCCTCCAATTTCACTCGGATCCATATGAGCAAAGACTCAGAGAGTCAGGAGAGAGGTTTACAAGTTATTTATGTGAATGTTTACGATACAAGATTAAATTAATTTAGCTTTCTCTGGTCTGTATAACAGCAAGCTGTAGATCAATAACCATTTAAAGCAATACAGCAGAGTAAATGGAACTTATGAAAACTCCACCCTTCATATCTAAGTGGCATGCCTGTGCAGAACAATCTTGAATAAGTCATAGTAAATATTCAGCTAATATAATTACCTGGTTAATTCAGAGAGCCAGTTTGTCCAAAACCACCATTTCAGGGCACTGGTGGTGTCTGACAAGCAAACTCTGTGGAGTCCAACCCTCAACCAGAAGCTGTGATAAAAATAGCTGGGAATAATTGCTCAGATGTCACAAGCATGACAAGCATCCACTCAGGCAACTTGTTATCTATTGCTTAAACTCTAACATCAAGATTCAACGCAAAGAAGCGTTGTGTTGATACTGTGGAAAAGTATTGTTACCAGTCTGGGCATTGCTCCTTGATTTGTTATTAGAGGATGGAATTCCCCGAACATGTGATTCAAAGGTCAAAGTTAAACGCAACGCAAGGGCCATTGTGGTGCATTCATTGTACCTCGTAAATTCCCAAATCACCCAAATACGCTTGAGCAGCTGTATCTAAATTTCTTCCCATTTCTGATTTGTAAGGTAAATTCGATACTCTTATAATCCAGTCATTTGTGTGTGTGTGTGTGAGCGCGCGTGAGTGTAAAAAATGTTAAGTGTTTTCACTTTTAGACGCTGTGAACATTTGTCTATGTTAGTTCCGACTGTTTCTAGGTACTGGAAGGCGCTTTACGTCACACAAATGGCGGACGTTGTAAACAGAGCCAACAGTTTCTTGGAGGCCAAAGTGAAACCTCTGATTTAAGATGGATTGTGTAGAGTTTGACCGGCTAGACAGCTTAGAAGGCTGGGTGGCTGTTAAAAGTAATATATTTGAAGAACAGGAGACGTTTAAGTTAGGGTTTATCGTTCAGTGGAATGTCATCGAGTCTAAGTTCGCAGTCACCTGCCACAACCGGACGTTACAGCGACAGAAACGCAAAGCCGAGGTTGCTGTCGGCGACCATCAGATGAGCTGGGCTGGGCTCTTCTCCGTTAACGATTTGAAACACATCCACCAACAGTTTACATGCGTGGCGGACATCCTGGGTGCTTGCTTCCCTGACTTATCAGAGTTTGAAGATAGCAACATTTGGGACTTGCTTTTCCTAAGTCGTAGGTCGGGTCCCGAAGATGACGAGGAGAAAGATTTTGACACGCCTTGTAGGAAACTGGAAAAATATTTCAGTACAGCCATTGACCTCTGCGGACGAAAGATTGTTCTCGAAACTTTGTTTACCCAGAACGAGCGGGATGTTGAAGAGTACTTTGAAAACCTACAAGAGTTCAAAAAGAAGACCATGCAGGAGGAGATGTCAAGAGCTAAAAGCCATCTGAGACAGGTGAGTGGTGGAAGTGGGGCGAACAGCATCCGATGAACCATCTGTATGGTAATATCCATGGACTCATAGTTCAGCTCAGATGTATTCATAGGCTTCCAAATTCTGATTTACAGTGCCCTCTTTGAGTTAATCAACTGGTAAGTTAATTGTAAAGCTTTTTTTTTTGGAGCACTCAAATCTTATTGATAACAAACATCTGCATGTCTTTACCAGGGATTTGGATTCTTTTTCTCTTTTGTAATGATTTCCAAATCTTTAAGATTAAATGGTCTTCTTGTCATCTCGTGTCTTAAATATATTTTGCAACTACTTTGTGTTTTGGAGTTACAGTTCTGCAAAATGTTGTTCTGCAGAGTGATAGGCTATGTATATAAGTTAAAAAATAGACTTCAACAATTTCAGTAAATCCTGACTACTACGGCCTTCATTCATGTATGAAGATTACTGCTTTAGTGTGCAATGGTTTAGCTTTTTATTTGCACAAAACAGATAATCCTGATGTTTGATTTCTTAATTTAAAGGGAATAGGCTGGTAGATATTTAACCTTGTAAAAATCTCAGTAATATTGGTCTCGTCCCAGTCGTCTTCTGTGCTCCACTTGCACCAGAAAAGTTATCTTTAAAGCAAAAAAAAAAAAATTTATCCAACTGTGTAAGCTTTATATTTCTATGAATTTGAAACTGTAGCTTGTAGGGCTAGCACCACACAGTGGTGGTGTAAAGCCCTAAATCAGGCCTAGCATGACACAGCAAAACATACTTGATGCTGGCTTTTTACAATGGAAGATTTCAATGTTGCAGCAAGATGGAGCTACATTGCTATTGCTCTCCCTGCTTTTTGCCTTCAAGTGCAAGTTAAAAGAAGTAAATTAAGAATATTAAACAAAATACTGTATAGTACTTGACACTGGAAAGTTCACAGTGTTTTCTTTTGTTTAAATTGTGGGATGTTTTTGTTTAGTGGTTGTATTAAATTAGGCTTTATGTGTTGGGGTTAAACTCAGCAACTCAGCTTGTTTCTTTCTATCTAAAGGGATGTGGATATGGCAGGGTATTGTTTATGTGCTAATTGTGCCAGTTCCAAGTGCAAAGCCTCACAACATGAAAAGGTTGCATCATTTAAGATGTCGATCACATTTGCATAAAAGTCCAATGTTTTATGGTGTCTTCTCTTAAAACCTTTATGTCTGAAAGTGTTTGTTGATATACTTCAATATGAGGGGGTACATTTAATCAACTTCAACAGAAGTGACTCAAGGAATCCCATTACAAGTACTGGCTGTTACATCAACTGGATTTGATATTTTTTTTAGAAAGAAAAAAGAGAATCTATAGAGATTTGTGTTTTCCACTCATCTGATGACATGGACTGGAGTCAGCCAGTCCAGAATAAATCCAGATAATTGGGTTTGTGTGTTCTGTTTTTCTACAGCTGCTGCAGAGTCATAGCAGTACTGACCGAATGGTAGCGCTGCTCAGTATCTATGAGGAAGAAGATGAGTCCTACCAAGACCTGGTCACAGTGGCAACCACCTTCTTCCAGTATCTGCTGCAGCCTTTCAGAGACATGAGAGAGCTAGCCTGCCTTTACAAGATGGAAATCTTGGTAATTATAAAACCTGTTCAGTATCTGGACATTTGTGATACACATAGAAACTTTTTGTTTCTTTTAAGAAGATTTAAATAAACTCTCCACTAAAAACTACCGTTGTTCAACCATTTTAACCCAACAACAGATCAAAATTCTCTTCCTGTAGTACACCAGAACAAAGTTGTGTCATTCACTCCTGGATTTCATTATGCAAATGGATACACACCTCCTATTGGATAATTACTGCATGGGTGAATATCTTTCAGCTGGCAACAAGTTATTTAATCCCAACTAATGCAATGAGCAGCTTCTCATTTCTTAAACAACCATGTGGAAAGACACATCCTGTAGTTGTGGAAAAGATGTTAATCTGTTTAAGAATGGTCAAATCATTGATATCAAGCAGAGAAAATATCTAAGGAGATGCAGAAACTACTAAAATTGGGTTAAGAACAGTCCAATGCATTATTAAAATCTGGAAGGACAGTGGGGAATCATCGTCTTCCAGGAAGAAATGTGGTTGGAAAAACATCTTGAATGACGGTGATCAATGATCGCTTAAATGTTTGGAGAAATCAGATGGTAAAAAACAACAGTAGAACTCAGGGATATGTTTAATAGTGAACGTAAGAGCATCTCCACACATACAATGTGAAGGGAACTTAAGGGATTGGGACTGAATAGCTGTTTAGCCATGAGAAAACCACTAATCCATGAGTCTAACTGGGGAAAAAGGCTTCTAGTTGCTAGTGAGCATAGAGACTGGACTCTGGAGCAATGAGTCCAGATTACCATGTTGCCAAAGAATGAGGTCAGCTGACTACCCGAGTCTACTGTATGATTTAGTTTATTCCTTCCATGATGACACAGCCATATTGCAAGAGGACAATGTCAGGATTCATTAGCCTCAAATTGTCCAAGAGTGGTTCAGGAAGCGTGAGATATTATTTTTGCACATGGATTGGCCACCATTGAGTCCAGACCTGAACCCCATTGAGAATCTTTGAGAATTGCTGGAGAAGGCTTTGCGTAGCGGTCAAACTCTCCCATCATCAATACAAGATCTAGGTGACAAATGAATACAACACTGGATGGAAATAAATCTTGTGATATTGCAGAAACTTGGAAACAGTGCCACAGTGAATGCATGCTGTAATCAAAGCTAAATATTAAAGTGTGACCTTATTTTTTGGTAAGGTTTTTTTTGGGAGGATATGCCGTGTATTTGCCAGTTCATCAATTTCCATCTTGACCTAGACTTGAAGCCATATAGATTTTATGTATTTTCCACTTTCTCAGTTCAGGTCCATTAAAAAAAAAAGTGATGAATATGATCTTTTTTCTTTTCTCTCTCTCTTTTTTTTAATACTAAACTCACTTTGAATAAAAGCAAAAAATATGTGTGTTACAATGAGTTTGAAGCTGTCCACTGTTTTTCTTACTCTGGCTTTCTGCAGAAGTCTTTGGAGTTTGACGACTTGGGTCCCAAGAGAATTGCAGCTCTGGAGAAGGAGGCGGAGGAGTGGAGAATGAAAGCAGAAGATGCAGTTGCCTCAATACAGGACATCACTGTCACCTACTTTACTCAGACTTCAAAGGCTCTGGCTGGTATGAGTTCCTGGGTTTCTATCTTTTATTTATGCATGGGTCATATCATTAATGACTTTTATATGTCATACAGGGGGAAAGAAGAGGACAGTAGAGTCTGTGTTTTTTCAAGAGTTTAATTGCAGCTGTAGGAAGCTTATTTATGATGTATTCAAATAAACCAAACAAGAGCAGTTCTGAGACAGCATACTTCTTCCCAGGCTGGATTTTTTTATGTATTTTTTTTAAAGTCCTCCAAACTTCATCACCACCAGACCTCTGGTAGAATGTTCATGCAGATCTATCAATAACATTTTAAGTAATTCTGTTAAAAAACAAACCAAAAACCTGAGCCAAGCACATAACATCCCTGGTGGAGGTAAAACAATCAATGTCAATATTTATATTTGCGTAAGCTAAATGTGGGCGTGCATGTGGGTAAAAATTGTATTCATAAAAGCTTTTACAATTCCTATTTCTTAAGATTCACAATTCATTCACAACTTCAAGAAGCTCATTTTTAAACATGTTTTTTGTCCTTTGACCAAGAATTGGATCGAATAGTATTTTTTGCTCCAGGAAGGTTCTTCACTGAGTTAAATGACCTGGAAATATTGAAGTGGCAACCGCATTATGAGCTGGTTGAATTTACTAAATGCAAAAAAAAAAAAAAAAAAAGGATCAGTGTTTTCTTTCTAAGTATAGAAAACACTGGAAAATCCCTTTTATGAAAAAAAAATTGTCAATATTTGTAATTTGCAACTTGATGACAAAGGAGTGCAACACTGGATGGAAATAAATCTTGTGATATTGCAGAAGCTCATCATAACAATGCCACAGGGAATTTGTGCTGTAATCAAAGCTACAGGTGGTCCGATGAAATATTGGAGTGTGTGACCTTTTTTTTTTTTTTTTGCTGGCTACTTTTTGTTTGGCCAGGCAGTGTATAACAGACCCTTATGTAATTGTCCAGGTATGTTAAAGCAGATGGAAGAGGATAAGCATCGTTTTGGACCTGCTGCCTGGGCTTCTGCAGCTCCCAGACTGGAAAAACTACGTTTTCTGTTAGCCAAGGAAACCCTGCAGCACATGAGAGCTGCAGAAATGTGCCTCAGCCGAAAGAAAGACACCATCAGAGAAAGAGTAAGTTTCACTGTTGTCTCATCAACATAAAGATCTTCTGTAGTGATTCTGTAGTTAGTCAGTATATTCCATTAAGACATATTGAAGTCTGACACAGTTAGACAGTGTAATTCTTTTTTCTTCTTTATTTTTCAATACCAAGGCAAACGCTGCCTTTGTAGTAGTAGGGGTGCCAGCTTGCGCTCACGTTTAGTATTCTAGTGTGATGTGAATCTGAGGCTGCTGGAGTTCTTTGATCTATTTATAAAGCCTCTCCAAAAACACAGAGAATCCCCCTGATACACCCCCAAAAACCTGCCTGCATGAATATGTGAGTGTATGTGCGTGTATTCATATTGAAACGTGCCGGTTCTACACAAATGTGACTGTAAATGTTTTACATGTCAGGATCATAATGTGTTTGGGAAAACTGCTGCACATTTTTGCAGTTTTAAGGTGTTTGAGCTTTTTGTTTAGTTATTTATTACTTCGGAAGAGAACACCTTAGGCACCCTCACCTTCATGTTTCTGCATTATTCATCTGATTAAGCTTTTTAGAAAATTGGGCTGGAGGATGCTGGCATTGTGGAGCACCATGAAATCAGCATGAGCTTTTGCACAGACAGCTGTGTGCGAGTGTTTCTAATGAGATCAGGGAGCTGCGCCCACGCAAAATTTTGTACTGGTGGCACCATAACTCTGATTCTGATGAGTGCACTGTTGTGCCTGCAGATGTCACAGCGTGACACCTTTTACATTTAATGTGTGGGTTTTTGTGTGCATGTATAGCACATATTCCGACTTCTTCATATTTTACACATATTTATTTTGTAACTTCATGCCAACTTCATTTAAATTCACATCCAATACCTTTTATAACAAAATGAAGACAGGTTTAGAAATGTATCTTTTTTTTTTTTTTTTTAAAGAAAGAAATTAAATGTCACACGTAAGTATTCAGTCCTGTTTCTCTAACTCAAGTGCCCCATTTGTCCTGATCCACTTTGAACTGTTTGTACACCTTGACTGGAGTCCACCTGTGGTAAATTTGGTAGATATTGTTGATCATTTTGAATGATGCACACTTGATAAACATTAGAGCAAAATCCACAACTTGAAGTGGCAAGAATTGCCTACCAATGACAGGTCCAGGCAAAGCTGCAAAACTAAAATTCTGCTCCTCTTAGGGTCCCCGTGAGCACATTGACCTCCATAATTCTTAAATTAGGAACATAAGGAAGAACCAGAACCCTTTCTAAAGGTGGTCACCACCCAAACTGAGAAACTAAAGGCAAAAATCCTCAGTTAGACAGCTGACTCACCAATATCACTCTGGCTGAGCTAGAGAGATCTCATACCAGAAACATTGTAGTGGTGTTTTCTTGTAGAAGGTTCAGTCAGAGAGAACTGATCAGGCATGCTTTTCAGTGCTCGGGAACTCCGACTGGCTGAATCTTCGTCTTCCAACGGCACAATAATTCATAGAAAACTGTCAAGACTTCACAGAAGTGGCTTACTCTGGATGTTCATAGATAGCCAAGCTAGAACCCTAATCTGAACCCAGTCAGACATCTCTTGCGATGCATGAAAGTCCCCATCCAACCAGACAAAGCTTAAGAGGATCTGCAGAGAGGAAAGGTAGAAAATCCCCTAGATCTAGGTGTGCAAAGCTTATGGTGTCATATGCATAAATACAGGAGTCTGCAGTCAGTCCCAACTGTGCTTTAACTGAGTTCCAAGCCAAGACTGAATACTATAATTGTCATTTTACTTTTC
>JAOXYM010000001.1:10641177-10654565 GCA_028567055.1 Leptatherina wallacei
GCCCGGCTGATGAAGCTCTTCGTCCCCCCCCCCCCCCTGCTCCTTTCTTCACGGCTCTGAGCTCCAGCTTGTGTTTCTGGCAAAAATTCACCAAAAAGCTGCTTTTTTTTTTTTTTGACAAGGACGGGATAACGCCTCCTTTGACTCCTTTGCTGCAGTTTGTTGCAGTATTTCAGTCTGAGAAGAACAAAAAAGATTACCAAGTAGCCCAGAGATGTTGTAACAGAGCCAAAACGGCTCAAGTCCAACTAACTAGTAGGCAGAATTAGGATTTAATCTCTTTCGAAGCGGTTTCTGGTTGGAAAAAATACTGTATTGAATTAGTGACCGAGGCATTGTGTTTTATAAAGCAAAGCCAAGCAGTAGTACGGAAGTGTGTAAATGTTGACGTTTTCCCAACTGTGTCTGAAGGCTTTTTGTGAGGCTCTCACACAGCAGGAGAAGCCTGTACTGAAGACGGAAACGGCTACAACACATTTTCCCTTCTCACATTCTTCAATCTTAACTTATCTTGAATGTAATTGAATGAATAACTAATACTGTAACTTACCCCAACAAGGGCTACTTTATTGCTAAACAAGAGGTTGTGAAGAAAAGTTTTAACCGTTTACAGTCCAAATGTCTAAAATCTTTATAATTTGTAGTTAAAGCTACCGATGGAGTTCCCTGCCCTTGTTTTTACTTTTTGTGCGTCAAACATGTAAATGTGTAAGGTTTAGTTTGGATGCAATTTATCGTTGTTTTTTCTTTATGCCATAAAAAATAAAGTGACAAATTTACAGTACGATATAATTTTTTTTAGTAAATAAATACATAATTCCACTCATCACTGTAGAATCTTAAAAGCTTGCTGAAGTTTTGAACTAATCAAAAAGGTGAGGTTGCAATACATAATGTACCAAATTTCTGTGTGGGAAACATTATTTAGCTTGAAGAATACAGAAATTCTAAGAAAATTGAGATGTTAATGGCTGAGGTGGAACCATGTTTAAAGAATAAATGTCATAAATATGAGATGAGGCGATAGCTCACGCTGTTCCTTGTGCTGCAGAGATGCATCGCACCCAGGTTGTAATGACACCTCTGTTCTTCTGGTATCGCCTACAGAGGCGTGAAAGCTATGCTGGAGAGCCCCGATGATTGTGCTCTGGCAGATTTGTAGCCCACAATGATGAGTCATAGATTCATATCTATCCTGGCAGCCGTCGCTCTCTCATATCTGACAGATCAGACATCCCCAGCCAGCTGTGATTGACTTTATCCAGCTCTGTGTACTTAGTGAGCAGCCGCTGGCAGAGGTAGCTGCTGTTGCTGCGTTATCTGTTTGCAACATCCAGGTGATTCTGGTGGAAGACAGGTCGTGCACCTTGGGGAGGACACGCGTGGAGAGTATTTTGACAAACTGGCCGATTGTGCATCAATATGAAATTCCCTGGCCTGTTACTATGGTAACAGCAAATCTCTGTTGTAGTGGCCTGCAGTTCCATCTCTCTCCATCTCACACACGTACAGAGCAGCATATAGTGTCTTAATGATGTTTCAGCAAGTCGCCCACTCACCAGCAGTTAAAATGAGCCTTGCAGGGTTGGCTGCAATGAACAGCAGACAGGGAAACTGAGAAATGCTGCTGAAAGTTTAAGTAGTACTGATGACTGATACAAGGCATTACCAAGTGCTTATGGTTCAACTTAAGCATTTTATCTGTACACTAACAAAAGTAATAGACATTTCATGGACATCATGGCATCAGAAATGGATAGAATGCTGATCAGCCATAATGTCATGACACCTGCCAAATACTGAGAACTGATCGGTCAGGGGGTGGGGGGGGAGAAAAAGTGTGTCTGATGTTTGATTAGATCAGTATCTCGGGAATTTGGAGGCCAGGTAAAACACCTCACACACTTCGTGAAGGCCCACTGCTGTCCCGACAGGGAAATCCTGCCAATGAAGTGAAATGCCATTACTATTACTACATTGAATTCTAACAAGATAGAAATATTTTGCACTTTACTCGTCACTGAGTTTAGTTTTTTTGACTAAAAAGTGTACTTATGTTAAATCTAGGGTTCAATAAGCAAGTTATATTTAGCAATATCATCATACGTTGACATATAAATCCAGGTTATTTTAACTGATTTTAACATAACTTCATCTTTGGATTATGCAATGTTGGTTGGACATAAGAAATATGAAAGTATCTCAGGTTTCGAACTTCTTAGAATGTGGTCTGTTCCTTTTAACGTTTTGTTAGCGAAAGATTAATTAAAGCAGTAATTGACAAATTAACTTGTAGAGAAAGATGGCTGCTTTCCTACAGCAGTTTATTTTCCATCAGTTGACTTAATTGCTTAACTGCTGGAAAAGTAATATGCACTATAAGCTCATTCTTTGCTTAAATGATCAGTGTCACTGCTGATCTCTGAAGGTGAAAAAGGAAATTGGAGACTTAAGCAGAGAAACAGCTGAGAAGGATGGTTGTCTTTTATGTATTTTCTTTTTAAAATATACTACTGAGAAGTCCACTTGTCATAGTCCATCATTTGCACTGTTATTTATACACACATCCCCACAAAGGAAATAAAAGTGAATGAGATTAAGTTGCCAAGGCAACATGTCCCCTGATCCCCCACAACAGTGACATGAAGGCATTTAAGGTTTATTTTCTTTTTTCATCATTTGTCAAATAAGCACATTTGCTGAACTTGTTGTGATCTCAGAAACTGGAAAATGTTGAGCGTTATCAAACCTTATTTGCTCTCCTCATGTGCGTCTTTCAGGATTACAACTATATGTAGTGTTATGTAAATCAAAAGGAAAAGACGTGGTGGTGGAGCCTCGAAGGGGCTCAGTCCTGAAAGTTCAACCAACCTCCTTCTCTGAGCTTCTCAACCAGGAAAAAGCTTGTATACTTACAAATATGCTGCCTGAATTTAAAACAGCTGCAACTGTTTCCTTTTCACCGATATGCACTTGAAGGGAAATAAGGGAAACCTGACATTTTGTTGTCGTTACCATTGGAGCTTTTACAAGTTAAAACTTTTTTTTAAAAAAAGGAAAAAAAAGACACAGCATTGTAATTAAACTAAATTTTACCAGTTGTCAGTTCTATTGTACAATGTTGAACAGGAATCACAAAAGTGCACAAGAGGCATCGGTTCAACAGGAAGAATCGTACGTTGAGTTGTCCAGATTCAGGTGAGTTACAAACAAGAAAAAAGAAATAATCCTTTAATTTAAACATCTTAATCTTATGAGACCAAAACAGTGATGAAAACTATAATCTTATAACCTCATAGTATCACAGAGTAAATATGTTACTTCAACATGTGCCTTTGATTTCAAATGTACCCAGTTTTAAAACTGACTTCCACAACAGCAGCAACAACCATCCTTAATTATAAAAAGCCCTCAATCCTGAGAGTTTGGTATCTTTCTTAAATGTAATTCTACATCAAGATTAATTTACTTGGTCTAGAAATACTAGTTGCAGAGAGGCACCAAAAATAAATAGAAGAAAAAAAAATTGACAGGGTTTCTAGTGAAAAGGCCCAATCCATCTAAATGTTTCTATGAAGTACACTTTCACATTATTCACCTGTTGAGCAGCACCATGTCCCCTCATCCAGAAATAACCACCACCATAACAAAAACTAGTGTGTAGGAAGCTCATGAACAGCCACGGAGACATAAATGTGTGTTCTACAAATGAACAACAATACTAATGAACGCAAAAAGTCCTTAAAAACACGGCACGACACTCATGGTGAGATGGGGTTACTATTGTTTTTGGATGTTTCTGAAGGAAAGTTCCTGAGACAAGAGTTTTCCTTCTATACGCAAATATAAATCAAAAGGAAAGTTTACTGGAAACACTTGCAAGAAAAGTTCCTGCTGCAGTCCCCTCAGAATCATTCCTCTGCTTCGTCCTTTGAGTTTCTCACCACATTAACATCCAGGATGGACACACTTGTCCCTGTTTTCCTTTTTAAATCTTATTTAAAATCAGTGAGGATGTTTTTTTATCTTCAGAATATCTCACAAAACTCAGCAAGTTATTATGGTGATGGTCATCACTTGGCCAATTTTTTCCTTTCCAGGTAGGTTTACACTCACCTGGAGGCACTTTGTGACACGGCCGTTTTTCATATATGTGCATATAATCTATAAACTGTCTTCTAACACACCTGAGATAGATGAGAGGCAACAACAAGGACAGTCTGTAGAGGGGTTTCATCTTTAATTCTTTGAGGGGCTACAAGGATTTACACTAATTATTACTTGAGCTGAACAGCATTGTATGTGTGGTTCATTGTAGCCCTTTTAAGTCCCCTCTTCTTACTTAAA
This sequence comes from Leptatherina wallacei, assembly GCA_028567055.1. Taxonomy (NCBI): domain Eukaryota; kingdom Metazoa; phylum Chordata; class Actinopteri; order Atheriniformes; family Atherinidae; genus Leptatherina; species Leptatherina wallacei. The sequence goes on from JAOXYM010000001.1 coordinate 10,645,525, forward strand.
TTCAGACTGCTTGTTTAGAAGCTCTGCAGCCTTTGGAAAAAAGACAGATGGACAGAATCTAAGAACCCACCACCAGCTTTTTAAAGCAGCTTTCCCCCCACAGAAACGGGTGAGTAAGCTCAAAGTGTGACTCATTGTAGTTTCACAATTCCACAACACAAAATGAAACCATTTTGTGGGGCACATTGGCCTTCCTCTTTTTAGGCTGCCAATCTCCCTCTCCCAAATATCTCTCTTTCACAAAGTAGTGTTTATTAAATGCCAAAGGTCATAGTTTCAGAGTGGACATCACCTTGGGGGAGTAGGTGCCACATCGTTTCTGCCCTGAAGACATACTGTAGTGAATCCTTCATACCCGACCTCTCACCCTTCCAGCTCAGTGCCACTTTCCTCAGTTATCAACACCTAGCTTTGAGAGCCCCTGCCTGAACTCATGCAGTTCATCTATCTTTCCATCCAGAATATCCATGAACTTCTTCAGCTCGATCTTCATGGTTCCTTGTTTTTGTCGACTGTCGTCTATGTCGATCTGAAGACCGCCTATCCTCCCCTCTAGATCCTTGTTCTTTGTCTCGGCAGCCTGTGGAAGAAGATCAAACAAAATTGTCATAACAAAAAAAAAAAAAAAAAACACAAAAAAAAAACAGGGCTACACAGATCAAACTGGTGTCTTAGGAGAGCTGTAAGATAACTTCATCCACCAGAACGGTTGCTTTATTTGGTCTCAGCAGGGATTACAAACAAATGGAAGTTTCTTCACATCCAAAACAGAAAAAAAGAAAGCTTAAAGAAGAAAAATTATATCTACTTTGATATTTGCAATTACAATTAAAGACAGAGGATGAGTTTTGCACCTCTGCCAAAATGCCACAAGAAAAACATGTTTTACATCATCTCTAAAAACCTATGAAACCAGGAGACATTCTTTGTATGTGTGTGGATGGGAGGAGGGTAAAAGGCCTTTCAGACTAGCAGGCGACACAAGTGACACATTAATGCCAAAGATACCTTTGAAGGGAGGAGTTCAAAATAGGAGAGCTAAATGGGAGTTTCGTCTGCATGACTGTATCCTCCAGCTGACTCCTGAAACCTGATCTTTTCATGGGGTGTCATCTTTAAATAGAGGCGAGCCACAAACACAAAAGTGGAGTGGGCAGACATGTTTAAGTCATGGGAAAAGCCGACTCCAAAATGGCCCTGGCTTAGTTCAGGCTTCGTGGATAGACAAAAGGTATTTGAGAAATCCTGTTGTGTATGCTTCTGTTCACACATCGGTTAGGTGGTTAGATAAACTGCTGCTCCCGCCACTGTCGTTCATCCAGCTAGCTGCTGCAAAAACAAATCCTGCAGTCAAATTTTGTGAAGCACAAGAACTTCAGGCATGTCACTGTTGGTTTTATTCTCCTCCATGCCTGGAGACAAAGACTAGCAACATGTATGACAGCTTGGATGACAAAATCCTGCTCTGCGTCAATCAGCAGAGGGTGAAATGAGCGTCAGTATCAATACAGATCACGACTTGGCACTAAGGAGACATAGTCACTAACAAGCCTGGCTCTTCTGGTTTTGCAGAAAGTCTGGTATTACTCAATCTGTTAGAAGTGCTCTTTGTTAAAGAGGACGTCCGTTGTGTCTGTATTGTTCCAGTGTTTTTCCAACACAATTTAGATCCAACAGGCAAACCCACACACTTTGTAAATTGTTTTAAGACCTGATCATTAAAGCTCTTTGGAGAACTCCCAAACTACTTCAGTTGTTTTGTTCACAAATACAGATATTCTGCACCACCAAGAAACTAATGAGCTTTGAGAGAGAGATGCATCTCTGCTTCACAGATGAGGAAAAAAAAAAAAACCTTTTCAAAGAGGCAATAATCCACTGAGCGTTGTGCTGGGCACAGACCTTTATTAATAGTTACAGTAACAACAATGTGCGCTAGTGAGACACGTGATAGGAATGTTGTGTCACCAGCCCTCGAGCAGAATGATGAATAGAAACTCTCATTCTCTACCTCCATTTCAAAGCGCTGCTTACGCTTCAAAGCCTGTGTATTAGCCTTCTGTGACAGCCATCGTGCCCTCACACGTGTTTGAGGTCTGAACAGCTCTCTGCCAATGCCTTTATACTCTGCTGTAAAATCACACTGTTAAAAATAATGGGTTATTTACTTGCCGCTTTGCACTTACCTGCAGTTTAGAGGTGATGGTCTCACACTCCGCCATCAGCTGTGGGATTATCTCGGCTTGCTTCCTCAGGTTCTCCAGCTCCTGTCAACAAGTATACAAACACACTCATCAAAAGCCAATCAATCCTATCAGATTGATTCTCTGTATGATTTCCTAAAGATCAGATTCTGAAGTTGGGAAATGTTCTCATTTGTTTTTGCAATAAGTAGAATAAAAATGGAAAAAACTGGCAAAATTATTTATTCCACCACACTTCACATAACTTATGTGAACATGTTATGAGGCTATGAAAAAGTTTATAAGCAATACTCATTACAGTTAATTGAGATGCACTGACCAGGCAGTAATACAGAGAAAAGATTATAAATCTGTTCTTGTACCCCTTCTTCATTTGTTGCTTTTCCCTCATCATCAATTGTGTTATTTGAATAATGACTTTCATTCCCCTGCAGCTTTCAGCCAGACACACACCACACACACATTTTATTGCTTTTAGCTTTTCCGTGACAAATAATAATTGGTCTTTGTCGTAACCTGCAGCAGCTTTTTTCCGTTAGTTTCCAGTTGACAAGCTCAAGGGTCAACGCCACAGTGAATCCTCAATAATTCATAGGCATGTTTTAATTGGAGGTAGTGAGGATGTGCATCTCTAGAAGGGGGTGAGTCACTGTGCAGATGAACCACTGTGGGCTGACTGCTGCATCAGTGCTCTGAAAACAGGGAGCTTTTTTCTTCAAGCCCATGGGTCAGTGTTTGGAGCATTACGGCTGATATAGCACAGTGGAAATGTTGGAGCTCCCGGAGGGCCTGATTCTTTGCTTGCAATCTTTCAAAATCGGTTCCAGCTCTTTGAACTACTTTCCTTCCTGTCGTCGTGTGAGATTTACCACTGTCCATGGAAAGATGTATATGTTCTATTAATATGCTCGCTGCCAGGTGGTAAACTAGAATATCCTAGACAGTATTTGCCTCAGGCAACCTCATAGTGTCTCAACACAGTGTGCCTTTAAGGTCTTTATGAAACATCTGTAATGAGAACCAACCATTCAATTCAATCTGAACAATTAATTAAGTCACTCTGATACAAGACAAAGACCTACAAATTCTTGTTGAAACAAAGTAAAATTGAATTAAAGACTCTTAGTAGAAATTCTGATTAATATTTCTTTTTTAGATAAAAATACACAAAGTTCAAATCAATGCCATAAAAGAAAATCTTCCACTGATTAACAAATGGCAGACTATTTTCCCCTATGGTGACGATAACACCTTGAGTTACATGAAACTGTAAGAGTATTATGTCAAGGTCAACTGATATCTGCTATGTCCATGTGTAATATGAAAAATTCAATAAAAGAATAAAAAAAATAAAAAAACATTGGAATATTCTGTATACAAACACATGGCAAGATATTAACCATTTCAGAAATCTACTGTTAGAATAAAATATAAAAGTATCTAATCTTTTTCACTTTGAATTTGGTTTCACACATTTACAACGGTCTCCCAGACTCACTTTTTTATTTACATATTTGAAATACATTTTTGGGTCAGATGAGAACAAGACATTTGTTTGGTTTAAGTCCAGATTTGAAAAGATATTTGGGAGATATTTATGGAGGTTTAGAAAAAAAAAAAAAAGTAAAACTTGAAGTGCCTTTTTCTTTAAAATACAACAGGAGCAACCAGCTAAGAGAGGCTAAAAATGATATGTCTTAAGACAGAACATCCAGTCCATGTCAAGGGTGAATGAGTTTGTCATCAACAGAACAGTGGACATAAAGTGAAACATGTAAAAAGGTTTTAATCTCAGTAATGAAAGGTGTACAGACTTTACTGCATTAATTTCCTGCTGTGTGGCCTCTATTTTTAATGTGAGAAATCTTTACTGTTTTTTTTTTTTTCCCTCCTCAAGAAGTTTTATTGAACCATAGAAGTTGCAAAATGGGAGCTAGAAGCTGCTTCGGACCCAAAAACAGTGAGACAGAGAGACGAGTGCTGAACCACAACAACGTTGACCAAAGTGGTGTATCATTACTATATAACTGTATATAGTGGGCAAAAATACGAAAACCATAAATAACCCACAATCCCACCACAACACCTATGATTTCCTGCTAAGACAATCACTTCCTGAAGGCAGAAACTGTTGCTGGAACTTGAGAAGGTGAAGAGGAGAATAAAAAAACTTGAAAACTGGATTTCTTTGACGCGAGTGAATCACAAGAGTTTAATGCACATGTTACACTTACTATTAAAAATGCATTGTTCTACAAACAACACAACTCTGCAGACAGACTGTTGCTTCAGGACAAATGTGCGACATTCTCACCTGCTCTTTGTCCTGCAGCTCAGCCTCCAGCTCCTGCACTCGAACAGTCAGTTGGGCATTTTTCTGCTTCTCCTGATTGGCTTCGTTACACTGAGCTTCCAGTTCGGCAATCTGAGCAAAGGGTAAAAAAAAAAAAGTGCCGGTTCGGTGACAATGTTGAGATATTTTGTGAAAGTTGAGAAGTGGAAACGACTGATTTGTAGAGCATGCTCTGAGGGTTTTTTTTTCTTTGTCCCCAATCCATCTGACAACTGTTGATGTCGATATTATAAATGGTGCCGTCTTGAAAACTGACATGAAATGATAGAAAGAAGCAGAAGAATGTTAAGAATAAGGAGTATTGGTGCAACACCGACCCAGCTGCAGACATTGATTATGAAACTAAAATCGTTCTATTTATAGTGGACTCAGACTCTGGAGCAGAGAAAACAGAAGCTAATTAAAGGATGACTCAAAGTGGGGAAATCAGCATTAAATTGATCACATTTTGTGAGGGACACGCTCATCCCACTGTGCAGATTTTAATTAATATATTAACAAAACTAGCAAAGCGAATGATCATGCTGGGATGAATCTCAGTGTTCTTGTTTCTGGAGAAGCAACAACAGACTCTTCCGTGCCATCTTCTCCTTCAACAAGACAGATGAGTTGTGTTCATGATTCAGCTTCCCTGTAGGAGAGCGTGACTTTATTACCTTTTCCCTGAGCGTGTCACTTTCTTCCTTGCAGGCACTAAGCTGTTTCTTCCAGCTCTCTACATTCGCTGAAGACTCTTGCAGTGCATCCACTAGCCTCGCATTATTCTCTCTTAAGGTCTGAAGCTCCGTTTCCCACTTCTTGGTGTTGGTGTTGCTGCCAGACAGAAGAGACAGAGAGAGAAATCCAGGAGTGTTAATAATGGGAGTAAAATGTAGACCAGTGTTGAAAGGTCTAGAGCCAATTCCTTCTGACAGGACACAATATGCTACAAAAATACCTCCACTTGCAACTATTTAATGAGCCACTGTGCACATCACACTGGTCACACACACAGGTATTTAGAATAAAAGAAAGGGAGAAATAGAAAAAAAACTTTGAAAGGTCAAATGAGTTGTAGCCTTGATCTCCATCAACATACAGCTTGTTACCACATCATACTACAGTATATTTCTGTCTTATCAATAAGGTTGTTGTTTGCATCCTCATCTAAATTGAAGCGTTCTACTCTCCATCAAATATGTACAGACCTGCACCGCTGCATTCTGCAGCCCTCACCGGTTTCACTGCCATGTCACTTTCACAAAGCAACAATCCCAACACCTCATGAAAGCACAACAGGCCAACAAAGACAGGGAACACACAAAACTGGGTTTTACAATCAGAAGCTGAAGGGTAAAAAAAAAAGCCTTTCTATTAGGGCTATGCATCTTCACTGGTCCTGCGACTCAATTTGATTACGATTATCTTGTCAACGATTTGACTCTATTCCATGAGCCTCAATTTTCTTTTCCTTATTTACATAGCTACTTTCTTCATCAATTAATACAACCAATCAGATCATTATGGACTCCCTGTTTATTTATAATCATTTCAGAAATCAAATCTGAATGTCCTAATATTGACAAGGTGTACATGTTTCATGCTGTGCACCCAGAACCAACAATGGCTAAATTTGACTTACTGTAGTTTAATTCACTCAGATATCCTGAGGTCATTTTAATCCCATCTGGAATCACATCTGGTGCTTCATGCAATTACTGATTTATACACTAGGCAGCTAGAACATATGGGCCGATAACACGTGAACGAAAGCTCAGCCTCACTCTTCAGAAAGATGATGATCATTTCTTAGCCCTCTGGGGATGTGATAACATCCCTGCAACTACAACATACAGGACATTTAAAAGTTTGCCGCAACATTAATCTTTTTATTATGTTAATCTCCGTGGTCTGGATGAGACAAGTGCAGAAAAAAAAATATCTAAGAAATTGTATCATAAGTTCGCTCGATTTATTTTAACTTGTTTGTACTGTTACACAGTATGAAAGTGTTTGGGGGAAAAAAAAGACTGTTTGCTTTAAATCGTAAATAAAGGATATTGGTATATTTTGTAGATTACAGTTTTGTAAGTAAACCGTTTATTCATGTTCTGTATTGATCTTTGTGTTGTAATGCACACATGAGGCTGGAAGTTGAGAGAGAAAAAAATAATAATAATCTTAATTTAAACCTCTAGGGGAGAACCCCATGTTTGTCATATTAAACAGTCCCTTCAGATGTGTCTGATATAAAACCTTACCTCTGCTCTACTGCGCTCTTGAGACGTTCATTCTCACTCTTCAACAGAGCAGCTTCTGGATCGACATGAGAGATTTTCTCATCATCTGTCCCATTAATGCTTGACGCCTGGTTCCCTGAAGGTGTCTCACGTCCAGACTCCTGGTGGAAGACAGAGGGAGACTTGTGTTGTAGTGCATGTTTTGAGTATTTAAGCAGGTTATCTGCAGTTTTCTAAAGGTCTTATGGATTGAAATGTAAAAATAAGCCTCGTGACTTTGTCTCTAAAAATGGGATCAGGGCTTCTTTCGCCAGAACATTGTTGACACCTTAGTATGTCCGCCATGGTAGCATAGAGGTGTTGAGACATTGTTGCCAGTATTTATAATGTCATATGGCTCAGCAGCTTTGTGTGTGTCAAGGCTGAGTTTGACTCCCACCATCCGGAATCACTGCAAGCAGAGAGCTGTCCTGGCAGTAGGGAGCTGACGCTGGATTTACCTCAAATCGTGGATAAAATTAAATGGTTTTCAACCAGTTGTTATTGCCTTGACGTCCTGAATTCATCATCCTCTTAATAAGCAGCTTGTCTCATTCATACAGATGCAATAGGTATAGTTGACGTGCTGGCATTTTTCTAAAGATAAATGTTATCAAACTTTATTAAAAACACTTCATGCTACATTCAATTGGTGTTAAAAGTGGCAAAACAGGTGGTTTTTTTTGTTTGTTTTAAAAAAAAAGGTGCATTAAAAACAATACATGCCCCCCTGTGTAACCCCATCCCAACCCCACTGCTAATTCACTTGTCTATTGAAGAAAGAAAAATTACAGCACACCGAGTTTTATTCAGAATACAATCACCAACAGTGACTTCAGACTGACCAGAATTTCAGACAGCAGGGAAATATAATACCTGAGAGTGATTACTCAACGTCTCCCCCTTCTCTTGAGATTTGTCCCTTGCCAGTTTGGCTGCATCTTTTACTTCCTGGAACTTTTCAGCAAACTGAAAACATGAAAGACACACACACACTATTTGAGGCAGTACACACTGACATAATGAGCTGTATTGTTCATCATAGAAGGGAAAAAAATAATCATGGAGGTCATTGTCAATAATAGTGAGAACTTGAGGAATCAGCACATCCTTACATCTTTTACCGCTTTAATGCCACCTGTAAGGTTTGTTTGTGTTGCCATATGACTGCCCCATCTCACCTTTGTCAGTTGCTGCTCTGAACCAAAGCCCAGTCCAAACACGGTGTTGGCCCTGCTGTCTGCCCACTGGCCGAACTTCTGTGATGTTTTGGTGAATGTCATATTGGGTGTGATTGTGCTGTTTATGATCACCTAGAAGGACAAAATAACTGATTAATATTCTTAACCCCAGTGATGGTCAATATAACATATGTGCATAGTCTTGAAGCACGGTACACAGATACTTCAAAGTGGCACAACTCTTTTGAAAAGATTTATGTGCATTTTAGAGAACCTCTCATGAAATGCAATTGAATCCATACATACACTATACTGAAATCAAATTAATAAATCATAATCTTAAATATGAGAAAAATGTCCGACATATTATTCTGTAATTATCAATAAGTAAAAACAAAAAAAAAATACATGACCCACCAAAATCTAGCTGTTAAATTACAGTCTGTATTTGCCTCAATACACATTCACATTTTCTGTCAATGAAGTAAATACAAAAAAATCTGCTGCAGTCTAAGATTGTAAGCACACAGTGACGGCAGAAACCAGTAGATGTTTGAAAAATTGTGTCAGCCCGAGCATTCTCCACAGTAACCCTAGATATTGATGGAAAAATAGACCTGCACTGAAACCTAAGGAGCTGTAAATGACCACACATGCATGCAAACCCAACCTCACTATGAAGATATAACAGACCTTAAAAGCAGTACATGCTAATTACCCCTACAATTAAAAGACAGAATGGACGACAGTTTAATCACAGTGCAGGCCTCGTTTCATAGCAACATGGTTCTAAACACAGGATTCGAGAATTTTGACTGCTGACAGACTCATGTCCTTTTCTACGCCTCCGTCTCCCTCTGCATCTTTTCAGTACCTGAGGTGTAAAAAACATTTTTCACTGCTGGACACAAATATGCAATGAAGAAGATGAGGAATATTACACATAACAGAATCAACCCCATTTTAGAAATTGTGTCTGATCTCTCACACACACACACACACACACACACACACACACACACACACACACACACACACACACACA
>JAOXYM010000001.1:10671572-10700084 GCA_028567055.1 Leptatherina wallacei
TTCCTTTTCAGCTTTTTAACTTAATCAATTATCCAAATATTTGTTGGCTACACTCTGAACTCAGAAATAAAAGCACATTTGATAAGACTATGACTGATGGGTACCTAGCGTGGTGTTTGGGATTAAATCAAGAAATAACTGCTAGATTAATCAATCATCCAACAGAACAGTACCTGGCTATTTCCTGATTTCATTCATAATCAATATTTATACTGGAACGTCACTGAATCAGATTTTCCACAGATTAAATTCCATGTGTAGCAATATCAAACACCATACATACTGTACATTATAATGGATGTGTGGTCAAATGATTGCCCAGATCTTTTTTTCCCCCATTTGGTCGCTAACTCATTTATGTTTTTGCCGGTTTTAGCTGTAATCCCCAGCAGTGACCTTCATTATTAATGCCAGTTTTTTTGGCATCATACAGAGTCCATGTAATGCAGGCAGCAGGCCAGTTTCACACCAGCAGTCACAGCAGGCCCCAGGTTCACTACACTGAGTTGGGATGAAGAGCCCAACTTAATCTGAGCGATCTAAAGGAAAAGGAAGTGAGGAAGCCTCCACAGAAACACAGCATGACAGCAGATGGCCTCCTAGGCTTCAACCATCTGGTGAGATGTCCAATCCAACGTCAGCCTTTCCCCCTTTCATTTACACACAATTCTTTAATGGTAAAACCTGCTTCTGCTCCTCTACACTACACTTCAACAATCTTCTCTAAACAAGGGACAGACAGAACACACACTCTGATGAGGTTTAAAGTTCACTATCCTACCAGGGCAGCCAAAAGACCCACTTCCATGTCAGATCCTAATCAATGAGTGTTAAGCCTTCAGATGTCATTCTCTGGCCAGCCAGGAGATTATCATCTATCCCTGTGTTAGGGCTGCTCTCAGCATGGCTTACTTTAAATAGCAATATGCTGATTGTATATCTGGCTGTGTGACTGCTTATTCCTGTAGAAGGGGCTTCAGGCAATCTGAGCTTCATTTTGGAATAGGTCCAGATACAGTGCTTAAGCTCCAAAACTGTTTAAAATACAGTTACCATCACTTTCTTCCAAGTATTACAATTCAAATATTTTTACCATTTTAAAATTTCAGCAACGTTAAATAATTATAATGATTTATTGAGAGTGCTGCATGAATTCCATGTTTTAATTTGCACCAGTATACTGTAGGGTATGTCCTGAATTACTCATGTAGAAATGATACGATCAATAAGATTAGTCTCGAGGTCAAAAGAGTAATGATAGATCATATAATAAAAACTGCTTAATTAACTATAACCTAAAGAGGACCTAAATATCATATAAAGAAAAAAATATATTATTTACGGTTCCCAGCACAAACACGCACTATTTATGACATTTAATGCACTTTACATTTTCAGCAAATTGAATTATACTTTATTGATCCCCGAGGGGAAATTACATAATGACCAAAAATTGTTAAAATGAGTTAGCTGGCGGTATAAAAAGCTATGGTGTGAAAATGATCAACAATACATTAAACATTTAATAATTTATCAAGAAAAAAATGTCGCCACTGATTGGTTTCAGTTTTGCACATTAGATTTCTGTAATTACTCTTTATTGCCTGTAATATTAAATGTTTTAGGTTTTGCCTCACTGCTTAGATAAGCTAACCCATAACATACCGATTTAAACATGGCTGCAGCAACATTAAATCAAAATGTCTTAAATCAATTGCATAACTTTTTAGGATAAAATGTTGGGGCCTGTTCTGTTGGTCTTTTACGGTAAACATTGTTAATTATCTGTGGGTTTTAACTGCTGGTCAGACAAAAGTACTTTTTAGACATTATCTTGGGTTCTAAACCATTGGAATGGGGCACTATTGCAGAAACTTACTTACGAAATAATAACACTGATAAATAAGAGCAACCATTAATTGGAACCCAAATAAATCCTGCCACTTTGAGAGCTTATAGAATAGTCATCCAGATCAACATATCAAAAAGGAGGCGATTGTTTCCTTCTTCAAAACTGTTTTCAGCCATCAAGTGAAAATACTGGTCTTCACTGACTGAAAACAAGGAACTGGAAAAAGAAGAACTTGTTCCTGTATTTCTGCCAGTAGGTGTGACCCGTCTTGGCCTGGTTGCCATGCTGATGCTGGTCCACTGGGCCAGTTTCATGACACAACAAGACACACTCCTTCGAAACCGGTTCAATGACTACACCAACATCCTGGCAGGGATTCAAACTGTCAAACTAGTTTAATTCATATATTATTTTGCATTTTAATCTTAGAAAAACAGATATGACAGTGAGGGGCACTCTTTACTTAAATACTGAACATTTGATGCATAGTTTATATCGTGGTATTAAGTTTCTTAATGTTGTAAATGCAGACATTCCTAATATTCACAACAGCTCCATGTGTTTATTTTGCTAGAAATTAGTTGCATAATGAGCTCTTTTTGTCATTTCAAAATAAAAACGAAGCGATGCACACTGGAGTTGGTAGCCCAAAGAAAACTCAAATCAGCCAATATATGGAAAGAGCTGGTGATTGCATAACTATGGCGTTGAGCCACAGAGTCAACACTAAAACCACAGGCGACTATGGAGGCAAAGAATAATGCACTATTCTCTGTAAACTACAGCTTGAAAACAAACCACTACCTGCGGCCCTGTGGAGAGCACACGCCTAAACACACACTCCCACAAGTGCCATCTCTCTTTATTAGTGGGCATTGTTGACTTTTGACACCTACATATCAATCACCCTCACAAAGCCATATTTGAACAGAAATGGGAAAGGAAAAAAAACACTGTGGTATCCCGAGCGCAGTCAGATCTGTGCATCAGAATTTCTAATTAAAATTATAAATGAGTTCATTAATAATAACTGTCGCACAAAGCATTTTTTCACACATCAGTTCGGAATATGTCACTGAGAGCCTAGTCCAAGTCACCCCATGAATTCCCCACATTGACTAATAATCTCCTAATGCAAGGATCCTCCTCACGCACAGATAAGCGCTTGAGAGCCGCGATAATTACAGTTACATTTATTTAGGAGGCATGGCAAGAGGACTACATACCCATAGAGGTATTCTGCTGTATTTTTAAACCAGGGAATAAAAGAATATTTCAGTAAGTGCAGGTGAGAGGCGCTCTGAAGGACAGCGCTCTCTGGATTACTCACCCCATTGCTGCGGACTTGACGAACAACTCCTTTATATCTGTAGGTTACACTGGCTGTTGACAATTAATGTTTTTAAAGCGCAGTTAAAGTCCGCAGATGATTAGCGGTCCACTGAGTTCATACTCTGTGAGCCAGCTTCGAACAAGTCCTCTTGCTGCTGAGAGACAAGTGAAATGTGAGAGCACTTCGTAAACTCGATTCACCGGGTTGTCAAGCTCCCTTTCACAGAACCACGTTCAATTCAGGAAGTTTTTTTCCTCTTTCCATACGCGACAGTAAATCCCACTTCCAAATGGTTTCCTCCTCTGTGTCCCCCAACAATCGGAGCAAATTAATTAAGTTAATATTTGCATTTCACTGCTTCCCCTCTACGCGGAGTTTCTCCCCAACGGGATTGTGTTTCATATGAAGGGCAGCAGCAGCAGCGACACGGAGCGGCTTCCACCTGCTTCTTCCAGAGCCACCCACTCATTTTTTTTTTTTTTTAAACCTGTGGTATCTGCGGTTTCGGTAGGGTTTGCCCATGCCGTCGTCTGAAACCACGAAATGTTTCAACCGAATCCAAATAAGCAGACCACATAGATACAGACTATTACCAATTATGGTGTGTTATTCAAATAAAACTCCACTTACATTTAAGTGGTTGCTTTGGCATCCAGTAGTTACTTTCTCCCAAATTAAGCGGAATACCTGTTATACATGGTTCCTCTTATAACCCTATTCAGCTTTTCTTTTTCTTTTTCTTGGTTTAAAGTCAATTGTTCTCTTTTCAGAAGTGTTGGTTTGATTTTAATTGTTGGTCCTTTTACTAACTGTCGAGTCACAAGCAATCACAGACAGGTGCGCGCTCACGGAACCATTAAATTATATTCGTGTTCCGGGGAAGCTATTCAGTGACGTTCTAATACTGGAATTTCGCACTATTCGTATATCGGTGTTGGTAAAGCTATCACGATTTTTTGCGTATAAAGGTGTGTTTTCAAATCTAGCATTGTACAACTATTTGTTTCTCAGTCCGTGTGTGTTGTATCGGTGGCTAACTCCCCTTTTTATACAGGCACGTTTCGTTAGTGATCCACATGGGAAGCTTGTGAACCAGTGTGTTAGCTGTGTTAGCGGCTAGCGCGTCACTGGTTAACTTCCCTTGATTGGTAAACTTTACTTCACTGGGTATTCCTATGTTTTTTTTTCTTTCAGAATGACCGAAGCCTCAGAAAATTTGCAGAACTATGAGGAGCTGTTTGCAAACAGATTTACATCTGAAGATCATGAATACCAGCAGTATCTGAACCGTCCTGTTGACCCTCCACCCATTGTGGAGGACTGGAGGGGGCGTGGAGGGGGGAACCAGAGAGGCAGGGATAACAGGTAACACTTGCATCAAAGACTCTAATAATCTCTCTCTCTCTCTCTCTCCCCCCTTCCTCTCTCTCTTGGTTACAATTTATTCTGTGGTAATGGTACTCCCATGTGTTTATAGAACAACAACAATGGAAGTTATCCTCTTTTCATAAAGGTTCTGCAATATAGTGTATAGACATCACAAAATGATTGAAAGATAAAGGAATATTTCAAGCCTTTAGAGGTTTTATTTGATGGTTTTACTGGGCACCAGCCTAGGGTTAAGTTGCCAGGGTTCTCATGGTCCTGAATCCAATGTTGAGGTAAAGATTAGCTATTGGTGTTTAAAGGTCAAGTCAACAAACTCTCACAAAGTGATGGGATACTATGACAGGAGCTACGAAGACACAAAATGTAGAGCAGTTCCAGAGAGATACTAATCCATTAAAGAAATCAACAGGAGTTTTAATTCCATACTTTTTGCTAGGGGGTGTACTGTCTTTACCTGCTGTGGTTGAATCAGCTGCAGCATTGAAATTTGAGTTAATTCAAAAATTTATGTAAAGCAAGATTTGCTTAATTTGAAAAATAATAGAATTTTATTTTTTTTATTTTTTTTTTGTTAAATTGGTGTGTAGAGATTAGAGATCATTCAAATCTATGGTTTACTTGTTCAACTTGAGTGTGAATCCTTTTTACGTCTTTGGTTTAATACATAAATCAGTGCCTCTGGTTGAAGTTTAACTTGTCTTCATCAAGGTACCAGGATCGTCGAGGACATGGAGATCGTGGGTGGGGAGGAGACCGGGGCTGGCGAGGGGGCCATCGTGGGCAGCAGCACTGGCATAACCGAGATAGAGACCGAGACCGCTATAGTGGGCATGGAAGTGGATATCGGTCTGGGCCCCCCAGCTCCAACCAAGATTACAACTCCTATCATCAGAGACCTCATTATGATCGCTACTGACATCTGCTGCTGTCACCCAGCTTCTTCTGTCAGTATTTATAGTATTTTCTGTTGTATAACTTACATTGCATTACTATATGCAGCTGATATTTTGTGTATGGCTTAAATGCCACCAACTCTTACTGTAACGGTGGGCTGACAATGTATCAGTGTTATAAATTCTTTGTCCACTTCATTTAAATGTATTCTACATGTTACTCATGAAATTGACAGATTGTGTTCTCAGAATCTTGTTGAGAAGACATCTTCAGTTTTCAGAACTCTTGTTGCAAATAGGACTGGAAAAATGAATTTTTTTTAGTATATGGGCTGTTTTGTTTTTTTCTCCATGTCACATTATGACAGACTAGTTTTACTATGTGCAGATTATTTTGTTGCTAGACTTCTAAGTGCTTTGATATTGCATAGGAATTGATTTTATACAGGACAGCATTTAAACAAGCAATGAATCTGACTTTCTGGAGCAAATGTCTTTGTAATGCAGCTTGATTGTTCTGTCTCAAAACAGACAAATGAACTCCAACTTCTGAAAATAAACATGTATTTTTTTTTTAATCAAAGGTCTCTATTTTGTTAGGTTACAGTATGTATTCTAATATCTATTGGAGTTTAACATGGTAAGTCCCAAGGTGACAGGGTCAGAGTCATTTTAAAATGGGTGTTTTGGGTAAATGATCAACCTAGCCAATGTTGACTTTATTATTCCCGTTTGTAGAGGTTTTGTTAAGGAAATCAATATTTTTGCCTTTGTTGGGAGGTATGTATGTATGTATGTATGTATGTAGTGAATTTGAGTACAAGAGCATTTTTATGAAATGAAGTGTCCTCACAAATAGAAACTTTTAAGTGGAGAGGAATTGATTATCAGTGTATCTCAAGTTTTTTTTTAATTTTTATTTATGAGCTTGTTAAAAGGTTTCCCATCATGGTAGTAGGAGTCTCAAGTTGGCCTCTTTGGTTTTTTATCATAGCTAATGCAGAACAATTTTTAGAAAAAAAAAAGAAGTAATTTCCCTTCATCATTAAGGGTGAAAATATCCTCTCTCGTAAGCATTTTGTGAACCGAGCCTCCAAAACGGAGCCAGACCCATCACTTGTCCACCCAGTACTATGAGCAATTTTCATTGTTTGTGTTCTTCTGAAATCCTTTTAATGGTAACTATATTTTCAAACATAATTTCAGACTGTCATTCCATATTGAAGTGATTTTCTGCTGCTTTAATTTAGATTTGTCATTTAGTTTTATGCTCAAGAGCTTTACTGAAGAGCTTTTTTACAGAATTTACATAGTTCTGCTTATTCACACCCACCTCCAAAAGAAGATGAGATGTGTGAAATGTAAATACAATCAATATGCACTGCTATATAATTGGAAATGGTGAAAGATGATACAAATGATAAGATGAATAAAAAGATAGAATTTTCTGCAAGTAAGATGTTTCAGAGGCGGAGAAATTCAGAAATTAAAATTGGGTGAGCTCATCAATCTGATCAGATTTTTGTTCAAAGAATTTTGGAATTTTTTTTATATATGGTACATAAAATCAAGATTCAAAGGACCCAAAGAAATCTGTTTATTTGATCATTGCAGCAGCACAATGCAAAATCACAATCTACCTGTATCACACTAGCACATGTAATAATAGGTCAACTGTTAGATCATTATATTCTGTTTTCATGTGCATTTTACCCTGTGCTCCAACTTTTATGTAACCTGGTTTATACCTTGTTGAAGACAAAGTAATCTTATCGCAGTCATTTTACTGGAAGCCTTCAAATACTCCCAGTGTAATCATTTTAGGATCAGCGTTGCAGTCAAATAGTCAGTATAACGGAGACTAAGACAAATATTTTGGCCCAGAGGTTTTCATAGAACTATACATTTCAGTGGCCTCTTGATAAAACTTTTTTTTTTTTATCAGACAGGGGAGACATTTGGGAATATCTTCAGTTTAGATTTCAAATTATATGCAGCCTACGCAGCACTTCAAAGTACGTCCGTCAATGTCTGGCATTTCTAAAGAAAGTGTAATTATAGCTGAAATGCCTAGTCTAGATATTGGATGTGTAGACTAGGTTCAGTGCAAACATCTAAACCTCTGCTGGAAGTGTTTTGATGTTTCAGAAAACATTGTGCCTGCTTGTGCAAGGATCCATTGTGTTATTATTTATGTGGTTGTAAATGTACTAAATTTGAAAGTTTATTGTCCTTTATGGCTGTTTCTACATATTCTCTAAACTAAATCTAGCAAGTGTAAGACCATCAGTGTTAATTCCTTGGTTCGCCCAGCAGGTTTAAAGCGCATCAGTAGTAAGTAAGAGGACATTTAACGCTTCACTTCAAAAGTTTCCAGATCTCAGAGACGCCATGTTTTAAAGGATTATAGTCATAGATTGACTGACTGAATCACTGCAGACAGAATGAAAAAGGAAAGGCTAGCAGTCCTTAGTTGGTGTGGTCTATTGACCTGATCCAGGTCATTGAGCTACAATGTTCTGGTTTTTGTGTTCTCCCAATTGTAGTAGAGAAAAAACGTGGACTCTCCAAGTATCAGTTGCAAATTCTGCAGCAACGTATGAAAGTAACAGTGAAGCTTTCATTAACTTAGTCCTAGCTTTTATGGGACACAAATTACTTATTTTGAGCCTTCTCTTTGATCAGACAGATAAGTCTGTCAAATTGGGTCCAGCTAGTTGAATGAATCATGTTACAATGGTTCTGGACTGCATTAAATAGCAAACAAACATTTTGATATACATAGTGTATATCCAATGTGGTTCACAAAACAATAAAAACATTCAAATCAGGCCTGTAAACACTGCAAAAAATTATTCAATCAGTAAAAATGCATAAAAACAAGGATAAAATTAACCAAATTAAACAAATAATAATCATATAAAAATCATGAAAAGTCATTGAAGGCGGGAAAGGCTCTCCGGTAAAAGTATGTTTTAAGGGGGCGACTTAAAGAGATCACTGATTCTGTTGACCTAATCTCTTCAGGCAGCTCATTCCACAACTTTGGCATTCTTACAGCAAAAGCTCTGTCACCTCTGGTTTTCTCCCACATTTCAAGCCCAGATAAGAGTCCACTGCTAAAGGAACTCAGAGTGCCTGTAAGATTGTATAAAACTAAGAGGTCAGATATGTAGCTGGGACAAAGGCCATTAAGAGCCTTGAAAGCCAACAGAAAAATCTTAAAAGCGGTAAAAACACACTGGAGGCCATAGAGAGAAAGCTAAAACAACGGTAACATGGCCATATTTCTTGATACTTGTTAGAAATCTGGAGTTGACTTATAGATTTATTATTGACACACTTAAAAAGGCTGCTGCAATCATCAGAATGTGATGATTGCACATCCTTTTTTTTGGTTAAATGACTATATTGAACACATTGAAATATTTCTAAGCTGGTTATAACTTAGCTGTACAGGTATAGTCACACAAGGTTACTTGACTCACATTTAAGTCAATTTGATTTCATCATTTACTCTTTTCTAAGAAGTTGTGCACTATTTCCTAATTCTACATCCTCATGTAAAAACATCAATTGCAGATCAATTATTTCTCACTTCAATAGTTTCTCCCTGCAACTAAAGAAATGAATGACTGATTATCCGGGTTTGATTTTTAATCAGCCTTTAATATCAGTTTAGTGCATGACACATTAAACCAGATGACCTTGATAAATGCACTGTCTGCATAGGAATAGCTTTATTCACAGAAAATGCTCAGAAGGAGTTCACATTGTAAAAATCAGCTAAAATATTTATGTGCATCATTAATACATTATCTCTACATGCATCATTGGCTATGGCATATGTAGCTTATTGCCCAAAGATGTCAGTGCTTGAGTTTCACACTCCATTTGCAGCAGATCTCTGTTAAGTGACAAACCGTAACCCTGGGCAGACCCCCCCACCCCCCCCACCCCCCCCACCCCACCCCCACCCCCACACACACAATAAAAGCAGAAAACCTCTGTGGTGTTTCCTTATTGGATGCAACTGGACTTGGATGCTGTTCTTTGGCTTCTATTTGTGGCCTCGGTGAAGACAGGGTTAACACTTCATTTGGACTTCAGCGGTGCAATCAGCTGTGATGATAAGGGGGGAGGAAGGCTGAAACTGGCACACAGCGGAGAGCGTTGCAGTCACCGCTGTAATCAGTTTAGATTAGAGAATCTGCATCCTAGAATGCTGTGTCTCCACAGGCAGGGGAAGCAGACAGAAAAGTAAAACAGGGATTTATTTGCAAAGAATTCCCAAGGTGTAACACTTGCATTTTGGTAGCATGGGGGGAAAAAATTGAGCCTTTTGAAAATACGACTTCATGATGTGTAGTTAAACATGTTGAGTATTTTTGGAAAAATTACTTCTTGCTGTCATGTTTTCCAATCTGTCAAAGGATCAGCTGAAGTCATATTGGCAGCATGGCCCTGAAGATGGAGCCTACAAACCATGGTGATTTCCTGATATTTCTCCTTTTACCTTTATATAACCATTTATTCTTCTGGGATAAATGGACATACAAAGCAGTAAAAAAAAAAAAACATTCATGTCCCTCAGAGAATAAATTCTCATCACTTTGATGATCCTTGTCTGTTGCTCCACCATTAGTTAGTATTGAGCTGATGTTTGACATTTAGCTAAATGAACTATTGTGTTCTCACAAAAATGTTAGATAGGCTTCAAACATTTGCAAACAACTGTGAGATAATGCATTGACAAACGTCAATTCTCCGAAACTTAATTATGTACAAGTATGATCCACACAGTTATAAAGGCTAATCTAGAGCTCAACATATAAATCTGGGCCTTAGGGAGCCATGCATCGTCCACTGTCTTCCTCATTCATTACACTCACAAATTAAGCATCAAGCAGTTGGATTTAAAAAAAAAATGTTTTACTACATTGAAAAAAAGCTTCACAGTTGCTTTAATTAATTAATTCAGCCAGAGAGGAGCTCATGAACCTTTTGAGTGTCGTCTTTAATCAAATCCATCTCCTCTTACATTTGAATTAATTAGCTGTTAATGCATCGTGAAGCTTGGAGAGAGTCAGAGAAGGAAAAACAAATGAGAGCCACAGAGAGGGACCGATGAGAGCACACCCTCAGTCTGGTCTGCCGGGTTGTCAGGCTTCATGTGGCCTGTTTGTGACGATGTAATGTGACAG
The DNA here is from genome assembly GCA_028567055.1 of Leptatherina wallacei. Taxonomy (NCBI): domain Eukaryota; kingdom Metazoa; phylum Chordata; class Actinopteri; order Atheriniformes; family Atherinidae; genus Leptatherina; species Leptatherina wallacei. Next base: position 10,682,244 of record JAOXYM010000001.1, read on the forward strand.
CAATGGAGGCAGTGTCCTGGGGGCCGTGTCCTTGGTGATGAACTCATCCGCTGCAATCATCTCTCTACTCTCTCCTCAGCTTACTGCACACAAACATGCATGTGTGCGTACAATACGCTGCTTCCCTACCATTACATAGAAACACACTGGCATTGCATCCCCCAGCCCCTGCAGCACTATGCGACCTACATCTGGTGTTGGAGAGTGCAGGGGCTAAGGTTGGCCCAGGCCAGCCATCCCCCAGCAGACAGTACAGAGTGTTTTTGTAGCACGTGACAAACTGTGAATGGTGGAGTGTTTTTTGTTAAAATACATGCCTCCAGATTTAAGTACATACAAATCTGTTCACAAATATATCATGTTGCATGAATACACACGTATAGATTGTAACCAGGAGTAAATACACATACTTAACGAAGAATTAAAAAAAGGCTCCTTAAATTGCTGCTGCAGATAAGTTTTCCCAGCATCTTGCGCTCTGCTCATCCAGCTGCACACTCAATAAATTAATCATGCAGCTGCTCAGGTCATCCATGTAAAGACAGTGAGGTAAGCTTGTTAGTCTGATTATATCTGGTGATATCTCCACTGGAATCTTTTAAGAAAGCCTTGAAATACTCTTTGGGTGAACAAATTTTCAGATATTTTGTTTCAAACTCCTAAAGGCTACTATTTCTGGAATCAAACCATTGGTACAACAACAAAACAAAACAAAGCCTTGTCTCATCACCTTTTCTGAAACACAGTTTTAGCTCCTGTCTGTTTAAGTCCCCCTCTTAAAATAATTGGACTGATTGCTCTGATTGGTCAAAAATTGTGTCATGCAAGTGCTCATTGTTTGTTTGAAATATGCCAAACTTGGCACAAGACACAGGTGATGATGATGCAAAAAAAAAGTAAATATAAACCCAGGGGCCTCTATAAAACATTACTTAAGCAGAAAAAATACAGTTAAATAGTCATTTATAAAACCTAACTTTGGTAAGAGAATGATCTTATCTCCAAATTTAGACTTAACATATGTACATATCTGACTTTCCTGCTGGTTTTGTAGAAGTTTTACGATCTGGGAAGCACATTTAATTGACCAATAATAAATGAAATTGCAGGGAATTAGTATACAAATGCAAGGTGTTCTGTTTACGCTTTACTCTTTTTTTTTGCCCTCAGAGTTTAATGTCAGCTTCAGCTTCTGTCTTTCTGCTCCACCATGATCGCAGAAGCAACTACAGACTCTCAAACAACACATTGCCATGGTTTCATTCCCCTCTATCATCACTTAAATCTCATTTATCATGAACTTTGCTTTTCAGTTTTGGTCCATGGCTAATCTAGACTTAACCCCCCTGTGTGCTGGCATCATATGAGGAAAAATTAAACCCAACATTCTTGTTTTAAAAGCTCTGATCAGAGATGACACAATGATTGAGATTATTCAAGGTCTTTGGGGGCACCTGATTGAATATTTCAATATGAGAGACTGGCGTGAGCAATGAGGGGTTGCTATGTTTTTTTTTTGGATGATGAGGTAGAATTGTGCGCATGAAATGATGATTATATATTTTCTATGAAACTATAGTCTATTATGTGGTTTTCATGGCAGGTTAACCCCCTCTGCCAAATTTGATTTGACATTTCAGAAATTTGATTTAATAAGGATGAACTGGAGTTGAGGTGAATGTGCTCTGGAGTTATTTGCGAATAAAGCAATTATTTTATTATTTATTATTTATTTTCAGTGTTAATTGTTATATTTCTTTGTGTTGCTGTGTTTATTTCGAACAGCACTTTGTGTCCGCTGAGGTTGTTTTAAAGCCCTTTATAAATAAAGTTGAGTAAGTTGAGTAATAAGGAGCCATTACAAACATGCCTACAGTTATATGTATAAATTGTATATTTGGGTAAGAAACTGTGGGCTGTTAATTATAAAACTAGTTTAAAACAAACATTTCTAAAAAATATTTTCAACACTCAAAGCTGGACCTTCTGTGCAAAATATTTTTTAAAAATCATAAAACTTAACGGTGGTGTTTACATCACCTGCTTGAGCAGCTGCCCCAGGGGTTTGGATCCCAGCCTGGGGCCCTTTGCTGCCAGTCACCCCCCACTCTTTGACTCCCACAAAATCTTGAAAAAAAGAAGATGAAACTTTAACTGGGATTTAAAAAAAAAAAAACTTTGATGTTTTACTGTAAAATATATCTGGACCAGTGAGTTATGAAGAGAGCTGGGATTTTTTCTTGTCTTGACAACATCCAGTTGTTACCCATGTTTCACATGGAGGAAGTTTTGGTATTTTCTAAATAAATTTAGAAACACCATATGATGAAGTTCTCCCAAAAGTCATACCACACAATTCCTTATTGAGCCACATTTTTTTCTATGTGCTCTCTCTTAGCTGCAGGTTTAGGGTTTTTTTTCTCCAAATATTAGCAAGCGTATTCAGTGCATTTGTTCTGGTGCTTTTCCTAAACAAGCAACAGTGAATTACTCCTTGACTGATGTCAAAGATCATGTCAGAAATAAGATAAGCGGTGGTATTGTGTGCATCCATGAGCTTAAAGAAGCTTGTCATCTGGTTGCATTACACTGCCAACTTTTGCATATTGAGTGTAATTTCTGCACAGACAATGAGAAAGAAAAACACTCCTTTAGTGTGGACTTCAGACTTTTGTAACTTTGCAGGCTTTTTGCATCTAGCTATGCAACAGTGAACAAAAGGGATCACAAAAAAAGCAAAATATGGCCTCTTTAATCCATGACATCAAGAACCCTCCACAAGTGTGGGAATACACCATGTGTTATAGTTTTTTTTTTAAATGACTGTGCAGTTTTGGAAGGGAAAACAAGTAACTTTAACTCATAACTAGCCGGGATATAGTAATAAAATAAACAAAACAAAGAAAAACCATTGGAAATACCGTAAAAAAAATAAAAAATAAGAAATAAAAAGACGGGTTGATTTCAATAACAAAGAATTTTCAGCATCATATTTAAATAATCTGAGCTATCTTCCAAAACATTTGAGGCTATTTTCACACCATTACTCATCATCCAAACCAAACTTCTTATCTTAGTTACAACCTGACATGTCATCTGAATACATTTAACTACATATGCAAACCTTTTTGATAAGAAACAGGATCAGATTGAGATAACACCATATTTCATTTTCTATTTTTCTAAGGGGAAGGAAATCTTAAATTCAGGACTTCATGAAATGTAAATGTTTATCTTCTCTTATCAGACTGTTCTGTGCTTCCTGTCAGCAAGGCTGCAATTATACATCAAAATGACGAGTCAACACCCTGCTGTGCACCTCATCGATCCACCACAGAAAATTTGCATTTTTTGAATATCAAGTCAGTCACATTGAAAAGGTAAAGGCACAGGTTTTCTTTGAATAGAACAAGGGTTCTAATGACAATAAATCTGTGTTCATTTTGTCCTTTTTGGTTGGTTAGCACATGCTAGTTTTTAATCTACACAAGTGTTTAAAATAGATAAAGAAAAGCCATTTTACTAAATAAGACAAAAGTGTCCTAAAACCTGAGGGTTTTCAGAATAACTCAAACTGTCCAATAAAACTTCCATTTCTAAGCCTCTGAACAAACTAGAACCACGACCGAAATTGTTTTTTTATAAAAAATTCAAAAATTTCCCCTCATAATTAACTAAACACGACAATGCCGATGAGACATGTTTGTTGCTCCAAGCTTAAAATGTTAAATGACATAGATGACATGATGCTCCGTGATATAATGGGTTGAGTGACAGATATAGTGAAAAACCCACAGATACAAGTTTCACAGGAAGGACAGAAATGTGAAATGTGTGATGACCAGCTGGTGTGGAATGGTACTCTGGTATTCTGGTACTCTGATATGTTTAAAGAGCAAGGATCTAGTAAAGTTTGTACTTGCCAACATGTTTGTGGAAGAGCATCATGACAGAGATCTTAAAGCTGAAAAAGCTTGAAAATGATGTTCTTGAACTCCAACAAGCCACAGTAAAACTGATTATGCACAGAGGAAATAATGACTGTTTGCCTCTCCAGGAATGATTCTGCAGTAAAGGTTGCTCCAAGAGCAAGTTGCATAATAATATGAGTTCACATAGGAGTGTAACATCTGTACAATTACTTAATCGTACTGATGTTAATTTGTAAGAACACTGAACATCAGTGATGTACATGTCAGAGTGGCAAGCAGAGAGACAAAAAAAACATTTTCAATGATCGGCTCTTTGCTTAAAAGCTTGGCTGTTTGGAAAAAGGGTTTATGAGACTAAATTATAACTACTTCGGTGAATAGTCTACAGGAAAACCCTGTTTTCCAAGAAAATACGCTTTCCCCCCCATCTATGAAACACTGTGGTGGTCATATTATGGTTTTGGACCTGTTATGTTGCATATTGCCAGGAGGGGCATCATCATTGATGGAACTATACGTTCTCAAATATACTCATATATTCTGGAGAAAAATGTCAAGAAATCAGACCATGCACTGAATCAGTGGAAATGGAGGATTATGAATCAAGATAGTGTTCTACCGTGTAACGATTGAACAAGAATTAAATTAATGTTATGAATAAACCAGATTAAAGTACTGAAGTACTGAAATGAAGCCAAAAGAAGTGCTATAGAAGGACTTCATGGGATAATTACTGAAGAATTTAGTTGTGGTTATTACTTCAAAAGGACATACCTTTGCCACTCACAGATATGTAAAGTTTCCTAATTTCCCCGAACACGTAGAACAGATCTGTATAGATTGAAACAGAAAACCACAAAGACATTCTTCTTCTTCCATCTTTGAACTCTGACTAAAGAGAGGTCACAAATTAGTAATCTGTATTCAGTGAATGAAGCTTATCTCAGATCCAGAGGACTGACAGTGTTATTGACGCTCACCGCACACTCTTTTGTATTTAATTAATTAGCCATGTCTTACATCATCAGGATCCAGGTTGCATAACCTCCACCAGCTGGACAAGTAGGGACACACATGCACACAAATAAACTCCCTTACTCATCCCTGCAGGTTAGTGTTGCTGTGAAATGGTCTGGACTCACAGACATAACTGGATCTCACACCAGAACATTCTGTACAAACGTTTTTAAATGAATTAAAGCCATAGAGGATGTACCATGCCAACACGCTATACAGTACAGTGCTAAGAAATCATGCTACAAAACTGAAGATGAATTCCAACATGACAGGTTTGGACAAACTCGTAAAAGCAGTATGCATAAAACCACCAAGCTGCATGAAGAAGAGTGGACATTCTGAGTGGAGTTTGCATGTTTACTCCATGTATGTGTGGGTTTTTTCTCCAGGCACTCTGGCTTCCTCCCACCATCCAAAAACATGCATGTTAGGTTAACCGATCAATCTAAATTGACCTTAGGAGTGAGTGAGAGGATGAATGGTAGTATGTCTCTCTGTGTTGGCCCTGCGATGGACTGGCGACCTGTCCAGGGTGTACCCAGCTTCTCACCCGCTCATTGCTGGGATAGGCTCCAGCTTCCCTGCAACCCTGAATTGGAATAAGCGGTATAGAAAATGAAAGGTAAATTTAGAAACATAAAACTCATGTGCAGATCACTAATCCATCACAGAGCTAATAAAGAGGCAAACAACCACATGACCTCACCCCCACTATCAATCTAGAATCATCATTGAAACTAACATGCATGTTTTTTGGACTGTGGGAGGAAGCTGGAGAATCCCAGAGAAACCTTACAATTAACACAAAATCTAACATCACTCAATACAAAAGAAAAAAATTACAACTGTCAGAGTTAAAATGCCTTTCTTTGACCAAGATTTTACATTTCTGACTGCATTTATACATGCAGCAGTATCTTAGTTATGCTTGTAATAAATGTTGCAGAACATTTAAACATTTTATTCTGTTTTCAGGAACCTTTAAGGTTCAATCGTGGTTTTGAGAAACCAAATTTAATTGTGCCAAGTATACTTATAGACACCAGGACACTGTGACATGTAAACACCTTATTAAACTGAACAAAATCATGAATGCTTAAAGCAACAGATACCAAAGAAAATGAATAACTAGATGTCCCAAGTTCTGTGTAAAATAAAATACTGTGTGGGGTTTCCAGACACAAAGGCTTTAATATTGAGCTTGGCCCAAAAAAACAAAAAACAAAACAAACAAAAAACAGTAAGAAGCAAAATGGGTATTAAGAAACAGCTCACTGTGCTTTTGTCAATGTGATTCTATCTTAGTAAGATATGAACAATGTAGTTCTACAGTCATATGTTGTCAAAAACAGCAGAAGCAGAAACCTCTCTCCTGCTGTCAGTGTTCAAGTAGAAGGCTCACGCTGTTAAACACAGCTCATTCTGCTGCCATACACCCTCCCACACACACATCAGAGCATCACAAATCCCTGTCATGGATCTGTAATCTAATAACTTTTAGAGACAGTTCGTATTATTCTGTTATTCCGCACAAGCTCCATTTTTGACAATTTACACTCAGCACCTTTCATCCTCTTAAAAAATGCATAAGGAGCTTTTATAGAGCTTGAATTTAACCGATCCGGGGGATCTTGAAGCAAGGCAGGTAAGAGCAAAGTCCTGTCTATTTGTACTGCTTGTGTCTAAGCATTTTATGTCGTGGGGGGGGCAAACTGATTTGCTTAGATTTTTCTCTCAGAAAAGACTGTCTAAGTGGGCAGTCAGCAGGAGTAGCTCTCAGGTCCCGGTGACTCACCTGACAGCCTTCCTGGATCACTCTCCTCATCAAAGCCCACTCACAGCTGTCTAAAAAGGCCCTTGTTTCCACTGCCTATCTCATGTGAATGCGTAGTTTATGCAATCTAAGAGCACTTCATCTTTGAGATGTAGAAGCTGGGCTTTTCTTTTCACCAATAGGATAAGAGTTAAAAGCATCCTTCAGGAAATTTTAATGAGGTCTTCACCATGGTTTAGGAGAGCACGACTGGGGCTAAACTGTCTTAGAAAAACTAAAGTTTGATGGAATTTTACTCACTTATGCTCAGTTTTTAACTATTTTACCCTTCTGTTTATAAGCAGAAGAGCAAAAGACCTCTTGCATATGAACATTATTGATAAATGTGTCAGCTCAGTTTCTTTTAACAGAATCTTTTATTATTTTAAGATATTCAACCAAAAGCAATTTCTCTAAGAAATTTTGGTAACAAAAGGGCTGATGAAAATTAAATGTCTAGAAATGGTTTCTTCTCTTCCATCACTTTGATTGTTCATTTAGCCCTTTATCAAAAGAAGCAATCCTACTTTGGCCATTCCATACTTCGTCAAAAAGCTAAAAATAGACTATTTTCCCATATATTTAACCATAAAAGTCCCTCCTTCCTGGTTTACATTTTAATGAAGTGCTAACAACTGCTTTTGTCCTTTTGCCGATGCTCTGCAGAGTCTATGCTGACTGTCTCTGTATGTACAGCTGCACTGTAGCACAGAGAGAAAATTGCTCCAGAAGGTCATCACCACTGCCCAGAAAATGATCGGCTGCCCTTTCCCTTCCTTGGATGAACTGTTCTCCTCCCGGTGCCACAAGAAAGCAAAGAATATAATCAATGACAGAACTCATCCAGGACATCATGTTTGAACTGCTGTCCTCGTGCAGAAGATACGGACAATGAAAACAAAAACAAACAGGTTAAAAAAACCGCTTTTTTGCCAAAGCTATCGCCTTACTTAATGTCAAGCAAGTAGTGCGATAACATTGTGTACGTGGAATGATGTGTGTGTGATTTTCTTATATATCTTTTTTATCATTTCCTTGTATGTTCACCTGTAGGTATTGTGTGTATTTACGTGTATGTATATGTGTGTATATATTTTATTTTTTCTACTGTTTTTACTTCTTTTAGCACTGGAACGGTTTGTTCTTTCAATTTCGTTTTTCTATGTGCAATTACAATAAAGGTTCATTCTATTCTATTCTATTCTATTGGGCAGTAAACCTCTATAAATGTGGATACATGCATGGATGGTGTATATGGCATCACCTAGTGACCGAAATAGGAACGCATTCATGAGACACTCACTGAAGCTCTTGAATCTCCAAAAGAAGCAATCCTACTTTGGCCATACCATATTTTATTGTCAAAAAGCTAAAAATAGACTATTTTCCCATATATTTAACCATAAAAGTCCCTCCTTCCCCCTCCCGCTTGGTATACATTTTAATGAAGTGCTAAGTAAACATGAAGTCATAAGTTACAGCATGTACCACAGACAAAATTACACAACAGACAAAGCTTTTATACAAAGCAGAAATAAAGTACTTGAGGACAACTAAATGACAACAGTGCACAGTAAAAATATGCAAATATACTTTCAACAATAAATGCAACAGCACAAACTGTCAAAATCTGGCATTGACAACAGATGATAGCTGTCTTTTTTAGTTTTACTTGTGCAGTATAGAATACCAGACATGACATCAGTATTTGGATCATTTACAAGTGAAAATAAGGCTTATGCCCCAAAAGCTTGTTTAACCCTCAGAGCTGTGATTTTCCCACAGGCCTTCTCACATTCGAGTTAATGTATTTACAGCACTATCTTATACAGAGATTCTTACATACAACATACACACACGCACGCACGCTCAAGCATACACATTCGTCATTCCAGGGGATCCTGAGGCACTACGTCCATGTCTAGCAGTCCAGTCTACTCAGTAGTCTGAGGTCTCCCTGGTTTATTGTACCTGTACGGCAAAGTGTTAAGTTTAGGTGTAGTAAATGATCTCTGGTATCTGCCCGTCTTCCACTGACGTTCCGTTGTTATTTCCGGGAGAGCTAAAAAAGAAAAACATCGTCTTGGTCCCCGTTGCCGATTCCTGGGTCACTTTCTTCAACCCTTTAGTGCCGTAGTGCGAGTCTGGACCCTGAATTGCACATTTAAATACAAGTTCTGTATTAACCCAAAGCATGCAGGTAACATTAACTGTGATATATCGTTTTAAAATGCAGCAAGTTCAGACTGACCTTTAAGGTGGCACATGCAGTGTAGCTGACATTGGGCAGGATTTCCACAGGCTCTTTGAACATCACTCGAAAGGTGTTTGCTGTACCGTCACAGCTGAATCCTGTGTCATTCTGCCCCAGTGTAATGCGTTTGTCACTCTCTATGATCTAAAACAGAATAAAACCAAATGAACAAAGGGGACAAAGAAGAATCCACTGTGTTCCTGACAGCCAACCTGCCCTTGATGACATGACAAATTATGTCTGGTTATTAAAATCTAAATGAAATGTGTCATAATCTTTCAGCACAAGCTTAAAACTATTATTCTTTTTGGAATAATGGACCAGTTTCTAATTAAAAGTATAAAATTGCCAGGTTTAGATGGATAGATAGATACAAACTTTATTGATCCCAAAGGAAATTGAAACAACTCAGCAGCAATATAAAAACAAATAAAGTACTATGTAATAAAATATATCATTGAAATGAAATTGAAATTAAAAATTAAAAGTGCCGACTCTTGCCCCAGTCCGGTTACTTAAGTCTTAAACGGACTACTCACTGTGGCGCCCCTCTGCCCCCGCCTAATGTGCCGTTAGATTTTGTGGTAAAAAAAAAAAAAAAATGCTGCTCATATCGTAACAAAAATGTACTTTTGAGAAATGTTTTGTTGTATAAAAACTGTAGGTTTATATTTATATTCCCGAGTATTATACGGTTCTGTACCAAACATGAAAGCAGACGACAAAGGAATTCAGTCCTAATGAGCATAAATAGAGGGTATCCATGTCATGTCCTCTGGCATGTGGTATCCACACTTGGTGGCAGAGAGGCAGCTGTATCACACAAGACTGCAACTCAAACACGCTCCGTAGATTTTTGCCTTCAATCTTAAGTCAGACACAGCTTTTCAACTCTTTTGGTGATATAACCTTGTTTGTTATATATTGACAATTTAAGGTTGTGCACAGACTACACTTGTCTAAGGCCAAGACTGCAAAAATATATCAGACATGGATGATTCATGTAACAGGTGCGGGCTGTCACCGGCTTCACTGGCTCACACTTTCTGGTTCTGCCCAAGACTTCAGGGATACTGGTTTCCTACATTTTCTGCCCTTTCTAATACTCTCCACAAACCAATCCACCCAAAAGCTCTTACGGCCATCTTTGGGGTTCAGGGTGAGGTTCATCAACTTCCTAAGACGCAGTCTGACTGTATTGCTTTCCTCACTTTATTAACGAGAAGGTTAATATTACTAAATTGGACACTGGCTGCTCCACCCTCCTACAGACAGTGGGTCAGAGAGGTTTTGCATCTCTTGACGCTGGAGAAGATCAGGCTATCGCTCCGCCATCCTAACAATAGATTTGCCAGGATATGGCAACCCATTATTAATCTCCTACTTAGGCAAATCAGAGGAGAATACTTTATTTTCTATTTTTTATTGCTTGTTTGCTCTTTTTGCGTTCTATAATGTAATCTGTCTTCCCTCTTTTTAAAAAAAATCTGCCTCAGGACAGAGGGAGGGATGGAGGGAAGGGGAAAATAATCCCTACTATCACTGTGTATCTGCCATGTTTTTCTTTTTTTCCCCAATTGTGTAAAAACTAATAAAAAAATTGTGGTAAAAACAGAAAAAAAGAAGAGGCAGCTGTATCAATGACCACAGAAAATACACACACACAAAAAAAGGAAAGACCTACTGAGTGAATTCTATGTTACATTCTTATAAAAAGTAGAGGAAAGAAAGCCAAATGGCCTGCTCTAAGTTTGTGTCAAGCATTTGGAATTTTTCCTACAAGTTATTTATATGAACCTAGACAGTTTATTTCGCATCCCTCAGTTATAATCTGTGTTTTTGCATTTGAAGGAAAATTGTTTATAAAAGCAGTAGTTTTGATGAGGGTTGGACATGAGGTGGATATGACAACTAGAAAGTAACATTTGACCCATTTCCACTGAGCGGCACAGTTCGGGCTGGTACGGTTTGTTACGTTATTTTGTGTGTTTTCATTATAAAAGGGTCCCATAAAACCGAACCAAACCACACCACTTCTGGGCCCCTTTCAGTTGTAAATGGTACGGTTAGGGCAGAACTTCTGGCATCACATGATACAATCCATTGATTGGCGGACAGAAAAACGTTATCATCCTCAACAAATGGAAGCGCAAAACAAACACCACATCAGTAGATGTTGGAGTACTACAACGCCATGCTAGGTCTAAACCCTGCACGCCCAGTGGTGGTCCGACTTCTAGTGCAAACACTCACGTGAATTGGCTGGACCATTCGAACCCTTCCGAACCGTACCACTCAGTGGAAACCAGGCTATTGATGTCCCGTCAAGCATCATGAAAGCAGAATGATGGTCTGGCTGCCGTGCTGTGCCGAACAAATTTGCTTTTGGATATGAGGCTTCTCTCGAATGTTGAATATTATTCTTCATTATCATTTCAATTTATTTGATGGATGCATTTTAAAAATCAAAGCTGTACTTCATATCAAAAGTTTGCTTAAATATTTCCAGATTAAATGTATTATCTGGGTTTTGATGAAAGGTCCAATCACACTCCTAACCTGGCTTTCTAATCTTGATCTCCAGATTTACAGGTCAAATGTTTTCCCACTGTTATAAATAGAAACGGTAAGCAGAAAAAAAGCTTATTAGAAACCATGGTAAATAGGTTAAAGCTGCGCCCTTTAAACATTTAACCATCTCATGGCTCATGCTCATATATAACATAGTCTGCATGGTGGATTCTACATCATCATTTAATCCACGCTCACGGCTTTAATTACAGAAGTTTGAATATAATAAAAACTGAACTGCATAAACCCACAACATTGACTGGAGTTTTTGTCAATTCAATTATACTGACAAATCTTAATGTCCTATACAAATCCAGACTTTTATATGCCTCCAGGAGTACTGAAGAGGTAAATATACGGTAATAATACCCAATTTCTGGTGAGATGTTAATGCCTGTGGTTCACAAATTCTTGTTGGATCACAAAGATCCCTGTTGAAACCTACAGCCTTAATTTCAAGATGATATTCACCTTTTATCATCCCATTCCCATGACTAGCAGTGGCAGCCAAGTTTTATGTTTTGCCTCGATATCCATGTTGTTTTGATGGCACAGTGATGTAGACGCACGCCCCATTACAACTCCATCAAAAACGCACTGATGATATCAAAAGTATAGGAAACCAATATCAGGCCTTACCTGTATGTTGACCTGATAGTCAGTGGGTCCATGTATTGAACCATAAAGGCCAAAACCCACTATGGATATTCTTTTATTAACATTGAATCTACAGAGGGAGACAAACAGAGAGAGAGAAAAAATTAGAAAGATCCCCCTGATTTTAGTTTGCTCTAACTAACACCTGATGACTGCTACGGTATCTCACCTGATTCTGTCGCTGGTGCCACTGTACCCCCATCGACTCTCAACCTGCTGGAATCTATTAATGCTGCACTCTTCCCCTCTGAGGCAGCAGCGAGGCCTGTCAATGTAGTCGACCCGTGGTTTGGGGTTTACTGTAAAGTGTAAAAACAGATTTACCACCTCCCGATCGAACAATATTCCAGACTGGGCAGGCCCTGTTGCACAAGAAAAAATATCAAACTGATTTCTGTGGTTTGAGTTGTATGGACACAGAATGAATATGATGAATGTGCGTAATGATGGCTGAACTAGTCAGAATAATCTTGAAAAAAAAGAAAAGAAAGATCACTGCAGCTTTGAAAAACAAATTTTAAAAAATGTCATGAGACACTTACCGGCAGCAAACTCCTCAACAGTCATGAGTGGGAAGCGGATGAGCGGGACGGCTTTCCCCAGAACCTTCTGCTTGTTCTCTGATGTCGGGGGAAGCTGTTGTCTGTAACACTCTGCCTCTGCCCAGCGTACCACCGCTTCAAACAGACGGTTCTCTCTGATGCTGAGTGTGTCTCTCTCTAACACTGCACATAAAGTATCTACACAAAAACCCAAAACATTTATTATTTCATGTACACAAAAAAAATAAATAACTGTTGAAACATAAAAACGTGTAAAGAAGTCTCACATACCGAGGTCAATATCTGTAAAGCCCTCTGCGTTTATTGCATCTGCAGTGCTTTTGTCTATGGTGTCTAAGCAGAGACTGGCAAGCTGAGGCTCATCAAATAATCTTGCCTGTGGATAAAAGCACATAAAAACATCATGCAAGGCTTTATTGGTCAAATTTGATTATTTAAATGAAATGCATTACTAGGAGAATTGCTGTAATTTTTGTAAAGCTGCACAAAAAGACACAACTTCAACTTTTACTAAATAGTGTGTTAGATTAGATCAAAACAAAGTTGGGTGAAAAAACTAAACCAAAACAATGAACAGCATATGTAGATTCTTCCATGTCTTGTGTTCTAAAATGAACTGATAGCTAAGAAAACACTGCTGGGACAATGGGCTGCTTTGTGCTGCAGTCGTGTAGCAGACTAAAGGAATAAAAGGCAGAAGCAGAACGAAATGATCAACCCAAACAAATAGCAGCATAAACCAAAAATAGACCAGCTAATGTCATCAAAGGCCTACTACCAGTGGCTGGAAGATGGTCTGCTGTGGACACAAAGGAAGAAAGGCTGCTTTTAGGTGGCTCCCAGCTAATGGAAAAAGCACTACTGAAGAATTCTTCTTCTTTTTTTTATCATTGTTAGATAATCCCCCAGAAAATGTGACTGGGAATCAAACCAAGCCATTACAGAAACTCTCTATTCCTGCTCTACAATAAAAAAAAAACTGTGCTTTCATAGGGAGATTTTCTTTCAAATAAAGTAGACCTCATGAAAATGATTTGTAACTGACATCACGTGATATTTAAGGTGGGAAACAGAAAGAGATGTTAACAGCCAGGCAATTTTAGTGTCAACAACTGAGTTGGGGAAGCTAACAATAACCTGAGTGAGAAGCATGAATGCGTTATCAGCTCTGAGGTGCTTGGTGAGGAACTCCACACAGCGACCCTCCAGAGCAGGGAGAGCATATTTCTTAGCTGTATAGAGAGTTGTCATCACAGTTTCTGGACCGATATGGACCTCGTCAGAGTAAAGGAACCTGTACAGAGGAAACAAAGAAAAATGTTCAATCAGGTGTTTTCGTTGTTAAATGAATTCTGAAAAATGTAGCCACTGTTTATTAAAAATGACTAATCTAAGAGATTAATGATGTATGCTGGCACTGTTAAACCTCAGTATTTACTTGCAGCAAGAAGGAAAAAGACAGAATTCAATTAGACATATTATAATATAATAATAATATTAAATGCATTGAAAGTAAAAAAACACAGCTTGTTTCCTCATTTAGATCTTTGTTACAAGATGAACGACTCTTGTGGCTGTTAAACAGGATTAATTCAATGGTTACACTGGGAAATATGAACTCACATACAACACCAGTCTAAATATGCATTAGTTTTATCGATTAAAAGAAATAATGTCATGATTAATTATATATAATATAATGATTAAATTCTTAACGGTCGATAAATCGATCATCGATTAATAATGCTCATCCCTTTGAATGATATAAAGCATTAGAACATGCAGGTAAATACTTTTTTGCTTCGTTTATAGTTAAGAAATCTAATGCACAAAGCTACGAGTATTTAGGACAATTGCAGCATGTATGCGATATTTTCTTCATCACTTTGACAGTAACTTTATTCACAATTTATTCTTCGTTTAATCTATTCAAAGAGTCTTAGTAGAAAACTTGGAGGTTTTGTAATATTCAACCAATTGTGCATTTAAATCAGGCCACTCTGCTAGTATTGAATATTGATAGATTCACGAGATCATATTAGCAACATGCAAGGGGATCACCAGTCCCATTTACCTGAGGAGGGCGAGGAAGGCTGCGGGCTCCACATCAGGGAGCTCTATTTCAGCCGAGGTCGTGGCCATCCCTCCGTTAAACATGGCATCAAACACGGCACTACCAGCAGCTAGGACGAATTTATGGGCTGGTATCCTCTGGGCCTGCCTGCCTTTCCCTACGATGAACCTGACGTCGCTAAGCAGCTCATTGTTGAAGAGGAAGGCAAAGCGCTCCTTCAAGGAGCTCTTCGTCGCCTGCCAGTTGTACATGGGTTCCCTGTGAAGGCCGAGCACCGGCGGGGAGGCGGACGGAGTAGGAGCCGACGCTGGCATGTTAGACAGCCCTGCTGCTCCACACTGAACCGAGTTAGATGCAGCCTCCTGACCGTCATGGTTTGACGCCAATCCACTGTTGCCACTCCCGGTCGCCATAACGACTACTGGCTTTTTTTTTTTGGTCTTTACTTTATTTCCTCAAAAACAGGCCGTTATTGACATACGACCGTGTATATACCGTTAAAAAACTACGTTATTTATTTACGTGGTATCCATCTCGCAGTAGGCCATTGCTTAGGTTTTGCTAGCCTGAAAGCTTCTGAAACGACGCGTGCGCACTTCATCCAAAACATTCTTTTTCTTCTTCTTCTTCTTTTTCGGATTTTTATTGCGGTTGGCACGCAACTGTATGGCGCATTACCGCCACCAAGTGGTTTGGAGTGTGGACCGGAAAGGTATTTGAATACACCCTTAACCTCATCCAAATCTCATCCGTGATATTATTGTTTCCTCCCTCCTGTTTCTCTTTGAACTCCTCATTTCTCCAGCGTTGGATGCAATAAAACCATCATCCTGTCCTTCCACTGCTTTTGCCATCTTTCCTTCATCTTCTGTCTTATTATACTCTTAATTTCCCCTTTGCTGAAATTAATATCCATAATACTATATGAAGTTGCCTCCTTTGCTGTTTTGTCTGCCACCTCATTTCCTGCTATACCATAGTGTGCTGGTATGAAATTAATTGTTAACCCCATCATGTCGATCCGGTATAATGGCTGCATATTTTTCCAAAAGGATATCTGGTCTACTCTCAGATTATGACATACATTTTTCAATTATGAACTTAAGTCTGAACAAATGATTGATTTCAACGGTCTTGTATCTTCCACCCACTGCACTGCCACCATTTCCTCTGTGTAAACCGACAAGCCACCTGTAATTCTCTTTCCAATCTTAATGTGAAATTCTGGAACCACAATTGCTGCATCCAAAACATTTTGTTCCCCCTTCAAACTTTATTGTTTAATTGGAGGTTCACAAACCCAGCACCACGAGGAAACTGCCTGGCCTAGCTGATTGTTTTAAAGACACAATTTTCTTTATATATGTTTTATCTATTTTAAAATATTCCAATTGTATAATTTGAATGAAAATAAATAAAATGTTTTATTTACTTTCGTTTGTTCTCCAGATCTGAAACTTGAATTTTTTTTTCATTAGATTGAAATTTTAGCTGTTTGGTAGGCTCTGGTAAAATATCCAACCTTAGCACTAATTCTGAACAGGAAGTAGTTTTTGAGGGGAGAAAAATCCTTATATAGGCTATTATCATATATGAGGACTAATTTACTAATTAACCACCAGATGTCAGTATTTGCACTTTTAACTACACATTTATAGATAATGTTGGGGGGAATACAATTTTCTGTACTGTTTAAAGATTGGTTTTAAATTAACACATCAAACATTATCATCTTTCACAATCTGCATGGATGGTTCTGTGCATGCGTGTGCACACGCGTTTGGAGAGAGAGAGAGAGAGAGAGAAAGAGAGAGAGAGAGAGAGAGAGAGAGAGAGATACCTGAGGCAAGACGGAGCATGCATATGAGAGCTGTAGTGCAAGCTGGTGGCTTTGTTTACTTACACAACATGACTTTCCCTGCTTTCCTTGCAACATGAATCGGACTAATTTTTTTTATTCTCATAAGTTTTACAAGATTGTTCAAATCCATCACGTCCAGCGATGAGCGCGTCTCCGGGAACGGGGGTGTTTGTGCTCTCCTTGATGTCCATCCCTATCTGCTATTTCTTCAACTCCCTCATCTACAACAACAGGTGAAGGAAAACATGTCTTCATCTCTTTTTCAACCTCCAGGAATGATACGAAAACATTCATCACCAGCTGAGGAGTATCTAGTATGATGTGAAAGTTCTCAAATAGACTTGTAAAAGATTTAAGTTTTCTCCTTACTTTCAGTGCTGAAGCTTTCTACTTTGCTGGATGGACAGCACTCCTAATCCTGGTCATCTCAGCCTGTTTTATGAGGAAGAAGAAGGCTCCAGTAGACCCTCTTTTCTATGGTATGAAATCTCAAATGCATGATTGTTGTGGGAATCACAAGGTTCATCTAAGTACTAAATTTTTTACTAAGATGGATCTATTTTACTCAAACTAGATCCATACTTGCATTTTAAAATATGGCAGATCGTTTTTCTCCATAAAATCAACAAAAACTGTTTTGTAGTAGGCTACGTTTGCAAATCTATCCGTCTGAAATCTAAATGTTTAGTTTCCCCACCAACTTGAAATGAAATAGATGTTTATTTCTGCAGTTTATGCAGTGCACGCATTCCTTAGTGTGGTGAATCTGATCATTGGACTGGAGCAAGACAATGTCATTGATGGATTTGTGACATTTTACCTTAAGCAGGCAAGTCCTGTGTTCTTTTTCCAGTTGTTGGTTGACCAAAATGTTTTCCCCAACATATTTTACAGATAAATCTACCATGTGTTTCAGGCAGATCCACATATTAATACAGCTCATGGGCACATGATCTCCTATTGGGATGGCTGTGTGCACTATCTCATGTATCTGCTCATGATTGCTGCAATTACATGGGGGTAAGATCTATCTATCTATCTATCTATCTATCTATCTATCTATCTATCTATCTATCTATCTATCTATCTATCTATCTAT
>JAOXYM010000001.1:10700184-10716660 GCA_028567055.1 Leptatherina wallacei
ATCTATCTATCTATCTATCTATCTATCTATCTATCTATCTATCTATCTATCTATCTATCTATCTATCTATCTATGTCCATCTGGCTTTGACAATGGCAGTGTTACGTGGTTTGCACAGGGACAGTTACCGAGCAATTGGACTCTACTGGGTGGGCTCTTTTCTCATGCGCACCATAGTCTACATTCTTGGGAATGCTGTGGGTAAGTACACTAAAAATAATAGGATGCTTTTAGACAGCTTGTGTAGGGTTGTCCAAGCTGCCCCCCCTGTATTTAGTTCTCCTGAAAATATGACAAAAGTCCAGACATATTTTTTTATTTGTGTGTTGTAGAACAGAAGTAAGATGCACATCTTAGATAGTGCTACTTTTAGCATCTTGGTTTCCCTCTGTGATTTATTTTCTTGTTTTGTCTTCCCTCAGGAAAATATGGGACTCAAGTCAGTTCTCTCTTCATCCTCCACATGCTTTATATATCAGTGTCTCTGTGGGCTTGCTTCCGCATCTTCAGTCAACCCTCCACACGTGATGTAAAGTTGACAGTAAGCAACTTGATTCATCAACAGATGACCGAAAATGTCTTACCCCCCCCATCATTGCTTTCTCATCAGGAGATTATTCCTGCTGAATATAAGTGTCAACAATACCACTTAAACACTATGACTACTGTTCAAGTACCATCCAAAAGTTTCAAAACACCCCTCATTCGTTTTTTGATATTGTCAGAAAGAAAGGGAAATAGCTAAGATTTTGCTGAAAATAATACAGTAAGAAGAGAAAAGAAGAGTTTTTAAAATTTTAATAAGCTTGAAAGGCAATATTTGGTATGCCTAATTAGAGAAGTGTTTTTGTAATTTCTTTAAAAAGTCTTCAGAAATAGTTCTCCAGGCTTCTTGTGTCCTTCAGGATTCCTCAGCCTTTTCTCCCCATCTACCATTACGATTAGCTATTTGACAGCTGCCCTTCCATAGATAGCATTTCTGATAAGGCTTCATTGAACGATAGATGGATTAACCGTTAGATGAATCTCTTTTCCAGTCTCATTCGTTCTGTTTTTCTATTTCCTATATTTTTCTACTATTGTTTTTTTTTTTATCATTTGTCCTCTACTTGTCCAGTTTTCTCACATTCTTTGAGGACACACTGCACGATGTACAGAAATATGCTACTTTTTGCTAACATTATTTATTAGTTACCTTTTTGGGACAAAAATAATATTTAAAACTTGTTAAACTGTGGTATCTTATGCAATTTTAAGAAGATAAGACTAAAAATGGAACAGATATTTTGGCCATTATTGACAAAATACCTAATGTTGCAATCATTTTTCATTCCTTGAGTTAGGTGCCTTTTTAGTGCTTATTAACAAAAAACAAACAAGCAAAAATGTGTCTTTCTGAATGTAGTCAGGTTAAAGCTGGACTGGATACGGCTGTGTTACATGGTGGAGTGGTGGTTAGCCCTGCTGGATTTACTGTAAGCCCCCACTACCTTGAAAGATGAAGCAGGTATACAAAAAACAAAAGAGTAAAAAAAGAATCCAATGACCAAAGAAAAGCATTTTGCAAGATTAAAAGAAAGCTAAATATAAAAAAAGAGGGATGGCTCAAGACTTTTGTTCAAGTCTGTATCAATTTAATCAAGTTATAACAACAGAAGACAGAAGAAGCATTTCTCTTACCATTTGAAATAAAACAGTATAACTTATAGCAGTGTAAACTAAATCTGAATTTAATTGCAGAACATTCGTGAAGCTCAGAAGAAAAGCCTGCTCCACAGACCTCTGGATTCACTGTTCATCGTCTCCCTCATCTCAGCACTGGCATTCTGTATCTTCAGAGGCCTGGTAAGAAACCCTAAGACGACACCTAATACACACACGGGTAGAATAATTTCCTAATGTATACTATCTCTGTTTGTGTTTGAGGTTGTTCTGGATTGTTCCAGCAAATGGTGTCAAGACTACACTCAACAGTATGAGCCATACCTGAAAGATCCTACAGCCTATCCAAAAGTTCAGGTAACTCAGAGTCATTAAACCTCTAAATCCTGTCATCAGTCTAATCACTAAAGCACTAAACTGTATGTGTGTTTGTCAGATGCTGGTGAGCATGCTGTATTCTGGACCGTACTACATCGTTGCTCTGTATGGGCTGTTGGTCCCAGGATGTGAATGGATGCCAGATCTGACTCTTGTACACTCAGGAGCCCTGGCACAGGTATGTACCGCTGATTATTTCTGTTGCTCAGCTTGTGAGCAGGTATGACCTGGCCGAGTCATACACCCAGCAGAATGGAATTACAGATAGTGAGTTTCTGTAGTGCGGAATCCCGGCTATTCACAGCTAAAATCACACACACAGAAAGTAATATGTTTACTCTGCATTCTTCAGTGTTGTGTGTTCGTTGTCAATCTCATTTTATAAAAGAGAAACTGATAAATGAGCTACATAAATGCTTGATCGTCATTGGTAGACTGCTGTGGAAGACAACTGGAGTATTTCAGTTCCTTGAAAATGGTCCCTGAGACTAAAAATACCACAAACGTTGGACTGAACTGCAGTATTGCTGCCCATCTTCCAGGAACAGCCAATTGGAAAACTCCAACACTCAGAAGGCCAAACAGTGGTGCCAGTTCATCACTCAGTCAGCAACATTTGTGAATGTAGAACCGGCCTCTTTGGCGTCACTAAAAATAGCCAGACCATCAATTTTTTCACGACTTCTTAAAGTGTATCTGTGTCAACAGATTTCTGCTGAATTTTGTCCCATTTAAACCACAAAATTCAACATACAAATGATATTAATTGTACTGTGTAATGCTATGATTTTCCTAACTTTTTCCAGAGGTCTTCCACAGGAGAGAGTTCAGAGCGAAATCCTTTGTTTTCTCTCTTGACATCATGGTTCAGATAAGTAGCCTAATGCTTGATGAAGAGCAGGCATGTGGTTAAATCGTCTTTCTCGTGGTTTCAAAATTTGTAATTTAGTCCTCCCTGCTGTCACCAGTGGCTGTGCATGAGCAACTAAGGGTGAATCGGCAGAATAGAGACATCTATTTACATCTAAAAATGGAAACTCTGAAGATTGGCGGGAGCAGCTAGCACACCAATCTCATCTCCACCGTACAAAGCAGCTATTGTGTTTGAGCTGCAGGCTGACACATCACCAAAGTGGGACTAAGGGCAGAAGCTGACTTCAGACCAAGAGGAACAGTGGTATTGGTGGTGTTCACTGAAATGTCAGCTGTTTAGCCAGGCTATAAATAGATGAGCTGATGCTCTTGGCAGTCTGGGTTGCTATGAAACGTACCAATTTTCTTTGACTCTCTATGAAAAGATAAAGTAATAATCAGTCAAGACGCTTGAAACTATTTGATGACTTTTAATTGTTACTTTTTATGACCTGTTGATCCTAGTTTGCCTTGATATTTAATGTGATAATACAGAGATTAATTTGTTCAAGAACCTAAGCTTTCTATTGATCTCATTATATCAGAATGGCATGAATTTGGACAGTTAATACATTTCATATGGAAAGGAAAATAGTTCTTGGAAATCCACAAACCAAAATAAACCTTGCTTTAAATGTCATGGTCTGATTTTTCCGCCCCACGTAAAAGGGACCCTCATAGGAAAAACTTATCCCCCCCCCCAATGTATGGTATCACGATACAGCTGATACATCGGGAGCACAACATTTATTGAAATTATATTATATTATATTTAAGAGTAGATTATATCAAAATACTAAATTCCTACTTCAGTTGTTTTCTGCTTCGTTTTACAGGCCCAGTTCTCTCATATTGGTGCATCTCTTCACACTCGGACGCCATTCTCCTACAGAGTGCCTGCTGACAGCCAGCCTGTCTTCTTGTTGGTCAATGTCCTGTACGCTTTGGTGCCTCAGGTTCTGTGCTACTGCTGCTGCACCCAGCCAGACTTCTTCCTCAGGCCAATGGCAGAGAAAAAACAAGAATGAATCAATGTTTCAAGGGCACACTGAGTGCCACAGATGTCCAGGGGGGTTGAAAAAAGGCTGAAATACTTGCAAAGCACTGCTCTTATTGGCAGTTTCTATTTTTGGAGAGGGAGCTTCCATCATTAACATCAATGACAGCCAAGTGGAAGTTTTTTCGAAACAAGACAAAGCAAACAAACTTTGTGTTTATGTTATGCTGCTTATTCTGAAAATGTAAATGTAAATATAAAAAGATAAGTAAAATGGTACTGTACTCTTAGACAGGTATGTGGGATTCAAACTACTTGACTTGCTCTTATACTTTGGTGTGTTTTTTTCCATATGCCTTGCTTACAAAAATGTATTTCTTGTCAATGCTGAGCTTTATTTGCAGTGCATCTTTGGCTGTTGGTTGGCCAATAAAGAAATCATTAATGTGTCCATGTGTTTTGTAATATGAGGTAAACACATAAGGCAGTCTTCAATCATTCAAGGGCCTATGGTAATTTGTTTGCTATTGTCATACTCTGAATTACTTGCACAGTTTAAAAGTTTTAATCAGGTTAGAATTATTTTGGACAATGTTACTTTACTTTCAGCAGTGTCACAATTACTGCAATGAATGTCCAAAATCTAATTTTTTTGGAAAAAGCTAATATATATATATATATATATATATATATATATATATATATAGACTGCTGTATGTCTTTAAATTCAGTTATAGAGGAGTTTGTTTTTTCTAAATACATCATTTCCTAAGTAGAAATGTAGAAAATCACAGAAAGTGCTGGGTAGTTTTTTATGTAAATAAAAGCAAAAACAATTAGCAAAAAATTATTATTGAGTATTTTCTGATTAAATGTGTTAAAATGGAATGGAGGGAAGGAATCTAAGGAAGAATTTTCGTGTACCTTTTTTAGAGAATAGAAGAAGAAGTTCAAGCCGGAAGTGCTGGACTCCATTCCTTCCGGTTAGTAGCATAACAACTCAGCGTGCCGCTAACTGGTGGATCTCATAATCAGGGATATTTATGTCTCTTTCCCAACAAACCCAGTTGAAATTTGAAATATATATCCAGTTTAAGACAGTATTTATTGCTGATAGATACATGACTAACATTGATTAAACGAAAGAAATCGGTAAAAAAGTAGATTCGCATGCTAACTACAGTATCAAGCTAACTAACTTCCCCGTTACCTGTAATGGCAGCTTCCATTCCCGCTGTGATTTCTACTCCTGTTTTAAGGTCAGTGTTTCATTTACTTGCGTAGGAGTAACTTAATGATCAATCCAATAATTTCAGCAGAGATTAAAAATCATAGTAAATGCAAGCCATGACATGAATACTCTTGAATTATTTGGTTAATTTATTGCTAGCTGAGATCGTATTCTGTAGATCTTGCTTAATTCACACGTCACAAGAGCAGGTAGCAGTTTTCACACGTTTCATCCTGATGAAGTCACACCATGTATCCCATAGGAATGCTTTTAAGTCATACTTTTAAAACTCTGTAATTATTGTTTCAACTGTTTGTTTGTTTGTGTGTGTGTGTTTTTTTTTTCTACCTCAGTCATAAACAACGTAGAGCTGCTTTGAGGAAAGAGAGAAGAAAACGGAAACGCCAAGCTCTCGCCCAAGCCAGAGAGCCTGGTAGGATGAAAACTGACTTGTTGATGGCTGACTGTCATTACTATGTGATTAGTCTGCACTTCTTGTGCTGCATATGTAGTGCTGCCACACTCATGACATTTACTTTGTTATAGATCTTACGGATGGAGCTGAAGAAGACGAGGATGTAAATGATGGCGATGGCGAGGATAATGGTGCTGCTGAGGAAGAAAGGTAGTCACCGCTGTATTCCAGCAGCATATTGCATGACCGACTGCAGAGAAACTAGACTGGATCATGTACAATTGTGTTTGATTTGTTTTTTCTCAGACTGCGGCTGCACGAAGAATGGCTGGAAAGGGAGAGGCTGGCCCAGGAAGAGTTTAAGATGAGATTAGAGAAGGAGGAAGCTGCAAGGAAAAGAAAAGAAGAGGAGGAGGTAATCTGCTTTGTTAAATGGGAGAAAAAGCACATGATTTAAAGAAAAGAAAAAAAGTACATGCAATTACTCAGCTGTTCAAGTTTAAAGGTGATTGTATGGTGTTGTTTGGTTTTGCATTACCAATTTGGGATGTTTAAATGGTACACGAAAACGTGAATTGGTTTTGTAATATATTGCAAAAGACTTAAAAGATTATTTTGGGAATTTTAACTTGTTTTCTTGTTGCTACCAAATGCAATGGAGCAACCAAAACCAACTATAAATCGGTACCACGCAGAAGTATTTTCTGTGTAGCAAAAGTTGTTGTTTTATCCTTTTGCACTATAGTGCACATTGATTCAAAGAACTCAAGCTTTGCAGTGTATTTTAACTCATCCTGCTGCTGTAGATACGACTATATCATCAAATGTGTGTTTTTCTGCAAATAGAAATAATTCCTAACTAATACATTGGTTCTTGTTTTTGTAATATTTAGTTAAAACTACTGTACAACCTCTAAGGTATTTGATTAATTTATGTGCATAACAATTGTGCATCAGAATCTCATTGCTTAACTGGCTCTATGTGTTTCTGTTCTCTAAGCGGTTGATAAAGGAGGAATGGGACTCCCAGCAGAAGAGAGAACAAGAGGAAAAAGAGCAGAAGCAGCAGGAGAAGCGGGACAGAGAGGTGAAACGGACTCCAGGAGGATAGAAACAAAAAGAAATATATCCTCTTCTACCTTCTAAGGAGTGTTTAGACTGTTCATTAAAAAAAATTGAGATCAAGATTATCACAGTTTAACATCTCACCGTCTGAACTTTTAGTAAAAATGTGTTTTTGTTTTGTAACTGTTTAAACTTTTCCTTGACTTAGTGGCACAAACAGCCATCCTATTCCTTAACTAAGATACAGTCAAAGAGAAAAACCCTCACAGCACCTTCATCTCTCAGAGCAAGGATGTATCTTTTACGTTGTGTGTCAACTCTCTGAAATTGGTCCAGAAGTCTTGCCAGTACATTTATTTCAACCTGTTACAACAAAGTTATTTATCGTGCCTCTCAGTCTGTGTAAATGTGGTCTTAACCCACAGTAACAGACATTCTGCAGTATGTTGCCGTCTTCACATTTTCACCAGCCGTGTCTTTACACCATTTGTAGGAGGCTGTTCAGAAAATGCTGGATGAAGCTGAAAATCAGGTATAAACACAAACACTGACGTCATCTAACAGAGCAGGAAGGATTTTAAAGCTAAACTTGTTTAGGATTTTAGGCCCATAATAGCTGAATGAAGACTGAAAGTTACAATGTATAGTTAGGCATTCCAGTTTTACATTTATAGAGTATATAATAATCTTTTGAATGCTCTCATTTTCAGCTCGATAACAAAGGACCATGGATGAATCCCGAGGCTCCTGTGACTGTAAATTCAGAGAATTTTGGAACAGAACGCGACATAGCCAACTGTCCTTTCTTCCTTAAAACTGGAGCATGTAGATTTGGAGAGAGGTAGCATTTTTTTAACTGTCGCTGTGGCTTTGCCTGGTTAGATTAAAAAAAAATACATTGTGTTTGAGTGGCCATATTTCTCACTGAGTAGTTCTTTTCTCTGTGCAGATGTTCTCGGAAGCACGTTCATCCCACAGCCAGCCCGACTCTGATGGTCCGTGGTATGTTTAGAACCTTTGGAATGGAGGAGCTGCGGCGCGATGATTACGACATGGACGCTTGTTTGGAGCACAGCGAGGAGGAGCTGCACGAGTCTTTCCTCGAGTTCTACCATGATGTGCTGCCGGAATTCAAGAGCGTCGGCAAGGTGTTGCAGTTCAAGGTGAGATGAGATCAAGCATCTTCTCTGAAGGTCCCAGATTTCTATCTGCCATCTTGTCTTCACGTACTGTTACAGATATATCAATGTCCTTAATTAGATATTTCAAATGGTTAAATATTGAGCAATCTTTGGGAAAGCTCTTTTAACTAAGGAAAAAAGTTGAATTTTGTTTAAAGGTGCGTTACAGAATAATCAGAGGAAAAGCTAAAACAAGTTGCCATTTACTAGCTTCAAACTTCCCTGTTCAGAAAAGCATTCACTGGATGAAAATATGTTTTAACTGATACCTCTCCCACTCTTAGGTCTGCTGCAATTATGAACCTCATCTGAGAGGAAATGTTTATATTCAGTTTGAAACGTAAGCCATCTTTTAAACCGATCAGTGACTTCCTTCATATGTAAACTTTGAAAGGTCTTAAAATCGTGCAACATGTCTTAAATGTTTGTCCTTTTTGTTCCCGGTTGTTTGTCCAGAGAGGAAAACTGCAAAGAGGCTTTCATCAAGTTTAATGGCAGGTGGTACGCAGGCCGGCAGCTCCACTGTGAGATATGTCCTGTTACACGGTGGAAGAATGCCATATGTGGTGAGTTTTAATAGAAATGTGTCTTCCTTTGTCTTTTGTTTAAAAATAGCATTTCTGCTTGGTACCATTTTAGCAAAATGACCATTGAAATTTTCGTCTACCATCTCAGTCGCTTGTGTTTTCCCTCTTAGGACTGTTTGACAGACAGAAATGCCCTAAAGGAAAACACTGTAACTTCTTACATGTGTTTCGCAACCCTGGCAATGAATTCTGGGAGGCCGACAGGGATCTGCGCGTCTCTCCCGATCGCAGCGTCAGGGGAAGTCGGAGAGACTGGTGGCATTCAGAGCGACACAGAGAGCGATCGTGGAGGCAGCGTCACTACAGCAGAAGTCCAGAGACCAGATCAGAGAGGTCTCATAGCAGACGAGAGGACGAAAGAAGGCGAAGCAGGAGCAGAGAGAGGAGAGCCTCCCGGCAACAAAGAGAAGACAATAGGTCGTCTAGATCCCGACACAGCGAGAGCAGGACAGATAGGCATCGAAGCCGAAGTAGAGACAGGTCGAGGAGCAGAGGCAAAGATGGAGAGCAACACAGGCCGAGAACGGAAAGACGAAATAATGACAGGGTGCATAAATATAGAAATGTAAGTGAAGAAAGAGATGAAGGCACTCGCACAGAAGCGAGAGAGAAGTCAAGGAGTACAAGTAGAGAGAAGAAAAGACGCAAGCAAAGTGAAGAAAAAAGCCCCAAGAGCTGCGAAGAAATGAAAGATGGGAAAACACAGCGCCGCCACAAACATTCCAAAAAAAGCAAGAAGAGCAAGAAGAAGCGTAAGAAGAAAAGCCACACGCCTAATGTGACGACTTCATCGGAAGAGTCAGAAAAGGAGGAGGAGTCAGAAGAAGAGACTGTGGATGATCCTTCAACACAAAGTGGAGACACAAATAATACAGAGATAACTCAGGAAAAATGCGTTCATGAAAGTAACTTGAGTTCAGAGGTGAAAAGCGAACTGGCCGACGGTGAAATCCGCAAGCTGACTGGAAACCCTGACAATGGTTTTTCTTAGTGGCTCCAGTATTGAGAAATGGGTACACTTGGTCATATTTAGCTGGGTTTGAAATCACTCCCTCATTTATTACTCCCTACTATTATACATTATGCATCAGACTATGTGGTTTCATACTCAACGAGATAATCTACATTTAATTTTGGGCTCATTAGTAGTGTTCATCCAGTAAATGCTACTTCTATCGTTTCATTGTTGATTTTTAGAGATTACTTTGTAGTAAAAAACTTTTACACACCTGATATCTACATTTAATGCAGTATGGCTATCTGTACACTTAAAAGGGAATGGTTTCATACACAGCCCGTTAGCACTTGTCTCCTCGTACGTATGTAAAATAATTCGCTTTTTTGGAAATGGTTTGTGTCGCTTTAGTTGAACACATTCACGTGAGCTGCTGCAGTCCACAGTTATTGATGAGTAAAAACATGAAACATCAAGTGTTTTCTTGAATACATTTATTGTTAATTACTGTCAAGTATAAGAAAAAAGTGTTGGCAGTGTTGAATACAAAAAAGTGACAAATCAAAGATAAATTTGTTCAATAATGCCTTATGAATGGTAAACAACACCCCCCTTATGGTCTTGAGATTGAAGATAAACAGTTGCACAGTTTGGGATGAGCTGCTTTTAAGTTGTTGGCTTGTTTTCCTGCATCTCACTAGTATTTGAACAAGTTAAGTGATGATGATTATGTAGCCGATATGTTCTGTTCGTCCGCTTTCATTCGTAATCCACAAAGAAAATCAGACCTGTCTTTAAACTTGCAGGAAAAATGAGAGAAGTCTGGTAAATTGTAGCCAAATATGTCTCGTACACTTTTGTTTAACAACCTGCTGTTAAAAATCCCTTTTATCTTCCATGTTAGCCTTCAATAGACACCATTGAGAAGGTTAAACACAGTGTTCTTTGGTCATAGTTTACTCTTTTAACAGTTAGCCAAAGTGTTATTCTCGGGTATGGAAATAGTGTTTCTCACTTGGGTCACTATCCTGGCTGAGAACTATAGGCGAGAGTGACCTAAGACTTGTCACAATAGGTTGATACGTATGCTGATGGTTGTAAGGAAAAAGTTAGAATTCAAAGGAAAACATAGACTTAACAGTTTAGCAAACACAATTTACAGGGAGATGCCCCTAACACATCTATTTATATGTATGTAAGAAGTTTGAATGTGTTCATTTTTGGAAAAGAATCACCAAACACAAAAAACTATTTAACATTAACACTGATAATGGTTATGGGTTTATTCATTTCACTTCATCTTTGGGTTATGCCTACCCATATATGAACGTGATTGTAACGGTGCCAGTGATTCTCTCAACAGCCATTAGCCTTCTTAAGTGTTACCATGATTCATGTTTGGGTGGGGGGGAGGGGGGGCTTTGATTGCCAGTGATCCCTCTCTCTCCAGAGGATACATAAACTTTGCTCCACATCAAGTTTTGTGCCGTTTACACTTTAACCAAAGACGACCTTTTTTGTTCAACATCCATTTTAACATCAACGAACTCTTTAATGATAGTGCTTTATATTAATTATTCTGTTTCGAATTTAGAAAACCCAATCACGTTTTTGTTGTAGCAAAAAAAAAAAGCCACAAGTAAGTGCACCAATATGAGGATCCCTTGAGAACAGCTAAAAGTTGCATGAACTTTAGAAGTGATGGTAACACATGAGAGGCACTGATAGCACTCGAAGCAAAATACTGTGTGCAACTCTACAACTTGTGACGATTTATGATCTGAATAAAATACTAGAGTGGTCATGTTGGTGCTACATTGTTCTCTGCAGTGTGCAGGAAGTTGGGGGTGTGATGCACACTAAGTACTGTTGAATACAGTGAGGGATCTTGTACACAGAAGACACATTGAAGCCACAGTTGGCACCACGCTGAAAAGACATTACAGGATAGCACAGTACATAATACAGTACATTTATGGTGATTAAATGCATACAACATTGACACATCAAACGGGAAAAGACACAATAGAGACAAAAAGTTGGCCAGATCTGCATCTGTGAGAAGCGAGAAGCAGCATGATGATCTATGTCAGCCCAATTTCCTCTAAGACGCTCCGTGGTGCCTCAGCCTCCTGCAGAAGGAGAAAAAGAGAAATGTCCTTTGCAGTTTTACTGTCTACTTGTTTATCTGTAACAAATTTTGCACAGCAAAGTGCCACCTGTAATTACTATTGGACTATATGAGTCATACAGTCATTGCAGGCATAAATATTCAGCCATGCCTTTACAACAATAGTACTGCATGCTTTGCTAAAAATAAACAGAATCTATCTGTGACCACATATAGCAATGTAATCATGCAGGTAATGCAAGTAATGTGACATATGTCCTCACATGCTGATTTAGGCACCATGTGAAATCAATGTACTGGCAACTGGTTTGAGTATTACAAAAAAAGAAAGAAATGTTAACATGTAACAGCTTGTGCTTGATCAAAATAAGATAAGCAGACATCACTTTTAGATGTAGGAATTATTAGTAGTTTTCTGTAATTACTGTAAACTTCCACCTTTTGAATAAAATAATAAGCACTACCAGGTTAATCAACACTAAGAAATAATCATTAGTCACCAAAATTAGGCCTCACTCCATGTTGAGTTTACTTGATGCCGATTAGTTTATCAAATGGGTTCAGCTTTGTGCTGTTGAAGACCTGATCTTACCTCCTGTAGCAGGTCAGCCTGCTCAATGGCCTTCAGGACGTTTTTCTTGGATGTTTCTTGGGCTTCTCCACCCAGCAGGAACTCATCCAGGATAAAGTAGGCCTTCTCAAAGTTGAAGATAATATCCAGCTCACACACCTGTAAATAACAGAGGGAACATGTCCTGCATGAAAACATTTTCCTGTGGTAACTTTCAACCAGATTTTCAGAATTTGGCTTTACAAGACTCACACTGCCAAAATATTTGTCCAGCAGCTCCACATATCGATGGATGATCTCCAGAGTAATCAGCTCATTATCTTGATCCTCTACTGCACAGCAGAAGTAAAGGCTGGCATATCTAATACATGAAAAGAGCAGAAAGGCAAATATGTTTTTTTTTTCATTCTTTACATTGAAAGCTTGAAAATGCTAATAAAAAATGAAAATAATAAAAAATGAAGAGAGGGCCACTATATTCATTTGTCTGTATCTGAAAGGAAACTAATTTGCACTAAATTGTACATGAAGAGAAAAACAGGAAATACTTTGTGTAAAACAATCACACAGCACTTCAATGCAGCATCAGTAAGTTATTGTCTCCTGGTTTAATGCTGTTTGTTTTTTCTTGGTGGGACTGCTGTACAAGCGTCACACTACTTTGTTACTGTGAAGATGAAAATATTATTCTCTTCATTTTCCCCCCACAAATAAGATATGCACCGTTCAAACAAAAATATACCTTTAAAAAACACAACAAAAACAAACAAAAAGTTTGGAAATTAACGAATTTAACTTATATTTTTGTGCCATTTGCAAAATTAATAATTCATAAAAAAGAAAAACCACATTAAATGAATGGACAGAATGTGCAGATCTAGAGTGTAACTAAAATAAAGTAAGAAAAAGGTGAAATACTTTTCTTTCAACCCACTGTATTGACTCTTAAAGGCATACAGATTTATCAAAAATAGGACAATTTGTCCTCTAAAAATGCAAAAATAAGTCTAAATAGCAGAAATTTCATTACTGGGGGGCAAAAAACAGAAAAGAATCTGAATCAGTTTTTTTGATACAGCAAACCAAACATAAACATCCTATAACCATGTTAAGCACTGACAAACAATTTACAGCAATCTCAGGGCAACTTACAGAGATTGTTGTTACATTGTTTTACAAACAAAACAGTTATCTAAATTCTCTTGCCTTCAGGGCTTTTGACCACATTTCAGTCTTCATTTGAAAAATCTCTGGTTCTCCGCTACAACTTCCTGCTATCATGTGACCAATGTTTCATACTGTAGTCACGTTACCACAACTAAATCTATTCCATGACAACTGTGCTATCTTCTGAAAAGACATAAGCCTGGAAACAAGTGCCTGTGGGCAAGTTACAACTATTATTTCCACAGTTAGGACTTGAACTAAATATTTAATAAACACTCAAAAATTAAAAGATATGCAACTGTCAAAACTATTTGCAGGACTGAGACATTTACAATAACCTGATAATTATGTAAACTATAAAGTCTGCTGCTGTAGAAAAGTAAGTTTAAAAGTTCAGATCACATATAAAAGAACTTAAACTTAACTTTAAAAAAAAGAAAGAATAAAAAAACAAAACAGACAATCACCAGAGACTCAATCTTTGCTTTAAATTGGAAAAACAGTCAAGGTCTAGGTGCATCTCTAAAGCATGTTAATCCATTTGTGTAAAGATGGCATAGGTGTCCAAGTTTTATGTGGCATGTAACATGCAAGCCACACTGTAAATGTCAAAGAAAAAACAATGTAAGGGGTACAAGTAAACAAATTACATTTATCTTAACCACCTACCTTTTGTACACAATCTTGAGATCCCTCCACTCCAAGAAGCTGCACATCTTGGGCTTCCGAGCCAGTATGGTTTGAACCAGATCTCTGGAAATCTTCTTTCTTTCCTTGTCAGAGAGAGGAACATACCATTTCTGTAGCCGTAGCTTTCCCTGCCGGCTGAACAGCAGCATGAACTGCATCTGAGGAAGGAAGTTCAGCAGTTACACATTGTTGACACGAACAATAACTTAAAATGTTTGAAATACAGTCAAAAAGTAAATATGAGGAGATGCAAAAACATGACGGATGTTTTTGAGCACACATTGGTGCGACATAATCATAAAACGTGAAGTTTAATGTATAGGTTAATGCGTTTGTGGAATATTAAAGTTCATTTATTGCAATCAGTAAATGGGATGAGCAGAAAAGGTAACAACGGGAAGTGTATGCACCATTTACGAGAAACGCAACAATGTAATCGGACATCAACTTGTTTCCTGGTGAAATATACGCCTGGTGAGCTGTAGCATAAAGTTTCATTAGCTCACACTGGCTAACGTTGTTCAATAGCCACATTTTAACATCAACACCACGTTACGTGACATTTGCGCCCCCTCCTGCGACGCTTATCCAGCTACAGCAGTAACGTAATGGTAAACAAAACGCTTTACCTTCGGTTGGGTCTTTGGATTTGTCACTTAAACGAATGAAACTTCAAAAAATTAAAGCTATATTCATATCCACACCCAGCACACAGATAGTCCAGATAATCAAGAGGTTAGCTTCTTATCCTGCTTGATGCTAAAATGACTAGCGGATGCTGGCTGCGCAACACTTTTAAGAGCTTCACTGTGATTGGACAATAAAGCCACAGCTCTGGAATTTGATTGGTTCTAATATTCCGTTATTTTGTATGTTCATACGTGGTTATTCTTATACCCAGAAAAAAACTGCCTTTCCTTTGGACGAAAGTTGAGCATTTAGTCACTTCCTCTTCTCAAGAATAATGAAAATGTTTAAAAGAGAGATCACTGCAAGAGAGCCCCAGTGATAAAAGAGAGCCACGCAGGACAAAATATGGGAGCAAAACAGAAATCTTTTGGCAAATCAAATATTTAAACACTGTGTAACATTCAGATTCAGCAAGACCATAGAGAGTTACATTCAGGATAGCGTTAGTATTTGGTGGTGAATCTTCAAATGAAAGATTATTTTGGAAGAGACCTGCCAACATCCAAGACGAGAAATCTCAGAATATTCTTGCACTCTGCATGAAAAAATGTAAGAGAAACACAAGATTGTGGGTAGCCTCGCAACACATCTAGTGATGTTAAATGGGCAGAGGAGTTCAACAATGTATTGCCAATGAGCTGCCTTAAAACATAAAAGAATTTTAAAATCAAAGCGGTATTGTACTGGAAGACAGTGCAAAGACATAAGGACATGGGCTTGCTTCAATTTATGAGTCTAGCTGCAGCATTTTGTACCAGCTTCAGATGACACAGATCAGACTGACAAATACCTGAATATAGGAAGATACACAAATCCAGCCTTGAGGAAAGGAGCGCTGAGGTGCTGTAACTGATTTCACTGTAACTGGCTCTATTTTGGCTACTCTTTATAAACAACATACAATTAGCAGATTGGTGACAGATGAGGATATCACGACTGGTTACAGAAGGAGCATCAATCTAAGTTTTTATGTATTTTTATGCTTGGGAGGTTTCCAATTGAGGGAAATGGCCCAAAGTTGCAGCACTTGGAACTCCTTTCCTAAACATTTAAAAATTTTGCAAAGCCTTCATTATTTCCAATAATGTAAGAAACACTGGACCATCCTTTATGAAAGGAAATGTGATAATTTTTTGGCCACTTCCTTTATTCTTACTCCCTTTAATTTTCACAATGTGTGTCTGTTTTAACATTGTTATTGCAATGTAGGCTATCTGTGATGATAAGCTGAAGATGACCAAAAATGGTCAAACTAAGAACTGTACATAAATACAGTTCTTAACCACTTATTTTATGACACTTTGTAGTCCAATACCATGGTATTGTCACATTGAAATTGTTAACTTTATGTATAATTCACCACCCAAGAAGGCATACAATTGGAGCTACACCACTGCCAGCTACTACATTCAAATGTTGCTCATATTTAGCAGCATCTACTCTTGATATGGGAACTCATTAAACAGTGTAAAAGAAGTTCAGTTCACCCATCATACGTCTGTATTTCAGCAACCACATGTCTTTCTTTGTTTCTTATTTTTACTTTTTATAATTACTTCTCTGTTAATTGTTTCTTTCCCCCTAAAAAACTTTGCCTGTTTTTTTTTTATTTAGCTTGAGAGCTTGAGGAAGACAAGTGAGAAATATTGGTATTTGGCGCCCCCTATCGTTGAACTGGGAAACACCTAGAACATAATGTATTTTTTTAGAGATTGGATGTACAGTCGCTCACGTACGTCCTCTACTCTCTACTGACTTGTGAAAACTCGCGCGCTGACATCTACAGGTCCTGACTCTTCATATCAAGCACTTTTATTGGAATGAGGATGTGAATACAGCCTGTG
>JAOXYM010000001.1:10751634-10762404 GCA_028567055.1 Leptatherina wallacei
AGAAACTTTTAAATCCAGGTTAAAAACATTTCTGTTCTCATGCATCTATGCATGAAACCTGCACGGTATCTTTTAACTTATCTTGCTTTCAATCTTTTTAATGATTGTTTTTGTGTGTTTAAATGATTTTACTGTAATTTTAACTGCCTTTTTTAAATCTGTAATGCTTTTAATGTTTTATGTAAAGCACTTTGAATTGACTTGAACCTGAAAATGTGCTATACAAATAAACTTGCCTTGTCTTGCCTTAATGCTCAGGAATGCATTTTCATGTATTCTTCTCTTCTCCAACACTGACCTGAGGTTCATTATGTGGTCCTCATGATTTCCACGGTTCAGGTGCATGTAGTCGGGGTACAACAGTAGGTAGGCGAACAAGAGGATGATCACCTCCACAGATTTTTTCCCACGATCAACAAAGTCCCCATTGAAAACATATGGTGTCTCAGCAGATGGAAGTCCATTCTAAACAACACAGGAAAAAAAATCCAATCTTCAACATGGTTCATGGGTTTCTGACACCCATGAACATTTGCTTGTTTATGTAGTTTGTGGATATACACTCATTGGCCACTTTATTAGATACATCTTGCCACTACAGGGTTATACTTTACTTTGAGTCGCAGTTTTGTTGGAAAAGCGCTTCATAAATAATGGTTGGTTTGTTGGGTGGTTGGTTGGTTCCCTTTTGTCTCCAGAACTGCATTAATTCTTTCATGGCATAGATTCAACAAGGTGTTGGAAAAATTCCTCAGAGATTTTGGTCCATATTGACATGATAGCATCATACAATTGCTGCAGATTTGCCAGCTGCACATCTTCCTGTTACACCACATCCCAAAGGAGAAGTATTGGATTGAGATTGGATTGGATTGTTGACTGTCAAGGCCATTGTAGTACAGTAAACTCAGTGTCATGTTCAAGAAATTAGTTTGAGATGATTTGAGTTTTGTGACATGGCACATTATCCTCCTGGAAGTAGCCATCAGAAGATGGGTGCACTGTGGTCATAAAGGGATGGATATGGTCAACAGGTAGGCTGTAGTAATTCAGCAATGTTCAGTTGGTAAGGGCCCAAAGTGAGCCAAGAAAATATCTCCCACACCATTAAACCACCACCACAAGCCTAAATCATTGATACAAGGCAAGACAGATCCATGCTTTTATGATGTCTATGCCAAATTCTAATTCTATAATTTGAATGTTACAACAGAAATTGAAAGTCTTTAGACAAGGTAACATTTTTCCAATTCTATTGTCCAATTTAGTTGAGCTTGTGGGAATTGTAGCCTCAGCTTCCTGCTCTCGGCTGTCAGGGCTGGCACCTTCTGTGATCGTCTACTGCCGTAGCCCATCTGCTTCGTGGTTTGACATGTGTGTTCAAAGAAGGTATTCTGCATACCTTGATTGTAATGAGTGGTGAATAACTGTCGCCTTTCTATCAATTGGAACAAATCTGCCGATTCTCCACTGACTTCTGACATCATCAACATTTTTGTTCAGACAACTGCTGCTCATTGGATACTTTCCATTTTTGGGAAACACTAAAAATTTGAGACATGGTTGTGCATGGAAATCCCTGTAGATCAACACTTTCTGAAATACTCAGACCAGCCTGTCTGGCACCAACAACCATACTAAGTTCAAAGTCACTTAAATCCCCTTTCTTCCCCATTGTGATGCTTGATTTGAACTTCAGCAATGTGTCTTGACCATGTCTATATGCCTCAATGCATTGTTTCCATGTGATTGGTTGGAAAACTATTTGTGTTGAGAAGCAACACAACATGTGTGCCTAATAAAGTGCCCAGTGAGTGTATATAAAATAAAATGTATATGCTTACATTTTTTTTTCCTGTATGGAAAAGAATATAGGCATACCTTGTAAAATATGAGTAATAAGTCATCAAGCCGGCCATGCAGATCACCTGTAACAAAAAATAAAAAATCAGTCTAAAATATATCTGATTAAAATTTCTTAATTACATGCAAACAGCACACAAAAATTACACAGAGACACAAACAATATGTGTTTGTTTCTGGATTCTTGAGCTTAATGAGATGCAACTTGGTGTGAAGAGGCAGCTGTGGAAGAGAAGTCAAGTGGCTGCTCGGTGTGGAAACAATGACCTCCTTTCTTGGAACAGTTCCATTAAGATGCAATACACTGTACTTAAAACAAATTTATAGACATCTGCGATAATTTGACCAGCAGGTCAGGTAACTTGTCATACATTTATTCAGCAGCCCACTGCACTGAACGGAGTGGGAGCACATTCAACATCATTACAACATTACAAGGTTGAAATATTTTCATGTTTGCTTTCTTGTATTACAAAATGTGATGCTTCATCTTGAACTAAAACAAGTTAAAGTGAGTGGGAGGCTACTCACCACATATAGTGATCTCTTTGGTGTAGGATGTTGACAAATTGATGATGTTTGGCATCTTTTTGAGGAGCTTTTTGGTCTCGTAGAGCAGCTGCAGAACATATCTGGCATGTAGAGTCTGTGTGGAAGGAAATTCCTCAAATGTTAAAACAGACAAATGTAAGTAAGAATGTGAGAGATTAAAGCTTTATATCTAGTACCTGCTGTTCTTTAAATGCACCGAGGAGAGCATTTGTGTCAGAGACAGAGAGAGGAAATGATATCCGGGGTCCGGTGTAAGACTCTGGAACAGAGATCAAGTTGTAGCAGGTCTCTCTGTCTAACCAGGGGTCGACCACTGGGTCCAGCAGCTGGGAGATCAAGTCTGGATTTACAGTGTGTGAATCTGTTAATACACTTCACTCAGAACTTCATTTCACATCTGTCTTTTGAATTTGATTACAAGTAGAGTTAGGCATCTGCACAGCGTCTGCTTCTCCAAACTTGAAACATTGTATTGAGAATCCACAGCCAACAAGACAAAAAAAAGGTAGAAAAAAACTTAATTTAAGAAAGCAGATTTAAGACTAATGCCCTATTTTTTAGTAATACCCTAATGGTAATGATATAATAACAGAAAAAAATAGTAATTTAATCATTTTTACTTTACTAATCCCAACTGTAAAATCAGGCTCTTCATTTGATTCATTTCTACATTTACTAAAGAGCAGTGGGCAGCTATGTTTTGGCACCTGGGAAGTAGTTGGGGGGGTTAAGGGCCTTGCTCAGGGGCTCACAGTGGTTCATCTCTTTTGGCACACCAGGGATGTCCTGAATAATGTTACTATATAGAACCTCTAGAAGAACACAATAGTGAAATTAGATGACACAAAATTATTCAGTCCTTTGGATTTTATATCTCTGGTAATGTCTTCTTGAGCCTCTGCATAACCCCAACATTTTGGTATAATCAACACAAAAAATCAAATGTACAGTAGAATCCCCACACTGTACTCAGCTCCACAGGCATGTCAGTGACCACAGGCATGTTTGTACCTGTGGTCACAAGTGCTCATCACTTTATATTCAGTATTAAATCTTTTGCTCCAGCCCCAGGAATTCTAATGCATATGCAGTATTGGTGGCTAGTACTACTGCTTCATTTGAATCTATTTAGACCTGATACAACATATGCACACTTTTATCTTTTGAGCTTGATGTAAAATGAGTGTTGTGTTATCAATTTCATGATGTCACATTTCTATTTTCCTTTGGGGTTAGGAAGTAAAAGTTTTAGTGTATAGTTAAATTTTTCCAGAAAGCCACAGGTTTCAAAATGGAATATCAAATGAAGCCTTACATTTAAATGGATTAAGATAATACAGAGTCCTAAATCAAACATTTTGTTTGTACAGGTTTCAGTCTATTCTTATAACAAACAGCTTGTCACGCCATCATATCCAGCTCTACATGACAGAAGAGCACTCAAATATGCTAATAAAACAGCCTCTAATTTATGCAAGGCAAGAACAGACATCTACCTACAGGCCCATTGTGCCTTTGTTAAATCCATTTCCCTCTGTGTCTATCTAATGGCCTTTGTTCTCCCATGCACACAAACACTCGGACAGATGCCAGAATCTGAAGTCTGCAGTAGGCTACAGACCAAATACAGCGTGGCCAAACTGCATATTAACTCAATGTAAAACCCATGAAGAAGATGCCCAGCGGAGTAGTAAGGCTGATCTACAGATTAGTTCATCAATGAGGAATTATGCTTCATAGCTGGATGAGTGGGTCAATACACACTCATGCCACAGCTGTTTTAGCGCTACACACCAACACATTGGTCTAGCTGCATTCCCAGTAGTTGCTAAGCAACAGGGTATGCGCAAAGGCTTTTCTTATCTAGACCAAAATGCAGTTTTATGACAAAGCTGGTGCAAATTTATTGAAAATAAACAGACCATTATACACTCAAATTTAAAAAAAAGAAGAAAACAAAACAATAAGTAGTCACTTTGATGAATGGGGAGCTCTAAAATGTCATCTCTCAGTTTGTTTGTAATTACAGTGAGCACAGCAGCATCAAATAATGGCAAAATGTTAAAAGCTATAAAGGATATACAAGCAAAACCTAACCTAACAAAATGTAGCTTTCCCTGTGGGTAAGACACAACAGCTGTTGGTGCTATTAGGGGGAAATCCTCCACATATAAAGAATAAATTTGCAGTCCTTGAGTTTACTGACAAGAAGACATCCAAATGTAAACATAATAGGAATGTTTTTTTCCCCTTTTTTTTTTACTTTAAAAATAATAAAGAAAATGTTACATTTGCTAATTAAATGATGAAATCAGGTTAAATTTCTACTTTATTATCTTAGTATTTTAGTAGAGAACTATAGCTCCTGACCTGGCCCGTTTCCATTAAGCTGAGTGAAGTTGTCCAGCATGAAACTGAAGAAACTGGAGAGCTAAAGAAAGGAAGAGAAAATGCACAAACCTTTATGTTGCATCTAAAAATGAGAACAAATGTTTTTTAGAGTAGCAAGAAATGCTTGCTGTGAAAGACACCTGTAGCTGGTCCTGCTCTCCGGCATATTCAATGGACTGAAAGATGTTCCAGGTGTACCTGCGCCTCATCTCAAGACGGGCCATGTAGCGCCGGTACCATCGCTGGATCAAAACAGCGGCTTTTATAGCTGCAGAAAACACCAGTTGAAGAGACCTGTTATCAAATTTGTCTAAATAAGCATAGAAAAAGTCATGTACACTATGTCATATACACACTTTCCCATTAAATCTAATGAGAAAGTGAGTCCAATGCACCTCAACTCTTATGTATAAGTGGTTTTCAAGTACGCAGTTATCATTCCATTTCCTTATTGGAAATATTGTAGTCTTCATAAATACATTAAATGCACACAAGAGATACATGCACATCCCACATATGTCACTAACTGATGTATAAAGACGAGCAGGGTCTTACTCAGAGCCGGGCTGGGTGTTTTAACTGCTTCATCTGTGAGAAGAAACACTACAAGTCAGCATAAGATGCTGGTAATTGAATAAAATTATGTGCAAGGGTACACACAGGCAGACACATACAAAGTGAGGGAGATAACAAGACACAAGGGAGGTCATGTGCAACAGTGGGACTGGAAAAAACTCAGCAAATTAAAGCAGCTTTTGGGAGTAACAGTACTCATTAAAGAGAACAGAAAAGGCAAGCAGTGAAGAAAAAAAAGGCCATCTGTCAAACATCTGTGTGTGCAACAAGTCAGAAAAAAATAACAGTGTGACAGAAATGAGTAAAACACTAAACCGGAACATAGTGACATGAGGAGTGCTTCCTAATGATGCTTCATAGAGGTGATCAAGGAAGGAAGCTATATTGTCATTGAAGTTACCCACAAAGAAAATTATTTCCGGCTTTCTCACAATAAGCCGCAAGATAGAACAAATACAAATGCTTGCTTAAAAAAGAATTTGTGGAATAAAATCAGACTTAATTCAAAGGAGTAAAGATGCATGTGAAAAGGTGTCATCTGTGGTTATTAGATGTGGATGCAACTAATAATTACTCTAATTTTTCTAGCTCTGCTCCCATCTTATCCAGTTAGTACCTCCTTATGAAAAACTTGAGGAAAAGAGCCATTGAATGATGCTGTTCAGTTTCATTGAAATCGATGGAAATCACTAGAATTTTAAGCGGGAGTTATATATTTAAAAAAAGGACATAAAAATTATATGAATGGCAACATATATCATAAGTGACAACATTTTTGCTCCTACTTTGACTTGTTATGACTGTTTTTTTGTTTGTTTATTGAAAAGGATCCCCATTAGCTGACGCCAAAACGTAAGCTAGTCTGCCTGGGGTCCAGACAATAAAATTGTGATAATTGTGATAACTGTGATAATGAAATATATGTATATCTTTTGGTTTGACCTTTATGATTATATACAGCCGTGTAATGATGTTGTTGAATGAGAAGTGTTACATTATACCTAAATAAAGTTAATCTGTATAGCAACTTTAACAGGCTGTTGTTACAAGGTGCTTCACAGAAAGTTGATAAAATTCACAAATAAATAATTCCATAAAAGTATAAAATGTAAAATCAGTCATAAGAGTCTAAGTCTAATTAAAAGTTTGTTGGAATCAAAATGTCTTCAGATGCTTTAAAAAAAATACCCACATAGTCCAAACTACATAAACATAGGATAAGGTTATTCCACAGCTCCATTGCTAACTACTCATGTGTGACACCTGCAAGAGATTTCAAGTTTCACGAGTCTTTGTATCCTGGTTAAATAAAAGTTCAATAAAAACTACTGATAAGACTTCCAAGTCTATTTTTTCAGGTATTGATTGTCTATGAACATAATTTCTCCAGCATGATGTCTTCAGGTGTGTTGCTCTGTCCAAAACACAATATTTAAATTTTCCTTTATGTAAATATTAGTAGGAAGACTTTACTTGTAAAATTTCCAAGTAAATGTTATTTTTTTGTTTTAAGAAACTAAACCATCTATCAATCATATTGGCCTGTGTTTTATCCTTTGATAATGGTTTACTGTAAGTTGTGGATTAAAAGATTCAATTCACTATATTCTGTTCACTAAAAAGAGTCGGTGAGTTTTTCTATAAGCCTCATTCGACTTATTTCTTAGCTGGCACACAAATACTGTCATAGTCTCAACTGTCCACCTACAATGTGAACTGATATGATTTTTAAAAATGTTTGTTTTTTAAATATTTTCTCAGGAGCAACATATCTTAATGTAATATCTTGATTGATTGCATGGACTAAAAAGAAAAAACAAAACAAAACAAAAAACAGCTAACTGCTGTTTGACACCAAATTTGTCAAGCATGAACTCATCACACATCTTTACCTGTTTCCAGTCTTTTCACTTGTGTTTCTGTGGCAACAGAGGTGCCACATCCCATGATGGTTAAAGGGGAGATTCAGGGGTCACTTCTTCCAGAGCAGGATGAAGTGGATCACATCTGAAGGGTTGCATGCGACTGTTGGAATTAAGACCTGAGAATATCTGTAGTGTCAAAAGTTCTCCAAATTCCACAAACACTTATCAGTTGGAAAACGTCACAGAGCATGTGCGACACCGATTATTCAAACAACATCCAACTTGCAAATAGCTGCCATTCGAATTAATACTTTTAACACCTCGGTGAAACGGATGGGACAAATTAAACGAGCTTATTGTGCGTCACCATTCCGTACAGCATCACATAAAAACGAACGTGTTGCTGCGCAATCGCCGCAAGCCATCAGGTTTAACTGTTCCTACCTGGAGCGTTTGTCCGCGCGATCCACATGCACTTCATTTGACGCAGTAAGGCATCTAGACAAGGTTGAGGTCCGTGCGCTTTCAAGTAATTTTATGAGAAATCTAAATTCAGAGATGCTGTGGATACAGGAAGAGGTGCAGCAGAAAAGCACAGAGAGGCGGAGGCACAGTCAGGTGGATGGAAACAACCACAGAAAGTCAGTGCAGAGGGGTCGCTGTTCCACCACCCGACTTCACTCCTGAAAATAATTTAGGTTAGGGTGAAGTACATTTGGAGCACAAATATTTAGTTTGTACAATATGCGCCCCAAATCTTTAGTCTCTCATAAAATGGTCGTCAGTTACACTTTGGGTAATGAAGTGATCATAAACACTACTTGCCTTACTGGAGATCATAGATTTATTAGGCAAAATATGAATGTAAAGAATTGGTTTACATCCATCATGAGAGAGAGAGAGAGAGAGTTTAATAGTAATTTTTAAGTAGATACCCAATTCAGACTTAAATATGTGGACAATCAGCCACTTCTATGCAAGACTGGCTGACATAACTTTTTTAAGCCAATTATGAAATTATGGTTTAGTTACAATATAGATATGCAATTATTTTGTCAACTGTTGTAGCAGATCTGAATCTGTGACTCAACTTATAAGAGGAGCCACTTGTACAATGTGCTTTTTATACTCCACTCAAAAATAGCAAAAGATCCAACTAGCCCAGTGAGGACCAGTGTCCAGCAGATTTGAGATCTTTCCTTGCTTCACCTGAATAAAGTTGAACGGATCTCCTCAGCAACTTGACTCAAACTTCTGGACAAGCCTGTAAACGAAACTGATACGCTGGTCTCGTCTCATTTAGCAAATATGTTGCAATTGTGACAAGAATACTATAAAAGCATGCAATAACTTGAATTTACACTTCTTCCTGAGATTTAATTCTGGATAGACAACTTCTGAATATGTATGAAACACTGATACATAAGACTAGCCAGGTGCATCATCCTGAACCATTTTAGCAAAAGTTGGCCAAGTCGGCACCAAAATATAGGAAAGGCAAGTTTATTCGCATATACTTAACATAAAACATTAAAAGCATTACAGTAGTGTGCAAGTGTCTTTAAAATCAAAAGCGGGAAAGAAAGGACATTCGATTAAAAGTATTAAAAACATGATCAAGTGTAAAATTTCAAGCTTTAAACAATGCAGATTTGGACTTAAAAAACTATTGAAATGCTGAAGAGAACAAGTGGGTCTGTAACCTGGATTTACATAAACTGAGTGTTTCAGCTTTTCTGAGACTTTCTGGGAGTTTGCTCCAGATGTGTGGGGCACAGAAGCTGAATGGAGCTTGTGGTTCCAACTCTGGAAACTGATAAAAGACCGGATATGGATGACTTAAGGGGTCCGATAAGATTCATATGGGTCAAGAGTAGGGGCTGGGACGATACACTTTCCTCAATTATTTTAAATTTTTTTGGTGCAGATATGATTTAAATTGTGATTCTTGCAATTCTTCAATTGATGTTTGCTATTTCCCCCCCCCTTTTTAAAAAAAATTCAATAAAGGAAAAAACATTCTGCTGCTATAATGCTGGATAAGTTGAAAAAAATAAAATTTGTGAAACAAAAGTCTAGATATTCAATTTTTTTTCTCCCACCCCTAGTCAAGAGGTCACAGATGTATTTTAGTCCTACACCATTCAGAGCTTTATAGACCAGCCACAGAAATTTAACCCTATAAAGCCAAACGTATCATATTTGAAACATTTTGCATCACTTTGATAGAAACTTTGCTCAAAATCCTGCAGTATACAATATACTTGCCATCTGCCACTTAATTGATATCAGGAAGCATGAGACCACTCTACAATAGACATTAAATGATAGCTATAGGCTGACTTTGCGATTCCCTTAATGTATTTTTCAAAATTTAGGTCAGAGTCCATCACTACACCTGTACTGGTCCTTGGTCCTAAATGCAACCAGAGCATATACTATTGAAACACTTGCCTTCCTGCACCCTCTTGAAGCTTGGCATTTCTATTTGTACTTGCTTCATCTTCCAATAACCAACTCCTTGCTACGGTGGAGTACATTTTGACTTGATAAAAAACGAAACCAATTGAATTAAAATTTAAAATAAATCTTTTAATACAAAAAAAACAAACAAACAAAAACACAGCAAAAAGCTTCTGTTGCTCAAGTCTCTTGATTTTTGAGTCTTCATGCAGCAGCTCTTGAACAAATCCGCTTCTGTACCAGTGTGACTGCAGCATTAACCTCATGCAGAGTGATGATTTTTAGTCTGTTGGTCTTGGACAGCCGAGATGCTTCTGAGCTCACCAACCTAAGAACGACCGGTCTGGGAAAGCTGAGCCGCCGACTCACCAGGAAGTCTGAACTCTTCATCCCAGCTGGACTATCCTGTATAGAAGATAGATTGGAGCAATGAGAAAAAAATTAAATAAAAAATATAATAAGAAAATATCAGTCATTTGTACAGCCACCTGAACATGCCAGATTTTTGAAAACCCAAGTATCAAACCTG
The DNA here is from genome assembly GCA_028567055.1 of Leptatherina wallacei. Classification (NCBI taxonomy): domain Eukaryota; kingdom Metazoa; phylum Chordata; class Actinopteri; order Atheriniformes; family Atherinidae; genus Leptatherina; species Leptatherina wallacei. Next base: position 10,761,874 of record JAOXYM010000001.1, read on the forward strand.
TTTATGAGCTCTGTAGATAACCTTAGAATAACCTTGAAGCCTCTTTTTTGTCTGTAGAGGAATTCTGCAAGCTGCTGGAATAGATGCCTTCATTTTCTTTCCTGAGGTGTATAGAGACACGTTTAAAAGAGAAACTAATGAAACAGACTGCAGTCACTTTTTTCTAACGTTCTTATAGGAGCAGTAGTAAGACAAACAGGAAACACAAAAGCGTGAGTAGACAAAAGGAAGTTTTAATTAATGCAAATTGAAAACAGCTTTGCTTAATTGGGCTTAATTACTTTCACCCTCCTTGCTTTAAAGCCCTCAGTGGGGGTTTAGGGACTATCTAAAATGGAAAAGTCAAGCTGGACTTAAGTTCAAACAGAGTGGTTGATGACATTTAGCTGCTTGTGATCAGTGCTTATTGCGGTTTTTGAGTTTTAAAAGAAACATTTAAAATTTCTTCAAAAAAAGTTCTTTCTTTCTTTCTTTCTTTCTTTCTTTCTTTCTTTCTTTCTTTCTTTCTTTCTTTCTTTCTTTCTTTCTTTC
>JAOXYM010000001.1:10763326-10788953 GCA_028567055.1 Leptatherina wallacei
CACACACACACACACACACACCGTCAGCTCAGATCTGTCTCTTGAGCCTGCTGGTTTTTATTTTTTCCTGTAGAATTTCTGGCATGACCCCGGTGACCATGCTGTGATTTCCAGTGATTTTGATGTCATTTATGGTGATGATGGTAATGGGTGAGCAGCTGTAGGAGGGGCTTTGTCAGATAAGGATGGCATTAGGTAAAGCCATTAGTGTCCTGTGGATTATTGTAATCCAGCCTCTCTATCATTGCTGGCTGGGTTGCTCACTCCTCAGTCGGTCCGTCTGGTTTGGAGCAGGTTGGAAGATGGCTCTAAGCATGCAACATTTCCTGCTGGCTCTGCTTCTTCTTGGAGCTGACGGTATGATTTCAGTCCTTACATCAGTGGCTTTTACTCAACTGTTGAGTTGTGTATGCAAATTGGAGATTTAGAAGGGAAAAGTCAGAGATCTTTATATATGTTTAATCTGAGGAAACCTTCGAAAACTCACATCTCAAAGGATGAACTAGATTCTTATATAGATTTCTGCCAATAACATAAATTCTTTGTGTCTAAATTCTGTTTGTTTTCTTTTTCTTAATGTGGTTAAACAGACAGATTGATGCACAGATTGTATTGCCAGGATGGCTGACTTTTGTGTCTTAACAGCCTCTTTTTTTCTCCTTCTTTCTGTGCCTCATCGGATGGATATTTTTCTTCCTGTCCATCTGGTTGGACAGTGTTCACCAGCAGTCATGCACAAGAGGTATTTAGAGATGCCAGGAACACAACAAAATACCACAGATTAGATTAGAATTTTTTTTCCCATGTACACCAAAGACATGAAATGTCACTGCAAAGGATTTTCCAAAGAGAGGAACATTCCTTTAAAATAAAAACTTGACAGAATAAGAATATGATTTTGACATTTTCTTTACCAATTAGAATTTTAAAACTACATTGATGCATATCTGATGATAATGTTTTGGATTGCATTTAATAAATGTTATGTTTTTTTGTCCATATGAGGCCGATGTGTCTGAAACCTGGACCAGCAATTCTTGCAAATGTGATTGTGATAAAGGTGAATCCCCAACAGCATTTTCTTCCATTGGGTCTGGCTCCATGGTGAAAGGAGTGGATTGCATGCCAGGTTAGAGCCTCATTACATACAGCCTTCTCTCTATTATTCATTTGTTGAAATTACATCTGTAACTGGCATAATGTCATCCATAGAAATTTTGGTTTCCTCAAGTGCAAGAAATGTAACATAATATACTTCATGAACACCCTGTGCTCACACTTTATTTATAATAAGTCCAGAGTGGTAAATCTAAAGATTCAGACAATATACAAATCTGCAAGCTTACTGAAAGTAGATAAAGACCAGAATAAAACAATGTATGCCTTCCCCGTGACCGGCTGGACCCTATTAGCCCAGAAAGTCTGCACCTAATGAATATTGTTTATCTGCTTGATATAAGAAACCAAATGTAGAATTTTCAAAAAATGAAATAGCACTGAAAATCTTCACATTTGAGAGTCTGAAACATCTAGTTGTAGAGGTATTTTGCTTGAAAATGATTGAAACCTTTAATTCCTAAAAATCCATAAATTCATCTAAGATCTGCAGTGCACATTGGTGGGGTGTATTAATGTGTATACTTGATAACAATCCCTATATGATCAAGTGCATGCATGAATGCATTAGACCCCAGATTTGACTCCACAGGGTGGACATGCTCCAGTGAACATCAGATGGAGCCATTAAAAGGCAGAATCTGACTCAGTCAAGGTTGCAGAATCCTCTTCTACTTTTACTGTTTCATTAGCAGGACATGTGCTCTACATCTGGATCTTTATTTAAACCAGAGTGTTATGTAGCATCTGTAAGATGTGGCAAGGATTTTTTAAATGTACACAAATCCCAAACCCTCAGAGATACTGTTTTACAATGTTAACTCTGGACCTTCACATAGATCTGGATTAAAACCGCAACTCTTGGTTGAAAATTAAGTCTTCATTCTTGACTTTTGAAACAGAGACTTAGAAATACTATCATGTAAACATAACTGCATCATCATCATCAATATCCAGTAATAATTAGCTTTTCCTCATATCATATAGCATTAATCAGAAAATGGAACTTTTACTTGATTGGGTAGCCATGACAGCTTAGCTTGAGTTTTAACTTCATGGCAAAAATCCATGAAAACACTGTTTCTTAAAACTTGCAATTAAACAAGCATGCAAACTAACAAACTGAACCCTCAAAAGACTTGAGATCCTTTAATCAGATCTGAATAATGTCAGATTTGAGGAGGAAAAGAAGATTGGATGTAAAAGTGAATAAGTGTGTCAACTGAGTCGCAAATTGCATGGCAACCAGTGATGGAGAGGAGGAAGAAGTTCTGTAAATCATCATTATCTCAGTACATGATGCAAAGATTATGGGGCTCCTGATAGACTCTGTCGATCACATAATTTCAGAAACCAGTGATTACCACTATTGGACCTGGTGATGTTGAATGATGAGTGAGAAAAATGCTTCCTGTGCTCCATTAGACTTGTTGCTGCAGTCCATTGTGTCTCACCTTTTGGTTTTCTATTAATTCAACCATCTAACATTGCTTATCTTGGTGAGGAAATACATAAGAGAAGACTCCAGATGCATTTGCATGGTTGTTATGTAAACACTTATCTCACTGACTCACACAGACTCTTCAGCAGTAAGTGTTGTAATACTGGGATTAGACAGGATGCGACCCTTCACTAGACAGACTTAAGACAGTAGTAAACAAAAGAGCTGGCTACATCCACTACAATCTTGTTTCAGTCTTGTTGATAATTGTTTTTATTTGACATATTTCTGACTTCCCCTCTCATTCATTTATCCATAGCATATTTAGTAAGCCACCAAAAAAAAAAGAAAAAAGGGATAGCTCAAAACGTGATAGCAGAAAACATGGAGCCATGGAGAGCAGAAGATGACCATCTGTCTGCCTGCAGCCCTAATGGAAATCACTGATCTCTCACTGTGGAGAATTAAACTCCAGGCTTTTAGGATGGGATATGGGTCACACAGGGACTGCTAACGGTGGGGATCCTGGGAGCCAGAGGCCCTGAGGATGGGAGTCAGCAGGCTAGAGGACAGAGCAGAAAGGATAGAGAGTTAAGAATCCAGAGAGGCTTAGTGATGATCATTCACTGGTCACATCTCAGTGGTATACTGCTTAGCTGTACATGTTTGGGCTCTCCTCTCTCAGGGTAGAGGCTTTCTAATCCAAAGCAGCCTCTTTATGAGAAAAACAATTATATTAACATACAAAAACATATTCAAATTAAGCTCTTTTTTTGTACTTGCAGAGTGTCCGTACCACAAGCCTCTTGGCTTTGAAGCTGGATCTGTGAACCCAGACCAGATCACCTGCTCCAACCAGGATCAATACACTGGCTGGTTCTCCTCATGGCTTCCAAGCAAGGCCAGACTCAACAGCCAAGGTTTTGGGTAGGTGAAGGACAATTCAATGTTTTTGTTTTTTTCCCCACATGATGCAACAAAAGTATTTACAGACTTACACGTGATTGTGCATTGCACATTTTATTCTTCTATGAAATGGTAAATCATTGCTTTTATCACATATTGCTGAGTGTTATATGTCAGAAAAAAGGAAATCCGGTCAAAAACAAAAACCATGTCATCTGAATTGTATGTGCGGACAGATTTTATATTTCACAGTTTCTGTTGAGACTGAGCTAGTTAAGTCAGGGAAGTGACACTGAACTGCTGTAGTTTTGCTAATTTTCCTCCCTTGTCTTAGAAAATGTTAACACTGGGGATTTGAACCTTGTCCTCGGTGTTATGTTTATTGGACATTTCTCTGTGTTTTGTCCTTGGGCAACTACTAAAATAATAATAATAAACCTTTTTTTAAAATGATTTTAGAAAAACAGTACTTAAAAATAACACAAATTCACAAATGAATAAAAACAGAAAATAGAAAAAAAAAACGGAAAAAAAACAAGATAGAATTTATTTAGCTGTTGTATTGATGCATACTGTGTGTGACTCATGATTGTGTTTGTGCTTCTTCTGCAGGTGTGCCTGGCTGTCCAAGTTCCAGGATAGCACTCAGTGGATGCAGATTGACCTGGCGGAGGTGATGGTAGTGTCCGGGCTCCTAACTCAAGGCCGCTGCGATGCTGAAGAGTGGATCACAAAGTACAGTGTTCAGTATCGTACAGATGAAAAACTCAACTGGATCTATTACAAAGACCAAACTGGGAACAACAGGGTCAGTTGATTTCAGACAAAACAGCAACACACAGTAAACAATAGTGTCGAAGATGTCATTTAGGCTGATTTAAACTGACAGCACATTTTTTGATTTTGTTGTTTGGATGATAGTGACATTTTAGTGAAAAAAACAAACATATAAAGTTGCAGAACCACAAAACAAAGTTACCGTCATCCTTTACTACACCCTGACCTAAGACTGGGCAATCAAGATTTTCAATTATATTGAGACTTTTTCACATAGAACGAGGGAATATTGTTTACATTGAGATTGCTTGTTTTGAGTTGAAAATATCTTTTCTTTTTGCACTTTGTGTAACTGTATTTTTGTTATGGTCGTTGAAAAGTATTTTTCATTCATCTTATTTTAGGAACATTTAATTTAACATAAAGCTACTTCAATTTAAGTCATAATGCACGTGCTGCTGATCCTTAATAAAAGTGCATTTAGCACTGAAGGCTGTAAATTAGAACTGTCTCTTTGGTTAATTAACAAAAAAACTTGATATTGAGATATTTATTGTATATTGTGATGCAGATAAAATATATCGAGATATAAAATTTGATTCATATCGCCCAGCCCTAACCTGACAAGGGATTTATATTGTTATGATTTTATCAATACCGATACAGATGCAGATACTCGTTATCGATACTGATATTCATCAATACTGTTATTGATACTACAACGTAATTTAGAGTAAACAATAAAGACTAAAAAGTTTTGTGATGGTGAATGGGGTTGTCTGCCGCCTGCATCCTTGACCTGTGGTGGTGGCTGCTGCTTGGTTCATACTGCCTACAGGATTACTGTTACATGTATCAGCGGTGTTAAAATGAATGCTGTCTCCTACTGAGTTAATGACTACTAACTTGACATATAATGCTCTTACCGTGACTTGACAATGTTGAAGCAGACAAGAAACTGGGTGCCGCTGGCATATCACTGCACTTGCTGGCGTTTGGCTGGTGATAACTTTTGCCGCATCTAAGCAGTCAAAGAGGCCACATTCCTTCAGTTTTATATTATGAGTGTGCTACAAGTGCTTCATGATGTTGTTGGTGTTACCTCCCTTGGACGAAACTTGTCTCAGACAAATGCTGCAACGTGACGAATCTTTGTCAACTTTGATAAAGTGGGCCCACACTTTGGATTGCTTAGACCTTACCACGGACATGATTTACCAGAGAGTCGACTAGGCACCTTGTCATCACCTATTCATGGCGGTAGCGTTGTGATTACTCGACGGTGTCATGAATGATTACACAACAGTTAGGTAGACATTCAAAAAGTACCGATAACAGCATCGTTTTTTCCAGAATCTTAACATACCGGGTGCCATTAAGATTAGGAACTGGTACCAAACGATACTGGTACTTGGACATCCCTAACCCTGACCTCACTATTTTGTGCTCCTACAGGTGTTTTATGGAAACTCTGACCGCTCCTCATCTGTCCAGAACCTCCTGCGGCCACCCATCGTGGCACGCTACATCCGCATCCTCCCTCTGGGATGGCATACACGTATCGCTCTGCGCATGGAGTTGCTGATCTGCATGAGCAAATGCATGTGAACCTTTCCTCCTGCCATCAAGATCTCATCTCAGACGTGTGTGGTGTGTGGTCATATATCCATAGATCTGGCTCCCGAATAGCAAGCAAACCCTAAAAAAATTCAGCATGACAACTTTTCTGTAACTGACATGATTTCATTAAAATAGGTTTGTTTGATATGTACAAGCTTTCATTCATCCACATTGTCTGGGCTAACCAGTTCCCCTGCTGAGGCTTTCATTTGAAGAGTTCTCAACTGATCACTCCATTTGCAGTGAAAGGGCATATTCAAACCAATAATTAGCAGTTGAGGAGAGGCAGCGTTGCTATGGAGGATGTAGCCACAGGTCTGAAAGAAGTTCCTCCAAAACATTTGTGTTGTTGTTCTGTGATGTACTGTATATTGGTGTAAAATTATTTCTGCTTCCTCTATGTCATTAGTACACAAAATGTATACTTCTCAGTAATTCTCCCTATACCTTGTTTACCCTTAAAAGTGAGTCTGGTAATATTCCACATTTTTGGTACAGTGAAAAAGTCCAATTAAAACTCCAAAACACTAATGAATTTATCCTAATGACAGATATCATTGGTTAACTTTTATTCTATCTTTTTCAAAATCAGTAGAAAACCTGTTTAATGAGTTTAATTTTTGCAGTAGACAACCTTTATTACAAATAACAGGAGCACTGCAGCTTATTTTCGATCAATAACCTTTGGGTAATGAAAATAATCCATAAAGTCTTGAATCATCATAGCTTTACTGTCTTTTTTTCAAACTTGAATATGTAAATGTGACCCTGATCGTATTTGGTAAGACCTAATTATAACTTACTCATATTTAAGTATCAATAACTGTTTTCTTTTTACCAGAGGCACTTTTTGAAAAGTATCAAGCTTCAGTGCTGTATGAAGTTCATGAAATGAAATATTCTGTGTTGTGTTTGGTTGTGGTAATGTCCAGATCCTTTTTTCTGTAACATTCTGTTCAATTTCCCATGATGCTTTGGGAATCCATTGTAGAGTTTTACAGACTATAAAGCTGTATTCTATACTGCATCGTTGAACAAGTTCCCTGATTAAATCATTCAAAATGTATGGGTCTTTTTTGTTTTTATTGCATCTGTTTGTGCACAAAACAAACAACTGAGCCGTTAAAAAATTTACAGTTGGCATTTATTATGAGACCCTATCATATTTAAATTAGAATGGTCAGTATAGATACACTCTTATTTCTATTTACACCCTGTCAGAAGTGGGAAACAGCTCAATGAAAAAACAACGGATGTTTTAGGAAACACATTCGTATTTGTGAACAAAATTTCATCTTCTCATCTCTTAGTATGTGGCTTGCTGGAAGGGTAGGGGGTTGGGGGGTTGAAGCCTCTATTTCCATCTTAAGTGTTGAGTCAGTGAGCTAATGTAAGGCTTCGGGTCACTGGCAAGGCAAGCTTTATCATCAATCTGTCCACTGATGATATAAAGAAACCCACATCAGAAGTCATTGTACAATCATTAGCAATCAGGTTTTTCTGCAATGCACAACACGGGACAGTTTTCACGTGTTCAGGGAACTACTGAAAAGAAGAAATATAATGAAAAATGTCTTTATATTATGTGGACACTTGATTTAATCTAAATAATCTGTAGAAAATCTTTCCTACTGTATTTTTTATTGTTACCTTCAGGTTTTAATAAGGCGACATCTCTCTCTTTCTCTGTGTTATTGCTTTCAGTCAACCATGTAGTCAGTTGGATCTGCTTCAAAACCAAGCCAATTTCTACTTCTAGTCCACAAATGGTTTCAGTTATTCCTTTCTTTGTTCCTTTTATCAGTGATAGAAAATGTTTTATGTTTTAAACCATTGAGGAGAAAGGAATGAAGGATTAAGTTAAAATTGAATAAAAAATAAATAAATAAAAAAAAACACACTTGTGTCTTCTTTGCTTAGGCCACAAATAGATTTTTGTCCCACACAAGTTCGTTTTTTATATCATCCACATGTCAGAGGATAAGGAGTAAATGCCTTCATAAACACTTAAGTTGAATAAAAATCATCCCTGATCATGATTGCTGATGTTGAAAATAATGCGGGAAAAGAAAAAGAGAAAGAACATTTCTGATTTACAAAAGGCGTTTTACAAAGACCATATGACCAGAGCTTTAAAAATGCACACAGAACAATGTAAACACATGTTAAAGGATAGGCCTGGTAATATTTCAGATTATTTGATCATTTGTAAAACTAAAGAAGTTAAACAAAATACAAAGAAGCAGTGAGTGATTTAGGCCCCCGGTTTTAGATACCTACTGTAACAGTAATGTTTCAGGCTTTGCAACATGGGTCAGGTTATCTCAACATTTCCTGCGATTTCACACTTAGGAAAATACAGTCATGAATGTTATGTTTCGATTCTGCCAAAACATTGACCTGAACTTGACATACTTTCACTTTAACTTAAGGATCTAATAAAGTTTTTCATGAACAATTTAGCCTTCAGGTATGAGGATTTGAAGAATTACAATCTAGATTCTAAAATAAAGAAATTAATACTCATGCTTATTTTAGAAAAAAGGTCAAATTAGGAATTTCTTACAATGCAAAATATAACCAGACTTATCCTTTAAGCTCTTAAAGGCTGTAGGTGAGGTATGCCTTTTTTTTTTTTTAAAGATCTCAAAACACTTTAAAAGTTCTATCTCATGTTAGTTAAAACTCACTTTAACTGGCTAATCTCTCACATGGGCAGAGACGCCCGTTACTTGCTGTTAAGGCTGTAGACAAACCCAACATGGCAGCATGGAGCTGGGAAGCAGCTGTCACTGATAAAAGAACTGAGCGACTGATAATGGGGGCTTGTTTTAAAATGGTAACACCGGAAGTGGGACACAAAGTGTGCTAACAGTTACTGTATGTAAAAGCACAGAGCCTAACAGTTTCACTCTGGCTGATCTGCTACCGAGCCCTGTTGACGAAATAGCCCAACTTGTCACAAAACTTCAAAAATCATGTGATGAAGGTGATGGGCAGATTTGTACTAGATGTAATGTCAGAAATTGTATGTATTCATCTGTATTTCTTTTTACATTTTGATGAAGCAAACAGGGAAAAAAAGGGTAAAAAATAATATAACATATAACTGCTAATAACATCAACTTGAACAAAAAAAAAAGACATTCACCATTATTAGATATTCTTTGTGACATATTGTATTATCAACACATAAATATCTATGCATTTCTCTGTGTTGAAACTAAAGCTCTTGCAATTACACATTTAATCCTAAATTACCTTATAATATTCCCATATAGCCTACATACTGTGTCATTTATAGCTTATATCCTTGAAGTTAAAACAAATAATTATTTAATAAATAATGTTGATATAAATCTTTCTCTTTTTTTTGTCATTATCAAATATCAGAGCTTGAAAAATGTGAGTTTATTGGCCGTTGGCATGACAGCGGCATCCGAAGTGTTGCAGTAGTGTCCTGTGAGCAGAAGATGGCAGCAAACAGGCCACATAGGCAGTGTCTTCTGACAATAAAGATCAGCTTACTATGATGTAAGCTGAGAGATGATAAAGAACAGCTGATGCAGTACTGGCAACCCGAGAAGGTGCGAGTCCTTTTCTGTCTTGATTATCCTACATGGCACTGTTACTGATATTTGACCTGCCATTGTCTCGTTTTTGTAAATTTCAGACATGAGAATCAACAGATAACTACATTTCTGAATGAGGACTTGATTCAGTGAAGTGGGCTCCCCCATGAAGTTTCACGACTGTATCACGACATCTATGTTCGGCAATTGCTTCCAGGACGGAGCCATATTGGAGGTGGTTCGGTTCGCAGGAGTTACAAGGCTGTCTCCTTCAGGTCGTTGAGGTTCGGCATCCTGTTGCGAGACGCTCGGGTAAAGGTGGGTCCGTTCTGGCCCGGTTTGATGCCCAGTTGTTCAGCGGTGAACTGAGCACCCTCCGCTCGCTGTAAAGCAGAAACGTGCCAGCTGGACTCGATTTGTCCCGGGAGGGGGTAGCTGGCCTTGCGGTTTTTAGCTTGGCTGGAGCTGCTCACTCCAGAGTGCCCCCTGCTCTCTGTGTGCCCTCGACCCTCAGGGTAGCCTGGTTTGGAGGTGGGCTGAGGTGGGTTGGGGAGGGGGCCTTGGAAGCGCAGGTCTGGAGGAGGGGGAGGGGGTTGTCCTTGATTTGAAGAAGAAGGGGAGAGATGAAGGAGCCTACGGAGTGACTTGAGTGGTTGGCTCTGGTAGGGACAGGGATAACAGTGTTAAGGATATTTTTTTTGCTTCTTATAACAAAATTCCATGGAAATATCACAGTATGTCAGTCCAAATCAAAAGACATAATATTTTATGAAAATATTTAAGGCAAACTGTTTAGCATTTTTGTGCATGAATGTGATTGCTAAAGGAACAATTCTCTTTTGATCTCCAGCTAAGGCTATGAGTAGCTGTGACGGGCATGAAGCAGCCTTAAAATCCCATATCCCTTTTTTCTTCAGCCACTTTATATGTCTTAATCTACAATTAACTCTTATGCAACAATATGACTCAATTCAGATTTGATTTATACGTCCATGACAAAATGAGATAAAACATGAATTGTTTTGACAATCCTGGGATGACGTGTGAATGCAAATAAAAACAATAACCTTGACTTGTAAACCATATCAACCATATATTTAAATGTTATAATACATTGATGTGTTATATTAACTCTTATTTCAAGAATACTTTTGCATGCTTTTAGGAACCAAAGAGATTAATTGCTTGATTTTTTTAAAAGATAAAGGTTTTTCCATTCCAGTTTGCTCTGGGATTTCAGCTGCTCGGTTGTTTATATTTGACTCAACAAGAAGAATTTTTTGTATTTCTGATTCATAAAGCTTTTAATGTTTTCACAGTGGCACACAGTGACAGATCTGGACAGCAGACAAGCCAGTTCAGACTCATTTACTACTTAGCCATGCCAATATCATATGTGGAGAATGTGTCATGAAGTCAACTTGATGATAACATGTGTTGCTCTGAAACCTGTATACATCATCCAGCATTAGTGGAGCCACAGATTGTTAAAGTAGATACCTGAATACCTGAAGGCACGCTTTGCTTTTCTGTATGGTTTGCAGAAGCATATCTGAGCTCATGCAGCATTTCAAGCTGAGAGCATTGCCGACGCTGTTTGCATGGATCAACCATGCAAACAGCGCTGCAAATTCTCTCCAACTTACAAAAATATTAAAAGCTGTAGATAATAAAATCATGATATGATAAAAAAAAAAACTTTTAAATTGTGTGTTTGCCTTCTCAGTTAATTCATTACATGGCAGACGTGAGGTGATGACATGTTGAATCCTTCTCCAGATTTCTTTGTTAGTTGCTGGGACTGAATTGCATAAAATTAGCATACATATATTTTAAAAAGCAGCATTCTCCAGCTTCAACACTTAATGTATTTTTTGTGTTTTCAGTTCAATATGTACTTTAGATTATTTTATTTCTTTTATACAGATATACCACAGATTTTGCGCAGCATCACAACTTTTTTCAACTTTTTAAAAAATATATATATTTTTTTTATAGTCTGCTCTCAGGGCTCCAACTTTTAGAACATACCTGGGAATGAGAGTCCACTTGCTTCTCTGGTGGCCACTCACTTACTCTCTCTCTCTCCCTTCCTCTCTCCCTCTCTCTCTCTCTTTCTCTCTCCCGCTCTCTCTCTCTCTCCCTGTCTCGGTCTCTGTCCCGGCTCTGTTCCCGTTCTCGGTCTCTGTCTCGGGATCGCTCGCGGTTTTTCCGGCGGCTGCTGTGGTGAGAGGACGACTTGGAGCTCCTCTGAAGGGACAAGTGCTCTTGTCCATTTCCAGTGACCTGACAATTCAGGAAAAAATCAACAAAACTGGTATGTCATTAAATATCCAAAATATTCACTGCCTGTAAATATTGTAACAGTATCTATTGTCATCTTCATAACATCTCAAACCCAGATGTTCTACATGCACCTCTGCAGCAGCAGACAAAACACAAAGAAGTGGTGATGCTGATTAGTAATGAGTAATGTGAAAAAATGTGGCAGTTTTCCCAAGAGTTTATTGTACATTACATTACGCAGAAACGCAGCAAATTTGAACTTAAGTGAGACTAAAACTAGAAAACAAAATAGAAGTATGATTCTAATCATGGGCATAAATGTTGGGGTAAAATTAGGCTTTCGGTTATAGTCATTTTGCTTTTAGGGCACAAAAATTGCAAAACATTAATCTTGAAAAAACTACACAGGCTAAAAATTAAACATTCATAGTCAATTATGTAAACACACTAAACACACTTGGAAATCAAAGAGGTAATTTAACTTGCTGTGGTTTCCACTTCCTGCTCGTGCCAGCTTCTCTCTGCCAGCAAGAAAAGGGTTTGTTTGAGAGCTCTCACATGGACTTTCTGACACACAACAGGTACAGTTACACGAGCAAGCTAGAATATGCCTCATGGAGCCCAATCTGAATAACAGTTGACACCATCATCATCTTATTAATTGCCAATATGTAGTACAGGAGATTATCTAAGCAAGTGGAGGTATTACTGTAGCCACTTTTTCAAAGTTTGGAAGAAGACCCAAATTGTCACAACACATGAGTCAGAACTGGAACTTGCTGAAACACCACTCACTTTCACTATCTGTTGTCAAGTAAGTTTCACATCACTGTGAAAAGATAGGAAAAAAGAAGCCAACACTTTCAAACTCAACTAAAGATTTTAGCTGTTGAAGCATGAAGCAAAGACCCAGTCTATTTATCCATCTCCCCCTTTCACTCTCTTTCTCTCTGACTCACACCCACACACACCCACACACACACATACAGCCTGTAGACTTTCTATCCCCTTACTTTCTACCCCCTTATTGTGTTTTTATCTACATCATTTTTCCTTTTTTCTCTACAAATATGAAAATGTGTACATCTTTGTGTGTCTTTTTCATGTTCTGTATTTTTGTGCGTCATTGCTGTCTGCGTATATCATGCCACTTTTTTGTTGTCTGTCTCTAAAGTTTATGTTTGTCTGTCTTCTGCCTAAGTACATTCACATATGCCATATATGATGCTATTCATGACAAAATATATATTAATGTAAAACAAAGAACCCCAAACATGCACAACACAGCAAATCAACATTTATCCCCCCTTCTTATATCCACTACCTCACACTCAAACTCACCCTGCTATGGCGTTATCTTGAATAGGTTTTTTTCACTGCTAATGATGATCCATCTTTCTTTCATTACTTTTTTTCATTACAATCAAACTCAAATAACATCATTAAAGCAGGAGATTCTAATACAGTTCTCAACCCAACCTAAGAAATTGGTATCCTACTACCGTTATAAAACAATACATGAAGGACTATGACTTTAGTGACAGTTGAAGAATGAGAAACCCCTCCTTAAGGGAATATTAATTTATCTCCACAGCTCACCTTTGTTAATCAAGAATTGACTTATTTAAGATCAATAATTCATCAGAGAAAAAAATAAATAAATCCATCCCATTGTGATCAGTGACCATGCTCCTGCTCTCTGTCTATATATATTCAAACACACACTAAGATCCTGACAAAATGGTGATTCTCTACCTCACTACTAGAAGATCAAGAATTTAATACATTGATAAGGCGAGAGTGGGCATTCTTTCTGGAAGCAGGCAACAAACCAAACACAACTTATCGCAGCAACTAGAGGAAAAATTACATTATACTCTTCATATAGGGAAAAAAACCACAATAGGAAAGTGCCATAGAAAATTAAATATCTCACAAACATAATATCCAACATTGCAAGTAACTATAAAACAAACTGATTTAAAAGAATTCAAAGCATCTCAGCTTATTGAACAAGTCACCAAAGTCAGTAATCACAGAAAATTAATCTCTAAATTATACATACTCATCTCCAGCTATAATACTACAATAACACTTCCAACATCCATATAGGAAAATGACCTGGCTCTCTCCCCCAACCCCAATTTCTGGAAATTTCTGTGACTACTAACACCAACCTACAGCTTTTTATAACCCCCCAAAAAAAAAGAAAACAAAAAAGAAATATATACATTTAATCACTTATGTGTCATTTTTTTCTGTATTGATTGTGAACTTTTATATCTTCTTTTAAAAGAAAAAAAAAGTCAAATAAGTTGCACAATCATTCTGCCCATGAAAAAGAAAGTTCTAAATAAACCAATTAAAGTCCAACAAATTTATTTCCATGATGACTGCATGTAAACCTTTTGTTACTTAATAACAAATTTGAATAATTTTTCAGCATTCAATATAATTACTTGAAAATAGCTTTAGGGTTATTGTCAAGCACATGTTGCTAATTTTGAACTCATGACTTCAAGATATTGACTTATTATATATAGCTGTGAGGCTAGAGTGAGTCAGCTCTCATTAAGAAAGAAAACTGTCTCATTTTTCCAAAAGGTTAACTAGTCCTTCAATCACTCAAAGAAATAGAACAAGTTTCCATGGTATGAGTTTGGATGTGTCTGTTTCTGTACTGAAAAGTTCATGCCTCCCAGATGATACAACGATGTGAAATTGTATGCCTCACAAACAGGACACACTGCAGCATGGAATCAGTGTCTTTGCAATGCGATGTGAGTGTAAGGTGACTGCATTTGACGTACATTGTAGCAAGACAAATGCATGCACAAACAGTAAACATATTTGAAATCCTTTCAGTTTGAAAAAATGTTCAGTCAGTCAAAAGTTTGAGAGGATTTCAAAGCAAGTCTGGCGAGTGAAGTGTCAGTTAACATGCAGCCGTAGTGTTGAGGGTTAGATTACTGGTGAGGCAGGGTAGGGCACGGTAGGCTGGTGTTGTACCATAGGCGAGGCGACTACAGGTAGGACTTTGACAGCTGAGTTGTGCTTTAAGCTATTTTTAGAGCTAAAAAGGGGGAAAAGGCTTTTCTTGATGCTGGGGTTCCTCCCGTCTTCCATATCCGTCTGTGGAGCAGAAGATGCATAGCAACAACTTTCAACACAAATCTCTGATAACAAACAGAAAAAAAAATGCACAAACAGATCTAAAACCATCTTAGGAAATAAAGCTTAACAGGAAACATTGATTAAAAAGAAAAGAAAATCTGCATTACTATTCAGTGGATGGTCAGGGGAAAATCAGAGAGGGCAGAAAAATATTATTTCCTATTCTTATTTTCATCATTCTGGCTATGATTACTGTGTGTTAATAAAGTACACAAGAAAAGAAAAAGACGGATTATGAATAAGCAAAGATTTATCAACTCATTTAAACTTGGATTTGAACCAAAAGCTTTTTTCTGTATTATAATTTCTCTTTGCTAGGAACTTTGTGTATTTTCACACATTACTAGACACTCTAAAAATCATGAAAAAATATTACAATATGGAAAAAAACGAAAGACTATACACTGAGGTGAAATGCAAAAAAATTCTGAAAACTAAGACTACAACTTCAACTAGAACTAGAACTACTATTACCACCACTAATAATAATAATAATAATAATCATAATAATAATAATAATAATAATAATAATAATAATAATAAGAAGAAGAAGAAGAAGAAGAAGAAGAAGAAGAATGTTTGTCATGCAGGCTTATCTTCCTTGGAGAAATAAAAATGTTACTAAAAATAAGGACACTGCCACCGTATACAGTTGATTTGAGGTTTGACTGCACTCTATCATTTATTCTTAATTTGTTATCTTTGGCAATAGCCTTGTCTTCAGAAGTGAATGGAAATGCACATTAGCTAAATATTTCATTTAACATTTATTGATATGTCAAAACAGGGAATTTGTCGGTGAACTGAGACATTTGGGATAATTTTAGTTATCACCATTGTTGTTGTTTTTTTATATTAACGTTTTACTAAGATGGAGCTTTTCAATAATCTGTGTGACTGTCTGATTGATCAAAGTGATTGTGTTTCATTGTGTTCCCAGAATAACCTAGTGACTTGGGCATTACCATTACCAAGGATTATCACTATAGAGCAATGATGGCAGGCATTATGACTGGAAGACTCATGTTGTAGTTAAATTAGGATTACTCTTTAGAATTTTCAGTGGTTGGTGTCAGTAGTCACTTGCATAATTGTATACAGCTGTTAAAACTGTTCATTTTTAAAGGGTTTAAGCACATCGATATCAATGATGGCAAAAGATATAATCATTTTAAATCCACATGGAAAACTCCTGATCATCTGTATTAACTTGCAGCGTATGAAATCGCTGAAAGTAGTAAAACTACTTAACTGTTTTCTAGATGGATGACAGAGAAAAAAGATCTTACTATTTGTGCCTTCTTCTTTTTCTTTTTAATGGCTCTGAAGAAGCCTTGTTTTTCCTTCTCTTTAGTGGGCTCTGGAGGATTCATGACCATCGCCTCTGCTGCAGACCTACAGAAAAGGCCTCTTGTAAGTATAAGCTGAGGATTAAATGGTGACTTCCTCTGCAACCTGTCTCATATGCCTCAATATAACCAAACAAGATATGATGACAAATAACAATCATTTACAGTATGAAAAGAAAGAGTCTCCTGAAATAACACAACAGCATAGTGATGGATTGCAAATGATGTCTGAATTGTTGTTCATTTCACTGGCCTGATAGTAAAAACATATTCTACTGAGCTTTTTATGACAACCAACAAATAAGAAAATATTTTGTAATTAATGACATTGCTGAAAGATATGTTGAATGTATTTCCTTTCAGTTTTTAAAGAGTTTCCGGTTTCATGGCAACAAAACTGTAATACTGAAAAATGTGGTAAATCTTAATTGATATTAATGACAGACCTATATGAGACAGCGAGGAAAATATGCCAGATAGTTTGACATAGGGAATGAATTCTCACCAGTCAAAAGCTGTCTGACGCTTGGAGTGGTTCGCCATGGCAACTGGGTCCCCGGCTACAATGGGTACTACTGGTCCTCGACCTTGACCGACACCTTCGTGGAAAGAAGAGGAGTTATCCGGTCTGGGAGAAGGGACTGAGGAGAAACAAGAAGAAAGTTACTGAAAGGGAAAGTCAGGCTTTAATTCATCTGTGATGTTTCAGAGTGTTTTAATTGCTCCTCTCACATTGCTCAAAATGCATACTGACTATTAATACCCAGGCCTTTTCTATTTTAGAGTTCACCTTATTCTATTGTTAAACATGCAAAATAGTAAGTATAAAGGAAAACATGTTTAACTGATTATAACAAACTGATTTTATTAATTGAGAAGCGAAAACTTATTAGTTTACATTGCAACAATATGAAGCAAACTTTTGTATGGTTGTGTTGATGTGCATGCACAGCTCATCCAGCAAAGTGGCTGAGGGGAAAGTCTTTAGGTTGTGGAAGTATTTGCTTTTTTCTGTTGAGGAGGGCAGTGATGTTTTTGTCACAGCTTCAAAACAGACTCATTCAGCTAAATCTGTAACTGATAGGTAAATGACCCAGCTTATGAGGGAATGGAGCATTTAAAGGTAGTTTTACCAAAAACATGTAAACACCCCCCCAAAAAAAGTATAAGTGTAAATATATATATTTAGTCATTTAACTTTGCCTTTTTTGCTCCTGGTTAATAAAATTCCCTTGCTTTACAAAGCACAGCTCATAGACGTGCTTGCTGTCTAATTGGTTAACATTTGACATTTCCCCAGACTGCTACACTTCACTTACCAGGATAAATCTATTTAGGGATTTGTTTGCCTTCAGGACAACTACAATAAGGGGTGGTCATGAACATATCAGATTAAATGATCAAGAAAATGCAGGACTCTATACACACATCCTGCACTCTAACTATATCGTTTAATTTTGTCACTTTTTGTTGTCATCTCAGAGAAAGAAGCAATGAACGAATGATTCTTTGCCTTTTTCCCCATTTCCCTGGGGTGATAATTAGTGTCAATGCTTTTCACAAATGGTTGGGGTAGCACCTTATCATAAATATTTGAAAAATGAATGGTATAACATGTATTCTTTATGACAATGACTATTCCTTATGCTGCATATCTTCCATAAGTCTGTTGTAGAAAATTTATTTTGTAACCATCTATTGAACTGGGGAACTGTTCTGGAGCTCCAGGAGCTGAATGTGCAAAGAAGATTGCTGCTTACGTGGTCCAGTTTATGTGGCTGAACATAATGGACAATTCTACACACCCTTTACACAACACAAAGATGCAACAACAGAGCGTGTTCAGTCAGAGGCCTCTTCAGATTTACTGTCAGAGATCAGTACACAGGTCAACAGCAGCAATAACCTTCACAACAGGATCTTTTTGATGAACAAATCCTTATTAATGACTTTTAATTGCAAGAAATAATATTATAATTTTCCTTACGGAGTTAACAAACAATGTTTAAGTGCTCTATTAAACTATAGGTTAAACTAAAGGGTTACACCGTATCACGGCATCACTAATTGTTTATTTATGCATGCACTTCTATTGGCTGACCAGTCTTACCAAGTTTCCACTTTGGTCATGAATGCCGTGAATTAAAATCCCCTAAATCTCAGCTACGAACATCAATATTATATACTTATTAGAAAAGATGTCAGCGTGATCCTCACAGAGCTGTTGGCACATCTGAGTCTCGTTTGAATTTTTGTTCTTATTTTTATCCTCCTTTTTTATTTGTGTTAATCCCATCTATATGCATCCTTTCTGCTGCCTTTTATTCGCCATTCACCTTGCCTTAATTCAGTCAACATTATATAAATCACCTTGCATTGTCTTGTGTTGCACATAACTAAGTAAACTAAACTTAGCACTCCTAAAATAACAGCATACGTTTCCTGAAGGTGTGTGTTAGTGCTACATGATACAAAGTTTGTGAGGGTATGCCAGGATGATCCAAACCCAAAGCCAAAGTGAGACAAAATCCAAAGACAGACAAAGAGACAAGAAACAACATATACTTCGTAGGAAAACCCATGGATCAAAGCCTGTACAGCTAGTAAAAGTGGAACATGGGGGTTAAGCTGTTTACTGTCTATCCAGGGCCCACTGCAGGGTAGTGGCCCATGAAAATTGTGAATAAAAGCTTTTTTGTTCCATTTTCAACTTTCTAATGAATTAATGTAGTAATGAAAGCTGATCTAGCTTAATGAAGGGGTTGACATACTGAATTTTGCATTAGCAACCACGATGGATGATCTTTGAGGCCCCATTACCCCTCTAAAATTGTGCATAATGGTTTAGTTCACGGAGAGTTCAACCGAGTTACGCACAGAGTGCAACCAGACAGCCAGATTAGAAAGTTGTGCATTCCCTAAGAAAGTGAAGTCTGGATACCAAAAAAGATAAAGAAGAAACAGAGGGAGAGAAAATAAAGTGAGGAGCAGCAGCTTCTTCCTCATTTGTGTGAGAAGATGTGAGCAGCACAGTTTGAACTGATATCAGCAGCACGTTAGGATTTATTTAGGGACGATTACGATCAGAGATTTATCAGTTATTGCCGCAAATCATTGACCTTTTCCGGATAAAAAAGTTCAACTGTGCATTGATATTTTAGTCCTTTCTCAATGATCAATCATGGCATATTTGGTGTCAATGGATTACTTGTAATTTCAAGATTGTGTAGATATCACTGTCATCGCGTTATTTGGAAAATGAATGCACTAGACTAGACCCTAAAAAATGTAAAGTAAATAACAAGTGATCTACCATTATTTTTTAAATTAATCCAATGAATCAGGAAAATAATTTTCCAACTTTAAGGCCATAATGAATGATTAATAAGACACTCTGATTATTATAACTCTTACTGCTGGTACATTGAAAAACTTGAAACTTGAAAACTTGAAACTACTTGAAAAAGGTCTATCTTATAATCATTACTGAATTACTTCATTCAATGTATTAACTAGAAAAAGAGGAAGTGACCTGAATTGAAAGGTATCCAGCCTGCATGTTATGAGAAACAGAGTAGAAGAAGTTCACAGTAAGACAGGAGGTACAATACTAATCATGACTTGTGTTTGTTTTGTGTGGCCTGTCAAATGGTTTAATTCATAGCAATTATATATATTGAACCTTTCAGTATCACATAAAAGATTATCAGTATTAGCAAAGCTTAATATCATGAACCCCATGGCCCTCAGTGAGCCTGAGAATATGAGACAAGGTGAGCTCATGGAGGCCGATAAGTTTTTCATTTTATAATCAATCATCTGTAGCTGATTCTCAGTGTAATCTTAGTGACACTTATACCAAGTAGCTCTTATTCTACTGTATGTTATGCTATACGCAGGTTAAGATAATCTTGTATCTATTCTGCTTGTATGGGGCCGGTCCTCCTTGTAGGAGAGAGGGAGAGATAGAAGACATAAGTGAAGAAAGGGGAAGTAAAGGTTGCTCTGAAGGAAGAAGATTGAAGAAAAATATGTGTGAGAACTATTGATCAAGTAGGAGCCCACCAAGATAGTTTGTACATAGGGCCCAGAATTTTGTGCTACACCCTTGGATAGGAGAAAGCACTTAGTATGTATCGACAGAGGTTCTGTATGTATGTGTGTGAATGGATGAATTTGAAATGTAATGTAATAGCCCTTTGAGTGATCAACATGTGACTAGAAAAAGCTATAAGTAGCCTACAGTCCATTTACCATTTTTGGTCATGTACCATGACTTTGCAAATCATGTCCACATGCATATGTTTTACTGCACGGCAGCACAGTCGAAAACATTCTGCTACTACTTTATGCAGCTGATACAACCACAAACATCTGATATAGGGGTTGAATAGTTCTTTTAAAACGACCAGATAAAGCAAGAAAAATTCAATGGTCACAACTTGGGCCACTCAAGGCACACAAACAAACAAACAGTGCTGCTGTCCATGCTGCTGAAAGAAACGTAATGGCTCACCTGTTTTGTTCGGAAAATTTAGTGTCATAAATGAAGAAACTGACAAATGCTGACAAATCATTGCTATTCTAAACATATAGAACCTTATGAAAAATAGGATTGAATAGAACCTGAAAGTGGACTATTCTTAGAGCTACCCCTTAGTGTTTCAGAGAAGTTTCTTCTTTAGGAGAGCTGAGCTCCCCTTAGCTTCCCTGTAATTCAAACCCTGGTTACAACCAGGTTCTACTCTTACACCAATTAACTTTACGTCCTCTTTCACTACATTCATAGGTCACTGATATATATCACTATCACTCCTCTGTACATGCCCAAATCATCTTAATCTGACCCCTCTGAGCATAACAGTGGGAACAAAAACAACCAAAGGTACAGAAATGAGGGACAAAATCAGATTTTAAATAAAACACTAAGTAAATCAAGAGCTGACTAAAATGACTATTTTAAAAAGTCAATTAACATCCAAATCATGACATAGATTGTCCTCTGATGGTTCCCGTTCCTTACCTCGGTAGAAGCTGCCAACTCTCCGAGGCATGGACTCTGTGAAGATCATCCGGTTTTCTTTGGAGGAACCTCCATCGTCGATGTGGGGGTCATGATACATACCAACCTATGAATTACGCACACAATGTAGAAACACAAACACACGTGGACACAAAACCACACATACAAATAAAAACACTTCATTATCTTGAGCTTATCTGAAAATCCTACTTATCTTTGTTTGCCAGTGTAGCTAAGAAATTCTTTACCAGCATTCATCACAAGACAGTCAAGACACACTGAGAGCTTTTCAGTGAGGTTACATATATAACAGCGACAACGTGCAGTGAAGCTGTTGACCTGACTATAAACAGAAAAAAGCTACGGAAACCAGTAGTGAGTAACACTACTGTCTGTGTTGGGTGGTTTGGAAGTAGGGAGGAATCAGGGGGTCGGACCTCATTTTTAGAGCGCTGTGTATGAAAAGCAGCAGTGTTGTCCCTCGAAGAGTCTTTGATGGGGGCACAAGGGTGGCTCATGTCTTTAGGGGACTGCTCACTCTGTTGGGAAGACGGACATATGCAGGTCAAAGCAGACTGGAAAAGCAGCATGAAGCAGTGGCAATGAAAATGTGGGACAATGACGCTCCCAATACGCACATCAGCTCATGAAATACCCACACTCAGTCACACAGACATATTTTAGTTACACATATTGTAACAAAGGTAAAAAAAACAAAACAAAAAAAAACAACCTTTGGTACTTTTTCTTTGAATAATGTAAGTGAGCTGTACTGATGTACTGAACCTCAAAATAATTTATTCTCACCAACCTGTCATATTTGACAGTAAACTCTGACTTACTGCCTGCAGATGTGGATTTTAATATCAGATGCAGAGTTTCACTCAGTGTTTGTGCAACAACAGGCTTTTGTAACCTTCTCTAAAACTTAGGTTGTAGATGTGTGGCTTTGTGGTCTCTTGAGGCTGGAAAACTGCTGGCTTAAAATATTTGCAATAATTTGTATTGCCTCCCTCCTGGTCACATTGTCCCACTTAGGCATTTTTGTGATATGGATTGGAGAGATAGTATTGTCACGATACCGCCCATGCTATACATTTTGGCCGTCATGCTGTGGGTGGCGGGGTCAGGTGTGGTTACAGATAGGATTTTTTCTTTTACTGCACATCATATATAGGAATTCAGAAACTTATAAATATACCATATTATCTCCTATTGAAATAACTGACTTCAGACATAAATAGCAAACCTATGATTAAGTTTGTCATCTGTTGTAGTGATATACTACTGAAACATGAAAATCTGGACCACATCTGGTCCAGACGTCCATAACTGAGCCATAAGTTCCAAAAGTAGCCTGGATTAGGCCGAAATGTGTTTGCTAATGTCTTGCTGTGAGCTAGTGATGTTAACCACCATACCTGTGCACACTGGACCAAACAGCCAATATCTAAAGAACTCTGTAAGACTTGCCAGGGGATCTAAAAAGGGTTTGTAGTTTTTTTAATCAAACAATTTCACTGTAAAGATAATCACCTCAAACTAATGTAGATTTCAAATTTTGGCATGCCTTTGCATCTACAATCAGGAACAAAAATTACAAATATGGTCTGGATCGGAGGCCAGCAAGGAAAAAGCTTTTGCTACAAAAAAAGAGAAAAATAAACGTTTGCCAATGACTATATAGACTGGACCTTTTGGACTGATGTGCTCCAGAGATATGCCTAATGGCAGTGGTTTAGCAACATGCAGGCTCTAATTGAGAAAATCTTCTTATCACCACCAAACCTCCTGAGAATTACACAGCTATGTTACATTTCTAGTAACCACAATATTGTGATCATGTGCATTCTGCAGCCAAATGGGCTGGGAGTTCAGATATATACTATTATTCTAAGGTCCTGTTAGAAAGACCTTGTTAACTACCTCGTTATATTGTGCAATAGTTATTTTGACATTAAGCAGTTGTTGTGCATACTAATGTTTAGATAAGTTCAAATTAACTTAACCTGTATTGGTTATAGTGCATTTTAGGTACATTATGACATCATACAAAAAGCTGAATATCACTAACTGTGAGTAGTATATATAATATCTAATGGACTGGACCCTAATGGACAATTCTCTTACAATCCTACTCAGTATTTTAAGGTGAATGTTTCAGTTTGCTGCCACTAACCCTTGTCATATCATCAGTGCAGTCCTCTCGTGAAGAGCTCACAGAATGTCCAGTCAGGGTGGTCCGGTGCTGCAGCTGGGGGGAGAGAAGCTGGAGGCTACTGGCTCGTGTCGGTATTGCCTGGCCAGGCGCAGGCAAGCCCGCCATCCCACCTTCAACCCCGTGTGGTCGGTGGCGTTCCCTTCTCACATACATGGAGTGGCGCTGAGGCCGTTGCTGAGAGGAGAAGGGGGAGGTATATCCCAGACCATAATGATAAGACTCATGTGGGGAAGGCAGAGTGTGAGTGGAGGGCATCCCTGCCCCTCCAGGGTCTAAGAGCTCTGGATCACCAACATCTTCTGGAGAAGAGAGCAGAGTTAAAATTCAGCAGAGCTAAATTAAAATATTCTCACTTAACTGTTGGATTACTTGTGCTAAATGATTATTTGTTAAATCTCTAAAAATGTAGTAATACTTGCTTATGCTAATGTCATCATGTTGTTTTCTGTTTAATCATCGCTCTGCTCTAAGACCTCAAAAATATTTACAATTATGTTAAAAGGATTATAACCGCAAATCCCTGCATTTGAAACAGGAGACTTTCCCTTCATTTTCTCTGTGTTGAATAATCTATTTATTAGCAAACTCAACAAGTCATCAAATCTCTCTCATTGGTTTCACATCTCTAAGTCTGGGTAAGAGAGATGGGCTCTAAAAAACTAAACAGTTCTTCTATGCCCATTAAACTTCCCTACATCAAGTATTTCTTTTTTTTTTTTTTGTTAAATCTGGTAAGAGGTGAAGCTGTAAAACAGATTGACCAAAAACATTAGAGGGTTGAGTCCCAGCCTGAGGCCCTTTCCTGCATGTCATCCCCCACTCCCTCTGACCCCTGGTCCTGTCCAGCTACTTTCAAATAAAGGCCACTAGAGCCTAAAAATCCTTTAATAAACAACAACAACAAAAACCTGTGGCCTTGAAACTGAACATAAAAACCGAAACATGTTTAATTAAATTAGACAACCAGTATTACCAGATTATTTTTCTTCAATTCTTTGTAAGGGGATTTGGAAAAAAAATTATAACAAAATAAATAAATGAAACAATAAAGTTTTTGTAGTGCATTTTGAGAATTTTTGGCAGGATGTATATTATAAAAAATCTGATGAAATGTGCCAAACTGCGCAGAGCCTTGAAAATTAATTACAGGTCTGTCCCCATGAAAAAAAAAAAAACAATATTTAAACTCTAAGTAGTATTTTTGAACTTCTATATTTGTTCCATAATAAGGACAAAAAGGATAAATCTGGTCTGTGAGAAATGTTGTATCTAAATCTACAGTTGCCTGAATATTTTGGATTTCTCTATTAGATAAACTCCCATGGCATGAAAAAAAAGAAACAAAGTGTGAAACATTTGCTAAATTTACTTGAAATGTCACAAGAAACAATAAAAAAGCCTATAATTAACTCCTGTTTACTTCTATGTGCAGGGACTTTAAATGTCACAGTCAATAACAATAATGTTAATCATAGGACATCCATCTGCTTTGTTCCTTTTTACTTTTTAAAATTTTCAGCTTTTATTATTAGACAAGGCTGCACACAAAGATCTAGTCAATGTAGTAAGTCTAAACTTGAAGATAAAAAAACCCATTGTAAGTGTAAATGTAATTTCCTCTGCAGCATACATTTGACTCTTTAACCTACCTGGGGCTACAGATTTATGTCTGGATTTGTGTCTGGATGAGGAGTCAAGCGTGCTGCTCTCCATGCGGGCATTTGCGCTGCTGCGAGAGGCAGGGCTGTGGCCAGATCGATCACTGTGTCGGGCAGAGGGGCTGCCAGGGGGTCCTGGATGACCTGAAGGGGCGTTGAGGTCTAAACAGCTAGCAGGGAAGAAGCGGGCACTGGGTCCCACACCAGCTGCTGTGTTGGAGTTTGGGTCGTCTGGGTGTAGCCGACCATCGCTGAGGTTCCCCACAGATTTGGCATCGCTCAAAGCACTGTGGCTCTTGGACAGGCTGAGATAAGAGGCTGAACTTTTAGAAGATGACGACATCGATCCATGAGCAGAGTCAGCCATACTGTGGGTGTGCCGGCCATGTTGTTTCTCTGCTCCAGACTGCAGTGTGTTGGTTTTATTTTCCAGGAATGTGTGACGGCTAGTCTGCTGCTGCTGCTGCTGCTGCTGCTGCTGCTG
>JAOXYM010000001.1:10803124-10819102 GCA_028567055.1 Leptatherina wallacei
TAATATATGTATACATATATATATATATATATACATACATACAGGTGTGTGTGTGCTGTGTGTGTGCTGTACAGCTGGACAGTTGCTGTAGTACAATATGGAACTGTCATGAGATACACACTTGGTTGGATACCCTGGCAACACAGTGGGGAATACCATTACTCACCCGCAGCATAGTTCGGATGTTACCATGGTGACACTTTTTTATGCTTAACTGAGCCTTTTCAACATCATGAAACCTTAAAGTAGACTAGATTCAGCAGCAAAAAGAAACAGAATATGTGCACAGCATGCAAACTGTGAAAGAATAATGACAGCATCAGTAAACTGACCCTCTCAACATATTCAAAGACAAGGTAGAGCTTCCCCCTTCTGCGGAAAGCCTCCTTCAGCTCAACGATGTTGTCCTGCTTCAGTGTCCGAAGCATTTTCAGCTCCCGAAGAGTCGTCTCCTTAACCTCTTCATTTTCTGTGTGAAAATGAAAGAGACAGTCATGATAGAACTGATCTGTACTTCCACTGGGCGTCCCTCCTTTCTACCATCCCTCATCCATTCACTCACCTTCACTGTCTTTGAACTTCTTAATGGCCACCAGCTCATTGGTTTCCTATAAAGACACAACATCACAAGACCAAATATGTGAAATTTGGGATTTAAACAAATGCATAATTCTCTCACCACATTCTTCTATGAATTATGCTTTATAAAAAAACATCCCAGAAATATTGATGATCTCTAACTCTTTATCATCTCATATTCCCTTGCATTCTGGTTAAGGTGTTACATCTTTTGCTCTCCACGTGAACAGTTTACCACGTGTAGGCACACAGAAAGGAATTGGCTATTAATGCTCAAACTATCCATGAACAATGAACAGAAGTTGTATTATGGAGATTATAAGGAAATATATTACAACTTAAAGCTATATTAAACAACAATAATAGATTATTTACTTGGCCCTTTAGGGGCAGTATAAATCAACCTGTGATGATTTCACTGCCATATAATCAGTTTTTGAAGCGATACAGTTAATTTGTTGGCTTAAATGCAGTTTGTTTACACACCCAGCAGTTATGGAGAAACATTATCATGTCCTTGCAGCTGTGTTATGTAACTCCAATATTCACTCTCTTTTTAGTCTTTCTTTTTAATCTCTGCCAACTCTGAAGAAAATATCTGGCTCTTTAGCAGCTAAAAGCTTCACTGTGTTCACCAGCTTGCTATGTTCCATTTGGTGCAGATTTAGGGCTTTTTCCACAGAAAAAAAGGCTGTGTGTGTAGGCCACAACAGCACTGTGGGAATGAAGTGAACCAAACAACTAAGTTAAAAATGAAGAAAAGAAATATCAAGCAATAAAGCCAAGGGGAGCCGCAGTCTTTTGTTGTTTTTTTTTTTTATGATACTCCTTCCACATTATCATTAAAAAACTGTGTAGCCCCCTTTATAAGCACTACAAAATTTAGCGAGGTGTGCAATTTGATTTTGTTAATGGAAAAAGGGAACTTTCATGGTTCTCTTCATGATAAGCATTTTTTTTACAATAACTACATTGCAGCTACATACTGAAATATTTAGTTTAGTAAGCCACCTATTCTATTCTATTCTATTCTATTCTATTCTATTCTATTCTATTCTATTCTATTCTATTCTATTCTATTCTATTCTATTGGAATTTAATAAAGCAGCTTTCATACATGTTTATAATGTCTTTTATATTTATTTATACCATGGTCAGTGAGAATTCTAATGCCAACTGGTGTGCATTATTTTGTGTATATATGCACATGTAAAATTAAGTTAAATCACAGTTATATAACTCCGCTAAGGGCGTCACCATAGCAACGCCTTAATCAACTGGTTCAGATCAGCTGCCTTTTGACAGGTGAATGAGAGAATCGCGTTGCAGCATGGAACGTTTCTTTAGCATGAAAAGTACATCCACGAAGTGCATTAAAACCGCATAATGCATGGGTCCGCATAATGCATGGGTCCTCGTTCCTTACATATGCAGTAGCTGTATTTCTTCCTTAAAAGCCCAGTTAAAGGCTTCATTGCTTTAAACCGCCTCAGAGTTACTTGTCACGCATTTTCATTTCTCTCAGGAATTCAGTGCAATGAGCCATCCCTGAACATGTACTGATTCATTAAAACACAGGATGTTGCTGTTGAAAGAGCTCAAATCCTAAATGTTTGCCATTGTAAAATTTTGTGCTGACATTGCTGATTTAAGGAGAAAAATGTCTTTTCTATCTTATGTTGTACCCTCTGGCTTTAAAGGGTGAGGATGGAGGGCCAGAGGGAATTACATCATACAGTTCAGTGTCCTCAGCTGCTCTTCTGTTCCTCTATCGTCCTTTTGTCTTCAGAGGGTCAGACAACAAGGTCAGCTTGGGAAGCTGCATGACACTTGCAGTGGTCTTGTTTATACAAGCCAATTGATTGTTGGAGTTTTAACACAAACACAAGCTTTGAGAATTTTGCCGTAGAAGCAGCAGAATCTTCTGCTGACAAAATGAAGAGTTTAATCATAACATTTAAAAGTAAAGTTTAAATGTTTCATCTTTTTTAATATAGTGGTGCATTATCTATTAATATTTGATCATACCATGGTGCAAAAGGGGTAGAAACATAGAATTTACCATAGAAACCTGTAATAGCTACTTTGGTCCACACCAGAACATGTAGCAGCTTGACAATGAAGGCTCAAAATGCAAAAATAGGCTGGTCCCAAAACTGATTACATACTTATTTTTGACATTTTCAGCATTGTAACAAGTCAGTGTTTTAGAGTCAAAAAAAGTCAAGTTTATTTATAAGCATGTTTGCTGTACAACAAAGAGTGATAAAATAGAAATAAAAATTGGAGATAAAAAAGGGACTAAACAACAAACAGACATAAGAGGAATAAAAGACTGAAACAAAGAATGAAATAAGTAATCTGTAAAGAAATATTATACCTCATGACACTACCAAATTTGTCACTTTTAACATTCAATCCAGCCATTAATCCAGTGATTGCCATGCAACAGACTTGTGGATATGCTCTCCATTTTAGTTGAATAAAATTTAGCCATTAGGGAAAATATATTAGTATTTTGCAGTTTTTGATAATTGATTGTAATAACCATAGATTATCATCCAAACTATTTAGTGAAACCTCTCTTTTTTTAAACTGAGGATATCTACAGTTTCATATCAACCAACGTAAAAGTCACAAGTTTTAAAGTTGTTTGTGAGTATTGATTTTGAAAATGAAACCTTCATCTGATCGAAAAAACAATTTTTGTAAACTACACAGTAATGTTTTATAACCAAAGTCTATAACTCAATTAAACGGACACAAAACTATGCAATGTATTTTCCCTGCTCTGAAGTGGGATGGAGTTTTAGTTTGACCTTCAAGCAACACCTGGAGTAAAAATCTGTCACTGGTGAATATTTGGTCCTTTCATTTGATAAACTGCTTAAACAAATAATCAATTATCACTGCTAATTAATTAGCAAGCCCTCTTGCACTCCAACACTGCACAGAGACATTATATAGGCACCCAGAGACTGGCTACCGTGTAGGTTGTGGTACTGTCACTCCCAAAACACAAATTCAAGATAACACATAAGCCTCCATACAAACACCCACATACGCTAATACAACACTTGCATAAACCGGTAGAACAGTGCACAAATCCTGGCACACGTTTACTTGACTAATTAAATGTTACATCAAACACATACTGCACTGTAAAGTGCATAGAAATAATACAGAAACACACATTTAAGATTAAATGCATTTATCTGAGATATGGTTAAAGTAATCTGTGTAGCCTGTTTGGGTTTTAGCCCAGTGAGTCTCAAGCATTTATAGTCCCATTATTCTTTCTGTCATATACAGGTCTGCTGTAGACTCCTAACAGGGTGACCCATTTACCAACAGTATAGTCTCTACATTCAATAGCTCCCTCTGCATCTCCTCCTCTCCCTCATGCACACACGCACACACATATAGCTTCATTTTCTCTTCTTCTGCCACCCTTTTCTCTTTTGCCCTGTTTCTAGCTGAGAAAAGTAAAAATAACTGTTCTCTTCCGGCAAAGCTAAAAGTGCTTTCATTGCCACAGTCTGAGTCTCTGGCTCTACATGTGAAAATGAATCCCCCCCCCTTTAAGAAGGAAATATGTCGCATGTCACCTCTTAGAAAGTTGGAGAAAAGAAAAAGTTTCTCAATTTGACGTGGCTCCACTTTGACAGCTGCTATTAAATTTTCATGCAGTGGAGATTTGCTGTGAATAACATATTCATGGTCCAATAAAATCAAAAGAAACTGTGACAGGAAAATAATTAATAAAAAAAAGTGCCTTAGCGGCTTAGACTTATTTGTGCTATGCAAGCGTGGAGACATATTTTGGTGCTGCTAAATGGTGTTTTGTGTGGTACCGTAAACACAGAGACATGTTATATAACAGAATGCCTCCAAAACATACAGCACTTCAGATGTTTTTAAAAACCTGAATGCAATATTGTTAAGACTACTGTTTACTTTGAGGTAATATCCTGTGGGTTTATAACACAGTGTTTCCACTCTTTGTTTGGTGTTGGTAATTGCAAACAATGTAAAGACAATCCTCCTAGTATTCAACGCATAACAATGCGTGTTTTACTTATTTGTGGAGGTATTGAAAAGAGACTTATGTCATCTGTCACCATCCAGATATATGGAGTAGCCAATGAGCATAGAATGTTATTGAGACATAGGCTGGACCATTACAGCATGGGGAGACATAAGTCAGGAGGTTAGCTTGCATGATTATATAGAGATAAGGCAATAGTTAACTCATTATTTTGAGATAACGATGTTCCAAAAATGTTCAAGCATGGCCACATTCAGCCTCTGTAGAAAACAACATAACTTGATGTTATGATTTCAAAAAATAAATTTTCATAATAATTCTTAAAGGTGTGGTGGTTAGTACCGTTGCCTCACAGCAAGAAGGTTCCTGGTTCAAGCATCGACTGGGGCCATTAGAGTTGAATAAGCATATTCTCTCCGCGAATGAATGAGTTCCTTTCCATGTACCCCAGCTTCCTCCCATAGCCCAAAAACATGTATGTTAGGTTTATTGGTGTTCCTAAATTCTCCCTAGGTATATGTGTGAGTAGTTGTTTATCGCTCTGTGTGTGCCCTGCTATGGACTGACTTCATGTCCGGGGTATACCCTGCCTCTTACCTAAAAGGGACAGGATAAGCTACAGCCCACCCACGACCCTGCTTTGGAATTAGTGGGTATAGCAAATGGATGGATGGACATGTGTCCTTTAAATTCCTTTGCGCAAAATCAGACAAATATGAGATATGAGATATGAAACAACACCGAGAGACAAATAACCACTGTTGCTCACTCCTAGGGAGAATTGTGAGACATCATTTAACCTGCATGTCTTTGGACAGTGGAAGAGAACCCACACATTCATGGGGAGAACATGCAAACTCCACACAGAAAAGCCTGATTGCAGCTGTGGTTCAGAACAGGGACCTTCTTGCTGAGAGGCAACCGTGCTAACCACCACACCACCATGCAGACATGAAGAAAAGTACAATATGAAAAATGAAATGCCTCTGTACATATGATGAGTACAGGAATCCACAGAAAAAATGTAAATTCAAGTTCTCTCTAAACGCCTGAGTATTCCCTTACTGTAAAGGTTCCCCTCTCCAATCACAATAAAGAAAAATCTCTAATTTACCTAATTTGTTTAAGTTATTAATCTTCCATGAAGACCAAGACATGTAATTTATTTAACAGCACATTATGTTGTCCCACACAACATATTATCAAAAGAAGGTCACCTTTGCCGCTCCCACTGAGATTAAACTGTTAGTTAACCTCACCCTATTAATGACAGACACAATACAGCTAGTAGTGGTAGTAATCTGCCATTAACCCAATTCTTATTCCATCAGGTCATTCATAACAACGTGGATGTTTTTAGTCCAGTTTTTTACAACCAAATTTTTTGTGTACATTTCATAGTCATCACGCATAAAAGATATTTCAATAATGCATGCAAGGAATTTACCCCTACATCCTGAAACCAGCAGCATTTTTACAATTTTTATATTCAACCATGAAATAAACTGTAATATTTTCTCAAGTACTGTACTGAAGTGTAGCTTAATCAAGCTTGACAAGAGTAAATTTAAAAGTTTGACGACACACTTTTTGTTACAGGCAGAATTTGTTCTTTTACTTGTTGCAAAGGCAAAGTCCAAATCCTGAAATGTAAAACTCAATCCTCAAAATGTAGAATTATTTGCAAACATTCTCCTTGCAAAAGTGTAAATCCCTCTACATCTTAACTTCTGAAAGAATCAGCCTCTCTGGGATTCTCTTATCATTCACAATTCTGTTACCCACCCCCTTGCCAGTTAAACTAACTACTTATGAGATCTTCCACCTTTTGTTTTTGCAGAAAAACCCAAGTTGTCTATCTTTGCTGACCCATTCTAATTTTCTTTAAAACATCACTTGCATCAGGTTCAATATGAGTATACATAAAAAGATAAATACCATATATTGTTTAGTTTGAACATCACAGCCTCTCTATTGACGGATTATTTCAGTGTGGCCACAGCCAACTGAAAGCAAGCTGGATTTTTTACACAAAACCGGACTTGGCTGTAGATGCTGTAGACCAGGGGTTTTCCAACCTATTTTCCTTGAGGACCCCCTTCATGCAACTACTAAAAAGCCAGTCCTGTCCCATCGTGTGCTGAAACCATGGTTGGTTTTACGCTTTTGAAAGTGATATTCTCACCATGAATACTGTATTCTGGCTGAATCCTGTTCTTCCATGAAGCCATAGTTAAATTAACATGTAGACTTATTTTTTTTCTCTTAAAATAGGAACAATGTATGGACTCAATGGCTCTGAATGTTCAAGGCCTCTGGGACCTCCTGTGCTCTTTAAGGGACCCCCTTGGTTGGGAACTACTGCTGTAGACCACAACTGTCAACAGCAATACATGTAAAAGACAATTCACATCAACTACTGTTTATAAATGAATAGATTAAAGCAATCAAATATTCTTCAATGCCACAAAGACTTAACAAGACCATACTGCTTACAAGTGACAGTAAGACCAACAGAAAGCCAGCCTTACCTTATGCCTGCACTTAAGCACCACTCCATATGCTCCTGGGCAACATGAAAAAGAGAGAAAAGAGACAAAAGATCATTAACATGTGGCAAAGTTTCAACATTGTAATTATTTTTTGGCTTTTAACCTTACATAAAGAAGTTTATTTAAAAAAGCAGCACCATAGGTGAGAACCACCAATGAAACAACAGTAAGTAAGGAGGAGGCACTCTCCCACACACTCAACCAACACTTATGCTTATACCTTCAACAAATAACACACTAGAAATGACCCTGTAGCTTTCTGTCTTTGCTCAAACAAAAGACAGTGTTCATTATTATAAGATTTGTTCGACTATTGATATGCCAGATCCTCAGGTTTCCCAGTCTATCTTGTAAGCATATTACTCGAGGCTGCATTAGGCTAGGTTAAATGCTTTTTAAAACATCATTCTACTTTGTTTTTGCTACTTTTCGAATAACAAGTGTTATTTAAGAATTTTGTAATGCTGTTTGTACTTCTGCTTAAATCCATATTTTTGTGACAGTGTGCTTTGGCCATCAAAGCCACTAACTTAATTCACTCCAACTGAATCCTTTACTGCTGATCTGGAGTATTATAAATTCACTAATGTGCTGCAATAATGTAAAAAGCAATATTTTAAACCAAATCACAACCTTTCCCTAAACTTAACTGAGTAGTTCTTGTGAGATAGAAGTGGCTAAGTCTGCCAATGAGCTACTGTACTTGCATTCTGCTGATGTTCTGTAAGAACACATGCATAAGCAGCTTATTTAAACAGCAGAGGTGTCAAGTAACAGAGTACAAATGCTTTGTTACCTTACTTAAGTAGACATTTTTGGTATCTATACTTTTATGGAGTAATTATTTTTCAGCTGACTTTTTACTATTACTCCTTACATTTTCACACAGTTATCTGTACTTTCTACTCCACATATTTCAAAAATAGCCCTTTACTCCTATTTCATTTTGGCTTGTTTTTATTCCAGCTTGTCATTATTAAAAAAAACTATCCAGATAAATCGCACCATCTGGATTAAGTGAATTTGATTGTGGTTGGATGAGTAAGTATAAACATAAACCATTCTGACACCAAATTGTTTTTTACATAATCCATCTCACCTTCGCATGACAGAAATCACGTCACAGTCCAGCGATGACTCATTACTTTGATTCAGGTGTGTTGGAACAGGGATACATGGAAAAACCTGCTGGATTGCGGCCCTTGTAGGACCGAATTGAGTAACCCTGGCCTAAAGCATCCCAAACTCTTTGACATTAACCTTTTAAAGATAAAATTATAGTCATTATGGCCTTTAGATCATATTTTTTTGGGGAGGTGGGGTAGAGCACTATAGGCCCCTGTGGTTTGGCCTAAGCTTTTGTCCTTATACATTACTTTTACTTTCATACTTTAAGTAGTTTTGAAACCAGTACATTTATACTTTTACTTCAGTAAAAAGCTTGAGTTGATACTTAAACTTCTGCAGAAGTCTTTTTAAACCCTAGTATCTATAGTTATACCTGAGGAATGAATGAGAATACTTTTGACACCTCTGTTAAACAACAATTAAAGAAATCTATCACGGGCAGTATAAATAAATGTGAGGTAACAACCAAGCCAACCTGTTAAAGATCTAAAGTTGGTCAATCATCAACTGTGTCTTGTATGGTCATTTAAGCACTATGAGGAACCTGTTCACTTCTTTAGTTGCTGAAACTTGAAACCGTTTTCAACTGTATGACATTGCATTTTATGGTTGAAGAGGGTTAGTCATCATTGCACTTCTTTAGCAAATCCAGACATTAGTTTCACTGTGACAGGAATAGGAATAGTTCTTAAGAGTTTTTTCTTTTTCTTTCAAATTTTCACTTGCTTAAAATATGCACATTGTGTCGGACTAAATGAGTCTATGATTAAAAATGTCATATTCAATCTGTGAAAACTGCAATTTTAGATATTTTCAGTCCTACCAGTTAAAAGCTTTATTATTTACTATCAAACAATGTACTTTTCTGATCTGATAACCCTATCAACAAGATTATTTTGTTCATTAGTGTCTTTCAGAAACAATAAATAACACTCCCATCTCAGTGAGTCATTTGATTGTTTTGCTTGATTGTTCTTAGACAGAAATAGCTGGTTTTGGTCATCCCAAGGTTAATGTCAGTAATAAAAGAAAACCATGTTGGCTGTTTAGTCACACTTTCATTCACTGAGGAAAATTATCGAACATCACATAGCGGTAATACGCAGCGATAAGTGAAATTGCAGGATTAACAGTTCATTTAAAGGATAAATTGGAGTCAGGTGTTTTCAGCTGCGAACAATCAGGTGTGAGTGGGTGTCCTGTTTTATTTTAGTAACAGAGGCTGTCATTGTCTGAACTTCACAACAAATGTTTGTGGAGGTGAATCATGAAGCAAACAAAAGAGATTTCTGAATAGCACAGAAAACAGTTGTTGATGCTCATCTGGCTGGAAAAGATTACGAAACCATCTCTGGAGGATATTCAAGACACAACTTTCCTTAGGAGTGATTGATTAAAAAAGACAAACACTCAGAGTAGTTTCTCCATTAGGCCACAAAGATCCACCAAGTAACTTATGAGCAAATATGGGCCTTTCTTATTTTGGCTTACATTAACTTTCATAAGTCCACCATGACGAGAACACTAGAGAAAAATGCTGTGTATGGCCGGACTTCAAGAACAACATTATTGCTCTCCAATAAAAATGGTGCTATCTCTTTGCAGTTTATATGTGAACCAACTATATGGCCATTAGGAAAAGGTTTTGTAAATTGATGTGACCACAAAAGACCTTTTTGGTTTAAGAAGCTTAGTGTTGTGATGAAGAAACGCACTGTAATTCAGCATAAGACTCCTATTCTATCTTTGAAGCATGGTGGTGGTAGTGTCATGATTTCAAACAGTTTTTGCTTAGTTTACCTATTGTTGATGGAAAAATAAATTCTGAATTACACCAGTGAGAATATCTTGCGCAACAGTCCCCTTTTTCTTGAGATCCATTTAACAAATAGGTGTTGACTCAACTTTTATCCCATATAAATGATGTAGAGGGAATGGGAACAAGCACATCCCATGAGGAAACCCACTAAGATCCCAAAGTTGAGACTTTTCTGTGCAGAGGAAATGACTGAAATGTCATTCAGCTCTTACGCTAGACTGATATAGACTGATACTTTTTCTTATTTGGGCATACATATAAAAAAAATTTAAAGAATTTAAAAGACTGTCAATCATAACTGTACTAACATACTCTCATAACTTGAAAAATCCACAACACTAATTCCATCAATGCAATAGCTTTAAATAATATTCTTTGCTTTTAACCTCTCTTTTTTGACACAACTCCAAGCCTTTTTTTTGTTACAGTCTGTGAAGTTTAACACTTCTTGCCAAGCAGAAAGTGGGTGGAACATGCCCTTGGAGCTGCTAGAAGACTTTTAAACTGAAACAACAATGTAAGATGTGTTGAATTTCAACTCTTTGGATTGATGCAACTTGTTTGAGAAAAATAGAAGCAGGTGAAAAGAGTTAGGGAATAACTACTACTGTCGTATAGTAGAAACCTAAAACATCAGAATGAGTATGAAAATCTAACTCTCACTCTGCAGATGATGTTAGAGTGAAATAGACTATCAGGGGAATGTGCCAACATGGCGGATGTTTTGAGTTTGCATGAAAAGTAAAGTTACATCAGGTCAAGAAACAGGAAAGCTTCTTACTATGGTCTGATAAGGGGAGATTATCAAACAGGGGCATGTAATACACGACCCTGTTTTAAATGAATAATTGTTTGTCTTCACAGTAAGAATAAATAATGTCCCTGGAAATTAATTTAACATAATGTGGTCAAAAAACCTGAAACTCTTACTGTTAGAACCATCTTGATGGATTATATACTACTCCATGAGAAAACTTTTCCAGCCTCTCAGGCTTTCAAACTTCTTCAAATCCATCTGCACTGTTATTAAAATCCAAACTCCCCAGGGAGGGAAATGTAGGGCATATCATCTGACAACAGATATTAGTAAGGTTAAGATGAACAATGTTCAAAAATAAAATTCTCACAAAAAAATACACTGGATATTACATCAGTGTCCTGAGTGACCCAGATCACCAGCACTAGAGATGAAGGTGAACAACTGTGTAGTTAAATGCTGTGTAACACAACCCACCTTCTCCCACAATGCCAAGGACTTCAAACTTATTCATCACATCACCGAGAACGGGGACTCCTCCAGCAGGTGAAATGAGCTGCTTGGGTTTTTTTATCGAGGAAACTTCTGCTTTGACCAGCGGCTGACGGAGTGAACTGAAGACTCCAGAAAAATCACGCCAAGCTCCTGACTACATGCCATCTTCACTCCTCTTCCACTATAGCCTCACTATTCGTCCAGCACATCTGGAAACGTATTCTATATATATTTATCTTTTTTTGTTTCTTTTTTTTATATACAGATCTGACTGAAGTATCTTTCAGTGGTTCCTTTATTCCATGTCTTTATGTCAGTCTTTTACTTTTATCCAAAGCTCCAATTGGGCACATCTGGAAGAAAACACAAGACAAACAATAGGGAAAAGATCAAATATAATGTCAAAGGGTCTCTCAATATCCTGCTTCCTATTATTTTTTGGACAGGCAACAGCATGCTGGTTATAATTCTTACACTCATAGCTACTGAATAGGATATGCAAATATACAAAAATTGGACTTATGGATGACTTAAACTTGACTTCCAGACAAGTCTTATCACACATTCTAGTCAGTAACACATTAGTCTGAAGGGTGCAACACCTGACCGTGTATGGTGACTGCACACTTTACAAAAGAAGTAAATACACTCCTATACTATATCACAAAATATCGAATTGTTCAATAAGTGATTTTTTTCCCCCAAAGTTGGACATTGGAGTATTAAAAAAAATAGCAACAAAAACCACTTCAGCCACACAGTAGAAAACTATTAAAGCAAAATTGAACACAGACATCATTAAAATATTAAGAACATGTATGATAACAGAAAGGAGGTTGTGCACACCTGAAATTTTAAGCTAACCACATGAAAATGGTCAAAATGATCTGCAAATACCAGATCCTTCTCAGTTTAAGACCTTTTGGATGTTTGTATCTGCACATGAGAAAGAACTGAATGAGGAACTGTTTAATTTGACTTTAGAAACTTTACCAAGATGGAAGTTATACAGGAATCTGATGATCAACTAAAAACTGAAGGAAACTGCTGAAGCAGTAAACAGATACAGTCATCCATAGTGCCACTGATCTTAGCTGAGGTGGCAATCCTCCTAAAATGGCCAAAACCGGTGGCAAGAAAATAAACCAAATATGTTCATAGTGTCTAGTTCTTAGATAGTTTTCGGTTTCTTTCTTTAGACACGTAATTTGTCACAAGATAGGCAAGAACTTCAAAACTTGGCACAGGAGTTTTCAATGTAAATCTGAGTTTCTGTGACAGCAGAGACAGTGTGAAGGACATTGTATTGTGTCAATGTTTATGGACAGCATCCAAGGAAAAAAAAATGTGTTCACTTTCCTAAAAGTGCAACAAGAAACATTACAAAACAACATGAAAAGAAACCTCCTAAAAATAAGGAATACTATGATTTTATGACTTTTGAAATCCAACGTGCTTGTTATGAATCTGTCCAGGAGTTCCACAGGGTAAGTGTCCTGGCAGTGAACTACTGAGGTGGGAGTGTGATGATATGGTCGTCTGCACAGGTACAAAAGCTGTTAGGAAAATTAAATCTGTAAATGGCACCATGAATCCCAGAGGATCCATCAAAATACTGACTATTCATTGTTGCGAGTTGGTACAATTTTTACATCATGTGTTCATTGAAGACATAGGCTACTGGACGCTTTTCTTATCTTTTTTATACCACTAGAAAAAATAGAGAGAACATCCGTATCTGCTCAGTTTTAACTTAGAACTTTTAATGTATAAAATTGGTTGAGGCAGAAATATGTAAATGACAGCTGGATATTTTGTACAAACTCTGGTATCCTGCAGAAAATGACCAGATCACCATATTCTACTGATTATGGTTTTTTGGGTTTTCCTCTAATGCCCCCCCATGCTCATATCTGTGGATTTCAGTTAAATTTGAAAGAGACCTTTAATTATGCCAATGGTTGGGTATACACACATCCAGCATAGTCATCTGGCTGGCGGTGAGTTATACTTGGTCAAGCATTTTAGTTCATGACCAAATAAAAGATGAACCATTCACACTCCAAAAAGTTACACATAAAAAAAGTGTCTGCTGCCTGAATTAGACGGTATCTTGAAAAACATCATACATGCTCAGCATCAGCAAGTTAGCATGCAGCTTCACTGTGTGCCAGCTTGTCCAAGATCTTTAAAACTGAAATGACTTTGACATCACCTACATTTTAAATGAGGGTCATCAGCAGTTCAAAAGTTCTTGTATATTTTGAGAGCTTTCAACTTCACAGTGCTTTGTACGCAATAATGAAGCAGATATCTGTTGCTGCCACAATCTAATGCTGAACTTTACTTGAGATATGAGAGGCTCACAACTTTATTTAGTCATATTTTGTGTTTTAACATTTCATTTCCTTTTACCCCTCCAGCTTCCAACAAAATTTCACATCTGTGTATGTTGGCTGAATGATGTAAGTATATGTTTTTTTCTTGGACAACAAGTGTGAAAGGTGCAGAGCAATTACAGCTGAACACATCTCTTCTTGTCATACTGTACATCCAAATATTGCCCACGACTATTCAATGCCTCTTTTGTAATCTGAATGCTGCTGGACTGGAAGCTTCTCATTGTTACAGTCCAACTTCATTTGTACAACATTTGATTTATTCAGCAGTGGAAAAAATTTTTTTTTAATGTTGATTTGGCTCATGTGCTCGTGTGGGCGTTTTCTTATGCAGCACACAAACCACACAGCTTAGTCTTTCCACGGGGAAGAAATAAGGTGGATGTAGGGGCCATCCACGGCTTGTCATTTTAGAAATAGGTGCTGCCTTTTAAGAAATTAGATTCATACTGCATGTTGTCTTAATTGTTAAACACATAAAAGCCTGAGCAATATAACACAATGTCTTATTGAAAAGCTGCTTCTTCTTGTAACCTAAAAAAACAGGCAGGAAATCTTCCTGGAGAAGTCTTGAAAACATACATGGACGGAAATAGGAACCTGGCGACAAGCGCAATCGCAATAAGTTAGTTTGTGAGTGTGAATTTAATAGGTTGGTGCGTGCGTCCGCGCGCACGAGGGAGTGTGTGTGTGTGTGTGTGTGTGCGTGCTTGCGCGTGAGTATGAGGTGAGAGGGAGGGAGACAGAAGAGGGGGATAGAAGCTAATGCTGCGCTCTCTGCACCGAACTGCGTCTTCCTCGTCGCTGCGTTGCGGAGCGCACCACCATTCCATCGCTGTCCACGCGTTTCTCAGCCTACACAGTAACCAGCTCATACACCATAACGTAGTTAACGGACCATGTCCACGACAGTGTTGCACAACAAGATCCACATATCGCATTTATCCGTAGAATCCCCAATGATTTCAAGATGGTAAAACAAATAAAACATAAAATGATAGTTATAGGAGTCGCAGTCCGTCCGCTGTTGACTCAAATCAACATTTACCTGCAGATGTGATGTGTCGACTGTGAGGTGAGAAAGCTCAGTCTGTGAAACACATAGCATCATTCCCGTGAAAACGATGATGTGGGAAGACAGAGGAACATCCTGTGGAGCTTCAGGGGCAAAAGCCCGGGCCTGTGCGTCGTGACACGATCAAATATTCTACTCACTCAGTCTTTGGATGAAGAGGAGATCTGAATCCGCGGGCATAACGCCGATGACGGGAGGGGGGCGGGGGAGGGGGGGTCAGTGTACCGTCAACAGTTCTTCGGAAGCTCCGTGTTCATAACCCCAGCATCAGCTGGTTATAGCAGCAAAAATCGTCATTCCTCTGAGCGACGCTGCTGAGAGCCAATAGAAACAAGAGCGTCTGAGCGTTCCAACAGTGTTTTTTTTTTTTTTTTGTAATTTTTTTTTTAACATTCCCTGTAAACTGTGATAAAATAAAAATTTGGAGATGAAAATTATATCCAGTGTATCATTAGTTGAACAATATTGGACGTTAATTACCCTTCAAGCGCTCGCACGTCCTAACTGTCAGCCCTTGATGCTGCTGCTGCACCCTTTGGTCAACCCACTCCTTAATAATCTTCCTCTCCTGTCTCTGTCACCTACACTTCCCCTTCAGGAAGGCTGCACTAATTGGAAAAATCATTGAATTCACAGACATGCTTCGACTTGTATCATAATGAGCAGGAGCTGTACAGATTTTTCACTTCAAGGTTTCTTGTGCAAAACATCTTCCTCTGAAAATATTGTGGTTTGACCAGAGCAACAACTTTTTTTCAGCAGGCAGTATAAATCAAGAAAACTCTCTTCAAACATTTCATCCTGTCTTTTGCAATGCTGATATGGTAGGGTATAGTCACAAAGTAAACCAGGACGTCTTTGCTCTTGTTGGAGGAAAAAAAAAGAATACTATAAAGAAAGAAATAAGCTGCCTTAAGAAAATGTTATACAGTGATGAATGTGAATGTGCGTGGATATTATCACAGCTATTCTTGTTTAAATGTATTTTTAGAAAATAAAAAACTTGTGCAATAATTTACCTTTTTTGTGAACAATGATCTCTTCAATGAACCACAGACCTATACTTTATTGGAGGTCTGCATATCTAAATGTAAATACAGTAATTTGCAATCCATTCGAAAATGAA
>JAOXYM010000001.1:10826887-10838053 GCA_028567055.1 Leptatherina wallacei
TTCTATTCTATTCTATTCTATTCTATTCTATTCTATTCTATTCTATTCTATTCTATTCTATTATATTATATTATATTCTATTCCGCAGTCATTTAGCAGATGCTTTTGTCTAAATTGACTTACAACTGAGAGTGAGAACAACAAAAGCAAGAATTCAAACAAGAGGGGACATCATAATTAAGTGCTAGTCAGACTGATGAGTCCAGTTGGACACAGGTGCTTCCATGTAGTGCTAGAGGCAGCGCTTTTTCTTTCTTTCTCCCTCTCCCTACAATAGTCCCTTGTTTCATAACACAATCTAAACTTAGAAGTGAAGGGCAGCGCTTTCTTTTACACATCTATGCACTTATTTTTTGAACAAACATTTATGTCTTTTTTCATTATATTAAATAGATAGTCAGCATGTGTTACTGGTATGATAAGCTCATCATTAGTTGAATTTTCAGGATTAAGTGGTTTATTGTTCCTCATTGAAAAGTTGATTGAAACTGCATCTTTCTTCCATTCAAACAACAGTAAATAACCAGTGAGACAATGTGTGTGCAGGTTTCAGGATGAATGCATCCTCATGGCCAATGTTCCTCTTGCGAACTCTCAGCGGTGCAGAGATGGCTCCTGCCTCAGCTTTTAAGAAGGTAATGCAAGCCAGAAGTTAAAACTTGTAAAATTAGAAGATGCAAGTGTCACAAGATGTAAGAATTTTTCCACCTGTTTAGTAGAGATCATTAAGGTAACATTTATCTAATCTATATTAGTAAGATTTCCAGTAAAAACCATTAAAGCCACATTTGTTTTGTTTTGGGAATAAGGAAAAAAAAAAGTACCACTGAAGCAGTTTCAAAACAAGGATGGTGATTCTTAAATCTAGATGTAAAGTTATGTAAGGATATAGTTATACAAAGAAAGTTTGAACTTTCTTTTTTGTCATCATTATTTTTGCAGTAACCAGCTCAGACACAAGAGATCAATACTCATGAATAACTTATTTTATGTGTGTACAACACAATTAATGCCTGTTGTTTTTACAGCAGCAAAACAAAACAGAACAAAAAACACAAAAAGAGTGAGAGAGAGAAAGTAGTATTTAGTTTTACCAGTTGGAGAATAAAAAACTAATTTAATTTTTCATTTGTAAATTCCATAATAAGTTATGGATTAAGTGTGTTATACTTGGATTTTTGTTATGGAGTTTATTTTGATACTAGTAAATTTCCCCCCCCCCAGTGCATAACCTTCTTCGTGTTTACACATAACTTAGTTAGTTTCTTTCAGCTATCTAAACATTATCTTAAATATTTCTTATCAAAGTGTTGATATTTCTCATTACAATGTTCAGTGTATAGTTGTTTATGTGTTTCCACATGTGTGCTTGTGTGTTCAGGAACCAGCCAGGCCTTCTAAAAACTACTTCCAGCCTGGGATGAAGCTGGAGGCTGTGGACAGGAAGAACCCCTACCTGATTTGTCCCGCCACAGTGGGAGAAGTCAGAGGTCAGGAGATTTTTGTCATGTTTGATGGCTGGCGTGGGGCCTTCGATTACTGGTGCCCTTTTGACTCCAGAGACATCTTTCCTGTCGGCTGGTGTGCCCTGACGAAACACAGCTTGCAGCCACCCGGAAACTTCTGTAAGTGCTGCTTCAGTTGATGTTTTGTGGAAAATTCGATCCTCTCATACAACTCATCCGGATATCACTGTTTTGAGCCGCTTCACACGTTGCATAAAATGTGCGTTCAAATGAAGACTATTCTATTTAGAGTATATGATTTTATGTTCCGTTTGTATTTATCTGCATGGCATTAAATTATTTAGCTGATATCAGGTAAACCTGTCACTCTGTTACACTCTTTTTTTTTTTCAGTTCTAAATTACATGGACTGATTAAAATCTGGATCCAGGGAGTCAAATCAGAAAAAAGGTCTCTTTATACAAAGACAATCACAGCAATTTACTTTCAGCAAGGAGCTGATGATACACTTTTGGGGACATTATATATTTTGACCACTAGAGGTCAGCAGTGTTTAAATTATGATGACTGAAGGTTGTAAGGCAAAATACTTTTATTTCTCTTCAACTGTGAGGAGCAATTATAGAGATAATGAGGCCTTTTTTGAGCATCTTTTCTTGAGTTGCAACCATTTTGATTAAGTTACTTTTAATTCAACATTTCAGGACACATGTATTTATAACATGATGTATTTATCTGGAAAAAATATGGTAATTATAAGTTATATAATTTACTAGTGCTAAAGAAAAAAAGGTCTCCCAGTATTGTAATCTGTTAAAGGAATAAAAATTATTATTTTTTAAATTTATTTGTTCATTATTTTTATTCTTTTAATAGGCTAATGATTTGATAAATGAAGTTATAGGAAGTTATGGGAAAAAAAGGTTTGTGTGCAAGTAATTGCTTCATTGTAATTAGATCATTTACATTAGTAAATGTGATTACACTCTGTTCCAAGTAACAGTCCATT
This sequence comes from Leptatherina wallacei, assembly GCA_028567055.1. Lineage (NCBI taxonomy): Eukaryota > Metazoa > Chordata > Actinopteri > Atheriniformes > Atherinidae > Leptatherina > Leptatherina wallacei. The sequence continues at coordinate 10,829,363 of JAOXYM010000001.1, forward strand.
ATATATAAACAAAAGTGTAAAAATAGTCAGAAGGCAGAATGTCTCAGGAATATACTAAACTATTAAGACTCTCTTTAGTTGAGATTAAACAAAATTTATTTGGTTTTTGTTCTTCTGTATCACTGCATCATACTGAATGACTGGGGTATTGGTATAAAATACAAAAGATTGCAAAAACCAAGGTTGAAGTTAACATAGCTCAGCAGTTAAGATAATTATGATTTTATCACAATGAGGGCATTTTTCATGCTAAAGTATTATACATGTTATTTACATGCTCATTTAAATACTTGAAGATAGTGTTGTTCCATAATTTCGTATCTGATGGAAATTATTCAGCAGTTGATTATCTTTCAGGTAATTTATGGTAATTATTTTCAGACTAACAAACAATAGATGCACAGAATGTAGAATTAAATTAAAGCAGAGACACTTTAATTTTTTGTTTGAAATTGTTCAAGTTGTTAAAAGGCTTTAAAACTGAGACAAGTAAATTCTTTAATATTAAGGCTTATATTGAAATTGTTCCTCTATTTTTTCTTCCATTTTATGGCATTTGGGTATAATTTTTGTTATGTGTTGAACTGGTTTTGTTGGTGGAATTATGACCCAAAGTTTTTCCCGAAAAGTCTCAGAGCTTGCTCGAAAAGATTCCAGTTCCTTATCCTTTTATTTTGACTGCTACACTAGTGCTGCTACTTTATAAAAATATCTACTGTTTTTATTGTGCGGTGGCTCAGGCTGTTCTTGAAATTGTGACAAATAAATCTAGATTATTATTAATCTGTCCTGTTTTGCACAGATTTGGCACATTTTCAGCTTTTTAGTCTCTTTTTTATATTTTGTACATGCCAACAGGGCCCCAAGACTTTAAATCATATCTCATGTAAATTCTGTTTGAAAGTTATTAAGACGTCACCCAAAATTGTACATGTAAAATTTGTTTGGAGAAAAATTATATTTATCATGTATCATAGAAGGGACAAAGATTACCAATAATATCCTTCACTTGTAGCTTAAATCTTTCAACTTTGTGAAACAAAACAGAATATAGTTGAACAGATTATGTATCCTTAATTAATTTTCCACAACCTGGAGAATTTACATACACATTTGGGTCACACTATTTTCAAACACACAATGCATGTTTTCTTTTTTTTTTTACATCTTGATTATTTTACAAACTGATAATAACCCTCACCCACCCAGCAACTCCCCCGGGTGGGGTGGATGGCTGTTCATCTCTATGTTCACTCCACTTGGGTCTCCTCTACCAGAGGACCCCCAAGTGGGCTCCAGTTTCCTACCAGAGGCCCAGGTGGGAGTTTGAGGGTCCTGCGTAGTATCTTAGCTGTTCCTAGGATTGCGCCCCTCTGGACTGAGATAGCTGATGTTTCTCCAGGTATCTGTAGGAGCCACTTCTCCAGTGTGGGGGGCATTGCCCCCAGTGCCCTGATGATCACGAGCACTACTGTTGCCTTCACCTTCCAGGCTTTCTCCAGGTGCCTTTGGTTTTTCTCATGTTCCTTTTTCCTGACATTGCCATCGTTTGGGATAGCTACATTGATCGCAATGGCTTTCCTCTGCTGCTTATCCATGATCACAATGTCCGGTTGGTTGGCCATTGCCATTTTGTCAGTCTGTTTCTGGAAGTCCCACAGGATTTTAGCTCTCTCATTTTCTACCACTTTGGTGTTTCCCATTTTGATCTAGGGGTCTCCAGTTCATATTCTGCACAGATGTCTCCTTACACTTATGGCGTTCCATATATTTTTCTCCTGCAAGCATCTTACACCCTGCTGTTCGATGCTGGATATTTTTCAGGGGTCTCTTTGCACAGCCTGCACTGTGGTAGATCTGGGTCTCTATTGCTCTGGTCATAGCTGTTAATTGGCCAGATCTTGTTCTTGCCATTGAGCTGACTTCTGAGGACTTGCCTGTTAAAAATGAACACTGGGGGCAGTGTCCCCCAGACTGGAGAAGTGGCTCTAATAGATACCTGGACAAACATCAGACATCTCAGTCCAGAAGAGCACAGGAACAGCTAAGATACTGTGCAGGACCCTTAAGCTCCCAGGCCTTTGGTAGATGCATAATTAAAGCCATTTTGGGATGCAATACATTAGTCTGCCTCCTTTTATATGCTGTTATACACTTACATTTTTCTTCAGGCCTCATGTGGAACACCTGAAACTCATCTAGATAAAACATTCTCAGTGTGTATCTGCAGAAATTAGAGCTCTAATTCTTATTAGTGTGGAGGCAGTAGTGTGCAATTAATTATCTATCAGGATGCAGTTTTATTGTAACTATGCTTAACGCTTACAAGAGCGCATCGTTTTGTGATTTTTTTATTTGATGCCAAAGCTTAGTGGTAAAGGTTTAAACGTTAAACTTCTTTCTGATATTTTTAGAAGTTTGCCATCACTCAGAAATCACTGTTACAAAGTGCTCTAGAGTGAGTTTGTTAATCTTGACGTGTAGGTTTTGCTAAAGTTTACCAGGTGCAAAGAATATCCATCATATCCATGTTTGTTGTTACATTTCATCAGCACCCATTCAGAAGTTTTCTCTCTGTTGTTGATGACCACTGCTCAGGGAACAGGGCTTTAAATAACCACGGCCAGCAGCTGTGATTAATGGGAGGTGTGTGTGTATGTGTATGTTTGTTTGGGTTGTCTCCTCAAAGCTGATGGATGACTGCTGTTACATGTCTGTTGGAGCGTTTTTCAGTCCTCTGGGAGTGTTGCAGGAAAGTTTAAAGCCTCAATCCACTATTCATGTGTAGATGGACCAAAAAGACATCAATTATATCTTTAAAGTAGCCCCATACAAGACTGTCTGAGGGTGAGAGGAACCCTTATTACCTGACATCCACATACAACAAAGTATTGTAGCATGGTTTATAGATTCCAGTTTTTAACTTAACTGATAAATAAGCTTAATGCTACAGTTTCACGAACATAAACATCCTCTGTCTCTATGTCACCCTCAGGCCTTCTCTGATTTTGTCTGACATCTATGTCACATCAGCGTAAAAGTAAACACAAGTGTCTGACTTACTCATATCTTCAACCAGGATGTACCAGTGACTACAAAACTCCAGCATGTTTGATTGGAGCGTCTGAAAAGAAAACAAACACGGACCCCTCACATCAGTCGGCATTCCCAGGTTTGATGAAAATGATGGTGTTGCAGAAGCATGCAAATCTTGGCTGCAGTGAGCAAAGATGTGTTAGGCATAAGGGTCTGCAGAATTTCCCGGAAAGTTCTGCTTCGCAAATGAAAACACAATGAGGAGAATTCATCATGTTTTGGACTTTGGTTGCCTTCAGTGGCACTTTGAACATTTCATTATTAAAGGGAAGAAAGGATTTAATTTGATTTTTTAAAAATTTGACAACAAACTAGGGAAAAGAATAAAGGGTGATAAAGAGTATCATTTTTATTTAATCCATTTGTATTTTTTTAAAGCATGTTTATTGTTTACACCTGGTATGTGCTTTAGTTGGTTTGAGCACAAGCTCTATATGCAAGAGTTTTGTCACAATCCATTATTGAACAGAGACGAGGAGTTGGACCCAAATGCTGAACATATGAGATGAGAGGCAGGCGGGTAAACTAAACTGAGAACTTTATGTAAAAGTAACTGAAAGTGCTGCTCAGGCTGAATGTTTTAGAAACTAAATATAAACCAAACAACAAAACTGAGACGAGAACTCAAGACTGACGGACAGAACTTGCAGAGACAAAACTAAACAAAGAGTGGTGACAGCAATGATCTGGCAAAGAACAAAGAAAACTGAACAGAAGATATTCTGATGGACTAAAGATGACAAATGAGGAGCAGGTGTGGTAATCAGTATCGAATCAGGTGTAACAGAGGAGCAGGGAGTAAAAACAGAAAGGGAATCAAATAAAAATGGGAAAATGGGAAACAAGGTAAACACACAGAAATATACCTGAACTCAAAGGCAGCTTAAAGTGAAAACCAATGAAGAGAGAGAGTAACCTGAGATTTTCCCAAGGAGGGCTTGAGATTTCAGCACTGTGCTTTCATCTGCTTTATTTACTGTTGCAGCAGAAATGAAAACAAACAAAGGAGGAGAATGATACATCGTCTGCATTTAAGTTATGTTTTGCGCTGAAGGTTTTTTTTCAGTCATCCAACCAGCAAGAAGAAACTAGCAGCAAACTCAGACAACTGGTTGGGGCTGGGATGCATGTTAGGTGACTCAGGAAACATTGTAATAAGAATTAAGCCCCAGCAGCAAAGGGCTCCAGAACAGGATTTGAATTTGGGCAGACTACATTAAAGACCTGCACGGCGGCTGCTCCACCCCCTGAGCAGAACACCCCCTTGTTAGAGGCTGTTTTTAAATAGAAATTTTGCAAGATGCCCTGACTTTTGGTTGCATCATTCTTTTTATTTTAAACATTGTGAAATATTTAAACTGAATTAAAATTATTGCTGAAAATTATGAATGAAACTTGTAACTTTAAGCGTCATGCCTACTGGAAAATCAAATACTTGACTACCCGAAGTAACAGAAATTTTGTCTGATACTATTTTTTCAGTGCTTTGCATTTGTAGTTACTAACAGGAAGATACTTCCTTTCTTGTAATCCATTCCATCGAAGTGAAAACATATATATAACATAACATAAAGAATGCTGTCAGCTGCTTTGTCTGACACGAATTAAAAGAAAAACTTGTAGAATTTAGAAAAGCTTGTAAAAATAATTTTTCCAATAGTGAAACATTTTCTGAGTGAGTAAAGCTGAGCTTTTTGACTTGATTTTTTTTTTTACTTTTACATCTTGATTCCAACAGGATTTGTAGTGGATGAATTCTACTCGGAGTTAAGAACTAGGCAATATTGTGCAAAAGATGAAAATAAACTTCATTCACAGTTTATTTTTGTAAAGCTGCAGGTCTGTGTAGAGGTTTTTTCTTTGTCTGTTAATGCAGTCAGAAACCCCCCCCCAAAAAGTACAATAAAGAAAATCACCTGACGGCTACTGTAGGGTTTTTTTTGGCTGTAAGTGAATAAGTAGGGTTTTGTGAGGTGTTAACGAGCTGATAATTATCTGTGCGTGTGAGGAAAAACAGCGAGAGACTCTGTAATTACTACTACGTTTAAAATTTCAAATTAGCTTTCATCCAAATGATCCTGTTGTGACCCTGCTACATCATTTTGAAGGAAGCTACAGAAAAGCCAAGAGTGAGTCTAATGAGTTTCCTTTTTCCTTTTCTTTTTCTTTATAAGTGACTGACAACATGCAAATTATTACTTTTTTTATGTTGATTTCTTTAATCTTGAGAATAGTGCTTTCTGAATTATGCATGAAGGAGGGAGCGTGTCTGTGGTAACGGACACATCTTAGTCCTTTGTCTATGTGAGGCAAAGTAATAAAAATATAATTAAGTCACCCTATATCCTATAGATAAGAACGATCCTGAACATACATCTTACATTTTTGAAGTAGCTGCATTTCACCAACATTGTGATTGTGAAATTCGCAGAAATATAGCAGATTTATGGTTTACTTATGTACAAAAGCATGTACACACAAAATAAATCTGCATTCTTTTCTCAAATATGTCTATAAATTCACTGCTGCTTTTGATTTAACTTATTCTTAATAATGATGTGGACCCTTAAGCTACGCAAATCAAATTTTCTGTGGTGATTCTTACAAGAATAGGTTGAAAATATGCAATATAAATGCAAGAACAGTTTTAAGCACATCTATAAGCTGTAGCCCATTAATTGTCATTATGTTGCATAAGATTATTCTCTGAGACACAAGTGTTCACATTTCCCCCCGTTTCTCATACATATCAGAGGCACATTAAGATTACCATGAAAATACTTTTCCCATGAAGGTTTCCTCTGACTGTTGTGCTCCACATTGTTCCAGAGCTTGGGTGATATCCAACTATGCCACCGCTTCCTGATGCTGGACCCAGCCATCTTTCATCAGGAAATGTCTGAATAGTCTTGGGTTACACTGAGGGGGGACCCCTCTCTGGGTCATTATAGTGTGTGTATGTGTGTGCATGTGTGTATGTGTGTGTGTGTCTGCATTTTAGGAGAAGCTTGCTTATGTGTGCAGCAACTCCAGGAGTTTTCCCCTTTTCACCCGTTTCAATCAGGACTCTTCTGATCCAGTTTAACCTTTTACCCCACCTCCAACCCTTCTCCCATCCCCCATCCGTTCTCAGAGTCCACCGTTAACCTCTCCCCCCCCTTCTTTCTCTCCCCTTCCCCCAGAGGCTTACTTAGAAGCAGGTGACTGATGTAGACCGTCGATATGGCCTACAGATAACATTAATAAGGGATTCAACTCACAACCCCCTCCTCACCTACCCTCTTTTCCCTACTTTCCCCCCTTCCCTCCCTCCCTATAGCCCTCCCAAATCTTATGCAAATCTACCCCCCCACCCCTTTCCCTCCTACTGCTCATTCATTGGGAGGGAAGCTTTGCAGCGGCGTCAACCAGCAGCACAGGCAGCAGCAGCAGCAGCGTGGGCTTTGTTGTGGAGAAAAGACAAGAAAGACGCAGCTGATAGAGACAGAAAATAGACAATGCGGTGCAGACAGTATATTGGAAAAAGCTAAAAAGGGGGGGATATCAGCAACAGCTTAAAGAGAGTTTTCTTTTTCCAAAGAGAGAACCAGGAAGTAGTTACTGTTATTGTAAGATATTAGTGCGGTTATCACAGCTGACTTTACTCCTACTACTACTGTGAAGTTCTGCTTTTTTTTCTTCCTGGTGAGTAATGTTGTTTGCTTTTCTGCATAAATGAAAGAAAAACTTTTGGAACTGGGCATTTCAGATGATAATGCGGTAAGAACAAGCTGTTTCTGGACAGGATTTTTTTCTGCTACATCCAGTTTGTCTTGTCTACGTACAAGAGATTTGATGGAATTAAACTGATCGTAGTTTCTTCAATGTTATTGCTTGTTGATATTCTAAACATAATGCTCCAAAAAAGCTAGGACTACTCTGTGGAAAAACCCTGTGCTGAAGTTGTGTGGAGACATAAAAAAAGGGAAGTGAAAGCTTCATGTTCAGCTCAGATGAAAGTTGTGTCACCAGAAAGATTTGTTTGCCTCCTTATTGACTGTAAATGATCTGAAGCAATTTGGTTAATTTAGCATGGAGACTTTTTTAATCATCTTCATTCATTTGAAGGATTTTTTTTAATGGAAATACGTAGAGCCAAAATGAAAGTCTCAAGATTAAACCGCATTGTTGGCTGTAATTAAGTTTGAACCTTCATGTGTTTTTGATCCTGCATTTTTTTTTCTAGTTGACACATCAGGAATAAGTTAGCAAAAAAAACCTTTGTATAAAACTACAATCAATTCAAAATGGAAACAGGAGGGATTTTATTTAGTTTTTAGTGTGATTTCAGACTGAGAGTATGCGTGGATGAAAACTGCCATGTTTGCACTTTGTGGCCTGAAGCTACTTAAGTAACTTCCTTTTATTGCTTTCTACAGACATTTACACACCTTCATACTCTCAATAATTCACAAAAATAAAAACCAGCCTTTGTGTGTGCGTATAATCTTACTGAATCAGTACTGTTCGTAGGCATATAGGAGTTTATGTGAGTGTGGGGAACATAATTAGATGAGAGGTTACTCTCTGAAGCCCCTCCCCCAACCCCACCCCCCAGACAGCAGACACACTTCTTACCAATGTTCTCATGCACTCACTACAAACACTCGTTCTTTTTTCAGTCTGTTGCTTGCACAGGTCAGTGGGTCAGGGTGGAATTATATAGTCATGATCAGTAGCATATGTCACTGTTTTGTTGCAATATATACATGCCAGCCATGTTTCGCTCCGTTTTTTTCTTTGTTTATAAAAGATTTGAGCTCTTTTCTTAATTTGTAGTTTCTGAAAATGATAAAACTGTATATTTGTACAGATCACATTATTTAGTATTTGTTGAACCTTTTTGCGTATTCTTTAAATTTTAATTACATGAAGGAATTCGGAATATATTAATAATCTTCTTTTTGATTTTTTTTACTTTATACATGCAGTCATTTGTAATTACTACTAATTTTCATATATTATATAAATGAATAGAAAGAAATTGTTCCCAGAAACTAGAGGAAAATATATATTTGATTGATTATATGGTCAATGGACCTAGAGGAGGAGGGCAGAGGCAAAGTAACAGACATTCTGTGGTTGAGGCGATATAGTGACAAAGAAGATAACTTACAAATGCAAAAGGGGTGTGGGGTAAAAATCTATCAATCAATGATCAACATTTAGCTTCAACATTTTTTGACGTTTTTAGCCATTGGGAACTTCTCTCCTCTGTCTAGCCACTAGATTAGCTAGTCTGTTTGCTCTTTTTCGGTTTTTCCAAAATGTGTGCTGACCTCCATTTACACACAATGCCACCTAAAAATATAAAAATAAATGAATAACTTGTAATATTCCTCTAACTGGTTCTAGGAAATTGTGATATGCACTTTTCCTGCATTTCCATAAAGTATTTGGAGAAAAAAAGTTGAATAGAATAAAACTGATTAGCTTTTGAAATTGTAAATAAAAAAAAGCATGCATTTTTTTGCAAATGATTTAAAGGAGTCATCACCTGGTATATTTGGTTATCCATTCTCCCTTAAACTTACTTTCAATCAATTCTTAACATTT
>JAOXYM010000001.1:10857759-10869441 GCA_028567055.1 Leptatherina wallacei
TACATATTTTACTTTAACTGTTGCACAGCAATTTCCCTCGGGATAAATAAAGCATCTTGAATCTTGAATCTTGAATACATCACCTGTGTATCATGGCAAACAGGTCTTCAGTTGTACGGGTCTTGTTGGGTGATGTGATGATAATATCGTCATCCCCTTTGGTGTCATCCATCAGAGGTGAGAGTGAATTATCACTTGGTGTGGAATCTGTGGCATACAACAGACCTATCTCATGTCATCTGGTTGTTTGATCATTTAGTACACTATTTGTGAAATAACAGACTTCTATACCTTAATTGTTTTTTTTAAATTTTTCATTCATTTTGCAAAAGAGAGCTAAAAGAGAATTAACTGCCAGTTGAATTTACTTTTAAAGCTTACCTTTACTGAAGTAATCCTCAGTGTCAGGAGTGGTTGAGTCATCTTTGCTCTCCTGTGGCTGTTGCCAATGGGCACTTCTGGTAGCACCTGATATCACTTCCTCCTCTTCATCCCGCGCTTCATGTCCTCCTTTCTTTGCATCGCTGATTAGGTAAGGATGCGATGTCTCTATTGTGTTACCAGGCACTTTGACTGGACTAGCCCAGGGCCCTGAGTCTGAGTGGTATCCCCCAGCAAATTCATATGCAGGGGGTGGAGGGTGGTCAGATCGCATTCCTCTGGAACATGCAGCCCTCAGTGGCTCTTTCACCTGTTCTTCCTCTTCCTCCTCCTCATCCTCATCTTCATCATCATCTTGGGAGAATGAGCGCTCCCCCAAAACCCTAAATTCAGAGTGTGCATGAGCTGAGTGTGTGAGTCCTCTGAACTCTGCATGAGAGTGGATATGTGTGTGTAGATCCACAGGCGAAGGGTGGGGAGCACGTGGCACTGGTCTATGTAGGGGTGAGCTGTCCTCAGAAAGATCTGATGATGGGTCCAGCCGAGTTCTGAAGGCAGTCATAGCCCAGAAAGTTCCAGGCCCATAGCGGTCCTGTCTGAGTAGCAGACTTTCATAGGATGGAGGTCCATCAGGGTGGCGGCCAGGGGGAGTGGGTTGTGAATGTTCAGGGGAGGAGGTGTGGTCAAGACATGGTGGTCTGGGAGGTGGCCTGCGAGGAGGTAGGGGCCTAGTGTTAACAGGTGGAGGAGCCAAAGTAGAACTACTGGGAGGACATTTTGGTCTTGTCACTGTCTCTGTTCCACTTGCTTCCTGATGGGTTGTAGAAATACTCTGTTGATCTGCAGATTGGCTTATAGAATGCAGTTGTACAGAACGAAGAGTAGATGGAGCTATCACTAATAGATTTGAGCTGGGAGTTACTGAAGCAGAGTTTAAACTTGGTAGTTGGTTGGTATTTGATGCCTCAGGAGCCAACACCTTTGTTCCAGTAGCTAAAACATTTGCAACTCTGTGTTTGCTATGGTGGAGTGTGTGCATGTGGTGTGTCCGGTGTGATAGTGTGTGTCTGACATAGCCGCCATGAAGAACATTGAGATCAAGTTGAGAAGGCGGAGGTGGAAAGTCAGGGTCTTTCTTATAGCAGGTGGAAATGGAAGCTCCATCTCTGGGTAAGTGCTGTAAGGAAGAGAGAGAAGACTTCCTTTCTGGTACTTTGGGCTTTCTCTTGCCAGTTGAAGGAGACAACGGTCCTGGGAAGAATGCTGCCGAAGATGAGGGCAAGGTTGATGTTGGAGTTTCTGATTGACTAGAATAGCCACTTGATGGTGATGCTAGGCCAGCCAGTTTCTCAGGTGATCCAAGTTTGAAGTCTCCAGGTGGGAGAGGTGGACTAGTTGCCTTGATCTCTGAAGCCTGGGCAATGGCCTGGTTTGGGGTTTCTGTGGAAGAGGAAGAGCTGTCTGGTGACTTGATACACTCCATGACAGTGGTACCTGTGGCTGTGCTGGAGTTGGACATAGATGTGTACTCACCGTTGTTGGATTTGAGCTCACTATTGTGAAGCCAAAGATCTGCATAGTCAGATTGCACTGCACCGTCATCCTTAAAAGAGTGTGTGTCCGCAGAGCTGAAAGACATGGGTTCTACTATGTCCATGCTTTGACCCAGTCCCATGCCTCCCCAGGTTCCCAAAGGCTCTGCCACTAGACAGGATGTCTGTAAGGGTTCTGGAGCACCTCCAAGTTCTAGGTCCAGTTCCAGTTTCATATCTGTGGAAGACAAGGTAAGTTCTTGTTCACTAACCATCTTTGGTTGATCCTGATCCGCTTGTGTGTCTGTTCCAACATCAACACTACCACTGGTCTCCTTCAGCGAGGAGGTCCGTTTGGGTGGTGGAGGCTTGACTTTTAGTTTCCTCAGTGAATGACAAGCCCTTCCAAGAGTCATAGTTCCTACTCTGAAATCAGCTGAGGGCTGGGAGTAAACTCCATGGGATAATGGTGCTGCCACAGTGTTGGACTGATCACAATCAGGCCCTGGGTCTGCATAGTTATACATGTATCCTCTGTAATTCTGATTACACTCTCCAAAATTCTGAGAGGATGGGTAGAAACCCTCTGTATCAGATAAGTAATGAGAGCCAAGCTCTTTTTCAGCATTGCATGTTTTGTCACTGAAACATGTCTGATCTTCTAGACCTTGTTTTGAGCTGTATTCTTGGACTAGCCCATGGGTCTGACTCACATTCTGGGTTTGGTCAGGATCTTGGTCTGGATCAGTCTGGTCTTGGTCTGGAGGGTATGTCCACTCCCCCTCACTGGCCGTACTGACCCCTGCATCATCCAGCTGATCTGTGGCTGAGGATGTAAATGAGCTTGATCTGTGGCCCTGGCCCTGGGGTCTGAGGTCTGAATGGTATGAAGGATCAAGTGAGAATCCCTCGTCAATGGCATTGGGCACAGTGTTGAGTGATAGCTCTGAATCACAGTGGGATGAGCCTGTCAGTGGTGGAGAGGAGGGTGGAGGAATGGTTTCAGACGTTTGTGAGGGGCAGGTGGAACTGGAACCACTCCAGTTCCCACTTGATGACTGGTGGTCTTCCTTGTGATCCACATGGCTGCCTAAAACTCCTGTTGTAGACACTGAATGAATTGGGCTGCTGAAAGTATCTGAACTGGATGAGATCTCACAGCTGCCCATGTCAGCTTTGCGAGGCAGGCGAGAACGACCCCTTTCCATCCAACTATGCTCTGGGCTCCCTCCTCCTCCACTCCCTCTGTCTCTTTCGCTAGATCGCTGCAACCTTTTTAGGCTTCCAAGCTGCAGTGGCTCCGGTGCTGCCTGATCATCTGTGCTTTCTTCTTCATCCTTCATCATCATCATCTTCATTCTTGGGCTGGGCCCTGGTGGAATAAAGTCCTCAGCTTCATAAGGTGACAATTCTTCATCTTCGTCATCATCATCGTAATTGTCATCATCATCATCTTCATCACTGTCTAATAGACGTCCGCCCTCTCGTGGAAGGCTACGTGAACGCAAACGCCCACCATGGGCTGAAGCCATGGCGTATGTGGAGTCTGACTGGTCACCCAGGGAGGAAATGTTGCCCGTTGAATGAGACAGAGAGGCAGGGATTCCCTGGTGGCAACGCTGAGCTCTAATGCGCCTTCTGGAGGGGGCAGCTGTACCTAAAATGGTCAATCAAAAGAGATATATTAGGGGCAGAAGGAAATGTTTCTTGATATAGATGTGTATGGACTATAATTAGGTGGTATGAATAAATAATTGGAATCAATGGATTGAGTTCAAGAATGAGAGTAGAGTGGCAACTTTCAGATAGTTGTCCTGTCATTACATATATTTAAGATAAATTACTCAAGCATTAACCTAAAACTGTTCACAGAGTCAAGTCAAAACACTTAATTAGTTCTCGTTCTACAAAGTATAAACATTTATATTTCTCCATTCTCCAAAACATACATGCTATAAGAAAATCATCTGTCTGGCAGCCAGAGTCACGAGTGTGATGGAGACGGCCACTTATTGAGACGTCTTCTTGACAGAGAGAGAGTTGGTGTGGGTTGGCATTGATGATCACTGTACGCTCCCTTGCTACAGGTGATTCATCTGAGTCTGAAAGCAAAGTAAAAGAGTAGATCCAATTTGTAGAATATTGCATGCAAAAATTGTCTTTAGAGCATTACAGTTAAGACAAGGTAAACAAATGCCTTACATTACATTACTACTATCACATACCCATGTCCTGTTGTACTCGTTTGGGAATTCCTGTGATCGTCTTCCTTCTCCTCAGCTTCCTTCTCCTTTGAAGAACTGACTGGGAATGGACTAGAGAGCAACGAGCACTGGCTTCCCTGTCGAAACCGACTCCTGCATTCACAACAGAGAAGTCGTTAGGGCTATAAAAACATATAATTAACAGACTATGTACATAACCAGTTAAAATTTGGACATACCAACTCATTCATGTTTAAATCAAATAAGCATGCCCAAACTTTATACAGATTTTCTTTTGTTGCCTATTTCCATATAGTCCTGGTAGTTAGGATTCCTGGTTTTCTTGCAGGTAGTCTGTGTTTGGCCCCTTGTTTGTACTGTTCTTACTTATGAAGGCCAGTCAAGCTTATTTAATTTTTTGTTTTTGTTTTTAAGTTTACCTGTGACATTAATTGGGATGATACATGAGGAGATGGCATGAGAATCACCAGGTGTCTTCTGATCTGATGGTGGGATATTTTCCTTTGACCAGTTTGTCTGTTTATTCTGGGTCAAAGGAGCACTAGGAACTGAAGCCTTGACTCTATGGCCTGCCAAGACCTCACCATTTTCATCCTCCCCTGTCGAGGTAGCCTACAAAAAACAGCAGAGATGAGTGAGAATATTTATGGTAAATTATTGCACGGTCCCACAATTTAAAATTTAGCAAGCTACAGCTATAGGAATCATTTACATGGGGAATGTGTACCAGAAAATAACTTAAATTCTAGAATTTGTCTAAAGTTAGTGAATATGTAATAACAGAAACCATACAATCATCAAATAATGCAAAATGAACTTATAAACAACAATCACTAATAATAACAGAGGATAAAGATTAGCAACACAAATGCTTAATACCTTTCTATTCCATGGAATGAAGATGCAACCTTCAGTAGTGTCAAGTGAGAAAAAGCACTCAAACTATGAAAATAAAATACAACAAAAGAAAATCAAAAACAGATGATATGACATAAATAATCAGAAACAATAAATAATTCTAAATAAAATAATTGAAGGAAAAAATCAAAAGGTGACAGATGAATGAAATAGATGTTACATTGTTAAACATGTTCACTTTCTTTTAACTATGTTCCATCACTGCTTATGCAAATTAAGATGCTTCTTGGGCTTTTTTCTTACTCAAATATTTTATAAAGATATAAAGGTTTTCTTGTAATCTTGCACTCCTATACTTAAGGAAAACCTGAGTTCAAATCTTTTGATCTGGTCCAGTTTCTTACCTTTCTTTGGATCGTCTGAATGTCTGTCTCTTTCCCTGGCCTCTCCTGTTGGTGCGGAAAACACAAATTAAAACAAGCATAGTTAAGCAAATGCAGGAAAAAGTTTATTAGATCTTTTACATATGGAATTAGTGGCTGTCCTTACTTTTCTCTGTACGGTCTGGATCTCCGTTTCTTTCACAGCCCTCTCCTTCAGAAGTTTCAAAAAGAAAGAAATTGAGGTCAGCATCATTAAAAAGACAAAAATAAAAGAACAGATGGGATAGCACTAACTGTAAATATAGGTAGATTTATATGACAAAAATTTTCAGTAGATGCTGATATGTTAACATATACACAAACAAATTTCTGTTTTACCTTCCTGGGTTGGTAGTCCAACTCCCGTTCCCTTTCTGCTCTTTCTTGCTGCATGTCAACATCAGAGTGAAATATTATCTGATTATTTGACCACATTGAACAATAATAAAAGGTGTCAATGAACAATGTAATGAATAAAATTAAATAAATTTCTCTTTAGTGGTTTTTATTGTTGATTTCATATTTCATGTTTAATGTATATGAATGGTTTTTATCATTGATATTGTTATGTATGAAGGGCCTGTCAGTAAACAAAGTTTCCCTTCTGGGACAAAAACATTACATGACTACTTTCTGTGCAAAAACCCATGTGACATGCAATGCTCTACCTATTTAGACGTGAATGTGCTTCAAGTTGATTGTGTTTAAATGTCTAAGTTGTTTGCATACATGTGATAGAATTGTTGACTGCTTGTCCTGCCTTAAAACTTACATTAGCCCAGAATTTTCAAGGCCTGGAAGTGGAGCTGTCTCTGGAGTTAGGGATAAACAGTAAGTCTATCCCTTATCCCTGAGACATCCAAAGTCAGTTTGTAAACTGTGTCACAGAGCTTTTTGAGTACCAGAAATGTACAGCTCAAACTCATTTAAGCAGCTCATGGGCAAGCAACTTTATTTGTACAGAATTAATGGTGAGCAGGATTATTCTATTAACTTTATATCAACAACATTTATTCATATCCTGAACTGTTCCTGTTTTTTTATGTAAATTTATGACAGTTACATCTATTAAAGCAATAGCTACTTGATACAACATGTTCTCAAACGCTAACCTAATAATATACATTATGCTCAGCACAATTCATGCTTTCAAACATTTATGTATGGATGTCTGTTTATTGTTTATGAGGGCATGGTCAAAGGAAGGACCCATAAAACTTTTGGTTGCGATCCAGACCATTTCCTTAAAACTTAGAGATTGGCCATTAACCTTAGTAAAGGACAGCGTTATTCTGACTACTTTTAATTAAAGGGAACAAACACATCATAGTGTGTCTTATGTAATAGGTTTTGTTTCTGATCTTCATTCTGCTGTATACAGTAAACTGCTTTTGGCTAACTGCCTTATGATTCACTGATCATGAAATATATCAAGACTTCATATCATAATATGTTGACCTTACCGCTCGTGCCAGACGACTCCTCTGTTGTCGGCGGATAGTGTGTGGTGAGGGGAAGGTGGGCATAGGGGGTGCCACTGAGACAGAAATGGTCACCCTATTTCTTTCCCGACTTGAGGACCGCTGTTGCTGTTGTTCATCTGTGCAACCCAAACACATACATTAAATTTGTGCACAATATACATTTCATTCACACAACACTTTTGCAGCTAAGCAGCCTGGAAGAACCTGAATCAACCACTCACCTTGGTGCAGAGCTCTGAGACTGAGCTGAGCATTTCTGTGTAGCTCCTCCAGACACGGTGGTCGGGTGCAGGGATGAAACACATTGCGTTGCTGATGCCATGGAGCCTGATAGTGAGCCGACAGCTTGCTTTCTATATCCAGGTTTGACACCGCTACAATGAGACACAACAGAGATAGGACATGTTAAAGGAGGACTTTCTGTGCTGCCTTTTTTTTCTAATTAGATTCTAACTAGAGACCCTGTTGTGTCTCACATTTTCCTTCTCTGTGTGGCAGGATGAAGGGGGGCCAGGACGGGGATTGAACCCACAACTTCCTGGGTGAGAGTCATGCGTGCTGACCAGTCAGCCAAAAGGTTGACCCTGTGGCCAATTAACATGATCAATTGGAGGCATAGTGACAGGACCCTCACTGTTCCATCTCTCCCAATCTTTCCACCAGCATGTCCTTGGGCTTTATGCATGTTGCCACCTATTTGGAATCCATGCTACATGAACCCTACTTGCAAGTGCCAGAATGTGGCAGGATGAAGGAGGGCCCAGGTGAAGATTGAACCCACAATCTCCCAGCTAAGAGTCATGCACGCTGACCAGTCAGCCAAAGGGATATCCCTGTGGCCAAGTAGCCAAGGAACATGATCAATCGGAGGCATAATGACAGGATCCTTACTGTCACATCTACAACAAAAAACGTCTGACTTGGAGTGGGATAAAAGACAACCGGTGTGCATAAAGTTGTTTCTATGCTGTCCTCTGTTTATACCCAAAAGGATCAGAACTGCATTAGAGGTACTAAGAAGACTTGACACAATATTAAATCAATCATATGGATGTATCATACATCCATACATCCACCCATCTTCTATACTCACAGAGGGCTGTAGCCCATCGCAGCTGCTACTAGGCTAGAGGCAGGGTACACCCTCCCAGGGGTATCAAAAGTTGGTCCTCGAGAGCTGCTGTCCTGCAGGTATTCAATGTTTCCTTGCTTCAACATAACTGACTCAAATTAAATGGATCCAACAGTCTATGAAGTTCTGCACAATAACTCATTAATTTGAGTCCGGTGTGTTAGAGCAGGGATACATTGAAAACTTGAAGGGTTGTGGCCCTCGAGGACCAGAGCTGGACATCCCTGCCCTAGACAGTTTGCCAGTCCTCTACAGGGTCAGTACAAAAAGACAGACAACTACTCACATTCACACTCCTTCTTAGGGAGAATTTAAAATGAACAGTTAACCCAATACGCTTGCCTTTGGATAGTGGAAGGAAGAACAATATTAAACAGGTTGTTTTAATATATCTTAGGTGACAGCCTAAAAGTTTCAGCTCAGTATTAGACATGAAATCTTTCATTACTTGTATTTTGCTCCAATGGTACATATTCCAAAAATAAAAATTACTTTAATGACAAACATATCAATGACAACTTTTGGGTCTCAGAGTGTTTTATACTCATATGTCCTGTAGTAACTAGGCCTATTATAAATGTGGGGAAAAAAAGATGAAAGAATGTTTTTGAGTCATTCCTGCATTTCAAAAATTGTATGGGAAAGCTTTTGTTCTGCTAATGGAGAGTAAATGTGTGTATGGTAAAGACACCAAAACAGAAAACAGGGAGGAGAGCAATTCAATCCCTATACATTTTTGTAATTCTTACACTGGTGCACACAATCCCTGTTCAAAGATTGGAGTCCAAAAACATTTTTTTTTTAGGATTATTCCTTTGTATTTGCAAAACATTAACATTTGCATATTACAATAAAACTCTTGCTGCCAGCACCTCAGATGCTTAGCTTAAAAGTAAACCTCAACACCCCCAGATCCAGACCCGGTTTTACAGTTTACCTGTAGCTAATACACTGGTATCACAATAATGTCTGCAAACACATAAAAAAATGCCCAAAAAAATCCCATAATGCTATAAATTCCAGTGCAAAAATATTTTTTAATGTAGATGTGATGAATAAATATGCTCTGATTTTCATCATTTTGCAATGATACCCATGACAAAATGATGATATGCCAGCAGGTGGCAGCTAAACCCACCTCTAAAACTCTGCACACACCTGCAGATCACTGTGAATGTCTGCCCTTCATCTTTATTCCCAATAAAATGTATTATACAAAAACACAGAAACCTCTTGTCATGACTGATATAGAACTAATAGTCTCTGAGTTAGAATGAGGAGAAAGAAGAAGACTGATTATCCATTCCTCTTATCTGTTCCTCTTTAGCCTTATTCATGAGTTCTATTTCCCCTCTTTTAACTTGATATTCAACAGGCAATTGTGTCCTTGAAAGCCACACTATACATCAGTAACCAAGCAACCTTTCATTACTCATCAAGGCTTTTAGTTTCCTCCAATGAAATTAGTGAGCTCACATCAGCAGCTTTTGCCTGTTTAAAATGCAAGATTAAAGAAGCTCATTTACACAAAATAAACAATTACACAGCCTTCTGTACAAAAGACAGTAAAATTTTCCATGCCACTCCTAATCTTTTTTAACATTAAGGAATATTTTTTCTTTAAAATAAAAACAAGGGACTGTTGAAATATACCAAAACGTATTTGAGAAAAAGTTGAATACTTTTAAGACTAGTCTTTTATCTATATATATTTTTCACTTTATAACTTTGGAAAAATAATTTAAAACCATTTTGGGAGATCATTGTGTTATTCTTATAGAGATAATCTCCTCATTAAACTCAAATTAAATATGATTTATTCTAAATGTTAATAAAAAAATGTCTCTAAAGAAAATTATTATAATTCTATTGGAATACTTATATTTACCACAGTTGACTTTTAACTGTGGTAATTGAATAGATTGCACTATTATAAGTGACTTTTGTACTTGTTTCAGGTTGGAATTTAAATTGAACACTTAAGCTGTTAAATGTTGAAGGTTATAGCTGTCAAAACTGCCCATAAATCCCTCTGCATAGTGAAGCTCAAATTAAGTTGCAATAAATAAAAGTGCATTTTAGTCAAGAGAAATTTCCATTGCTTACAAACCAGTAGCACGATTCAGTCAGATGTTAAGTTTTTAGCCACACTGCATAAACAATGTGGTTCTTTCACAGCTACCCAAGGTAAGTCTGAGTAAAAATCCACTTGACAATTTTACGAAATAAACAGGATACACACAGGATTGACATAACATTTCTCTAACAAGTTAACAACATGCAAAATAGAATATCAACAAATGTGTAAACATATTAAAAAAAGAAACAAATCTTTACAGCTAAAAGGCACCTGAGTTGTTAAAGTTGGATAGTGCAAAAAGGATGCAGTTTTCACAAAAAGTTTGCCCAAAGTATCCAACGTACGTTAACTCAGTTGACTTGACTCAGCCCAGATTGGATATTGTGATCTGGATGAGTGAGGACCTTCACAAACAGTTTGTCCATAGTGTTTACCAGACTAAAAGCTAAACAAACTAAACAAAAAACACTCGCACCTGGAGTTAACCTTTTAACATCCAGCTGAGCCAAGCCTGATCACAATTCTATAGTAACTTAACTTAGTAGTTTCTGTTCTTCCATATAATTTTCTTTGACCTATTTTAATTTTCACTGTGATCTTCTGTGCTCCCCCCCCAACATTTTTTATTCACCAGATTTTTTTTTCTTAATTTTTTTTATCTTTGAATTTCTTCAGTTACTTTGTTTTAACTTTATATGTTTTTCCTTTTTTTAATGGCACTCATGCCATTGTTCACTCTGCCAGGCTTTCTGTGATATTCACTCTTTAAATTATATCACCTCACCATGCCCTCCTCTTCTATGAATAACCAAACCATCTAAACAAAATTCCAACCAACTCTTTTATCTCTATGAACTCAAACTTAAAGGGATACCATGTAACTTTTGGCCACTAGGGGCAATAAACCTGTAACTTCCCACAGGTCCAACTTTTGATCAAAGAGGACGAAAAAGTAGCACAAAGCAGAGCCCTCCGTGTTTATAGAGGGGGAGCTGTAAAGCAAAGTGCTCCAGGTCACATGATCCCATGAGAGACGGATCCGCTCCTGCAAAGTTACAATGTCTGGTTTCTGAAGAGGGCAGCCCCCTCGGAGTGCCACCACACGTCAAGCACTGTATATTGACCCCAGAAATCACCCATTATTACTCACATTAGGTTGATATTTGGGTCAAAAGTTACACGGTACTCCTTTAAATGAGTAAATAAATTAGTTAAACAACAGCAGATGAAAATGTTCATGTTTATCTGATTATGTAATCTTCCCTGGGGTGGCGAAGGAGGGGCAGGAGGTCTAGACAGGGTGGTATTAGTTATGTTTACATGGAGCACTTTGATCCGATCGAATGTTCAATCAGCATAAAATGCATCAAGGAAACACCTCAGTTTATCTGATCGGAAAAATCAGAATGAATTTTCAATCTGAACAAGACAGGGGGGTTTAAACCTTTCCACAATGATTGTGGAAAGGTGATTATTTTTTCCTGTTTCCTCACGATTCTGCAATTGTGGGCAGTATCAGTGAGGGGAATGAGGAGGAGTACAGGGGTGTGGTGGACTCCTTCGTTGAG
>JAOXYM010000001.1:10895476-10911782 GCA_028567055.1 Leptatherina wallacei
GAGGAGGGGGGAACTGCAATTTTTGGCACTTCCGCATAGGCTTCCTTTTTTCGAACGGCAGGTTGCCCCTTGGTTGACACTCATAATCTTTATTTGTGAAATACATGGTTATAATGTAATTCTTCTAATATCTTGCTACAACTGCTACAATTTCACCTATATGGCTATTTAAAGCAGCTCAGCTCAGCCAAGAGAGTCTCAACTACATCACCAAAACCTGTACAGTAAGTGCAAATTCCACTACAGATTACGTCTGAATTTAACAACTCTTATGAAAAAGACTATTATATTTACTTGAAGAAATTAAACCCACTATTATGCCCAATAATCTTTAACTAGTTTCTATCATGGCTGTTGTCAGCTGAATCACTCTGCCAGCAGCTTCCTCGCAAAGTACAACTACACCTCGGTGTGAGATTTTCTTCTTATTCTGAAAGGAAATCATTGAGGGAGTGAGAAAAAAAGAGGGTTACAGTCAATGAGGGAGAAAGTGGGTCTATCGATCTGCTTTAACCGATTGCCCAAGAATCCTCAATTCAAACACAATGTACTTCCTTTACAGAAAAAGGTTTTAAAGATAAGTGGAGAAACCAGTTAAATTATGATGTGTGAGCTCACAGCTTTAAATTCTCATGGGAATTCCTTACAACAAACTAACTGAGTCTGTAACTCTGATTTGACTATTATTTCAGTTTTTAAAGCCCATTAAAAATATACATAAGCTATGAATAATATATATATATATCCAACACTGAAAGCACATGACTATAACATGAAAGAAAATAACCAACTAAAACATTAAATATGAAGACATCAATATAAGAAGAGCATAGTAAGTTAAAGAAACAGGCTAACGGTACAAAACACATACATGTTTGAGATAATGTGACACACCAGCTGGTTTGTTACACAAAAACATCTGAGAAATCCTTTGTTGAATCTATTTGAAAAAAGGCAAACAATGAAATAATGAGAAAAAAAATCTTGGGAAGTAACTGGATGAAGCATCTGTCTGTCATACAGATGAGCAAACACCAAGAAATCAACAAGGAGACAGAAAGAGTAGTAACCACCAAACCAAGACTATTGTCAGCTGAAACCTGATAACAACAGCTAGAATATGACCCTGATTGGTGCAAATGTTTCAGGTTTCAGTTTCAGACTCAAACAGGTAGCTTGAAGCTTGGAATTTGTCTTGTGATTTGGTCTGAGCAAAAAGCCAGGTTAAGAAGCTAGAAATAAAAAAGAACTTGGCATTTTACAATTGGTTGAATAATTATTTTAATTCTGTTGGACACCTCTTGTTTTGTTAATTAAGCACTTCAGTGCTAACTAACTAAGATAATTATTGATTAATTTCAGATTACTTTCTAAATGAATTCACTAATATGAAAAAGAATCTCAGCAAATAGCCAATACAAGTTCATTGAGCTCAATTCTATTTTTAGATGTTTTGTGCTTTGAATGAGAAGTATCTGGCATCTGGTTTTATTTGCATGGTGTCCACCTATACTGTTCTTGCAAATTTGCGACAAGGCTTGCCTAAGCAGAGTAAATCATAACCATTAATTTAATGTAATTTTTGCACCAAAACAAATGATTCAAAACCTATTTTGCAAGTAAATACACAACAACAAAATCCTGGTGTGTTTGACCTCAGTGCTCAGTGGGCTACAAAGTATCCACAGCAAGTCCAGATACTGACTCCCAAGTGCCAAACCTGTAACTAAGACAACATGAAAGGCTGGCTTTACACTGCCTGTGTATCCTACAGTCTGTGTCAAACAGCCATCTCATATAATTACACTTGTTAGTTATGTTCTTCAGGAACACGAACATCAGTCCTTTACAGCTGAAGAGGGTGAGCTACCGACTATCTTGTAATCAAAAGTTGATCAATCTTTTCTCTTTTTGTCTGTGACTTGTCAGTATCAGAGCCAGACATGATCATTGACAATTGTGTGTTTCTTAAAGAAAAAGTGCTTGTGCTGCTCTTGAAGTCCTAACTCAGGACCCTTGGTACAAATTAGTATGTGCACCCTGATGTTGTGTCATCATCTTCATTCAATTGTGCATTAGCACCTGTTAATAATGCCCCAACAAAACTAAAGGACTTCCTAGAGTAGCTTGTTATTTATCATAATTGTCAGGTGATGCAGGGCAAGAAGAACAAAGAAATGTAATTCTCTGTCTGTAGCCAATAAAAATCATTTTTGCGCTGTTCACTCACTTCCAACTCTGAAAAGCGAGTGACTTCTTTTGATATAACTTTCCAAAAAGAACCACAAGCATCCTCATTTATCTACTGTGATGACTTCAGGGCTAAAACAACAGAAGACTGCTATTGCATAATTAATATAAAAGGATAGAATTTAATTATTGGTGTTTGTGGAGTTTGACAGTAACTCTACAGTTTGCAGTTGGGCTTGTTGTACAGTGCTCAAACTGTTAAAGCAATGTACAACATGCTGGAATATCCAGATTACAAGATGTCCATTCACTCTGCAGACACACAGACCGAGACTGATTGCTGACTGTGCTGCCTTTTTTTTTGTCCCCAGCCATCTGTCAAAGATTTTGGGTGAATGGTAATGGTGATGGTGATGATGGTGTCTCCTGACAGAGATGACAGCAGTTCAGCAGAGTTCAATCTAACATATCACTGGAGGCTGACACACATACACATATCAGGGAAACATGCACAAAAGCATTTTAAGTTTTACTTTACATCTGAATTGGAATTTAAAGTTTCATCTTCAGGTCAGTTATGTACATTAGTGGTCTGTCATCTGCATGTGCTTTAACATGTATTTATTATCATTATTTGTAGATCATGAGCATATTCAAGTCAATTTAAGGTTATCTAAAGTGTCACGAATTTGATGTATTTTGTTTTCAGTCCCTGAAATTATTTATGATATATGCAAGTGTGATATAAGACAAAAAAGAATTTGATTAATACATCAATGTAAATCTTCTATTTAACTTTAACATACATGGAACTATGAAGTGATTAGCTTATTAAATAACAAAACTGAGAACAGTTGATGTGTCTATTTGCACTGCAACAAATCTGAAATTTGTGGTCAAATTTAGAACTGGTCAAATCATGTAAAAAAAAAAAAAAGAAAGAAAGAATCTGTCCTGATGAGAAAATTGAATTTAAAAAACAAAACAAAGTGTGTCTGTGGAGTGAATTTGTAGAACAGTATGATGAGGAATTAAAAACCTCCATACAGTATATATACAAATTGGGCTGCACAGTGGTTTTCAAACAGAGGCCTTAATGTGCGGAGTTTGCATGTTCTCTGTGTGTACGCGTGGGGTCCCTCTGGGTTTTCCGGCTTCCTCCCACAGTCCAAAGACATGATCACTCTAACTTCTCCCTTGGACTCAGTGTTAGTGGTTGTTTGTCTCTCTGTGTTGGCCAATGGTACATGTTTACAAAGAGCAACTGACACGTATGTACTCCCACTGTGTGCAGGCAGGTGGTGTATCATGTTGCTCATGACTGTCCAACATTCCTACTATGTGTACAACAATTAATCAGACCAGAACAATTGATCCTTGACAAAAAGAGCTGAAATGTGTCTGCTTGACCAGAATTAATGTGGCATTTCTATTACATGTATTTTGCTCCAATATGTCAACATCTGCATACTTTGTGTTTCACGTTCTAAAAATAAAAATTACTATACGGCATAATGTATCACGTTATAACATAACAGTTATAACGTGGGGATCCTCCACATGGGGGACTATACCAGCTCGGTCTGCAGGGTTGTTGCTGTGGGGGTCGTCCTGGTCGGGGTGGTTGGTGGGGTCCTGCACTGCAACCCTATGATTGTGTTGTAGGCCCTGGCCTGCCCTGATCTGGGCGGTTCCTGTGGTGACGCCCTCTGTGGTCATTGGTAAGTGGGCTCCTGGTGTGGATGGATCCCCAAAATATAGTTTTTTCGCAGCAGCGTCAAGCAAGGTGTTTTATCCTTGATGTTTACCTTCAGTTATGTTTTTACATCGATGTTTCAGTTAAAGAGACAGAAACTAGAAGCCAGAGTTTATGTTTGTGCAAAGAGAAGTGGGGGAGGGGTGGGGGTTGTATGTGTGCACAGTTTGGGTGTGAGTGTGATGATGTATGTGTGAAAAGAGAGTATGATCAGGTGTGTGTTATTGAACTTTGATGTTTTATACTTGAGTATGTGAAGATTTGTGGTTTTATCATTTTTAGATAATTGTTTTTATTATGTAAACCACTTTGTGATGCGTTTGTATGAAAAGTGCTCTATAAATAAAGTTTGATTTGATTTGATTTGAATGTATCATGTTATAATGTGATATGGTCCAATTTTTTTATATTTGGGTGGCAGCTCTATACTTCCATACTTTTGAACATAAAATGATTAAAAGAAAATTCAATGGTCTTTGATGTGAGCTGTTAACATAATTGTTTATCGTGTCAATATGACAGCTTTTCTTTTTTTAAGGACTGTTTTGTTTTATTTTTTAAGCAAAGAACTAATTCGTTCATTCAATCAAACAGAAAATTTCTTTAAATTTTTTCCAAAGGACATACCAAAGAGCTCTTCTATTATAGGTTTAGTCAAACTAAGTTTGTCAACTTCTATTGAAAATTACTCATTAATTAAGGATAAATGTAATCATGATGGCATATCAACACAATGAATACAACTGCTAAAAAACATGAACACATCGACATATCTACGTTTCTATAGAGCAAACCCTCTCAGACTCAACTTTATTCTGTGTTTTATGGAACAACTATTTACTGTGTATTTCATAAACCAAATTTCCAGTTTTTCTTTTGAAAATGTCTTCTTCTTCTCCCCTGTTTGTTCTAAACATGATGAAGGAGCTGCAAATCCATGAACCAGCCAGAGGCCAGTTAGCAAAGATGAAATATCTCTAGAAAGTCAGCATGCCAGAGATCTGGCTGAATGGCTATTGTGCTGAACAGACTGATAAATTCTGCATGCATGTTTTATTGCAGACTGCAGCAGCAACAGAGGTGCAAGCACATAAAGAGGAATTTCAAATGATAGCATGAGAGAGAAAAGAGATCAGGACTGCAGTGTGTTATGTGTTCATGTTGTTATCAGATGTGTTTCTGTTTCGTGTGACATGTCAGTGAGTGTGTTCACCTGATACTACTGCAAGGCTACATGTAAATGTGTGTTTGTTTGTGTGTTCTTGTTTATGAGGCAGTGCAATTATTTTAGCTAAAATTAGCACAGAAGTAATTGGGCCATGAGAACAAGCAGTGTGCTGTTATGATTTTACTCTCCATGACATAAGAGACTAAGGAGCTGAAGAAAATGTGGTGTGTGTATTTTTAAGTCAAGCACAGCTGCAGCTGGCTTGTCTTGTGCAAACAATAATGACAACACGCAAGCTGTCACATCCTTTTCTCATGTCTTCTTCACATGCCATGCCCACATCTATCTGTGACAACATAAGCCGACATATGCTGACCATATGCTTTGAATTGCTTGTGGTAGTTGGTGTTTCTCTTATTGTCTTTCTTATTCTATAAATCACAACAGAATGCCTATGCAACGGGAATTTGAGTTTTCCCCCAATCTTGAGTGTCCTGAAATTGCTTTTGTTGTGATTTGCCACTATATGAACAAAACTTAATTGAGCTTAATTTAAATAAAACACAAAAAATACAACAGAACACAAAACAAAACAAACGCTTAAAAACAGTGAGCTTGTTTTTAAGTGAGACCCCCACCCCCCCTTTTTTTTTTTTACCTGCTATGGTATCAACATACCAGTGATTAAAATTTTAGTAAAGAGATTCCTCTGTTGTACACAACATTCTAACTGTTCATACATTCATTTAATTACATTAAATGATCACACGGATTTTCCCCAAAACATGAGCCATTTTCACTTGCATGCATATATCGAACATTTAATGAGAGGCCTGTTTGTGTCAGATAAAAGCAACTTACTCAGTTCATACAAAAATCATTGTTTTTCCAATTCACTAGCTGACAGTCTACAGTGGTGTCTTTTAAATGCTTACTTGGTCTAACGGTTCAAGTTGTAAAACTTAGAGGTTTTTAGGGGTCTATGTATTATAAACAGGCGGGAAAAAAACATTTCTTTGAATGCAAACTCCTATAGCTAGGTTCTTGAACAATATTCTAAGAATATCCTTTTTGATGGAAAGATTAAAAATGCGTGAAGTATCAAAATCATTGGCTGATGATGGGTGGAAGAAAGAAAGTTGGATTTGATGCTACAAATCCACTTTTCTAGTTTTCATCTGATCCAGAAAGAAATGGAGTCCCACTTACCCAAAAAGCATCTTGCCATTGCCTATCATTATAAAGTACACTGTGATACCTCCAATTATTCAGGCCTACATGACAATTGTTTTTTTCAATCTTTTTATATTTTTTTCTATCGTTTGCTTAAATGTTCTAAAAACTTAGTATGAATTGTAATGAGGACCCAATGGGGACAGAGAAATGGAGTCAGTGAAGGACACTGCATATTCGCAATGAGATGCAAATGATAAACCCTAAAATAAACAAAACCATTTTGGATCATATGCCAGTTCTTACTACTTAAACACTGAGGTAACAATGCTGCATGTCACTGTAAAGACCATGGCTCAAAGAGTCAGATTTTTTTGCATCTGACAAAATGTATGTTTTTCCTATCCAATGTCTGATGTAACTGGCAAAAACCATTATGCACAGAGAGATTGCACACTAAGTCCTGTGTTTTACATTGATCTATCTGATGCAGATATGTAATGCAAGGCTAAATGGAGCCATCAGCGGTGAAGATGGATTTCTGCTCCTCTCACTTCTTCACAGCAGAAAGAGTAAATACTGGGTTCATTCAATCTGACAAGCAAAGTTTCAGCTGATGAAATTGCTCTGAAGTTACCCTGCTTGTTTTCAGGTGTATTTTAGTATGTTGGTATAGTCCAGTTTCATACCCTGCTGGCAACACTGAAAACATATGTTTTAAAAAAAGAGCGCCAATTTCCATTATCCAATAACTTTGTATTCTTACATTGTTTATCATAACGTCCCTGGTCCTGCAAAACAAAGTAAGTCAGTTTATCATATCTTTCTTTGGACAGTGATTTTGTAATAATTGTGGCTCTGGGCACTTAAACAACTCCTTGACTTATGTGACAAAACCAGTCAGATTTAAAAAAATGTGGGAAAAAATCCCAAGATCACAAACCAAATTTTTGCTGTTTTTTTCCTCATGTTTCTCTCCACAGAGGAACATTGTGTTGCAGCATTTTGTCATTGTTACTTATCAAATATTGCATCATATTCAACAGGCCAAAGTGTTATCTGGATGCATGAGGGGTTGGAGAATGGCACTGTCAAGTGGAGGAGCCAAGATGGAGTCCTATATTAGTGTTTTGTCTTTTCAAGAAACTTTACTTTTTGTTGCTATTTTACATATTGCTTGGTAAATTTCAAAAATATTATGGCCTCCATTAAAACTGGAAGTGTAGCCAAATAATTAACAATTGCCACATCAGCCTAAAACGAAAAATTTAATGGACATATATCAGACATCCTACTTTGAAAGTCATGCTTTGTCACACAAAAAAGATCAAGATTTTGTCCTTATCAACACAAATACAAAAGTTCACGTTCATGACTATTTCACATTTTCCTCCAAGACTGGGCTGGAAAAAACGAAAACTCTCACTAACCTTTATTACCTGTATATATTTGTTGTGCAAAAAAGGCCTAAAAGGGGGCAGATGTGCATTTACTGATATTCATCCAGCCAATTCATGTATCTTTGTTTTTTCAAATATCATTTAATCATCAATGCATTGTTTGTAGAGTGATATTACCCAGTCAGCAACATGACCTCATATTCACTACAGGTGCAGAGAGAATGAAAGTGTACAAAAAAAGAGTATTTTAGCATGCTAACCTTAGCATTTTGCTAAACGTGTTGCTTAGCCTCAGCCATTAACATAGCAGTAGACTTATTGTTGTTTGTAGATAGGAAGTGAGCATGTGTTCAAGTGCTTCTCGGGATTCTTGTCCACAGTTTTATAGCCATCTGTATTAATGTTTAAGCATTTGTCATTATTTTATTTCTCCCTCTCTTATCATGTGAGAATCTCTGCCCTGCATTTCCTGGCCTTCCTTCTCCCTTTCAAAACATCTCCTCTCCTTTCCTCTCTGGCTTGTGTCTGGGTGGAAATCAAAGTGCATTAAACATTAAATATGCTGTCAAGAAGCAGAAGTCTCTCCATGCTGCTGATGATGGGGAAAGTAGGGCAGTGAGGGAAGAAGTATAGATGGAGAGGAGAAAGCAGAGGAAGGAGGAGGTGGAGCAGAATGGACACAGATATGCAAAGATGGATTACACAGAAGAAGGACAGACAGAGGCATTGACAGTGAAGAAAGCTGTGCCATGAGACAAAAGCACAATAATCTACAGATGTACTGGATTGCAAAAAACATCTGAATTGATGCTCTTGGTGTGAGGTGTGTGTGAAACAGAAAGGATGCATATCCTATCCTGCCTCATGTGGCTTAAACCTGATACCACTAAAAAACACACTGAACAGATTAAGCCTGGCCAGTGGTTCTGAATGAATTAGGTAAATGTGTTTGTGAGTTTTAATTTTTTTTAGAAACCCCCCCCCCCCCCCACCCCCCCAAAAAAAAATACAATTACATTTGCTTCCAGAAGGAAGAGAATCACTCTGTACTGTTGGCGCTTCATGTCTCTCTCTTTAGTTCTCTCTTTTATTTAGTCCAAAACTGTTTCAACAGCACTATCCTGAGTGCTCCAGAAGTGATGCTAAATGGTAGTGAGTAAAACTGTGAGACCACAGAGAGAGATTGACTCAGCTGAAAGGTTAAAGCGGGCCTCCATCTCCATCCTGTTACTATGCAGACTAGAGGGACGGAGCTGTCCCCCTACTGCCACAGGCTGTACTCTTATAAATTCATGTTCAAAGTCAAATGTGCATTGATGGTGCACCAGGAAGAGATAGCATTGTCACAGCAGTTCAATATATTTCCAATAAGCAATATGCTCACATTAAAATGCCCTTTCACGCTGTGTGGTAGTGTTTGTGTGAGTTTCAGTGCATACTAATGATGCTGCTGTCACCATGTTTGAGGTTTACGAAGTTAAAATTGCGAATAATTATCTGCAGTCTAAATTATGATAGATTATGCAATGTATATAAACTATCTGTGGAGACCGGTGCCCTGGAATAACACTTAGTAGTCTAATATCATATAAACAAGGTGCAGTCCCCATGTCTTATGAGAGTGATAACTTTGCTTTTCATTTTGGCATTATAAAATATTGGTGGCATTGGCATTCTTACATAAATAAACACATATAAGCACAGCTGGTACTGTTGAGGTCAGCAAAAATGACTGAGATTATATTCAAACAATGATGAGTCAAAAACACAACTACTGCTACAGGCATGATTACAGTAACAAATGCTAGATTACAGATGCCCTTCTGTAGCAGTCAACATTTTATAATGCCTGTTCTTTTAATCCAAATGGTGTGTAAGAGATCTTGGTCTTGGTGCCCAACACTTTGTTTACGCCAGTGTTTTTGATGTAAGTAACTGGAACTGCATTTTGGGATTCATCCTTTGGGAATACCTGTAATCTCAAACAGGTGTGCCTTTTAGTTTTTTGGCCTCTGTATGTTGAAGAATTTTACCTACTGTGGTGTATTTCGAGGAGAGGCTGCACTACGCGCAAGAAAGTTGGATGAACAAAGTAGTGAACAGGCTGACAAACAGTTTGATAGTCAAACCAAGCACTACATTTTGAATGCATCCAAGTAAAAACTAACAATCATATTTAGCCAACACTGATACTGAAATGATGGAAAGTTATGTAACATAGGGTAGACACTTGGAGGTTCGTATATTCTTACTAAACTGAATTTACACAGATAAAATAACCTTTTTAATTTCCCTCCCCCCCTATACTGTTTTTTCCCACTAATTCCATCCATATATTCTATAAAACCAGATGGAAAAACTGCAAAAATTTGCTTTTAGAGTAAAGTTTTTATCCATCTGAAAAAAAAAGCCTTTTCTTACATTGAACATTTGGGGGAATGGTCTCTAAATCAGACAGATTTTCAGGCAAAACATATATATGGAGACAAGATCTATTTTATATATTCATTTTTCAAACATGGTTACATCTTAGACTCTCATGTATTGCTCTTTTTTCAGCTGATAAGGGGATTATATGGTTTCCAACTCAGTTTAGGTATCTTACAAGGATGCAGTGTTCCACAAATGTATTATAATGATGCATCTTCAGACTATTTGGAACTGGTTTCCAAGCAAGTCCATAATTTTAGAGAGAAAAATATATTCAAATTTAATCATAAATTGACATCCCTGCAAGTTCACACAAAAGTCAGACATCAGACCATGTAATGCTCAGTAAAATGGAAAAAAACAAAAACCAGCTACATCTTAGACTCAACAAGCCTCGACTCTCTACAACGTACAATGTCATGTTAGGAGAAAACCAAACATATCACTATTCACTACAAACATCTCATACCAACTGTGAAGCATACAGGTGGAGGGATGCTGATTTGGGCTTGTTTTAAACTTGTTTTGAGCACCTTGCAGTCGTTAAGGCAACCATGAACTCTTCTGTATACCAAAGTATTCTAGAATCAAATGTGAGAATATCTCTCAAACAGATAAAGACTGGCCCAAAGTGGGTTGTGTAACAGGAATATTCCAGGCAAAGAGTGGATCAAAATCTCTCTACAACGATGTGACAGTGATAACACCAAACGGACAGCAATCGCTTCATGTTGTTGCTGATAAAGGTGGCTCTACAAACTATTGAATCAAGGAGTGTACTTAGTTTTTTCATGTCTGTAAGAGTACTTACTGCATGTTTGTCAATTCATTGTTTGTTACTTCTGTGTAGTTTCATAAAATAGCTACAAGTAAATGCCACATAACAGTGTCAGTATATCATCAAAATTACCTTTATCGGTGATATAGTGCAATTAATATATAGACCACAGGTAATGTACAGTCCTCTGATACAAAAAATTACCAATCAACCACTCTGCTCACAGGATTCCAGTCTGTTATTGGGCCTTTTCATACTAGTCTGATACAAACAACAAGTTCTTTAGGCAATAAAAACCTTTCATAGGGTTTGGAAAAGATTATTGCTGGGGGTGTTAAATCACAAGTTGTCTTCCATCATCTCACAAGGCATGGATAAGTTACCTATATTCATTTGATTTTCAGTTTTTTCATACAGACAATCTGTTGTTTCACACAAAATCATCCACCAAGCCATCCATTCCTCCCACCATCTAACAATATACTGGTGGAACTCAGTCCAGGATCCTATTAGTTTAAATGTGCACACCATAAGATGTTTGATTAGCTACCACCACTCAATCGTTGAGTAGTTAATTTTTTTCAGGGGGCAAAACTCAACTGTTTAGCTATTACATATATGAGAAAGTTCCAGGTTTTTGTTTGGCTGGATAGCAACTTCACTTTTCTATGCACTGTCTCTAACATATTTTTCAAAAGTAACTTAAACTTGTGATGACTACATGCAGAAATGGTCATTTCTGTACAATTCCTTTTACTACAACTGTCATGCCACTCACACCACATCTACAAAGGGAGCATAACAGGGAATACACAACGAAAGCAGTTTCTGTTTTATATGTTGAGAAATAACACAGTGTTATGGGTCACCTGCGTTTTGACAGAGCTTAGAGCTAGAAACACTATCACTGTACACAATCCAGCACTGAAAAATGTGATTTACATCCGCACTCATGTCATCTGGGACTAAAATAAACAAATAACAGAGAAAACCACTTGAAATATTGTAAATTAGAACCTCCACAGGCTGAAATTTGTAGAATCTGGACACAGTTGTTAATGGATAAGTTATATTGCTAAAACAGATGACTACTAGAACAAACTGTTTTGATAAGTGTCTTACACAACACATTGTTTTCACAAACGTGACAGACATAAACAGTCTGAGCACCATCAGAACACAGCTGTTTTGTTCCAGATCAATCCAAGCTGGCACCATATTGACTGCTTTGAATCTTGATACACTCCGCAGTCAGGTGGGGAAAACTGTTGTCACTAACACTGAATTTCAGTCTGTGTGCAAACACAGATATTGGGTTCCTTTGGGTTTTTGCTGCCCTCTGATAGCAAGGGGAAATATAATAGCATTTTAAAATGTAAATAAAGTAGAAAAACTTTGGTGGATGTCCAATGAGCAGAACTGATCAACAGAAGATTTTGAAATTCTAGATGACTGTATGCATTGTACAGGATAGGCAGATATAAGCTTTTGCTTCAGCCTAATCCTTTTTCGGTTACAGAAAAAAATAATAATAATTGTAAGGTTGTTTTTTTTGTGTGTTTAAGATTGTTACCGAAATAAACAAACAAACAAACAAACAAAAAAATAAAAAGAAGTTGCACAGTCTATTAAAGATTTTAATTTTTTTAAGTTTTCTCCCTAAATGTGTTAAATCACACATCTGATGATGAAATAATGTATGCAAGATGAATAAAGGTCACAGATTAATACTGGAGTGGTCATATGACTGAGACCAAATGTGCAATATCATGAATCATAATAAACACTAAACACCACAGATTAAACAGGCATCTCTGCACATAGATGAACTCTATTGGATATCACATTGTGCAAAACTTAATGGCCACAATCTGTATTTGCAGTTCTCAAGCATTATGTGATGAATATTTGTTCGATCTACTTCTAGAACTAATAGAAAATGAGATGCATGCATCAACATTTCATGTTAACGGGACTTGGATGCTAGTTGCAACAAGAGAAAACAGTGCAACATAAAATTATTTTTAAAAGGGAGTTTTTGATAAAGGTTTGTGCCACAGCTTAGCAGTTTCATCACCTCTATCCTGCAATGCAGGAGGATCTGAAATTATGTTTGTTTTTGTCTGGGATACCTTAAACACACAGTACAAGACCAGCTTTTCCCAAACATGCATGTTTTTAAAAACCCAATTGATACTTCTTTTATATGTCTTCACTTGCAGCAGGGGACACAGAAACACAGTCCACATACTCAACAAATCAATATTATAGAACTTTCAAAGCTCAACAAGTGCTGCAGATAGACAGGTTTCAGGGAGAGTTTTGACTGTTTGTGTGTTTTTGTGGAGAGATCTTTGGTTGCTGAAAAACTTGAATAAATTGTCAGGCATTTCAATTTCAACAGGCCACATGTTTCCTTCAACATTTGTACCCCATCCATCCAGATCTAAAGGAAACTAGATTAAATAGAGCAATACAGGGGGACTGTTTTATGTAATAAAGACATGGCCGCCTCACTGACACATATGCTCCTGTGTGAGGGGTTTTACATCACAAGAGAGGTGTTCCCAAGCCCAAAAATCGCCTTAGACCCCCAAATGCTTTGTTTTGTCCCAGATTATTATGTGCTACAGCAATAAGGAAATGCATTGTACAGATTTTATGTAAAATCTCTCAAGTGGTCGTGTAAAA
Source organism: Leptatherina wallacei (assembly GCA_028567055.1). Taxonomy (NCBI): domain Eukaryota; kingdom Metazoa; phylum Chordata; class Actinopteri; order Atheriniformes; family Atherinidae; genus Leptatherina; species Leptatherina wallacei. The sequence goes on from JAOXYM010000001.1 coordinate 10,909,063, forward strand.
TCTGAAGACTTAACGCAGAGGGGACTGCAGAGAACATAAATAACATGAATCTGCCGTACAGAACATAGTGTAACAACGAATTGCAGTCTCTCATTGTTGCCAATCCGGCTTATTCTTTTATGTCATCAGTCCACAGAAACGAACACTTCAATATGTGGTGATGATCAGTTTATATTTACCCCGCAACATGGACATTTGGGTTCATTACTGATGCTGTGTCGGTGCCGCTGCAAGTGGAAAGGGTGGGTTTGGCGCACGGGGAGTCGCCTGTAAAAACCCCATTTCTGTCTCTCTCTCTCTCCCTCACACACGCACGCACACACACGCGCACAGATTCACAAACCTCTCTCAAAATATATTTGACCCTCAGTTTCACATATTCACACCCTACTTGGCAGAGGCAGCTTTTGTGGACCGGAGAGCACCGCCTGAACATGCTTCAGGTGTGCGCTACCCGCAGTGATGCTGAGCCAATGCAGCGGCATCACACGCCCCTCCGCCCCGCTCGCGCTGCTGCCTGCCAGCACACACGCCGACTCCCCTCTGATCGTCGACGACGGAGACACACACGCATACACACACCAGAGTCTGGACCACCAAATAGATGAGCAGTCAACCCATCCTGCGCTGCGAAAATGCTTCTCGATGTTACTTCACGGTCAGATGTGCAAATGCACTCGTGTGACAAATTTCAATAGAAGGATGAGAGCGCGGCCGCGTCTCAGCGTGCGTGCGTGCAGCTGGGCAGAAATGATTTTGCATGAAGGCACACATGTGATATGAATGAATAAAACCACGCATGCCTTAAATGTGTATCACTAAGATCTTTTTTTTTCTTTTTCTTTTTCTTTTTTTGATAGAGTAACACACTTTTTGGTGGTCTACTTACGCACTGCCTCCTTTTTGGGGTCTAGGGCACTGGTTGTCTGCTGTATCTGGCCTATTTTGTTCTGGAGAATCCAGACCCGCTGGTTGGTGTTTAAGATGTCGTTTTCCAGCTCCTGAAATAAGGAGCAGGCATGTCGGGCCAGGTCGGACAGCTGTCGCAAGGTCCGGGAAAGAACCACATTACTGATGGCACACAGGTCCTCGAAAAGCAGATCTTCACCATTGGGGATCTGGTGTCTGCACAGAAGCTGTGGCTCCACAATCCTTTTGGCGAATGGCATTTTGCTCGCCAAAAATAATAGAGGTTGTAAGCCAAGTGTAAATCCCCCCTGCCAAAGAGAAAAATGTAAAAGGGGAAAACAGACAACATCCAAATATATAAATCCACGATGAGGTTCAGGCCGACCGCGCGTTATCCCCGGGCGTCAATCCAAAGTTCCCAGATTCTCCTTGAGATCCTCCATCCTGCTGCTGGTTTCTGGGGGATCACTCACACTCCCGCTCACACATGCACACACATGCACACACATGCAGGACACGGCTAAACCCAGGTCAGTGGTGTGAGGATGCGTGTTGAGTCTGCGATCATGGGTCGCGTCCGAATAGCATCAATTGAGCCGGGACGAACAGGAAGAGCCCCTAAAACGTTTCAAAATAGAAATCTGGGTCAAGGTAAATTATCTTAAATGACGCACAAGAGACGTATAGAATAGCTAATTCTGGCTACAAAAGACAAATGAAAAAAAAATGTATAAGAGCATCACCAGAAATATCTGTCCATTCTTGAGTAAGAAGCATTTTTTAAAAGCCTTCTGCGAACATTGAGCTTTAAATTTTTAGGCTTGCCCATGCGTTTCCGGTCTTGTTCTGATTATTGTCAGGAAATTGATGCAACCTGGATTTATGGCCTGAAGAATGTGCAGACTGAGAGGATGAGAGAGAAGGCTGAAGGAAAACCCGGAGATGGGGACGTATGTGGACAGGGAATGGTCATGAAGATTTAATCTTGTCAGGACACACTGATGAAGCTCATAGCAAAAAAGACAAAACAAACAACAACAACAACAAAAAAAACAGGCTATTTGTTCAGCTAGGCCTATTTGAACCTGACTTGGATGATGGGCTGCAATGCAAAGAGAAGATAAAGGCTAAAACTGTAAAACAAATGTTAATTTGTAAATAACAGTAACAGCAAGTGGAACCAGTGGAAAGTCACAATGCTGGACACAAAGAGATGTGTTACTTCAGAATAGTGGACACCCAAACTCAGCTTGCTCTTAGAAATTTCAGGTATGAATCAAACTGCTGTACGAGGCTACTTTCGAATTAAAATTCAGTAGGTATAAAAGAAAAGACCTGTTTGTCTTAATTTTTTTGTGTGTATTTATTTATAAAGCAGAAACTATTTTCTTATTTCTATTTTTTTTATTTGGTAACATTTATCAAATGTTCAGTTTGTGGATAACAAAACATGCTTGTATGTTTCTAAGTTTAGAAGATGAAAGAATAACATATACTTGGCCTATTTTCAAAATGTTACACAATCTTTCATAAATAGCAGTGGAGTCAATAAGAAACAAGAGTAAATTGTTTTCATAGTTACTTTCTGTTGTTGAAAGTTATTTTCATACTCTAATGCATTTTATAATAATGCAGTATAATGCATTTTATGTTATTATGCTTTGTTGTGATCCATTTTAAGGTGGAAAATATGTTTTATAGTATGATTTTAATATTTTTAATACACTATAAAAAGTGGAGAAGCAACTAACTTTCCATCAACTTAAACATTTACTTTTATGAATTTCGTTTATATATATATATATATAAAC
>JAOXYM010000001.1:10921812-10933083 GCA_028567055.1 Leptatherina wallacei
GAGCTCAGGACCAGGAACGGACAAGACTGCTGGAGGCAGCTGGAAGGAAACGCGTCCAAGGGAAAGCCCTGCAAGACAGCAGCTCAGGACGCAGCAACGGATCTGACTGCTGGAGGTGCCTGGAGAGATTGCTGACTGGGACAGAAAGGAAACTAAAGAACTCCAATAAACTTAAGAACTCCAGTCTAAACTCTGAGCAGTTGTCTTGTTCTCTCAACAGTGGTCTCCCTAGCTGGTATCGAAAAGGACCCCGTGTGACATTTACATTCAACAATTTGCCTGAGACTCAGCTTTTAATCTGCTAGAAGAGAGTTTAAAATAATGTAGGATTTAGATGGATATCTGATCAAAGTTACGGTTCAGACTCAAACTCCATGGACAACAAGATCCTGTCTGGAGGATCTGAGCCTGCCAGAGCTTGCCAGGCTAAGTTATCTGGTGGTATGTGGTAGCCTGCAAAATTTATTTTCTGTTTTCTAAGTGAGGGGAAATTAATATGTGATTAGACAAACTGGACAGAGTACGAAGCAGTCTAGACATTGAGGCTGGAATAAGTGGGGGGAGCCTGACAGGACCAGGCTAAAACTCAATGTGGAACTACAGTAAACTTTAGCCATGCCATTGCAGGTTTGATGTTAGCAGCTTGCAGATTTAAAATAGCCTCAGCACCACAGAGACATGCCACAATAACACAATAATTTTTTTGCCTGCAGAAACTGAGATCAACTTCCTGCTGAAACAGGCACTCACCATCGTGGCCACGCTGCCGTTCACCTACATGTTGGAGGAGTGGAGGTGGCAGGTGTTTGCAGGGAACATCTCCAAAGATGAATGGATGAAAACCTGGTGGGAGATGAAGTAAGCAGAATTCGCAAGAGGCCGCTGTCAATGATGCAGCTACTTTATGCTTTAGCATTTAAACTTTATTAACATTTGCTGACTTTTTGTTGTACTGTGAGCAAAAATGGTATAAAATTTGATACTGGCATTTTATGCTGTGCAATTTAGCATCTGCTTTATTGCAGATGATCAGCTTGTACCAGTGTTAATTCTGTGTTGTCTTAACAGGAGAGAGCTGGTAGGAGTTGTGGAGCCGGTACCAAGGGATGAAACTTATTGTGACCCACCTGCTCTGTTTCATGTATCTGGAGACTATTCTTTCATCAGGTAACCGTCTTGCTGTAAAGCTGCACATTAACCAAATCAAAGCATCTGATTGGTTGGGAATGACAAGGGTCAAGGAGGGCCCGGGCGGGGTCTTGAACCAAACATCCTCCCAGATGAAAGTCATGTGTGCTGACCAGCCAGCCAAAAAGTTATCCCTGTGGCCAAGTAGCCACCGCACATGATCAATCAGAGGCATACTGACAGGACCACATCGTCAGACTAATTTCAAACATTTAGATACAGTAAAACTACCATAAACACATCCAACAGATACTCTTTGAATATAATTTACCATAAAAGCTGTCACTTTACTGTGTCGTAGAGGGGCAGCGGTATAAAGTGTAAACTAGCTTTTAAGCTAGTTTTAAAGGTGTTTGTTCAATATCTGTATGTGAAAATACCTGTTGGCTGCATACACTTTAAAAGAGCAAGAACACGGGTAAACTGCAAGAAAGATTTGGTCAGATAATAGACTGTACACAGGACTCAGAGGGAAAACTTTTTTCACCTGTGTTACCTGAAGATATCACAAATGTCTATGTGTGTGTGTGTGTGTGTTTGCTGCTTGATTCTCAACACAGGTACTTCACGAGAACCATCTTCCAGTTTCAATTCCAAAAAGCTCTCTGTAATGCATCCAATCATGTAGGTCCCTTGCCTACATGTGACATCACTGGCTCTATTGAAGCAGGAACCAAACTGAGGTACATGCTGCTTCCTGTTTCTCTTTAAACTTGTTTTTTTTTAATACTCTATAACATTATACAAAATTGGACACATGCAGCAATTTCATTGAAGAATACTGATATGACTTGCCATACATTAACTAATATCTAAGTATGTGGTGCTAATCTCAAGTGTATTACCTTTGCACCTTTGCATGCTAGTCAGTTGTATAAGTGCAATATATCTGTCATTAATACAACTTTACTTATCTCTTTTTCAAAACCAAATGTGTTTGCCATATTGGTATCACACATGTTGATATTACAATAATGATGAATTACATTTGTACAGACACATCAGTAATTGTTCTTTATGATCCCTGTTTTATCTCGCTGTATTTTATTCATTTTATTTTGTCAGGAATATGTTGGAGCTAGGAAGGTCCCAGTCCTGGACCAGGGCTTTGCTAACAATATCTGGAGACATTAACATGGATGCTCGTCCCCTGTTAGACTATTTTCAAACACTTTATGACTGGCTGAAGGAGGAGAATGCTAAACACAATAGGGTTGTTGGCTGGAGGACAACAACTGATCCATGTGAGTAAAAAAAACATCAATGTGTTGGTTATTGCCGTAGTTTTACACATATCTGCTTTGCTCAGAGTAATCAAATGAGTTATTTAATGGTTATACCACTCTCATGAAAATATGATGCTGTCTCTTCTAAAGCTCTGTACAAACTTGGAAATTTAAAAAAAAAAAAACATTGTATTATGGTTTTATGGGATCAATAATCCCCTTGAGCCATGTTTTCATCATGATCTCTGTCTTCCAAACAGATGCTTGGATTTTTCCATGCCTCAGTTACTTGACATTTGCTTCATAGTGTACATGGCAGCCATCATTATGAGGGGCCGTGTCCCAAACGGCCCCTCATACATAATTCTCTATTCACGTTATTGTGTTCTTTCCACTGTTTCTCAATCCTGGTTCTAAGATCCTGCTGGTTTTTCCCAGTTTTACAAATTTAGCTAAAATAATAGCTTGTTGTCAGACTTGCAAAAAACTTGATGAAAACTTGTTGAGTGGGTTCAATCTTTTAAATCAGGTATGTTGGAGAAGTGAAATAAAACAATTCAGCTACCTTAAGGAACAGAGTTGAGAACCACCATTATAATCACTTTGTTCTGATCTAACCAAACAGCCCATTAGCTTTAACTGATTAACAGCTTCTCCCAGCTGCTGCATGTTTACCCTTGTTTCCAGACTTTGTGCTATAGGTTAAGCAGTCTCACAATTTTATTTACATGGTGTAGAAATGTCTCAGTCTTCTCATTCTGAAGTATTTCTTTTTCTTTGTCTTGCTTATTTCTTTCACCAAAAAAAATTTATAAAAAAAAATCAACTTTATACAGCAGGATTATGTTTATAATGTTCACAAAAAGATCAGTTAACCTAAAAAAGGAGGGGGAAAATCCCTCAAACATACAAATAGTTTGAGTAAACAATTATTTTGCATTATGTAATAATGATGGGGGGAAATTTCGCTTTTCCCGTTAAAGAAAATTTTTAAATCCTCAAAACATTTTAAGGAAGTGAGGATATGCCCATGTTTTTATGAGAAATATTTGTACGAATAAGTTCATTAAAGTGCTTTTCCTGCAGAAGACGCATGTGATGGTTGCCTGCATGTGGTGTGTTGAGCAAGAGGAATTTTATTTGGAATTAAGTAACTTGCTCAGCACAATGTTAAGTGGAAACTTAAAATAGGCTAATGTGGAGTAAAAATCATGTTTAATGATTTCTTCCTACAGATTCAGAGTACGCCATTAAAGTGAGACTAAGTTTGAAGGCTGCCATGGGCAATGATGCTGTGAGTATTTTAGAAATTTTATTACAGCTAAATTTAGCAGCTATGAGGTGAGGTGCAGTATGTTTGATTTAACAAATATTAATACACTGACTTGTGTGTTTCAGTATTCCTGGAATGACAATGAGCTGTACCTGTTCAAGGCCAACATTGCTTATGCTTTGAAGCAGTACTACAGCCAACAGAATCAGACTCTTCCCTTCACGTGAGTGGACTGCGTTATCTTGAGGCTGATACTATAAAATAGTTTATGCTCTTTTAGTACTTTAACTTTGTACTTGTCAATACTGTGTGAAAGTTTTTTCTCTATTTGCTCCTTCAGATCAGAGAATGTCCTCACCTACAATTTGACTCCCAGGATCTCTTTCTACATCGTGGTCACCAACCCTGAAACTCCTTCTATTTATATTCCAAAGAATGTTGTGGAGGAAGCCATCAGGTGAGGAAGAGATATTTCATTCAACACACAGTAAACCAGGTCAATCCATGCCTAGTTCATTTAACTTTGCCAGTTGATGTCATGATTTTGTTTTTAAGAAAATTTGTGGGAAATCTTCCATTTGGTTCATGTGGCCTTGCAAAATCCTAAAACAGCTCTACCTCAAGTTCACTTGTAGTCAGATATTATAGAAGTTTTGCGTTCTTCAGCTTGGGTCCACACTCTTTGACCCTGTACAGTCTGGCTGCATTTATTGTAAAAAAAAAAAAAAAAAAATTCTATTTACTTCATTTTTTTGGAACCAGAATTAAACTCATTGCTATAAGGATGTGTAAAGTCCAGAAGACGATAATAGAGGAAAAGCTGAAGTGTATGTCTGAATTCCTCCATGACACTCTTGAGTTGTGCTCTTCAACAAGCAGTAAGCACAGATAAAGTCACATTTTCTATCAAAGGTCCATCCCTGTATTTCAGAGTCCTTCCAATTGATTTTAATCTGTATTACAAAAATCGGTCCTGTAAAGGTGTTAATGACTAAATCTGAGTATGTTTTTTCTAGCAAAATTTTAAAATGAAATGAAAAATAAACAAAAAACAAAACAAACAACCTAGAGCTTAAAATCTTTAAATGGGAGCCATTATGAGGAATGACAATTGACTCCAAGGGGATCATTTATGATATCCATGGTGATTATGTAATTGTTCCTCCAGTTATTCAAAGTTTTTTCCTGTTTATTGATGGTATGATTCTTGAGATCTGCAGAAAGTACTCAAGCTTTCACAGAATTATGAATGAAGAACATGAACTAAACTTCCATATTTGTTTGAGAAAAAAGTCAAATTTGTATGATCTTATCAATAGGACATTTGTTTAAACAACCTATTTCAATGCCACTTCCAGATTATGCAGAGGTCGAATCAATGATGCCTTCCAATTGGATGACCAAACACTGGAGTTTGTGGGTATCCCACCAACACTGGCCCCACCCAAGGAACAGCCGGTGGAGGTTTGGCTGGTGGTGTTTGGGGTGGTTATGGGCATTGTGGTGCTAATGGGCACCTACCTCGTAATCTCTGGTATCAGGGAGCGCAAGAAGTGGGTATCATTTTTATCTCTCTATCTCCCTCTCTGTCATAGCTTATCAGTCACTTTGATGAAACTAAAACATGTTGTGTTTCTTATATTCATAGGAAATCTGCAAAGACAGGTGTGGATAATCCTTACAGTTCTGAAGCTGATGGACAGAGTAACAAAGCCTATGAGGATATTGACAATGAACAAACTGGATTCTAAGTTGCTGAAGGACAAAGAAAAGATTGATGTTCCTCGGTAAAAAAGAAGATAAAAGTCATGTAAATATGAATATGTGTGGAGGTTTTAGTTTGTTTTAGTAAATGATTTAAGAATTTTGTCCTTTATTTGCAAAAGCAAGGTATGCTTACTTGTTGTATACTAATATACTAAAACTGCACAATACGTATACTTGGTTTATTTTCATAGAGTTTTTCCATGTAATGTCTGTCAAAAATGTTAAATGTTGTTAATAGTAATATAATAAAGTACATTAATTAATCTGTAAATACTGATTCAATATAACTCTAAACTCATTATAGAAAAAGTAGCTATGAAGTTATATTTCAGGTTTTCTCAATATAAAAACACAACAGTCAGGGGAATTTGTAATGTCAATATTTGTAGTAGCATTAATTATCAAACAATAGCCTTTTTGAATAAAGTATGCCAATAACACTCAAGGCACTCAAGAAATTCAGTTTCAAGTTTCAAGCTTATTTGCAGAACAGGTTTTATTTTATTTTAAGTATTTATTTTCAACATGTAATCAAAATAAGGTGAAATTCACTTGTGAAACTAAAGACGTTTTTTCCAGAACATACATTCTTCCTGTTAGATTATGATTTGTTATTTGTAGATTTTGACATTTTTATTATCAAAAATAAACCAACTTTTATCCTGTTGGAATATAAACAGCTGATGAAATGTGTTTTTGATGTCACTTGAAGTCTCAGGCTTTCTCCTTGACTCTGATCCCCACCTCTCTCTTCTGTCAACCAAAAACATTCTCGCAAATTTGTTATGACAAATATTTTACAAATATTTATCACAAATATTTCTGAATTTAGCACCAAGATCATGAAATGACCACCACCTAACTTGCAGTACAAAAAACAAATACTGTATGCTCACAAACTGACTATTTAGGTGAAGTTCGTGTAAAACAAAAGCTGATACTATCATTTATTTTGGCAAAAAAACAAAGCCTTAGGTATAAAAACAGGCATGCTGAATTAAACCAATACCCTATTACTGCAAATAAACACCTGACATTTCAACCAATCTACTTTAAATCAGTTAAACTGATCAAGTTATGAGGATTTTAGCGTGTTAAAGACTTTACTTTTCTTTAAAAATATGTCATTAGTATTACAAACACAAAGTCCTTTATCATACCATTACTTGTTTAAACACATAGAAAACAGATCAATGATCAACCAAAGTGCAGCTGTTCTTGTAGCTGCTGGAATCTACTGGTTGAAGTGGGGATCTGTTTAGTTACCCACCAAATCCTCAAACCCCACTATCCTCTTCTATTTTACACACTGGTTAGCCACATATATAATATTGACTGTATTGAAAAATACAACTGTAACATTTGTTGTCACATTCTGTGATTAATCAAAAAACAGATTCATATTTTATGATAATATTCATCTCAGCTCAACTTTATTCATACAGCACTTAAACCCATTTGAGCAAAATGATTTGAGTAAAATGCTTGAATTTTTTTTTTTTTTTATAAATGATGAAAATAATAAAACTGACTATAATTAAAGCAAAATGCAAATAATAAATAATACTAAAGATAATGATAAAAGCAAAAGTATAGATGTTTACCTTGGTTCCTATGATAATGAATTTGACCAGCTACCAATCAGAAGGTGGCCATGTCAATATTATAAAACAACAAAACTGAATACTAAAAACCATGACACAAATTTGAATGAAACATAGTTGTATGATACATATCTACGTATCTCTGCTACAGCAGAACTTCTATTTCTGACATCTGTCTCTGGACAAGATAAAGCGCTCCTCTCGTGGTTTTATTTATTTTCTTTGAAACAGCATGTAAGTCAGATAAAATCCTACAGAGAATTTTACATGTTGACTTGAAAGAGAAGTGGCTGTCTGAGGAAAACAATCCTCAATCACTTCTGAATGATAAAGAGGAATGATGGGTCTTCCCTTCCTCCATCCAGTTTTTCCATTTCTACTAAGTCTGAGTTGATGATGCTCATAAACCAGCCCTGGTGGAGCGCTGATTCAAATTTCCGCTGTTTTGTGCGGTCAGCCTTCATGTAGAAGACGAAGGCAAGGGTGCTCTCATCGTTCCTGGAGATCTGCTTCAGCTTCTGCTTTTCACATGTCTACAAGAATCAAAAGATGTGTAATTAAAATTCACAGTACAACCAATAAGACATAAATACTGAAAAGTATTAGGGCCACTTAAGAAAAAAAATAGAATTCTGAGGAAAAAGCAGAACATTTAACTTTTTTCCAAAAACAACTGTTTTTTCAGGGGGACTTTTTAAAAAAAATTTTATTTCTTGAAAATTCAGAGAAAAATGTCAGAAGTCTGGTTTAAATCTCAGAACTCTGACTTTAATCTCAAGATTCTGACTATTTCCTGAAAACTAAAAATAGATAAATAAAAAATTAAGAGAGAATTTTTTTTTATTTCAGGAAAAAGTCAGAATTGTGAGATTAAAGTCAGAATTAAAGTCAGATCAAAGTCAGAATTGTGAAATTAAGGTCAGAATTCAGAGAAAGGGTGTTTTGTTGCCCTGTCTCTGCCATTTGAACCTACATGTATGTCATCTGATTGTCTACAGTAAAATTACATCTATATCTGTAAAAGTTTGACACCAGATATTGATCCGAGCTAAAGCTAATTATTTACCCCATACCTAGTAACCAAATCCTGCACTATTCTATTTGAATGCCTCTGTAGATGCTTTTAGTGAAATTCATCCCAATTCAGCAGCTCATTAAGTCAGATGTACACATTAGGTTATGCTCTTTATTCTCTTATACAAACTCCAGCTGCTCTTTCATTTCTTATAACAATGCAACAACAATCCTACATAATGACACATTTTCATTTTGATAAAACTATTTCAGAAAGATGTTAATTGATCAACAATTTCTTTTTAAAAACTGTAACTTATGGTGAGAAGGTTTTAAATCACATTGCATTTCACTGAGATATGTTTTTCATATTTGACCTTTCCTTTAGGACATTAGCATCTTATGACTTGTAAACCGTTGATCAGAGGTTGGAAGTAACTAAGCACACTTCCCTATAGTACCTAAGTATACTTGCCCCCCCCCCCTCTTTTATTTTATTTTGGTATTTAAACAGTATCAAATAATTTGTTCTTTTACCTGAGTAAATAAGTTAAATCCGTACTGTATATGCTTCAATCAGTTTTCTCTGTGTGTCATTTGATATTCAAATATCTGGTGGCATATTTATCTTTCTGCCAAAATACCTAATGAAGCATTCAGAATGAGGATTCATTATTTCATTGTTATACCTCCATTTGTAGGAGCACCTTATTCCCTTCCTTGCAGCACCTGAGAAAGCAGTTGGAGTCAGTGAAGTTTAGGACCACTGGCATTCCTCTAAAAGACCGGTCCATAGCATTTGACTTGTAGTAGTAGATGGTGATTCTTTCTGAACACAAAGGAAATAATAAAATGACACATAATGAAGTGAAATACTTCATTAATCCCAGAGGGAAATTATAAGGTCATAGAAAGCCTTTTTGTGTAATCAAAGTAATATATGGTCTTATTTAGTCAAGTTAGTACAATAAAAAGAAAACACAGCAATCAGTCACAAAAATACAAAGTCACAATTTCTCCTGTAAAGCAGGTCCTAATTTGAACAGTAGCTTAGCCAAAGATGATGTCCGCTGCTCTGAAAGACGTACCTGGATTTGGGGATGAAACAAGAGCCTTCTGTGAGCAGATACCTTTGAGATAGTTGTGAGATGGCACATGTTCAACTAAAACTTTAGCCAGCTTTTCCAGTCTGAAACTGATACTTCCTCTGGGAACTGAAAGTGACACGGGGAACAAACAAAGGACATGAAATTCATAACACAGTCACTTTTACACTGTTTGAATAATGTGACATGTCCAAAGTGACAACAGTCTTATGAATGTAAAACAATGATAGCATTAAAAAACCCTCAGGTGTGTGAACTAAAGTACCCGACTGGATATGCTCAATACAACCTAATGATAAAATACCACACAATTTAGCTTCAGTATTTACAATTTATCATTGTCATTAAAAATGTACCATGACAGTTTCTTGTCTGCAAAATGTTCGACTTTCATTATTATTATCTAATTGAATATATTTTGCTTGACTCTTTGCTTTGATAAAGTCTATATAAATCAAGATAAAGTTTGTTATTTATTCATTTTCTGTACTGCTTAATCCAATTCAGGGTTGCAGGTGGGCTGGAGCCTATCCCAGCAATTATCAGGTGACAGTCCATTGCAGGGCCAACACAGAGAGACAAACAACCATTCATGCACTCACTCACTCCTAGGGAGAATGACCAATTAACCTATCGTGCATGCCTTTGAACAGTGGGAGGAAGCTGGAGTACCTGGTGAGAACATGCAAACTCCACACAGGAAAGGTCACTGTTTAACTCCACCCAAGCTTGAACCAGCAACCCCCACTGGCTCAAACTCTGCTTGGGGCTTGAACCAACGACCTTCTTGCTGTGAGGCAGTGGTGCTAACCACCACACCACTGTGCAGCCCTTCAAAGTTTGTAAGTAAGATCAAGTTTGTACTGTTCTTTATCTGGAAAAGTTTAACATGTTGGATTTTCAAATCCAGAAAAAATTAATAAATAGATAGCTATATGAAAACATCCAAACAGATTAAGTGTTGTTACTGGTGACAGATGTAGACAGGAAAAAGGAAACTCACTAACCCAATGTCACCGAGCTAGATTCTGCAACCACAACCACATCATTAAAGGTACATCCTGTCCCGTGACATCCCTGGCAGGGGCTCCCAGGTTCGCAGCCTCTGCCCCTCACCACAGAGATGCTGGTTTTTATCATCTGAATGACGAGCAAGTCTCCTCCCTCCCCGTTCTCCTCAATATTTTCTCTGCAGACATCCTCCTCTAGACCAGTCATGTCTTTTTCTTCTCCCCCGTTCTCAGCTTCATTCTCGTTGTCCCTCATCATCTCCCAGGAAAAATTCAGAACTGTGGACTCCTTGGAGACGGGTAGTAAAGTGTCCTCCTCTGAGGGAAACTGCTCAACGGGCTCCTCTTTCCTTCCTGCCTTGTGCACCGTCTACAGAGACAGAGAGAAGAAAGGAATCAACAGAAAAGTAAATGGTGAAATAGAAACAGGACAACAAATAATTAAATACAAAATTACCCCTAAACACTATTATATTAATTGCCCTATACCCCAACAGGATATGAAAACAAAAAGCGATATCCTACCCATATGTAGAAATCTTTCTAATTATTGTCTAAAAACTTTGACCTCCTCTCAGGATGGTTGCAAAATCCAAACATGATTTAACATCATCCCAAGTCTTTAAAAATGTACTTGTATACTGGTAAATTTGCATACGCATATATGTATGTAATGTTGTACATTATGTTTATTCTTTGTTTTCACTGACAAACAGAGCTGCTATGGGGTTAAAATGAGCATTTCTGAAATTAATGAGATGGTGAAAGCCCACAAACTCACCAACATTGGATTCCCTTTAGATAACGCGTCAGCCAGTTCTTCAGGTGTAAGATCCTTAAGGTCTACACCATTTATCCCCATCAACTTGTCTCCTCTTCTGAGAAAAGATTGTAAAAAATCATAATAAATGAGCAGGTATCTTCTTTATTGGAGTCCTTCAGTAGGCTATATAAAAATATATACACATGTTTTTTTAAATATAACTTCAACTTATTAGAATTATATCTGAATAATTTTCAGACATGATACCAGTGTTTTTCATTTAATATATACAGGTTGACATCCTTCCATATACTTCCCAC
>JAOXYM010000001.1:10945399-10966496 GCA_028567055.1 Leptatherina wallacei
TGTAGTCATTTGGTTCAGATGGTTGGGACTTTTTAGGTATTGGAACAAGGCAGGATGTTTTCCACAGCACAGGAACTATTTCCTGACTCAGGCTGGTGTTGAAAAGGAAAGAGTTCCTGTGCTGTGGAAAACATCCTGCCTTGTATATATCACATAATGTAAACATATTTGTTTTGAAATATAGAGATTAAGCCCTTATTCAATGTTTTTGTTTTGAAATATGGCTCATTTTCTATAACCATCTGTGTTTCAGGTCACATATGTTTTAGAGGGGATCACAGCCCACGAGGACTTCTGCGGCCATTCAGGACAACTGAAAGCTGGGGATCTGCAAGTACTGAATTATCATGAAATTACTCTACATTTCAGTACCATCATTTATTCACCTTCCTGCCAAGAGTTAGAGTAACAGACTCAATGTTTATACAGTAAATATGAAGCTACACCTAAATTTTGGGCAACACAAACACGAGAAATGGAGACAAAAAGACTTGTCTTATTTTGTTCACAGGTAGCAGAATCTGCTCAACAGCCCTTTGCAGAAAGCTGAGGAGCTCTCTTAAGAATTTTCCCAACATATCAAATCATTCTCTAACCTTTACTGCAAATAAACCTTCCAAATTAAGTAACTATAATCTGCTTCAAATGAGGAATGCAAAGTCTTTGCTATCATTAATATAATGTCAGTCTGAAGTTATTTGATAAGTAATCATTGACATGAACCCAAAGCATTCACTTCCCTTGTTATAAATGGGAATGAAGCTGCATGGGCAGAATATGACTGAAGTGTATCGGAATAAAAATTCTCACCATCTCATTACAAATGCATTTTAATGTTCTGCATTGACTCTAATTGGATATTATGCCCTGTGGGTTGTTTCCAGTGTTGTTAAAGCAGTAATGTCTCATCCACATACACACACAAGAACACGCAGCATGCTGACTCAGCTCCCACCTGCAGCAAAGGTTCAGTCAGTTCAGCTGAATTTGCTCTAACCTACCATGGTCACCCTCTGCGGGTCTGGGGGCCTCATGGGAGTTTCAAATGCTGAGATAGACTGCTGGTTTTCTTCAGGCAAAACTAGAAGAAAGTCTCGGATGACAATAAGGTTTTTGTAAAGGAGACTGGTGGAGGCATCTTATTTACAGAAAAAGATCTCAAATTTTCACTATTAGTATGTTAAAATAAATTCAATACTTATATTTTAGAGATAGACATTTTTTTTCAATCAGTCCGTTAAAGGAAAAGAGGATTTTTTTTCTGCCTAGAAAAAGCTACTTTATTGTGTCTACTGCATTAGAAGTTTTAAAGTAAGCAAAATATGTTAATTTTCTTGAACAGCATCCATCTTTATCAAGTCCAAGCTAGCTGCCTAATATCGTTCTGTTATGTTGTGCTATATATAGTTTAATTCAATTGGCCTATATTGGCACATCGGCATCATGTGGCTGCTGCAGATTTGTCGGCTGCACATCTGATAATCTTTCCCGTTCCACCACATCCCTAAGATGCTCCATGGATTGAGATCTGGTGACTGTGGAGGCCATTAGAGTTGCTGAACTTATTGTTATGTTTAAGAAACCAGTTTGAGATAATTTGAGCTTTATTACATGGCACATTATCTTGCTGGAAGTAGCCTTCAGAAGATAGATGCACTGTGGTCATAAAGGGATGGACATGGTCAGCAACAAATTATCCGTGGCACTTAACTTTTTTTTTTATTATCAACTTCATTTTTTATATTTTAGACTTGTTGAGACATTTTGAATGGATGAAAAATGTTTTGTAATGAGCATTTATATAAGTTCATTTAACACACATTTTTTTTCACAAAACTCATATCTCATATTAGCCAATATCTTATATCAATTGCCCTCTTCTAAAGACAGGCTCCATAAATGTCCCTTACCTATCATCCGTTTATTTTTTTCATAGTTTGTACCCAATGACAATAGGTGACTGAAATCTTATCACTTATTAACTTATCTTTTGCTGACAAAAACCTCCTTTTGTGACTTAATATGCTCTGTTTCTAATTCAAACTGAAAGGAAGCTTGCTAGTGTCCTTGCATTGTCAACATACATGTTTATCAGGTACATTTTTTTGTGTGTTTAGGCCATAAACACACTCCGCATCTGAGGCCTGATTTGGATATATGTGAATTTTTTGACAATTGTGCTCTTTGAGAACAAAAATGATAATTCAATGTTTCTTTGTGATGTATTATATAGAAACATTGAGTGAACCAAATTTGGTGCCAGTATTGCAGGGAATTTTGGCACTTTTTTGATATGCTATGATATGATATGATATATATGGTGATGAATGTGTCTTCATTGTGCACCAGTGGATGACTGCAGGACGGGGAGTGGTGCACGCTGAGATGCCTATGTCAGAAGAGCCAGTGGTGGGCTTACAGCTGTGGGTGAACCTGGCAAAACGAGAAAAAATGGTGGAACCAGCGTACCAGGAGCTTAAAGGCTCAGAGATTCCCAAGCCCAGCCAAGGAGGAGTTACAGTCAGTGTCATATCAGGAGAAGCCTTGGGAGTAAAGGTGTGAGTCAATTTGTTCGTGAATCCACCCCCATAAGTTACCCACAGGATTGAGATATTGCTGCAACATCATATAACGCTACAGTCAGAACAGCATTTTGAAACTGAGCATCTTTCCTGTAAAAGTCCAATGTCATGATGGTTGATCATTTACTGGATGCTCAAAGCATATGAGAAAAACAGAGAAGCAATGACACAAACCTGCATGCATTTCTGTGTTAGTGTTGGAGAGAAAAAGGAAATGTCTGTTAACCACTTTGTGTGACCACAGTGAGTGTCTGGCTGAAAAGAGGAAACTGCTTGTGAGGAGCAGATTCTTCTGGCCTGTAAGGGATGACTTGGTATGATGTGGTGTGTGGTTGTTATTCTATAATGTAAGTTTCAGTGGAAGCTGACACAGAAATTGTTAAAGGATGGGATGACTGATGACAAACTCTGGTTGTCACGAGAGGGAAGATAAATTAGCCATGGGCAGGTTATGTGCACATTTACTGTATCCAGCTGATGAATCATTTCAGTGGAAAACCATGAAACATTTTGGACTGGCTCCTGTGAACTAAACAGTTCTAAATGTGATACTAAAAAGAAAACCAAAGAAAGAGAAAATGAGCTGGAGAAAGAAATGAGATACAGAGATCCTTGAAATAAGTTTTTTTTTTTTAAAAAAGAACTTAAAGCGATAGAATGGAACAGTACTGCTATTTGTTTGGGTTGTTATCATTCTGGCTTAAAAATAGTTTGATCTCTTTTATCACTGTTTTTGTTCTCCACCAGTTCTTCGGGGGGAACTATATAGCTCTTTAGCTGCCAAGTTCTGTATTATAGGTCCTCATTACCATGGACAGAGGCTGAGGGTCTTATATTACCATATGATGTGCATTTCAGGAAAGCTTGCAGATTCCTGCATTTAAGGAATAATAATAATAATTGATTGTAATTGAATAAATTCACATGCTTAACAGAATTGTGACTGAACGGTGGCTGCCGGTGCCCAAAATTCTTCTTGAGACAAACATGTTTTCATCTATGCATGGATCCAGTGGCCTCAGGTGCAGCAATGACTGCACTACAGGTTACTACTTCAAAAATGTGCATGTGTACTGTCTTCTTCTATATGTTTTTTAAGGCGTGACTTATCCCAAACAATGCACAAACAAAGCCGTTACTGCAGTTTTAAAGCGTAGAGAGTTCTCACGTCATACACAGAGTTGTTTGTCCATTCAGAGACACCATAGTAAAAATGGAGGAACAAATATGGCAGCTGTCATGTATGTAAGCCCACAGCAAGTAGATGTAATGGCTCATCAGAGAATAAAAAAATTACAATTATTTTAGTTAACTGACTAAATACTGATTAAAAAAACCTATTTTTAATTATATATGCTGTGTGTATATATTTGACATTGGCCTTTGATTTTGTTACACATTGCTCCTCTAAATAAACAAGGAAATGTTTCAAGGCTTTCTTGTTTGACATTAATGCATCGAATAGCTAATTAGAGTTACTTATTTCTTTTGTATAGTCCAAGGTTTACACAAGAACACCAACCTTGTATCTGGACTTCAAAATGCAGGCAGGAACCATGCTTGTGCAACCAGTACCCTCAGGTAAGTAAATATTTTCAATACATAACGGCAGCCTTTCTCATTCCTTGTTTCGCTTATTACTTCATTTATTGGAACCGTGAACATGTTTTTGAGTGTCCCTCATATGAGATAACCCTATTTACTGCAAGCTGTAAAGACCATTGTTGAAGCATGATTTGGTTCAAAGCAACCAAACACTGCAAGCTCTTACATACAAATGTAAAGTTAATTCAGGAGTAAATCTGTGGAATATACTTCCTGTTATGAAACATTTGCTAATCACTTTTTCTCGTAAAATTTGTTTTCAAATTACACAGTCTCTTGCCATATTGCCTGCAGATTAAAAGAATTGTGAGAAAGAATTGTCAAGACTGTATTGCATCATGTGCATGGATGACAGCAAACATTGGCTTGAAGTAAGCATTAGGTTAGCTGAATATTTTGTCTGTATCCAAACATGATTATTTGCATATGAACAGACGGTGCTCTCTGAAAGAATAAAAACACACTATGATCTTTCTTTTCTTTCTTAAAGAAATTTGTAATGTTATATGGAAGTATTTTTAATGGGCTTACTTTTAATAGAGGAACCAAGAAAAAAACATGGACAGATTTTGCACTAAAGCAGATTTTTGCATAACAGCAACTTGTTAATTAGCATTTCTTGCATTCCGTTACTGCTAAACTGGTCATGCACAACGGGAGGATTTGTTACTTTTAAACTCAAATGCCTCCTCACAGTCCAAAAATGGAGATTACTATGTGCAGAGATACCACAACAGAGCCAATGATCAATTTCAAAGTTTGTCATTTATCTCCATCCTTACCAGCATGATGCATTTTCTCCCAATAAGCTGTTTTCCTCCCTTCTATCTTTGCTCTATCTCTTCCCACTTCCTCCGCATTTGACCATTTTAACTAAGCCAAATAAAATAAATCATACCAAGAAAACAACGCCGTGGTCGCAAGCACAGATAGCAAGTGAATGTCTTTCAGAAGATGATGATCCGGTCCCAACATACACAGCATGACATACCTTCACATACACTATACTTTATACTCGTAGTTGCTTTGAGGTGTTCCAAGTGTATATTGATGGCGTGAGGTGAATGAAATGGAGCATAATCAATAAAAACAAAAGTTGAATTCTGAATCTCATTTCATTTTAATGTGTTGTAATGCTTTTAGCAGACAACGGGATAGCAAACCTTACAAGATCATGCTCCCATAGAATGCAGCACAGCATGATATAATGGAAGCACCATTTCATTCTGTTTACAATCGTTGTATGGTTGGATTTAGTTTTGTTCAGCTAAAAATGGTAATACCTTGTCAGAAGAGAAAATGTGGAGAAATGGATTAACTATACTGTAAATAACAGAATCGCACCACTGATTGCAAGATGCCAGTACTGTGCCAAAATGTGATCTAATCTAACCCGTTGTTTTTTTTCTTTACATTAATTCCCTAAAATTAATACTTTCAAAGGTATTGAGCAATGTTTCTGTTTTTTGCAAGTCGAGTGTAATTGTTTTTTACATTATAATTATTGGAGTAACTGGTGCAGATGTTTGCTAACAGGTGTTTATTACCCTAAAAAATATTATACGTGAGGTGTGTCAGCAACTTGTTTATGATGCTTGAAAGTGGCCAAAAGTATGTTTGTTTTAGGTTTAAGACAAGACAACTTTTTAAATGATTAAGCTACTCCCTCATTACTTATGAATAACATTTGTTTGATTGTTAGGATGGACTACCTTCATCTATACCCTGTCAGGAACCATTCACGTAGGTGAGTTTTGCAATGTTTATACACTTATAATCTTTATTATTTGACTTTGTAACAATAAATGGCAAATTTTCTTATGAATGCATAGATTATTGATTATTCTAAATAAGGGAAATCACTGATTATCAGGATAAACCTGAAATTCTTTGGTCTGTTCTTTGGCTTCCTTCCTTTCTTGGACTGCTGCCATACCTACTACACAAATGTGTGTGATCTCAGGCCAGTCAGCTTTCCTTTTACGTTCAGCCAAGAGGTCCCTCTGCTCAACTGTAAAGCCTAATGGATTCATTCTTACACTCAGTTATGATCTCGTTTGATGTCATCTCTGAAACTTACCAAACACCGCCCGTATCATTGTCTGGCCACTTATTTGTCACGTTGCACGTTGCGTCAGTGTTTACAGCTTTACCTTACTTTGTCATACCTTATGCTGCTTATTGAGTAGAATGTGTGATAAGGGAATTCCCCTCGCATGAGAGCAAACCCTCTCTGACCGTGAACTCATTTTCAGAGGCTTTCTTGGTTTATCAGAATTTCCCTTTTTAAAAAATCTGTCATAAAATGTTGTTTTGATTATGCTCTTTTGTAGCACTGCAGGATCTCTGAGACTTTATATAATTGCTGCCAGATGTTTTAATGACACGAGAGGATGAATGTGGCTGCTGAGACTGTTTGAATTTTAAGTTGACCAAATATGGATGAGCTGGCTTTGATCAATGGATCCAAGACAATCAAGACAATGGCTTTTTTCAGCTTTAAGCAAGTGTTACAGCAAACAAACCAGAAGAGGTGAAAATGTCAGAAACCTGCGAGGGACATTATTTATCTTTTACCTCTCAATGGTTTTGTTATGTCACAAGTGTCTGAAATTATTCATGGAAAAAATTATTATACCAATGAAGCTGACATCAGTAAATAAATGACTTATTAGTTGGTAATACTAACAAAAAGAACAGATCACATTTTTTTGTAAAGTTTCTCCAATGATGTGTGCACACCCACAGAAACTATATATTTTCTTTTAATAAAAAAATTACAATCTATAAATGTAACCTGTAATTTTGAATGAGATTTTTTTTTGTTTTTGTTTTTATTTTTATTTCACTACCACTGGAATGGATATTGATAATGTCACTTAGAATGAAATATTATGTTTGCTTTGATTTCGAGGTCCAGATCAGGAGCAGCAGCAGGTGGAGCCCCATCATACAGGGGTGTTTGGAGATGGGGACTGTGTCAAGTTTGAAAACAAGGCAAGAAAACTAAATTATTTGATCCCTTCTCTGCACACAGCTCATAATAGGGTACACCTGCTCCAGCCTGGTCTTATCTGGAAGTCAGAAATGTTTAAAAAGAGTTGATTTTTTTTCTTTCTTTAAATATTCAATTCCATCTGGAATCATTTTTCTTTTCTTTTCTTTTCTTTTCTTTTCTTTTCTTTTCTTTTCTTTTCTTTTCTTTTCATGTCTTGTTTTATCTTGTCTTTTATTTTACCCTGTAATAGAACTATTTCAAGTCAAGACTTGTCACTGTCATTTTTTCTCTTTTTATTTTCTTAAGTTTATGTTATGCATTGAAACCACTTGGTTAAATTTAGGAAAATGAAATAAAATAACTGGTTTGTGTAAACAAAACGCTTCTTATAGAACACTGGATACCTGGTAAGAGCCTGTTTTAAGGAAAAAACAAACAAAAAGGTTTGGTGCTTATTTAAGCCTATTTTTCAGGAAGTGAGGCATGTAAACATTGTGTAAGTGTTTGAAAAACATTAAATCTCTAAGGAAAGAACATATACATAAATTAAATGACCCTTTGAGTCTGGGGGAGCATGTGCCACAGCATAAATAGTAAAGCTTTACCTGTGTCTGTTGGCACTATCTAAGCTAGTTTTTTCTGCTTCATTTTGTGTTCTTTTCCAAGATTTAAATCTTATTAAATCCACAGAACTCTGCACTCTTACTTGCAAAAACTGTTTATTGTGACGTTTTAGTCCTGGACGGGGCAAATCATTTTTACCAATCAGAAATCATCTCAAGTAGGAATTGGCTGTAAGTGTTCAACCAGCAATATTCCAAACTTGTCTCCTCTGATGTGTTTCAGTGAGGATTTTTTCTTTTTCTTTTTACTTGTTCTGATCCAAGATTTTAATCTCGTTAAGCCAGAAGATGCCCCCTGACCATCTCAGGTATCCAGAGTGGAATCTGTTAACTAGAGCTGGTATGAAAAGGATTAACTGTCACCATTCAGAACCATACACGAAGTTCAAACTTTAAGTTAAAAGAAATTATATTTCCTTTTGAGGTTCTTGCACTTCATTTTCTTTTTTTGCTGTTTTTATGAGGAGAAATTAATTGATTAAATGGAAGCCAAAGTCAGATGAAATGAACAGTTCTAGAAAAGAAATGTTTAGTTTTATTTATCTTGTTACCACACTGATTTGTTTTGGTACCCATTGAAAGGTGCCATTCCCCATCAAAATGAAAGATCTTGGTTCATCCATTTCCCAAACAGACATATGATAGCATTATCATTCCTTCCTCAGAGTTCTGAAGCTTCCCATTTTGTGCTGATTGCTGGAGAACCAATCAACGAACCTGTTGTACAACATGGTATATTATCAGTTTCATTCCCTTAATGTTAACTACAAGTTACTGAACAAAACAATGTTTGAACTTTTAAAATCATAACTTCTATTTGAATGCTTTTTTGTGTCCGCCTTTTAGGTCCATTTGTAATGACCACAGAGGAGGAGATCAGACAGGCTATCTGTGACTACCAGACTTGCAAAAATGGCTTTGAAAGGGCCAAAAATTGGAGGTCCAAAATCAGAGATGCTTTTTGAACCCTTCATGTTGTATTGTTTGGCTCTGTGTGTTGTCATACAAACAGGGAGATACGGAGATTTGGTTTGGTGGTTAAAACAAATAATCTTTATTTTGATGATAGTAATAAATACTAGGTTAGAGTTTAATTATCTTTCTTGATTAAAGAGATTGTTTATTTGTCAGTTTGAACCTGTTAAAGAATCGTAATCTCTCGTCTTGTAGTTCGATTTACCGCCTCGCTCATCCACCCCGACCTCCTCCCTGAGTCGTGTTTGTGGTCTTGAACTCTAGCTTCTGTTACCCCGTCGTTATTACTACGGCCACTAGAGGGGGTTATTACAACAAAACATACCTTTGTGTGATATTAAGCCATATGTATGGAAGGACAAAAAGAACAGACAATCTTTAACTTTAACTCAGATAAAACACAGAAGATGGCTTCTGTAAGAATCATTTTCTACGACTTAAGCACCTTAGAAACTGAAGCTAGCAGATTTACCTCTGCATGCGGAGATTTAATGAATTGGTGGATGTTTTTATGCTGCTGCTGTACAGCCACTGATTTTTAGACATTGCTGACCACATTTAATGTTACTTCGATGCTGACTGTATCATGCTGACTGGGAGGAATAATGTTTAAATAAATACTAAATGTTACTACGTTATTGATACATTTAGATTTTTGTTATTGAAATGATGAAAACGGCATCAGTGAAACATTTTCCAAAGGTGTCTATTCTAAGCCAGCCTATGTCTATGGGAGATATTTTCCATAAGAACCTGAGCTTGGTTTGCACTGCCTTATCTAAATGAATTTGTTTGCAGCTATATTTTTCATTTTGTTTGCTCTTTTTCCCCCTTCATGTCTTTTTTTTACCTTCTCACCAAATTAAGCTGTGTTGTTTAATGCACAAAAATAAAAAATTACTAAAAGTTTAATGGCATTATCATTTTTTTGAAAAGGTTTGAATTTGAAACATCTGAAAATATAAAACTTACATAAATGCTTTGTATGATGTCAGATCTATTTTGTAAGTTCAATAATTATCATCAGTAATGTAAATGCATAACTATTAATCATATTTCTGTCATGACAAATTTTTATAACAAATTACACCCTAAATCAAAGAGGCAAGGATAGGAAGTGGGTGGAGTTTCGGAGACAGGGTTGGTGCTGGCATCTTATTTCCTCTCACATGTTTAGGGAGGTCTGGATCACATTTAAAACACATGTTGTTGCTCTTAGGCAGTGTGTGGTTTGGTAACTGCAGAAGAAAGGACATTGTTAGGAAATTAAACAGGCAGGGGACTTGATCACTTGACATACAGATGCTGAAAAGGGAAAATGGAATCAGAAGCAAATAAAAAGGTCTGTTTTAATGTTGCAGGACCTGCATGGAAGAAATAAGGTCAGACCAAGATGGACATAAAAGCTCTCATGTATGTGTTTCAGAATTTGATCTAAATTGATTTAAAAATATTTTTCCCATTTTTTTTTTATGCAGAAAAGCCACGATATAATGTAAAGAAACAAAGAGTGAGAGTTGCAAAGTTCAGATGCTGGAACTGTCATTACAAACTAAAATCAGGACAAAAAGTTTGTCCAAATCATTTACCAAGAGGTCCTGAAATATCTCAAAGGTCTATTTTTTTGGTGGGACAAACGAAATGCTGTTGACAGGGAGACTTAAGAAAAGCTTTACCTCATGTTTTGTTTTCTCAGGAGAAATTCAGAACTTTTTAGAGGCTCATTAAGTGGACACCTTTGCATCAAAGCTCTAGCATTGTGTTTTAAAGCCTCTCCATTTGGCTCACGGGTGTCTGGGTTGCTGTGACAGGTTACGTCTGGCTCAGACACACGCACGCGCACACACACTCTTCTGTGCAGCTGGAAGATCAAGAGTTTGTGTTGCACATACCTGCTTTGAGAGCACAGAGTGTGTGGTCTGAGGGACTCAGCTGGCCTGAGAAGCAAAGTCGGAAAGACAGCCAACTTTTAAGAGCTTTCACAGCACTACTCAGAGAAGGCGAACAAAGTCGAGGAATGGTGAGGAAGATGAAACAAACCCTTTTCACAATCCCTTTCTTGGTGACTCTGGTGGTAGAGCTCAGCTGGATAAATATGGGCTACAGCATGCAGGAGGGATTAAGTAGGGTAAGTGTTGAATGAAGTCTTTCATCTTTAACTGTAGCCTATACCTAATGAATTAAAACAGCAAAAGTGAAAAAGCTTTCAGCAGTTTATTGCTTTATTTAACTGATTTGTGTGAAAAACTTTTACTGACAGACAACATTTTGTGTAGCTTCTTTCCTTTTTTTTGCTCATCTCATAAAGTTCTCACTTGACCAGCTGCTGCCATTGTAGTAAACTCACACATGTTCTTTCCTATTTGACAGTAATAACGTGCATGTGGCTAACACAGGAATGGACGTCCGAGAGATTATTAAACCGTTTCACTCTAATTTTTCTCTCTCGTTACATCACTTATCTTATCTGTCACTCTTCTCCATCTCAATTCAGCCTTTATTCAAACTTCAAATATCTTTGCTCCATCCCTCTCTCAGGCACTTTCCCTCTGTTTCTCATTAGTGGACCTATCTGGCAGAGATTGAGAGAGGGAACCTCCTTACTTTTTGTTGTTTCTCTGAAAGAAGTGGAAGGAGTCAGCTAGTAAATCTGCCCCACCCTGTTTTGTAAGACACTTAGCAAATCAGTGGGCTTTGATTGTTTACAGTTATTGAAGGAAAATAAAGCAAACTTTGGGCAGTGCAGAACCGTTTTGCCTGCTTTGCCTCCACCCTAGTTGTAGACCTACCATCTGGGATCAAGCTTTTGGCCTTCCCGCCTCAAAAATGAGTCTGGGAACTTCTAAATTTCAACTCCACTCCCATCCTGTCTCCTACTCATTTTGTTATCCTTGGCTTTTTTGTCTGGTAACACTTCAGCACATTAAAACAAAAACAAAACAATAAAAATCTTTCAGATAAGGCATCATTTTAGTTTCAGTGCCAGAAGGAGAAAAGTTAAACTCAAGTAAACTATTTGGCTGCATTTCATAACACGTATTTTAATTCACTCTGCTTCCATTTTGTTCTGGTTTACGTCACCATGGGAACTCTGCTGTTCTGCGGTAGCATGACATGTGGTTTTATGGTTTCCTCACACCCCTTTTACACAGCTTTTCAACTCTGTGGAGCAGTGCCAAGGCCTATCTAATGCACTGCTTCAGTTTTGATGTTGAATATGTGCTTGTGTACATCCACTACATGGTTTTTGGCAAATGCCTCAAAGAGCACATCGGAAACTTTATTGGAAAAGTCTATCTGGTGCCATGAGTTTAAAACTGGCTGTGTGCCATGCTTATATAAAACAAAAAGTGAAAGGCTTGTTTAAAGTGTTGGTATTTATTACAACACCAGTCAGTGTCTATAATCCTGGACATTGATTGCCAGATTTTGTGACCTAGAATCTGAGATCAAACACAGGGACAGTATTATGTCTGCTTTGGTTAGTTCAGTATTATAGGGTCTTTTAAAAAGAAAAAGTACAAAAAGTAATATTGAACTGAACTTTTGTGGAAACTGATCCAGCTTCCACAAAAAAATATCATCTAAATATAATTTTTCATGAGGTACATAAGTCTGATTTAAGTCAGTGAGGAAAGTATATATCAATTATTAATAAATATTAAACACTAGGATATGTTTTTTATTTTTTTATTTATCGGGTAGTCCTGTGGTTTTCCTATGGAAGTGTATTGCTGCCACACCAGGAAGAGAAACTTTACCATATGGCTGGTACTTTATTGTTATGTTCCAACAAGACGAGATTTTTTGTGGCTTCAGATGATTCCTCTTACAGGGAAGCTCATCAAAGGTACAAAACTGTATGTTTTGTGGAAACGAGCAGACTTTTTAAATTGTGGATGAATGATTAGTGGATTAACATGAATTATTTGGTTATTTATTAAAAGTGAATTAATTAGTCACCAATAAGTTAAACATTAGTTCATGGTGAGCAACAGGAATTAATGATGTATCCAGCATTAATTCATCGTGAGTCGCGCATTAACTAAACATGACTTAATTATGATTTTTACCTTTACTGCAAAGTGTTACCAAAAAATATTCAGAGATTTAGCTACGCACGGAGTAGCTAACTTACAGTATCTATAGTAACTATATATACTATAGGGGGGGGGGGTTCAGTTCTTCCTGTTGCCGAACTTGTATTCAGTTTGTGAAAAGCAAAAGATAAAACAAGATGTTTGTTGACAGCTTCTCATTCCCTAAACCCTCTCTGGGGTGGGAGCTCTGAGAATGAATTTTAATGACTGCCAAGACAACAAAACTTTCAGCTGGGCTACCCGACCAACATAGAAATGTTCCAGTCTCATAGTGTTAACACAAGCATAACAAACAGCATTTAAAATGTCAACAAATAAACTAAATGTAAGCACACATGCAAAATCCAAAACACCGTAGAAAAACATGCCAAAAAAAATGCTGGAGTTAGTGGTTTTGATCCAAAATAGTGACTGAACAGAGGACGGTTAAAAGAAATGTAACATTGTATAACCTCTCATGATGCATCAATCCAAATAAGCTTACTGTGATAGTAAAACTCTCATCAAAGACTTTTCTGGGTTTTACACTCAGCAGATTCAGCTCTGATTCTGCACTGTTCTTATTGCTAAACCCACGACTGGGATCAGGTCAACCAATCCAACATATTACATTTTTATATCCCCAGCCCTAACAGCAGGGTTGATCACCTGAAACCTTCCATGTTTTCTAACACTGGGTCTGAATTGAAGAATCCACTTGCCCTCTGACTCGCTTTGAGTTTTTCCCATGTGCAGAACCAAAGGTGTGTGTGACCTCTGGCATTTCTCACTGCAGACACTCGGAATGGAAAAATAGCACATTGTGACAAGATAATTGCTCAATTTGACATTTCATGTGTTGAATTTTACTGAGTCACTTAACATTTAACATTGTGTGTAGACTCTGAGCTCCATGAAAAAACATATGGTTTCCCTGTAATTACTGCAGCCGTGATGTGTCTAGCACAATATTTCAAAAGGCTACAATTAATGGGAGGCAAATTGCTCCTCTGTTTTGTGAAATGCCTCCAAAATCGGATTCCATCATTTCAATCCAACCTCAGTGTCAAGTACATAGAGGAAAACATTCATAATGTACCATACAGCCACATACATTGTATACATTATACAAACTGTGTATTAATATACATAGTATTAATTAAACCTTAGCAAATTTAAACTAAAACTAAAAGTGATATTGCTAACATGTTAATGTTCAGCATGTGTTCAGAATCACCCTACTGTCACTCCAGCAGGTTATGAAGCAGAGGGAGGTACGCTCATCTTCCAGCTTGGATGAGCTGCTGCGTCTCACTGACTTTCCTGACTGGAAGTTGTGGAAGTGTCGTCTGAGACTGCAAAGTCAAGCAAAGGCTTTCTCCTTGCCAACTTCATTTGGGTCACATCGCTCAACACGCTATGCTGCTGAATCTTACAGCCTAGAGATACTCAAAGGTTTGATAGAATTTGTATGCTTTATTTTAAGTGCAACTCTGCATGTTTTTAAAATTATGTTTTTCTTCTATAGCCATAGATGAAGAGTGGCAGCGCACCCAGTGCATGCCCAGGGAGACGTGTGTTGAGGTGGCCCAAGAGTTGGGCACAGAGCCCTCGATCTTCTTCAAGCCACCTTGTGTCTCTGTCCACAGGTTTGTTTAGCATGAAAGCAGATCCAGAACATGAACCTGTTTCCACAATTAAAGCTATGGCGTCATTATTGCATCTTCCCTTAAACTAAAACTGGAAAACCTTTAATACGGTGTCAGTTATAGTCCTGTCAGTTGAGTTCTATCTCATGCACTTTGCGTTAAGAAGGGAATTTGCCTTCCTATTGACAGGTGCAGTGGCTGCTGCAATCAAGAGGGAGTCACCTGCAGGAACACAACGACTGTATATGTGAATAAAACTGTGAGTGATCACATTTCAAGTTCTAATTATTTACATTTTATTGCAGAATTTGAGCAAAGTAGTTTTTAGTGCTAGCCTAGGAAACACTAACAAATGTGTGCATGTGATTATTTCAGGTCCTCAGTGTAGTTCCATTCAATTTTGTACCAGAACCTGTGTTAATCAAAGTAGCAAACCATACCGAGTGCAGCTGCATGGAGCCTGCTATAATTCGCCGGAATGCTCAACCTCATAGGAGCAATGGGCAAGTCCAAAACCTTTTGTCAATTTTATTTCTATGATTTTGATATCTCATTTTTACAAATAAGTTTACAGTCCATTTGGTTTATTTGCAGCTGCTCTTTAACGACTCAGCTGTCAGATGCAGAGGGCTCCAGAAGACTTTGTGCTAGTGGGTTTATTTGGGATTGTTCAACAGAAAGATGCATACCATATCCTTCCAGTACACCAGGTATGTATATGCAGTATGTGGTGATGGGTAAATGGAGTTTCTTGAGGCAATGACATTTTCTATCCAACTGTGTTGAAAAGTTTTTCTTTTTTTTCAGGCTTTGAATGCCCACTACAATGCCAATTGGTTTTACTTATCCATTTATTGATTCTTTTTTATCATACTATTGCCTAATTCCGTAAGAACGCTTCAAGATATTGCAACAGAGTCAAATATTGTATTACAACGTCTAACCACCACCAACCAAACGAATAACTTGCATTAACCGTATTTTCAGCAGTGCTTCATTTGTCACTTGATTTTTGGGAAAATAATATAGACCTCAGATCAGGTTTCACTTGAATTTTCCCTTCTTGATGCACAGTTCAGTCGATGAGTTCAGTGTAAAGTGATTATAAGTGATCAATGTCTTATCTGCAGTAGATAACAGTCAGAGCAAGCTCACTTTGGAGAACCACAGATAAATTCTGAATGGGAATCTCAGCTTGAACCTACTCAAAACAGGAACTCAACCAGAGAACGTCAGTGATGCGCAGGTAGTTTGCAGTCATCAGTCAACAACTGATTGTGCTTACACTCTACCAATAGAACCAGGGATGTTCTATTTATCTAAAGCTAAAGTAAAATTGTATTGTTTTGCTTGAGTCACAATTAGTTTATTCAGTTTGTTGTAGAGGCTTAAATTCCTAAATATGTTCTCAATTTAAATGGATGTTGGGCTGTTAGGCACATCCACCAGCTGTCCTACCTGCTTCTCTAAGCTGAAAGCATTCTGGCTGATGTCTGCTGCAAGCAAGGCACTAACTGCTCATAAAGATAACCCTATTTAAAGGGGCAAAATATATACTCTATGATAAATAAATGAATGAATAAATAAAAAAGGGTGCTGGGTGTCACTGTCATCTCTGTCTAGAGCTTCCACTCAGTTCATGGATGCCAGACTGTGAGATAGATGTGGAGCGTTGTGAATGTCTTCCCAGACCAGAGCCGATTCTTCAACCAAGACCAATCCGTCATTGTCATCTCAACTCTTCCATCTGTGCACACAGACAAAAAACATTTGATAAAGTCTCATGCAGGTGAGTCAGACTGAGTTGTATCTAATAATACAATTTCAAACTCTTCATAGTCAGTGTATCTTTGTTTGTTTTAAGAAAGTGAAATTTTGAGAAAGATCAGAAATGATCAATCATATATCATGAGTGGGCAGTGGGCACATACTAAATCTACAATCAAAAAATCTGAAAACATATTCAGATTGCACTGCATTATCTGCTATCCAATTTACCCAGAAGTGTATGGTTCTACTGAAAACAGAATATTATGTGCAAAACATTGCACTACGTTGCAGTAGAAATGCATTGATTTTTGTTACATAGATAATGAGAAACAAACCTGGTTTTTTGAAGGTCAAACAGACCCACAAGTCATCTGTTTCTCAGACACCTGCTGCGTTCAGGTTAATCTAGAGTGAAAGCTTTACAAAAGTTGACTGAACTCTGCTGTGTCTGGATTTTCATGCTTCTAAATGATCCCTCTTTTCTTCTTAGATGCAGATGACCCACATAGCGGGCCACTGGGGAAACATATTACGACAAACTGCTCATCAGAGAACAGTGAAAACAATTTAAAAAATCACATAATTTATTTACGTTCTTATTTATGTGGCACACTTAACTAATGATATTGTCACACGACCATGTTAATTCATATTTTAACATGCTTACATTAATTTTCAATAATTTGTCATCTGTACATTTGTTATTTGTGCACTGACATTGTAGTTTCTATTAAAATATTATTTTTATAATTTGAACAATGTATGAGTGTATTGATTATTGCTCAAATATTTCACAGTTTTTTTTATTTGTATTTCTTGTATTTCCATTTTTTCCCAGAAAACCTGACCTACAATAGTGGGCGGGGGAAAGGTAACAATTTAGACCCATCTAAACATTCATTGTGAATGATTTGTAGTGTTTAACTGTGAATTTATATCAGACAGTGACAGAAAAAGCAACATCAGTGCACTTTACAGAAAAGAGTAAAGAAATCCAGTTAAAATCCAACTGAATCAAGTCCAATCAAATCAAATTATAATACAATTAAACCCAATTTTCTTCCAAATCAATATAATCTTTTTTAACTTCCATACAATCCAATTTAGTAGGCCTGTAGTTCATTCATACAAAGTAGTCTAGCTACTAAACCAGCGGCTACTTAATCAAAGCTATGGGTAGATTTAATCCCCCATGCTGTATATGCACAGGACAGTGACAGTGGAGAGTGATAAAACACCGCCAGGAGAACCAGACTTTGGGAGGGCAGCTACTTGCCTCAACCAGAAGTGGGATAAGAGGACAAAAGAGAGATAAACAAACACGAGATACACAAGATACATGCTTTGAGAAAGAAAAAAAGTTAATGATAACAATAATGACTTCTACATAGATGGAGATTAAAGAAGGCAGAGTGAAGAGGGATGACCACTGCATTGGGGGTCCTACAGCAGCCTTTAGATATCTTTTAAAGCTTCATAAC
This sequence comes from Leptatherina wallacei, assembly GCA_028567055.1. Classification (NCBI taxonomy): domain Eukaryota; kingdom Metazoa; phylum Chordata; class Actinopteri; order Atheriniformes; family Atherinidae; genus Leptatherina; species Leptatherina wallacei. Next base: position 10,963,162 of record JAOXYM010000001.1, read on the forward strand.
TGAGGTTGTTATTTATGTTGAGTGTAGGCCTTGATTAAATCGATTCAGTGAAGATAGAAGACACTTCTTATAGGCACAAGCAGCTCTTCTGCTGATATGAAATCAACTGAAGTGTTGCTTTAATGGTTGGTAATGTCATCTGTATACATAGCATAGATCCTCTGATCAAATTTAAGCAGCTCCAGCAGAAATAAGATGACCTTTTTAAAAAAACAAAATAGGCAAATAATTGTAGATGAGCTTATTTTTTCCATTGCTTCTGGTTGAGTGTATTGATTTCAAAGCAGGTAGATCAATTTTCTCATCACAGCACTGCTACTGATCAATGAGGTACAAACAAGAAAGTGTGTTGTCTGTGTTTCCTTATTTTGCCTGCCGCAGAATTGATTTTGCAACCATCATAAAAAGGTCAGACATCACAATGTCTGAATGTCATCAAGCATCGAGGTGTGTGTGATTATGATAAGCTCCCCTCTGGCTGCTTGCTCTAATACCAACATTAAACCTCTTCTAGTGTCCCGGCCTATATGTTTCATGACAGCATCACCCTGCATTGTTATGCCATACCGGCGGAATTAAAAGGTCAGAATTAAAAGTGGCAGCTGCATTCATTTAAGGAATTATAGAGACCTTTGTCTCCCCCTTCCTGTGGTGTTTGTGTACTCCTGTTTCCTCAATGTCCTACTTTTACATAAAGTATCCTAAACAATAAAAAGTACCTGTTTCTTGTTCTGCGCTTTTTAAAGATTATTCCAAATATTTTCCTATTTGTGCATATTTAATCCTTTTAAAATAGACCATTGTCATGTTTGTTTGACATACTTGTTTAGGACATATGTTGAATGTCCAGTGAATAGGCTTCTGAGTTTGCTCTAAAAGTACAACCTAAATTAAAGAGCGTATTTTTCAGTATCGAAAGGGTTTTCTGATGGTTAAGCATTAAATACTGAGACTGCATTAGGATTATTGTTGGAGCTTGAAACAAAACACAAAAGATTCTTGTGTCAACAATTACTAATAAATTATAAATGTAAAATGGCCCATGCCGTATGATACAACATTAACAATAAGTCATAAAAAAAAACAACATTATTACATATGAGGACTCTGATATCCTGTTTTTGTCAGTTCTGACACTTTTGTTTGACTGTGCCTTAGACTGAAGCATAAATATAACAAGTGTTCTAACAGCATTGGATCAATACACTACTCGGTAAATTGGTACAACACCTGCATACACAGACGCTAACCTTAGAGTGTTAGTGCTTTCATTTTTTTTCTTCTTTTTGAGAAATTTCTTAAGGCCCTGTTCATACAGAGATGCTGAAAGGAAAACTATTGAATGTATTTCAAAAGAAGGATCAGATGTCAAATGGAGATCAAAACATTGCTAATTCATTGAGTGGGAATCTCACATTTCTATAAGCTGTATAACCAAGTTCTTAGAAACTGAGAAAGGAAAATAATACGTAAGCTCATATCCCACAATTACCATCTATTCAGTTTTAAAGCTGTTTTCTTTTGAGTGCTGTGTTTTCCCCTCTGTATTACTTATTCACACATTTTACAATATATCATTTGTTGCATAGTTTCAAGCATCTTCACACATTCAATTGCTAACAAAAAACAAAAAAATCAAATGCATCATAAATTTCAGGCCAGTTTTATTTAATCACATTTCATTGGTTTGGGTGTATATTGCAGATCAGTCTACAACTTCCAGGTTTCTTATGGAAGTTAAATCTGCAGTGCACTATAAAACCATTTCCAGAGAAGCAAAAACATGCTTTGTTTAACAGTTAAATGTAGTCCCGACTGAGAGCTTTTTCTGGGCGGTTAGACCTCATATTCTTTGCCTCAGGGTCCGGTTATCTCTATCAGATCCCACAAAAATATGTAGATGGCACATATTGTGTTCAGATTACATGGTGGCGCCACAGGTAAAAGTTAATCATAAGTAACAGCGTTATATATTTTCCTATTCTTTAGTTATTTCCATGATATTGCTTCTTTTAGTGTTAAATGTTTCTTGTAATGTTTTATTTTCATTTTCTGTAACCAACAACATGTGTTTAGTTAGGTTTAGGCAAAACCCACCCCTTCGGTGGTGGTTATGAAACATGGTTTGCCTTCAACAGGCACTCATTTACCACATGTTTCAATTTAGACTTTTTCTCTTCTACCTCATTTGCTCAAATAAACCAATTATGCTGGTTGGACCGGTGTACAAGAAAAAAACATTAGTTAAAAGAGGAGAAACATATTGTTATATTTTGATAATGACTCCATCACAATGTGGTTTTAAGACATTATGCTAACATTACTGATTGCAGCAAAACCAGTTGGTTCTATAAAAGAGCTCAACTTTGCTTATCCATATTAAATACAAAGCAAAGAACAGGAAAATGTGCAAGGCCACAAAAGTAATTAAAAGTAATTGCACAATCTCTTTGAAAAGAAACTGGGCTTACCCTGTCCAGTATTTAAAGTCTTTTGCCTAAGGCTTTGGTGCCTTCTTTAAACAGTGCACATACAAAAAAAGGCATACCAAAATGTCAAGTGGCAAAAGGCAACAGTGCTGCAGAGAAATTGTGGGCCAGGAAAAGACTGCTCCCCTTAGGCAGGCACTGCCAAATGTGCAAACATCACTGACATGTTTGCTGCAGGACCTTCCTCAGCACCCCTGCCTGATGATGATGATGATGATGGTGGTGGTGGTGGAGGTGGTCACAGTAAAAAACATGAATAGAGGAAGAGAGATAGAGGTAAGAGTGGAAGGGGTTTCTTTGCTGTAATGAGAAGCTAAAGATGAACTAGCTGTCTTGGTGATTAGTATATAATTATGATGATGATAACCATGGGATATTATATCTAAAGTTCAGGAGCTTATTAAGTTCCAAGTTTTGTTGGCAGTAAACAAGTTCTGCTTAGATTTGGCTTGCTTGCTGCTTTTATTAAATGACTAAATGTGGAGTATGCTTTATTTTGGTATCGTGAAAACAAATGCAGGGGAGTCACAGTGGTCTTTTGTAACCACACTGTGCACACTTGCTAAGACAATTAGTTAACATTTCCTGATGGCTAGCAAGCAAGTTCCCCCTTTTTTTCTAATAAACTAAAAATATCTTATAATGTGGCTTTGGTGAGTTGTCTTATTGGATAAGTGTCATTTTGCTAACCACCATTCATGAGCATAAACAGGAAATCAGCTGATAGCATTGTTTTTTAAAGTGTTTTTCAGGACTTGTGAAAAGATGTTTCAATTCAATTCAATTCAATTCAATTCAATTCATCTTTATTTGTATAGCGCCAATTCACGACAATGTCATCTCATG
>JAOXYM010000001.1:11007442-11026931 GCA_028567055.1 Leptatherina wallacei
TGTTTAGCAGCTCTTGGCTTAAAACACACTAAGACACAAATATAAATATTTCTTAAGTGAATGATTATTTAAATATTATTCAACAACAGAGGCACAACAGGCCAACTCAATTTAAAATTAGACTGTCATTGCAGGTCATATTTAACTTAAATTGAAAGCATGAATATTAACTAAAATAATTGAAGACATATTGGTCTCTGACCGGCCGACCACTGTTATCTGAGAAGATGGCAGCATTGTCCCAGTCTATGTATGGTGGTACTCTTGGGGGGTCCTCTCCTTCCTCAGGCAGGCCACATTGTGGGGGGCAGCACAGGCCAGTGTGATGGCATGGAAGCTTGTGGTGAAGACATTGAAAGCATGCCTTCAGGAGGCCAAAGGCAATTTCTATATGTGCACTTGTCCTGGCATAGGTATTATTAGATTTCACCAGGTTTCACCTGGCCTGATGACTCTGTGTCTGCTCATCCTGGCTTGCTCTTTGTGCAACCAATTAAGTCTGAACGCGCTTGTATTGGATTCGATGAACCCAGCTTAGTTATTTGTCCTGAATATCTTGAATTTTGTGCAATAGGCCCCTGATCTGTGAAAGCAAGACAAAAATATGTATTGAAGTTCCAAAACAAAAATAAGTCAACAAAGTGGCTCATTAGTGGCAACTCTGGAGCTCAGAGCATGCAAAGTAAAGTAGCCCTGTGCCTGACAAAATGCAGTGAAAACTCAGTTGGTATATAACGGTGAAATTAAGGTTCAGATATGTCTACAACAACCAGAATTAACCTACATACAATCCATCTATTGGTTCCCTGAATATCATTTGAATTATGGCAGCCAGAAAATGTTGTTTACATGGCTTATTTAGAGCAAGATTTGTATCTGGTTAATATCAAAACACTGCTGTACATTGACATCCATTAAGTTTCTGATGATTTATTATTGTTAGAATTATCTGTAATTTCACCTGATCGACTGGTTGAATAGCATGTCATTGAGTCACTGGGTCTCAAAGTGTTTTTTTTTTTTTTTACGTTATTAGAGTTTCAAATTTACAGTTGCATTTTCATTGATGGTTTTCTAGCTCTTTGACCTGTTTTATTACAGAGTGAAGGAGAAAGGGCAAGTCTGACCAATCCTTTATTTCTAATTAATAACAGATGCAAATACACACACTATTTACTCTAATTTAAATGCTGTCACAAGACACTGTTGTACAACACAGCCTCTATAATCAGACATATTTATTACCAATACGACAATATAAGTTATTTAATGAGCTGATTTACTGTAAGAGGCCGCATCTCTCTGCATTCACTCAGTCTGAATTTCAATGGATTTTGAAATGTGGTTTCTGCAGAACAATCTTTGACAATAATATGCAACTTATGTGTGTTTCATTTTCCCATGTGTTGTCATTTATCTGCAATGTGTGGTGTAATTAGGGCAGTCTTCTTGTGTGTTTAATTACTATTGTTACCATAGAAACTGATGAGAGGCTGTGTGGCTCCTTGTTGCTTTAAACCTTTCAGAGGCTAAACTTTTGTTTGGTTGGCACTCGGGAGACTTATATGTGTGCTCAAAGAGACACACTCGCAAGTACAATAGTTTTTACAGTTGGTTGTAGATTGAGTGAATTCCATTGGGGATGGTTACAGCCTCGGTATGATGATATGTAATAAATAATGGGATAATGCAATGCAGCAAACAAAAGAAAATTAGATGATGCTGCTGCTTTGTGTGTACAGTACAGCCCTGACATGACAGACCCTAAATCCACTACGGTGCCAAAAGGCCTCATTTCTTACTCTTCTTGTAGCTAATATATGCCACGTGAGCCACTTGTTGTGTTTCCATAGCAACAGTTGGGGCCAGGCTCAGGGGGACTTTTGTCTTTTTTAGTAAATGGCCTCAGAGGAAAGAAGACATGGAAGATTTAATGATGTGGAGGAGGCACGGCAGAGCACAGTGATACAATAGATGGAGGGTGATGCCATGTGAGACACTCCACTGATGTGGACCTTGTGAAAGCTCGGTGCCCGATAAAAAGAAGAGAGCTTTGTCTTACTGCAGTCTGCATGCAAAATGTTGCTCAGAATATGGCTTTTTAACATTTTTAATGAAATCAAAAATGTTGTTTTGAATCTATAGTAATTAAAAGACCTCTTAAATCCTTTAAAATAAGGTTTTTTGTTTTTCTTTTGTTTTTTCTTTTTTTGCAGTGACCAGTTAAGTACCAAAATCCAGTACCATTTTCTTTTTAATTATTATTATTTATTGATTGATTTTGTATTTATGGGTGTATTTTTAGTTTTTTTTAAAAAGCTCTTCTGGTTATTTAAAGCAAGCAAAAATCGTTTTTCCTAATGTTCCTGATATACAATTATAGTAAGTAAATTACTAGTTCCAGTTCCAAAACAAGGCATTTTAAATCCATTAAACAGGCACTTTATTTGTGGGCATAAATATCAGCTGAACAAAAAGTTTATGATTTCTGAAAATTTGACATTTATATTGAAACATACTGTGCTTCTACATACATTCATACCCTGATAGGGGCATTGAGAGGCAATGTGGGGTTCAGTGTCTTCAGGTAACTTCAACATGTGGTCAGGGGAAGCCGGGAACAGATGACTGCTCTTCCTCCTGAGCTACAGCTGCCCCTTGCTCCTACGCTATAAGACATCCAGACATCTAGAGCTCACTTTCCCTGCAAATTCCCTTTATAAAGGAAGAAAATATGTGGCAGTTTACAGACATCACCCTTATCTGATCACCGTAGGGGGTAAAACAAATGATCTCAGCATATTTGAAAGTAAATCTCAGTGAATCACCAGCCTGCAGGAAAATTCAAGAGTCAGTGGAAATTGCAGATGTGACCTGCATACAGACACTTTTACAGGAGAGAGGGACAAGACAAAGAAGCAGATACACACATCCAGAGCCATCTAAAATAAACTAAAGGAAGAAATGCTAAATCCTGTTTAGAGGTTTTAAAATTCATGTGGTGATTGAACTTCTTCTAAATATTTTTTTTTCTGTTTTCAAATCCAGCAAAACACACATGTAGCCTTCCCAAAGGCATTAAATAAGGTATGTTCACTGTCAGCTAGAGTGAGGCCAAGATAGTCCAGCGTGCAGTCTTTTTTACTATCCTGCAGTTTTTCATGCCCAGCACTCCTTTCCTCCTTTCTGCAGTAACCACACAATCAAGAATAAAATGCTGTCTGTTGAGATCACACTCATGTACTGGCTTTTTTCACGTCTTACAAGCTTCACTTTGCTCAAATGGATCAATGCACATGTCTGCAAACATACTGAAGCACATTTTTGTACTAGCTTGTGACACATTGCCCCTTATCTACCATGTTTATGTCTCTCTCAGACATCCGTTGACCTTAACGTTGTGGTAAAAAAAAAATTTGAAAGAGAAAATCAGAAGATAAGCACAAAAAACAGTAAGTTACATGTTTTGTCTACCAAAATTACATTATGTACCATTTTACTTCATTATTTTATCAACATGTGAAGCTTATGAATCAGCCTTAGTATATTTCTCAATGTGCTATTTCAGTGGCAACAAATGTATTAACCTTCTTTGCTACAATTCCTTTCCAAATTGATATATCATCTAATTAAAGTAAACATGTGAAATATTTTTTTTAAAAAAAAGAAAAAAAAGGTCTTTAACATTCAACAGCAACATGACAGGTCAGTGTTGATCACAAAGAATAATTTAACAAATTAAGGAATACTTTTTGTCTATGTTAAGTCGTTGCTAGTGAAAGATCCAGCAAGACACTGTTCCCACACGTCAGCCCCCCCAAAAAATCCCCCCACAGTTAGCTGTTTGTGAAACATTTAATTTTCAATCTAAAAAACTCTGTGTTGTTATTATCAACAACATATTCAAGATTTATATAGAAAAAAAAACGTGTTTCTCTGCAATCTGTTTGGGAGCTCTGGACCTGAGAAAAACACCCAACTATGATATTTACAGTTCTGCATGTAATATTACTCACAGCTCCTGTCTGTTTATCTTCATGAGAATGATTCATGTTTCAGTCTGTCCTCTTGCCAGTTAACCATTTACAGCCTATAATATCAGAAATCACTGTCGGTGTGCTCATCGGCTGATCTGATAGGACGATTTTCTGAGTCTAGACCAGAATGTCTTCTTACGCATGCTTTTGTTGACCTGTCTCTGTCTTTCCTTGTACTTCCTCTGTATTTTGCTGCATTTTTTTCTTAATTATCTTTAAATGCATGTTGCTGCACTGATAACCTTATTGCTGAATCGATCATTACAATTTATATCAACCTCATTCCTTCCTCTCCCTTCTCCTCTCCTCTGCTCCCCTTTGATCTGTCTCTCTCCAGGTTTCTCAGGTGTTCCTGAAGATCTCCTGCCAGACTTTGATTTGAAGATTATGCCAGGTAGGGGCATAATGTACTCTTCCCCCTCACTTGCTTTCCTTTATTCATACTAACCCTGCTTCCTGCTCAGACTTTGCCTATTACGAAAAATTTGGATGGTTGTGAGGAGTAAAATTTCACTTCAAAGGTCTGAAATGTTTGCACTCAGCATAAGAAATTAAGAAGACAATAGGTAATAATCCTGCATTAACATCTGGATCTGGGTCAACATCGCAAGCTAGTTCTAGGCTAGACCAAGTGATAAAGTTGTTAGGTAAAATTATCATGCCAATGCATCCAAAACCTTTACAGTAGTCCTGCTAATCAACACACAGACAATGTATTCCAATCACAGAACATCTTTGGTAGAGGTATTAGGATTTTAGAAGACTTTTCAAACCAGGTTAAGTGATTTCTAAGCTATGCTATCTAAGCTATTCCACTCTCACGTAGATAAATAAAGCAACAGTTGTATGTGAATCAGCTAAAAGGAGATTTTGACAGAGCTGTGTTCAGAGCCATATTTAAGCTGACAGACTGATCCACACCCATCAAATAATGAGCTGGCCGCTGCTCCCACTAAGATGAGCTGTGTTGGAAAACAGCTATTACAGTCATTACAGTTATTTATGGTTGTGGTCTGCATGTCAACCCACACCATTTGGATACTACCTAGTGAAGTGACAGCAATTTAGAGGGAGGGGACTTTGTTTATGTCTCATCAAATTCCTTTATTGCTTCTTTTTTCTGACAATCCCACAGTTTTGAATAAGTGATGAATGCATCAGATTATGATTAGATTGCGTGAGAGTAACTCAGCATGAATTGTTACGAGAAGCTCATTTCAGCTGGAAGTGTTACATCAGTAGGTGTAATCTGCACTGACTCACACACAGTGCTGCGATATGACGACATGTTCTGTGGAAGCTAAAATCCTGTTGCATGCAAATCTGTGTGTTTGTGTGTGGAGGAGTCATAGGGGTTGCAAATGAGATCACATTACAAGCTATTTTGTTATAACAGCTAAACCTTCAGCATCTTACAGAGCAGTGTTAACTGCCCCTTTCCTTCCTGTAGCAAAAAACAGGTTTCCTGTGAGTGTGTAAATGTGTTTGTATGTTTTCAGTATCTGGGCCTGTGTGTCCTTGGTTATACATTGTTGAAGATTCCTTATCTGCGCTCTCCTTCCCTTTCCTTTGCTTTGTCCCCACAGAGAGATGCATGTATTCTATCAGTTGTACTGACTGCGTCCTTCAACACTGCAGGGCTCCAGCAATATGTGTTAAATTATCTCGCTCTTTGTTGTAACGCAGATTCTATTCGTCATTTGCTCTGATTTATCACATTCCAAGAGATAAATGTTACTTCATGAAAAGATGAACAATCAGAGAACAATTCAAAGAAATATAAGTCACAATATTTGACCAGTTTAGCCTTCTGATCCCATCAGGTGTCTCATTGCTTGATGGTTTATTATTCCTTTATTGTATTTTGTCCCAAACTGACATCCTGTTTCTACAGGAAATACATCCAACAGCAATGCACATAATCATACCTCCAAACATACAAGAATAATATATGCTCAAAAAGTTAGTTAGCTGGGGTAAAATCTTCTTCTTTATCATTTTTTTTATCCACTTTGTTACTAAACAGGTCACGGTGTCATCTATCGTAAATGTATCGCTTGTCACAGTCTTTATGTACAACCATGTGGAAATATATTTGTAGCGGTTAATGTAAACAGTGACACTTAAGTAATTTGATATAAAGGCTATGAAGTGATTATCAAGTTTATTGACAGTTAACCAGCTATTGTATTATCTTAGTTCATATGCCTTTGATGCTTAAACTACAATAGTTATGAGTTGTTCTTTCATTTTTAGTCATCAGTATGGTTTTATCAGTATTGTATCATTACCTCGCTCCATCCATCCATCGTCTACCCCCGCTTATTCCAATGCTCTTTCTTAGAATACAGTTGAAATAGCATACAGTACATATTTGGACATATTGTACTGTGGTCTTAGCCTCTTTGTGTTGAAAAGGCACAGTGTATGCATGGTTACTGTAGATACTTTTGAGGGAAAGCAGAATACAGGTGACATGAATGAAATGAAAAATACTTTATTAATTCCAGGGGGAAATTGCAATATTGTAGTAGATTTTTTATTTGTTTAAAAAAAATAAAAGACAAGAATAATGAATTAGAAGAAGATATTGCCTTGTTTTCCGGAGGATGATGGCTGCTGGTTGCTGGCACTCTCTCTCACCTCTCTCTCACACTCTGTTGTTTCTTCACTGTGTTGTTTAAAGGATGTGAGGAATCTTCCACTATTTTTAGCAGCTTGTGCATCATTCTTTTCTGGACAATCAGCTCCAGCGGCTCCAGAGTTTTTCCCAGAACAGAACCAGCTTTCTTGATCAGCTTGTTTAGTCTCTTTAAGTCTCTGGTTGTGATGCTGCTGCCCCAGCATATGGCTGCAAAGATGATTCCACTTTCCACAACAGATGTATCTTCTTCTTGCAGATGGCCTTTCTGTTGCATGTCCAGCCCAGTCTGTTGTCCAGCTGGGTACTTGTCTTACTCCACTACCTCCACTTCTCACAGAATGTAAACAGGGTTTTGTTTACTCCTGTTCCTCCTGAAGCCAACAATCGTCTCTTTTGTTTTGTTTGTTTTCACGATGAGGGGATTTGTTTCTGGGTGGGTGACGTGACATGGCAATTTTGCTGTCCTCAGTGTCAAACATATATGAAAAAAATATATAAATGGCAAAAACTTTCTCATTGTGGTGCAAAACATTATGCTTTGTGTGAACATAATAAACATTAAATCGGTTCATCACTAATTTTTTCAGAAATTTCAACCAAACAGCTAAACTCATATGGTGGGACTGTCCGCACCTCATTACTCAAAGTGAGAACTTGAATAAAACTAAGAAAAATAAATGCAAAAATTCTTTCAAAAAATACAGAAAAATTATAAAAAAAAATGTCTATTTGTGAGCCTACTCTTTTCAAAGTCCTAACATAATGTTTCGAGTCAGTTTTAATGTCTTCAGCAGGGTTACTAGTAATACTAGGCTACAACAGGTTTCTGAGGGGAGTTGCCATTTTTATATTGACAATAACCCAAATCTTGTTGACACTCCAACAAGGTCCCTCTTCCAGATGTCTTTTGGTGTGACGCCTTTTTCATAAAAATGCAAAAGTAATTTTACTTTTTTTTTTTAAAGGGATATCGTGTAACCTTTGGCCACTAGGGGTCCTAAACCTTTTAACTTTCCCCAATATTAAACAGTCTTTCTCTTTCTGGCCTCCTCAGACACCGTTTTCACCTTCTTACCTTGTTCAGTCATGACAAACTTTAGATGAAGAGGAGGAAAAAGTAGCGTAGAAGGCAAAGCAGAGCCCTCTGTGTTTATAGAGGGGGAGTTGTAAAGCAAAGACCTCCAGGTCACATGATCCCATGAGAGACGGATCCGCTCCTGCAAAGTTACAATGTCTGGTTTCTGAAGAGGGCAGCCCCCTTGGAGCGCTGACTCGAGTCAAACACTGTATATTGACCCCAGAAATCATCCATTATTACTCCCATTAGGTTGATATTTGGGTCAAAAGTTACACTATATTTCTTTAACTACATGTAGATCCACATTGCTTTGTTATAGCTAGCATGTTTTGAGTATGATAATATGTAGCTACAAGACTCAAGGTTGTGCTAAGTCCAGAAAACATCATACGGTGTGACACTTTATCATATTTAGTTTAGTTTTATTCTGTGATACAGATTTCTAGTTTATCAGACAGAAACCATACAATGTTAAGTCTGAACAATGTGTTGTCTTCATCTCAAACCATAAATTCCCTTTTCTTTAGTCAACCTGAGGCATATAATGATGACAAGTGCAGAAAAGACAAAGAGATACAGAGAGACTAAATTCAGACCCTACAAAGAGAGAAGAATTGCTTAGGAAAAGAAAAGACAGGTAAACAACTGTCTGTTTCCATTCACTGACCAATAGGAAGGTCTGAGGGAGGGTTTTAAGGGGTCCTTTAACTGTTTATTCAAAAAGCCTTGAGGCAGATTTTTTGAAGTCTGGTAATACATGATAGCTGAAATATCATTGGACTAGAACACTGTAGGCAGAGCAACTAAGAGGAACTAATAGACAATGTTGAATAATTTGATGTATTGATCAATGAATAAACATATCAATTGAAATTAAATGTATTTTTTGATGATGCAACAAGCCTTGTTGGCCCTCAACTGTGAAATTGTTCACATCATTCTGTTACTCTGTTAACAGAGAAACAGAAAGAAGAGATGCCTAAATTTAGAGAAAAAGAAAGAGACTGAGGGAAATATGGAAAAATTCTCAAAATATAGAGCCAAAAGAAGAAATTTAAATGCATTACTCAATATGACACCTCCATCTATGATGGAGACATCTAGGTAGACCCAGGTCCAGTCCTAAATCCTGTCTCAGATTCTACGTCACCACATTACCATGTTAAATATCGAATAAATCGATACAATTTTAATATTACTTTCCAGCATTTAAATATTTCCTGTCATATACTTGTCAATAGGTAGGTACGTAGGCAGGTACGTAGGCACATGATCACGTGGTGTGACACTATATCATGTGGTGTGACATTCCAAAATGTAAAAATAACATACCTTTATTAATGATAAAACCTGAAAATATGTTGAAAGACTTACAGCATAGGTCCACCATTAAACCAGGATTTGGAAAATAACACACAAATTGAATAAATTTTCGTTAAGCTGTAATGGATCACAGTTATGATAAATGACTGATAAAAGCGAGTAACTTAGAAAGGTATAATCCATTCTCATTTTACATACAATTATTTTCATGTCACACACCATACGATGATTTTAGGCACTAATATAACAAATCGTCACATGAATTCTGATTCCACACCCTGATCAAATCCTCCATTTGATACATCTCAGTGAGAAGTCAGACTCTGAATTATCTCTGCTTTATCTCCTCTATGCATTTGATGCACACAGTATCTGTAAAACATGGCCGCCTCTAAGTTTGTTTGGCTAACATGAGGACATACACAAAGAGCTTTTCTTGGTATATTTAATTTTTTTTTTGATATTTTTAATTTTAATATCGCAGTTGCCATTAAATCCAGTTTAAATGTTGCATTTCATATAATGTAATGATTTTGATACTTACTGTTTTTGGGGGATTTTTTTGCACTGCATGAGTTTAATGGTGTTGCTGGCATCCATTGCTAAATAGGTGAAACGTTCTTGAAAGCCTTTTACAAGCGCAGCAAAACAGCAGTGATTTAATCCCATTTTTCTTAAAGATATCGATCAGCGTTTATTTCATGTATGGAATTTTGTGTGTGTACTTGCAGAATGGGTGTTTGTGGTGGCAGTGGTGCTCGGCAGTGTATTATTCCTGCTGCTGGTTGGAGTTTGCTGGTGTCAGTGTTGTCCTCACTCCTGCTGCTGCTACGTCAGCTGCTGGTGCTGTCCCGACACATGCTGCTGCCCCAGACACTGTGAGTATAAAGACACTCTAAGAGAAGCAAAAGTTTGGCAGAGAATACTGACGCTGGTTGAAAAAAGTATGTTTTTTCTGGGAAGTCTGAATTGAAATGTGTGTTTTTTCTTTTTTTAGTGTATGAGGCAGGTAAAGGTATAAAGACAGGCACGTCCAGTCCCCAGACACCTACCTACCCTCCTTACTTTGTCTCTGGTGTCCCTACCATGGTCCCCATTGCCCCACCATCTCTGGTGGACAAGGTGTCTTCTGTTCCACCCTCAGATGGGACCCTGGTTGCAGCAGGTGAGGTTTTACATTTGTTTTTAATTCCTTAAAATAAAAAGTTTCCAAATTAAGTCTGACTCTGGACAAAGACTCCCTTTGTTTAAGAAAACATTTATGAACTCGATTTAGAAATAAACTTTTTCAAATATTAGGTTTAAAAAAGGTTTCGTAAGCTAAGAGATGTTCTCTAACAGTTCCTTTAGATTTGATGTCTGTATTTTTTTATCAAGATCATATTTGATATTTAATAGAATTTAATAGGCCACAATTAGCCTTTATTATTTTATTATCATATATTAGTGGTGAGTACTATGAGATAAAAAAACAAACAAAATCAATAAAAAGGTTCTTAGATCAATGTTGAGTCAAGTTTGTACATATCTCTAGTGCCCATGCATGCTGTAGGCGTTCCCTACCGCGTGCCATCACCGCAGGATCAGGATTCTCTCAGGGTGCTTCAGTATGTAGAGAAACAACTGGCTCACTTCAACCCTGCCAGGTCCATCAGCCACCAGTGTAAGCTTCATAAACCCCCCTCTGTCTGCAGCTTTGCTATGAAGCATGCTGATGCTGCTGGTCTGATAGTTTCCTTTAAGCTTTTTATTCTTTTGAGCTTGTCTCATCAAACCCTTCTGCACTCTAGCTTTCTTTCTACTGGATGTCCTATTGTTCAGATGTGAAGTAAAAGCAGGTGTGCATGCCAGCTTACTTGAAAGAATATGTGTTAACTACAACAACTTTCATTCCAACTCTCTCTTTCAGACCTTGACTTTTTTTTTCACCTGCTGCATCTTGCTTTGGGAGAAATGTTCTCTTCCCTTAATTATTATTCTCAGCAATCTTCATTGATTATTTCATTTTGACCTGTTCAGCCTCCAGCCTCTCCGAGCTGAGCTCCCTCCACGAGGGAGAAACCAGTTTCCGCCAAACTTACCGAAATGTTCAGAAGAAAGCTCTGCCGGCTATCCCTGATCATGACTCTCAGCCGGAACCGCAGCGCTACCGTGACAACCGCAGTCCAGAACCGCAACGGCACCGTAATAATCCACCGTCACCCCATCGTTATCGTCATGACCCTGGCTCAGACCCCCCAGACTGCCAAGATGAACCTCTGCTTCCACGACGATACAGCGATGACCCTCCATCTTCTTCTCAGTCGCACAGACTCAGCCGGAACCAAAGGCAACAGAACCATAGTGAGGAGGACAAACACAGCAGGTACAGATATCTGTGAACGCATAAACAGGTTCATACCTCGAATTTAATATACAGTAAATATATTTATACTATGTATTACAGGTGGAACCCTCGTTCAGAGCATCTGCAGAGGAAGACGTATCGTAACGCTGAGCGAACAGGCTCACTGGATGAACTGGAGGAGTTCGCTACTGCTTATAGGCAAAGAGGAGGCAGAAGAGAAGATAGGAGAGAAGACGAAAGGGGAGACTATGAAATGGAGCTTCAGGAATTCAGTCGATACCCCTCTTACCGCAATGGTCCTCCACAACATTATCACAACAGTGAAAATGAGCTCAGTGACCGCAGCGACCATGAAGATCATCCCAGACAGAACAAGAAAAACAGAAATAACATCAGTCCACTGCCTTCTCCCAAAAAGCGAAGGGGCACATGGGAAAGGGAGAGCACGATCCCACCCCCTCCCACAGCAAGCCCACCATCAACCTCCTCTCAAGAAAAGGACTACGACGCCACGTTTCTGAACAGCTTGCTGGAGCGGAAAGCAAAGTTGCGAGGAGTTTGCCAGGGGAAGAGCGGGGCCAGGGGTGAGGAAGATTCAGATACACCCTCGAAGGGCAGCTCAAAAAAGAGCAGCGGGGAGTCTAGTCGGCATTGCAGCCGCTCACCTAGTAACAGGCCTGAGGCAGATTCACGGCCTCATTCCTCAGAGACAGAAAGAAACAGGACTGACAGACCATCTCCACAGCCACTACAAGCAAACAGCCACTACTCTCAACCACATGCCCATTTCCAAGCCGGTCGCAGAGAGGAACCTCGAGACAAGTCCCGGAAAGTGGTGAGTAACATTTAAGCCAATAGATTACTGATGTGCTGAGTTTGCAAATCTTTAGCTCAGTGGAGGTGAGTCCAATGTACTCAGAAACATTTTAATTGATGGAAATGTGTTTGAGAAAAAAAAGTTTTGACATGGGCTATGAAAAATGGATGACTTCATTAATCTGTTAAACAGTGTCACCTGATAATATCAGGCATACCAACAGTAGCCACACAGTCATTTCAATGTACACATGTGACAGTTTTGTAAGACTTATGAGTTGGAAATGACATTTCATTTGTGAGGTATGATGCCATGAGTCCTTTTAGAGTTACTTTTCTTATAGCTATATCCTCTATAGCTCTAAGCTACAAGCTGTACCCATGGGCCCAGATCGATTGGATCTGGAGGTGACTGGATATAACTGCGACTAAACAGAGCTGGAAAATATATAACACAGTGATGATTGACATATGCTTAATTCACTCTTTTGTTAAATCTTATTATGAAAAAAGCAACAAAAAAACACAACATATTAACTTGACGGTTGTTATCGGATGGCCTCAGGTAAAGACCAGATGGATGTCTTTTTAATGGGACAGAGGCCATTATCATCTAGCACTCGAGCTGAGATGTTTCCAGGTTTCCATTTCAGGAGGTGACCCAGCAGCCCGCAAAGCTATGAAGCAACTCATGAGCAAAACTGAAATGAGCAACAGTAAATCCTACTGTGTTGCTGTTTCCATGTATGTGAAACTTTTTCTTTTCTTTTTTTTTTTTTAAAAAGCAGTCAATCATTCATGCCAACAAATTTGAACCCAAACAAAAAATGATTGAGAAAATAAAAAGAAACTAATAAAAACCGAAAATGAAAGATTATACCGCCCCAGAGTCAGTACTTCGTCAGGACACTTTCTGCAGCAAGTATAGCTGCAAGTATCTCAGGCTATGTCTCTGTGAGCCTGACACATCTAGCCACTGGGATTTTTCATTCTTCAAAGCGAAACTGACATAATGGGTTAACGGGTTCTGCTGGTGTACGGCAATCTTCAAGTCATGCCACAGATTCTCTGTTGGGTTGGGCATTGACTATTAGGCCATTGCAACACATTTATACATTTCCTCTTAAACCATTTAAGTGTTGTTTTATGCTCAGGATCATTGCCCTGCTGGATTGTAAACTTCTGTCCCAGTCTCAAATATCTTGAAGACAAACATTTTCTTCCTCAAGAATTGAGTTATATTTAGCACCATCTATCAATCCCTCAGTTCTGACCACTTTTCCAGTCCCTGATGATGAAAAACTCAACACAGCATAATGCTGCCACCACCATGCTTCACTGTGGTGGTGTTTTTGGTGTGATGAAAGGTGTTGGGAGTTGCACCAGACAGTGTTTTCCTTTTTTCTGACCACTTTTCTGTAAAACTCCACTTTTATTAAGTGTAAAGCTTATAGTGGTCCCATGGACAGATACTGTGGTCTTTGCTGTGGAGCTTTTCTGCTCCTTCGTGGTTACCTTTGGTCTCTTTTAGCTTCTCTGATAAACGCTTTCCTTGCCTGAGAGTTTTGGTAGAAGGCCCTCAATAGGCAGCTTTTTTTCTTTCCATTTTGTAATGATGGATTTAATAGTGCTTTATTTGATTTTGTACAACATGAGGTTGTTTTAAAGCGCTTTATAGATAAAGTTGAGTTGAGTTGAGTGCTCAGTGGGATTTTCAAAGTTTTGTATATAAATTAAGAATAACTCAACGTTGACCTTTTTGGAGAACTGCTTGGTGTTCGTGGTGTTGCTCGCTTGGTGGCCCATCTTTATCAGTGGTGTTACAGATTAGACATTACTTAAGTAATTATGTGACCTCTGAAGTTATTTGGTAGCACCAGATCTTGTTTAGGGACTTCATAGCAAATGTGGAGAATACATATTTGTGCACCTTTTTTTTCTGTTCCTTTTCTTTTAATAGAATTCTTCTATATATATTATAAAAAATAAAGTAAATTCTTCACCATGTGGGATTTTATGCTGCTAAGAGTTAAAAAAAAAACCATAGTAAGGCCCATAGTAAGTAATGTTGTTGTACTTTCGACAGGTCAGGTTCAGATGCTACCAGAATGAAAACTAGGTAGAATCCTCTGTTCTGTATCCAACTACTCCATATAACAAGCATAACTGGTTGTTTACTCACTGAAAAACTTGGGTCAAATTGGTATTCAGCACTAAAAACATCCGTTTGATGGCTTCGAACACGGCCTGGAAACAAATCCAAACTAATGTGGACAAATTTTTGAAAAGCAGTTTGCCCCAGGTTCCAGTTCACCATATTAACCCTTTTTGGCTAATGTTTCTTTACTGTCATATTCTGCTGAACAAATAAAGTTTTACTACTTCCATTTCAACTCGTCGTTTCTCTGCTCACTTGAAATTTTCTTTTCTCACCAGAACACTCTTCTCAGCCGAGATTCCCTCATCGTCTGATGGATTTAAAGCCACGGAGACCGAAAACTCCAAGCAGAGAGAGAGCTGTCTGACACCCTGTAGGAACTGCATGTCAGCTAAAAAAAGCAACATTATAAACTATATGCAGAAAAGGCAGCCACCACTGAGAAACATAAGGACAGCTGAATCAACACTGATAAGTGGAGAGGAGGAGGCTTTCTGCCTATGACATCACTAAGTGATGAAGTCACTGGCTGTGTCACGATATCTCTGCTGGACTAACACTTAACTAATGTGAGCTGGACGTATGACCTGGACCGTCCCTCTCGGCAGGATGCTGCTCATCTCCCCCTCGTTCCTTTACAAAGGCTCTGGAGCAGAGTCTTGCTTTATGCTTCCAGTACAATGAGTCCATTTATTTCCATTTGATGAGACGTGTGAATTAAAAAGCACACTTGTAGAATAGACGGTAAATGACAACACCGTTACTGTAAGGCACACACTGTATGTTGAAAACAATAAGCTCATTGTTTCATTCAAGAGTATATTCAAGGACTACGCCACTTAAGTGTGAGGAATTTTTACAAGACCTTCTGTGTTCCATTGGGTTTCAATTAGTAACAAAGATTACCAAATGTTTTATTATTATGTGCCTGAATATATTCAACTACTAGTTGACACCCATGGGCTGAACAGAAAGAAAGTTAATAAAGCAAACAACTAAAACGTAGTGATGTGAAAGCTGAAATTGAAGATCAGAAGTGTTTGAGCATATTTCAGTTCTTTGTTTTGTCTTCTGGTCCAGTTGTACAACTCTCATCAGTGATGTTTTGTGCCAGCTTTAAGTTAAGAAAGCTCAGGTAAACATATTGTACCCAACATTGCCATCAACAAATAGCAACTAGCCAGTGAACATATTGGGGCCAGTTATTCAGTCAGCTAAAAACGAACGTGTTAGTGTTGCTCCAGACTGGATGGAAGTGTAACTATGCATAATGTTCTACTATGTGATTTAATCACACGAGCAAGTGAGGGATGTGTTAAGAGATTTTTGCCATGTAGCAGGAATCATTCGCCAGACAAGAAGTCAGGCAGTCTTCTAGATTTTTCATGGTACAACCATGTTTCCTACTAAAAATGTAAATTAATTACAGAATTTAAAGATTCACAAAGTGTCAAGACCCAAAAACTGAGAAATGTTATCTAACACTGAAAAATATGCCTATTTTGAATTTGATGCTTTCAAAATGTTTCAAAAGAGTTTGCTCAGAGACACTGTGTTGCATCACCTCCTCTTTTTGTTCAGGAAATGAGGTTATTATAAAAAATAATGAAAAATTGGTGCCCTGGATGGCAACATATATTGCTCCAAAGTCTGATCTGCATTCAGCACCGAGCATTTAGTGTGCCAGCGCTCCTGATGGGGTCACAAGCATGCAAGATGTTGGGAATGATGATGTCACTGTCCTGGCAATCCCAACTGTCTTAAAGGGTTAATAGAACATTCATGGATGCATGGCTTATACAGGTATATGCCATGTAGACTAATATACCTTCATGCTATCCCAGATGCTGCACGGTACACAGTCCTTGTCTTCAGCCAGGACGATGCAGCATCTCTGATTTCATCATGAAATTTAAATAAGATAGTTTTCCGCTTCACATCAAGCCAGAGCCAATGCAGTGACTTTCACTGTCAAATCATCTCTGTTTAGAATGCAGTGCTGCCTTGTTTCTTGCATAAAGCGATTTCTCTGGTTTTTTGAGTATTGGGATGATATAAGGGGCTTTTTGTTAAAATCCCAAATCTCTCCATTTTATGTTGACCTGTAGCTAATTAACCCAACTAGTTAGATTTACTTTTTTGGGTTGCTAGCATCAAATTTAAAATGGGCATATGGACATTTTTAAAATAAGATTTCAACATTTGATATGCGTTTTTTTTTACAGTGTTTTTATTTAGATAGAGGGCTTGGAAAAAAAACTTTTTATTTTAATTTTACAGTGCAGATATTTTTGTGGGTGAACTTTACAGCTATTTTAAAACCAGTGTAAAACAAACTCAGCTCTTTTTTTTTTTTTTTTTTAACCAGGTATCAGATTTTATATGTTTGTGGGCATGATTTTTATAATCGTCATAACAAAGCTGCACTGACAAAACATGTCAATAACACAAGGATGGACTAACTGCCAACTGACTTCTGACCTAATGTGAGCCTCATTTGTTTCAGCATTTACAGATATAAAGTTTCTAAAAATAAAAAAAACATTATTTTTTGTTCATTTATTTAAGCAGAGACTTTCATCTTTTGCTCATATTAAAATATGCACAAAACAATTGTCTTCCACAAGGATTAACATCTGATGAGGTTTTGAATTTCTTTAAACATTAATGTATTTGGAAGATTTTTGTATTAAAGAGTTTATTGTACACTCAACATATTTATGTGTCATTTGTTTTGTGATTTGTAACTTTTAAACAAGTTTGTTGAGATGCTGGTGAGTCAAAAACTAATGCAACATGTGTGTTTGACACCTACATACCCACACAGACTGTTCTGCTTTCTACTATGTTGAACAAGCTCATCTTTAGACAAATACTAATTTCACAGTTTGGTTTTATTCATCATGATTCCTGCTGTTTAATACTGGCATCTGTGTTTTTGTCTGTGTGAGTTTCAATGAAGAAGTTGAGATAACTACTTTTCTGTAAAGGAGACAATGTGTAGTGGAGTATGACTCATGTCTTTGTTCATTGTTGTAATCACAGACAGCTTGTTTTGACTGTGCAGCTGTGTCAAAACTCACACATCAGCTCTGCCAGCTCAACCACAGCTTTCCATCCACATGATGGAATTTGTATTTGTAATTTTGGAAAGATGCAGGGTGGAAGTCCTTATTAAACAAAACAATGAGTGTGCAACTTCTCAACAAATAAACAGAAAAATATGAACACCTGGTTTTATTTGAACATTTTGTGATTATATTCTGAATGTGCACTACACAGATAGTGTTAGGTGTTTTCTTTTCATTGTTTTTAATATCCCTAGATTTATTTGAAACCTAGTTTATTTGTAGTTTGGAGATGAACTGATGTGGGAGGATGTTATAGTTTTTAGATACTTACACATTAAGATTAATAACGGTCCAGTGACTACATACCACAATAATCTTCAAAGCCATCTAAGGAGGTACATTGGAGAAGGATGAGCAAAATCTAAGCTAACAAGAGGAAATCCTGCACGCTAGTCCACACAAATACAGCTTTCATCCTGTTACCATCGGTAATTATCACTGGGAAGGTGTGCACGATGCAGTGATACCATGACAACAAAATATTTTTTTTCCCCCATCCTCATTCAGGTAAAACAATTTACCATCAATAGTGTCACACATGTGCTCTATACACTTCCCCTCATCTATGCCGGAAAAAATGAATTCAGGTCTTTTGCTCTGCAGTTAGGTCAGGTTTGGATACATTTTCCACCACCACCAAGACCAATGAACTGAATAATGTGAGAAGAATTTTTCTGACTTTCACAGAGAGGAAAGGCCTCCTTGTTATGGTTCTGTAGTTCATGTGCTCTCATTCGCTGCATGTTTCTGATGGGCGGAGGAAAGTTAAGTCAACTACCACTCACAGCTTGATATGTCAGGAATGTTGCCGAGCAGTTCTCATCTTTACAGAGGCATCAGCAGGGAAATGATGTCACCAAATAACATATAGTGAATTGTGTTTTTAAAGTGCTCCTCCTCTTGCTGGTTAGACTTAGATAGGTACAAGAAAGCAACAGAAAAAGCTAGAAAGGTACAATGTTCTGCACCAAAATAAATAAAACCAAATGATGGTACATGTCGAGAATTTCTAACACAGTGTATTTATTTGCTCATCTGTTAAATGCAGTGGAAATTGAGTAAAAAGGTGCAAAACATAAATGTGCAAAGGGCGGATCGACCCATTTAAAATCAAATATTGAGTGAAAGGTTTACTGTTTGTAGAAGGGTTGGCTCCTGGCATGTTGAGGAGGAAGATTGACTTAATATATCAGTTACTTTCTTCTGTTTAAATTAGTGCAGCAACTTCTTACACTTCAATTCTGATAAATCTTCATCATACATAAATATCTGCTTAATGTGTCTGCAAATCCATAACTAATATATCTATGTTTAAACACCTCACATAGCCCTTACATAAAGTCGACGGCACGAATATGGTAAATATTGACAAGTTCTCAACTTGACTAAACGTGTATATGGCCGGTATAAAACTGCATCTCTAAACTTGTGTTTGTGCTTCAAAGCCATATCAGACTCAGGATTCAGCCAAGCACAGGCAGGAAACACAAAGTGGATCTTGGCAGACATTTCCAGGGGAAATATTTGGAGGTGCTGTAGGTGCAGACTGGGTAAACTATCTGTGAAGATCTAAAGATCTGCCTGAAGGTCTAGGCAAAAAAAAGTCAGCACAACACACAGATACAAGAAGAGAAAGTTTAAACATGTCTGCTTTCAAGCACGGTGAAGTTTGAACTTGGACTGACTGTATAAGGAGGCTCTGAGCGGGAGTAAGAGAAACGTAGAGAAAGAGAAAATAGTTTAGGACGCCATCTAGTGGTTCAATCTCAGAGTTACAACTCTGTTGTTACAGTTTTTCTCCATAGGTTTGGTCATTTCTTGAAACTGAAATTACATTCTCATAACTATGGGCTCAATATAAAGTCATAAAGATTTTGTAGTTGTTAATAAATGTTTGCAAATAATTTTGAGTTTGCATTGGTAAATTAAGTTCTACCACCCTGTAAAATAAATCT
>JAOXYM010000001.1:11034308-11046746 GCA_028567055.1 Leptatherina wallacei
GCTGGGATAGGCTCCAGCCCACCCGCGACCCTGCATGGATTAAGCGGTACAGAAAATGGATGGATGGATGGAATATTTCACATGTTTACTTTAATTAGATGATATATCAATTTGGAAAGGAATTGTAGCAAAGAAGGTTAAAACATTTTTTGCCACTGAAATAGCACATTGAGAACATTGAGGATGGATGGGTTAGACTGTGAATTCAACCTTTATTGCAAACTAGTTTGCAGCAACAAAGTAAATTTGATAGAGGCAGGGTTTTTAGAAAATAAATGAATAAATAATATCAGTTTCTGGATTTTTATTAGACACTTAAAACACAAACTGCTTATTTGTACATATTTTCTCAATTTGATAATTCACGCGTTAAAAGTTTGACTCGAAAAACAGAAGTTAAAGATCAACCTCAAACCAGCAGAAGTCATGCGTTTTAAGAGCTGACCTTAATCCAAAAAGAAAAAAGAAAGAAAGAAAGAAAGAGAGAGACAAATTGATTTAGGCTATATCTGTTTTCATGGTTTGCATTCATCAGAAGGTATCAGTTTGGAAGTCAGCATGTTGAAGAGACATATTCCAGCAACATGTAGGCTACTTCTAAAATCCGATAAGAAAACAATAAGAAGAAAATGCACCCAAGGATTTAGACTGCAATGCTTAGTAACTAAATTATATTCTAAATTTGCATTAGCACTGTATCCTGACACTCGTGTCTGTGTTTGTGGGAAATTCAGAGTACCTGTCCACGTCACAGTCCCGGATGGGCTTTGTTTCGGGGTGTGGCCAAAGATGAGCGCAGTCTCAGCCACAGAGATAAAGTTTTCAGCTTTTACATCCTGGATGGAACAACAATGACCAGCTGACTTTCATTCCAGGTTAAAATATAGTTCAGTCGTTTGGGATCCTTATTTTACCCCCTTTGGAGTTATTTTTATTTTGTGGTCAACAATCTGTTTTTAATCCGGAGCCGCGAGGACTTCTAGGAGCATTTGGCTTCATCATCATGGGGAGACTACCTGTCGCGGTTCTCCTCTCATTATTGCTTCTAAAAGGTAGTTTTTTCAGTTCTTATTGCCTGTTTAGTTGATTTAAAGCAAGTCGAGTCAGCTTGTTTACAAATGTAACATTGTCTTTAACGTTGTTTTGTTAATTTAGTTCGAATTAATTCAATTAAAGTGGCGGTATCGGTCACGTGACGATGTTTGTTTCTAATATACAAACGGGGGATATTTTGTTTTATGGTCTGTTGTCCTCAAATCTGCTTTTATGAAATTAATATCTGTTGCTATGCCTAAACTTCGTTTCCCTTTTTTAGTGTTCAAGATTGTTTTTTTTTTTTAATGAATATTCTTCAATGCATGCTGACTTTATAGATAGTTGATCTTCAGACAGAAGGAAATCCAACAATTTTTCAACTGAAGATTTGATATTTTTCCAGCTTTGTTCAAATGGTCACTGCTAGTTGATCCCATTCTATTTCACTCAGCCAGTTTCATTCCACCACTGGTTGAATGTTGGCTTGGTAGTTTCACAGTGAGCCATTTCCTGTGTTCTGTCTGTGCCACTTGTTTTTCTGGTTCTGCCACTTTGAAATCAACTCCTAGTCAGAGACAAGCTCTTTTTCACTTTAACCACCCTTCTCCCTGGCCTTCCTTGGCTAAATGAGCCTGTTACTAAAAATTTGTCGGCATCCCTTTTTTTTCCTGTGGATATAAGCTTTCCAAATAACTGATGCTTGTAACCACCTGCTTGCTGTCTGTCCACAGGGTATGACTGTATTCAGGTAATTGTTCCTCAGCAGGAGCGCAGCACAGCCCTGTTTGCCTCAGTAACACTCCGCTGTGATTTTACCACCTCTGCAAACCTCCAAGATGTCCTCGTCACTTGGAGGTTCAAATCCTTCTGCAAGGATCCTGTGCTGGAGTATTACTCCACAGGTAAGGGTGAACTCACCTGTTTTGGGACACACAACGCTGACGTAATTGCATTTTAAGCCACCTTTTCCCCTTGCTTTTCTCTGAACTATAGTTGATGTAAAAAGTCTTGCAGGTGAAACATGATTTTCTGAGGTAAAGACTTCAGGTTAAAAAAAGATGTCCTGTTCATCAGTGCTGGAGTGGAAAAAATCTACCTACATATTATGCTTAAGGATAAATGTCTAAAACTTTTATGGGTTGTACTTGCAAAAAGAATTAAATCTAACCTAGTGAGAGAAAAAAGGCTGACACAACTTCCGTTAATGTTTCACCATAAATCAGTGCGAGACTATGAAACTCCAGAGTCGGCACAATGAACCCTCTTGTGCTCTTGAATATCTATGCAGAATTTCATATCGGTCCACCCAGTTATTGACATATGACCTGATGGATTAATGCCATCCTTGATGACATAACAGCAAAATGTCAAAATGTCTTGAAATTATTTCAACAATTTTTCTCTACAACCCAAAGTACTAAGAAGCATTTTGTGTTGCTTTGACTTTAACCTACCCAACATAGACGATAAGGCCAGTAACAGGAGTGGTTATTAGTATTTGTTGCGATGAATTTTGCCTCTTGCTTTTACAGGTTACCAGTCTGCACTACAGTTGGGACAAGACCCAGCCAATGACTGTCCAGACCGTCAGCGGACGGTGCGCACTGTAGTCCAGAAGAGAGGAAGCAGCGAGGCAATACTGGGAGCAGAATATCGAGAACGCAAGATCAGCGTCCAAAATAGTGAGTTCACGCAAAGTTTACCCAAATTTTGGTTTATTGTAAGGAATTTAGAAATTTATTAGAAAGATAACTCCTTGAAATGCATCATCTCATTTTCATGGGGGGTCTTCAACACAGACAAACAAAGAGGACAGAACTCTTATGTGTTACTTTCACAATTTATTATCGTCTAATCTTCATCATAAAGCTAAAACAATCATTTAATTAATCAATTAGTCAGTGAAAATATATTGATTACGATTTTGTAAATGCAATTATTATTATTATTATAGTTGTTGTGTTGGTTTTTGGTTTCTCCGTGATCAATAATTTGTGATCTCCAATTTTAGTGATTTAGGGAAATCGAGTTTTCACTTTGGGAAAAAGTATGTTATGGACCAAATTCATTAACTGAATAAGAAAACTATCCAGGGTTTGGAAAATTTTTGTAATAATAGTTATTTGCAGCCCTGCTTCATAACAAGTTGATCAATAGAGCATCTTGATTTATGATTTAGTAAAGGCATCTTAACCTGACAACTGATCTAATTAGAAGTACCCGTTTGTATGTTTGTACAGAGGCAGACTTGGTGATCAATGAGGTGATGTGGTGGGACAATGGGGTGTACTACTGCAGTGTTGATGCTGCTGGAGACACCACCGGAGACTCGGACAAAGAAATCAAGCTAATTGTCTACCGTAAGAAACAGCAAGAATATAAACAAGTGGTTAAATATTCAGTCGTGTGTACTTCAGCTTCTTCTGTTGGCATTATCAAACTTAAAGCCTGTTGGTTCCTATTAATGAAGTCAGCAAATGTATCTTTGTCATTAGAACATACAAATCTGTTAATACAATGTTTATATCCTACATCTCACGCTGTCCTTCCACAGATTGGTTAACGGTGTTATTCATCGTCATTGGCGCCCTCCTCCTCATCCTCCTCTTCTGTATTTGCTGCTGCCAGTGCTGCCCACAGAAATGCTGCTGCTATGTCCGCTGTCCCTGCTGCCCACAGCAGTGCTGCTGCCCTGAAAAAGGTAGAAATCAGTAATGGTGATGCACAGGTTATCCCGTTGCCAAACAGGCAATGGGATAGGCTTCGTAAAGCAATTGAGGCATGGAAGAACATGATAATTTAAGGACATAGGCCGTTACACTATGAAAAGATCACATTGTTGTGCCATCATTTTTCAGCTGTCATGCAGCATCGCATGATGAAAGAAGCTCAGAGGGCCATGGTTCCCTGGATGAATGGACAACCGGTTTATGCACCCATGAGTCAGTCCTCCCAGATGAATCCTCTATTATATGCAGGTACACACACATCCCTAATGTTCAAGTTCTACATGCCAAGCAGGTGCAAGTGTTCTGATATCCATCCACAGATATCTCTGAAGTTGTAACATAACTTTACTTGGTGTTTGTTTTCACTTCTTTAGGATCTTACTCCGGGAAGAGCATCCCTTTAAAGCCGATGCCCCTCCCTCCCCCTCAGTCTTCAGCTTACAGCATGCCGGCTCCCAGTGTCCAAAGCGCCCACACTCCTGCCAACACCAATCACATGCTCGACTACCTGGAGAACCAGATGCGGGGGATGGATATGACAAGTCCTCTGCTACAGGTTTGTTCTCACATCTTCTTCCGTAAATACAAGAGTATCGGATAATTCTGACGTGTTTACATGTAAACCTTTGTGACCCCATTCCTGTTGACTTAATTGTTGGATGTTGGCATCTGTTTGGAGGCCAGGGATGGAATCTTTACAGTTGTTGATGCTATAAAGATATGATGGGTCTCATTATTAGCAGGTTTATTGGGCTTCTAATGAATTAAGGAATATTCTGAATAGAGACACACATGTGTGTCGCTAATAGTAATCTAAATTTTCATTCACTTGCTGCTGTCCTGAAATTATGTGACTGCATTTATGTGGGATATTAAGATGATTCCTATTCTTCTTTTTATTTATGGTTTCTTTTTTTTTTTTTTTTAATGTCATAAACACTTTTATTTCTGCCAGGTGAGCATCCAAGCCTTGTGGTGCTCACTGTTGCTGGAAAAAAGTGTGTCCACAGAAGTCAGGGGCTTTCTCTGGAGGAACATTTCCGTTCATTTTCTGATTGTTCCACCTGCCTTCACCATGGTGGCTTTGAACACACAACTTTAACGCCTAAATGTAACTTCAACAACTTGAATTTATTTAAGAATTGCATAATCTGGTTTGACGGGATGCGCTTTTCAGAGGAATCGCCCTATTAAAGAAAAGCACCACTGTCTAAACTTTCCTTTCCACTCAAACATAGATTAGGTCACAAATATGAACACAATATCAGACAAACGATGTATTTTGGAGTTTTGTCTGACATTGTAAATAGAAGCCAGTGTGTGAGACTAAAGATGGCTGCCAGCAGTCTAACAGCAGAAATGTTTAAATTTACTGTGCTGGCTTCACATCTGGGAAACCATAAATGAGTCTTTGGCTGGGATGAAAACCTTTTAGTTAGGGGTAGAAAGATCATCCTTCAATCAGAAGGTTGCTGGTTTGATCCCCAGCTACTTCTGTTAGAATGCGAAAGTGTCCTTGGAAAAGATACTCAACCATCTACTATCCCCAGTGTGTCTGAAGTGCTTTGGACAAAAGTGGCTGCTCATTAAATGTAAGGCAGTACTTGTATTGTGTGAAGTGGGTTTGATGCACAGCTCATCTCAGTGAATGTCATTAACATGTGACAGCTGTGGTTTTCAGTAATGATTACCTATAAATTTCTTTGTCTTTGGTCTTTTCTTTTCATCAGTCTCAGCCACCAATACCACCATCACATATGCATCAGATGGGACCTCCTGTCCAGCACATGCCTGTCAAAGTCCCATTTTCCCCCGGCCCTCCCAGCATGATCTCTGCTCTTGATGATGGTCCAACAGACCGTCGCGTCATTACACTTCCACCAATAAGGGAGCAGCCGCAGGGAAGAATCCCACCTCCAGCACCCAAGACTCGCCCGCCAAGCTCCAGTGAGAGCAGCCGAAGCGGCTTTGGTCGCCATGATGAGCGAGGGCCAGCAGGGAGGCGTTACCCCTCACCAGCCAGATCTCGAGGTATTCCTCGGAGCTACAGTGAGGAGTCCTTGGACGGGAGAGGTCGCAGCAGATCACGAGGAGGCATGGACCGCCCTCGCTCCCGTTCCAGGGATGACTTGTTTGACAGCAGATCCAGAGGAAACTACTCTCCTCCAGCAACAAGACGCTCCAGAGGAGGATCATGGAGCTCTGATGATGAGGCCAGCAGCAGGAGAGGAGGAGGAGGGGGGAGGAGAGGAGGTGGAGGCGGAGGCGGAGGCGGAGGCTGGGCTGACAAACCTCCCAGCTACATGGAGTATGAACCTGGACAGAAACCAGGAGCACGGAAGAATGAACGCTACTCTGTAAGACAATCCCTGCTTTAGACAAAAACTAGGCACTTAAATCTCAACAAACATACAGATTCTATAAAAGAAAAGAAAAAAATAAAGTCATAAAAACGCTGACAGTAAAGTGAATCTAAAATTGGTATATCTCTCTCAGGACAAGAGTTCTCGCAGTGGCACCAGCATCGTCATCTGAGCCCTCCAGCTGTGAAACGCCCTATGACCTCTGGTTCAGAGAACATGCACAAATCACCAGCCTGGTTGTCTGGCTTTGGTGAATGTTTTTGAAGGCCACCATTTTATCTGTCACAAATCTTCATTACCTTTTTTGAAGGATAAAAAGCTCTCGAAGGGATTTGTAAAATGTTAGATTGAATGTCGGAGAAATGTTTAACAGGAAACTTACAAGGTGGAAATCAGTTTTTCCTCTTTTCTTTGTTTCTTTTTTTGCTCAATATAACATATTTTTATTAAGGAAAGTTTTAATATTACATCTCTCTTCTGCTGATTTTTCAATGTAATTAAAATATTCTCAGGGGATTTGAACCATCAAACCTGATGTGAGTAAATATTCTCAGGGGATTTGAACCATCAAACCTGATGTGAGTACTCTCAAGTGTGACGTGAAGCATGATGTTTGTAGACTCCGTACGGCTGATTTTTGGATATGCTGAAGCCATAAAATAATATGCATGACACGAAGAAGAAATTGCACTCAGGGCCAGTAAACAAACCACTATTGTTACATTAAACCCACATAAATATGAAAACCTTGTTAAATCTTTGTTGTTGTAGTTTTTTTTTTTAACTTCTTGTAAATAAGCTGTTTTACCAATCTAAATGTCTTGAAATGACTGTTGAATTTGTTTTGCTAATGTTTTGGTGGATATTTTAAGTACTATTTGGAGTTATTCAGCAAATGCTGGAATGCTTTTTAAATATCCATGCATAAATTGAATGACACATTTGCACTTAGTGCTCAACAGCTTTAACCCCCACGTGTTAATGGCTCATTTGCATGATGGTGATGTAAAAATTGAGGATATTAATACAGTATCCAAAACATTTGACCTGTGTAATTGTTGAAACAATGTACAAAATTGTATTTTTTCTTTTTGTTTTAACACTATACAGTCAGCATGAGTTTATTGATAATAAACTTTGTACCTTTTGGGTATAAATGTTCTCTGTCTTCTGGGATCGGGGTGCCATTTTTAAGGTGGGGCTGTCTGGGGTGCCTTCACCCCAACTAGTTGAGCCTTCCTCCAGTCTTGGCTGGCTAAGATTAGTATTATTATCATTATTGTTATCATTATCACCACTATCTTGGCATCACCATATCTGTATTATCAATATCTCAGTTATTAATTTATCCCCTTTTTTTTGGTATATTGCTGTGCTTTTCTCTCTTTTTTTGTAGGGGCTCCTCCGATGTTGTTTATTTATTGACCAAGCCAGTCAAAGGATGAAGTCTCAGGCAACTTATTTATTGTATTGTATCTAAACCTGAAAATTAAACATACAACATTGTTTAAAAGTAATATGTACATGTGATTAACCCAACCATTACAACAAAAAAAGAGGCTTTTCATTCGGACACGTATATCTCCAAAGAAACTTCCATACTCTATTTGAATATAAGAAACACCTTTGTTATAGAAACAAAACTGAAACCCTATAGGCACAAAACAGAAGAAAAAAAACAACAATGAGATAACTAAGAAAAAAGGCAGGGATATAGATGTAAATTCTAAATGTATATACATTTACAAAAAGGGATATTTTTTCAATGAATTTAAACTGTTGAAATATGTAAGTGTGTGGTTGCTTAACTAGATGCAATTCCATGGAACTCATTAGACAGCTGTTTTTCTCATTCAGCTTTGCTAGCATTTTACTGCCAGCTTTCTGGAGCACCTGTTTTGCTTCATTTGCATAACAGAAACCAGTGTCAAACTTTGGTTTTATGGAGACCCACAAACAATATAGGCTTTAAGATATTGTAAAATGATTGTGAAATGATTCACTTTTACCTGCCATGTCACATGTATTCGTGCAGCCTTAATGCTAACATAAGTGGTATTAGGTCTTATTCTTTGTAAATTCTACAACTTTCCCCCCTCATAATATGCAGGTGTTTCTGATGTGTCTTTAATTTGTAGGTATGAGGTCTAAAGATTAACATGTTATTTGTCATACTGTTAGACTAACATAAATAAGTGAATTGAGGGGGGAAAATAAAGGTCAGGGGCCTTATTCATACAGATTCTTAGTGCAAAGAGCTCATAGTGGCCAAATTCTAAGAAATCATGTTTTCTTTCCCCTAAAAGTGAAGAGTAGATCCTAGTAAAGATAAAAGCTATTTTATAAGAAATCCTTAAAAGAGCTCCTAAGGAGATATCTGTTAAGAGCAGGGAAGAGGACATTTAAATGGCTTAGGAGTTCCCTAAGCAGAGGACAAAGGACAAAATGGCAGATGAAAGAGGCAGGAGAGATATTTTACTATACTAAATTTAGTTGAAAGTACAAAAATTACCAGCATGGCAATTAATATAAGCAAATAAATATAACTCACTGTGAATACTGTGCAAGTGAGCCCAAGTTTTCAAACATTTTGTAGGATAATTTTAAAGTATAGTTCATTGTTCATTAAACAGATATTATCTTTTATGTGAAATATTATTTACAATTGCATAGTCTACATAAGATTAGATTCTATGATTAAATTTATCGATTTGATGGTCCATCCTTTTCCCATTATCACCAAAAGTATATTTTTCATCTAGCTTTTAGGATCAACCAATCACAGCTTTTCAAATCCTGACTCATACCTAGCGGGGTCAATCACACCTCCTCACTGAGATAGAAATTTCTGTCCATTCCTTGCTCAGAGTTCTTTGGAAATGTTCTGGAATCACTCCTAAGCTAAGACACCTTGCTAGGATTTTATAAGTTAAGTTGGGAGCTCTCTGAGAGGATTCTCAGGATCTTTAGGATTACGGGCCCAGGATTGAAAATTACTGCAGAGTTTTTATTTTTGTTATTGAAAAAATAAAAACAACCCATAAACTATTAAACTAAATAAGTCTGGTTGACTGCAGTATGTCAGATACATTTAACTGACACATTCTAAAAAATGAGTAGAAGAAAATATAACAAAAGTATTAAAAGGGGGATACATAGACTGAGGAATTATGTAAATCATTTTAATTTGTTGCATTTTGACTACATAAGATCATTATGCATTAGAAAAGAACACCAACAATGGGATAGCTACAATAGATCCTACAATCTATATAATCACTTTACTTTTTTTTCTTATGCCATAGTTTAAAATCTCCAAAATCTCTTTATCCACTAAACCTTCTTTAACTGAGTGTTAAGATTTTTCTGCATAAAAATAGCTCCAAACGTGACATAATTCTTTTCATATTTATAGAAATTAAACACATTTTGTAAAACTTATTGAAATTAATAGATAAATTAATGTGACATGTGTTTTTGTTGTTAGTTTTTTTAGGTGGGAATTTGAAATGAATGTTATTGGCCATCATTTTGCAATGCTTTGTCTCTCTTCTATCTTAGGGGTCGTTTTAGATAGTCCTGTTGCATTTTTGTCATGTCACGCATGTCTACTCTGAATATGTATTCAGATTACCTCAAAACATCTATAACCGCCAGTGAGACTTGAAGCTACTCGTTGTGATTTTTTATTTTTTTTTTAGATGAATTGCTTTTGTCTTTTTAATGACTTTTTAGGTTTAGGTATCTCCCTTGTTTTAAAACCTGAAAACCACAAAAATAATTAAGTTAACGGTTTTGAGTTCAACTTCCTCCATAACTCATCTCCGTCAAACATAAGTGAACTGCGACTGTGCAACGCGAGCTTGCTGAAGTCGCGTTTTGATGACGACACGTAGAGAGGAGGTGCAGGTTTGCCACGTCGGTCTCTGTGTAGCGCATTTACACTGTTGCTCCTGAAGCCCTGGAGTAACTTTTAGACCCGTTTTATGTTTTCAGTCGGGAAGAAAGGGACCCCCAGCGTCGCCGGTGCTGTCGTAGCTCATCACCAGTGTTACATTTTGAAGCTGGAAGGCGGAGAAATGCTTGGTGCTGTCTGGACTCTGCACACAACTGACTGATGCATCCTCGTTCAGTTCAGCCCCCCGCATGTTGTCGATGTTGCGTGAGTAATTATTGCTCCATGTATCTTAAAACTATCTCTAAGTTTTAATATTCGGCCAGCTAGCAAACGACAAGCTCCAATGTCACTGTTTTAAAACGCCCTTTGTAAAGTCTGCTCCCAAGTTTCCGCAGTGTAAAAAGGATAAGCAGTCTAATGGCATGATCCACACAAGCTGCTTGACTGCATGTCTTAGCAAGTCTCTAGCCTCAAACACATTCTAACAAAATGTTCCAAGAAAAGTCAAAAGTCCATTAAATATATCGGCTCAGGACCGCTTTATCTCCAAAACACACCTAGACATGTAAAGTGGCTCTTTTAAACATGTTGCACCTCAATAAAATGACAAAACACCACAATGCAACCCTCCATTGTAGTTCATCTCTGTTGCTAGCAGTTCCTGTTTTCACTTTTGACTTTCAGCTGTAATTTAGGTCTCTTGCGGTGTGTCTGTGTGGCGCGCGTGTTAACGTCTGTTTCCTGTTTGTTGATTCAACTCTAATACTCTTTAATATCGCAGCTACACAGAAGCTTCTGAACCGGCTTCATTATCTCTTCCATCATATATCAGCACAAAGGAAATGGTGATATACACAGAGGATGGATGCTGTCAGCCTCTGGTTTGGGTTTCATTTAGGATCCTGTCACTGGTTGATGAAAAGGGGCGGGGTTAGTTTTTTATACCTTGTAAAACTACTGAGTGATGAGCTAAATTACATAATATATTATGTGGCCATTGAATAGTGACTGTCAGGGTCCCCTTTATTTACATTGCCTGTGGTTGGACTGCAACTCACAACAGTTTTGTTCTTTTTAACTAAAGAAGAGGACATGGATACAGATATTTTGTCCTTAAATACATTTTATTTTTATTTTTTTACATATGATAGCTTACATTAGGGATAAATCTATCACCAAGATGAGTCATAATTAAGTTTCCTTATTCATTTTCTATATTTGTATAAATCAATTATATAATTCCTTCATATTAAATAGAGAGAGTGTTGTTGTTACCTCTATAAAGTGTTGGAAATTGTGAGACCGGTGCATCCTAAGTTTGAACATATTCAGTTTAAGGAAGGGAAATGTATGCAGGTATAATTGGGCAGTTCATATCTTTGGATTTTGTATAGTTGCTTGGAAAAACTTAAGTAGGATACAATTTGATTCATTTTTTTTTTCACCCCACCTCTCTTTAACATAATTGAAAGAGTTTAAATTTTAATGGAAAATAATCACATTACATGTCAATAACAGTCGCTGTTAGTTGCATCCTAATATAAAATGGTTTGCCTCCATGTTGGTTATCAGTATTGATCATTTAAATGGTTTAATCTTTAGTTGAATGTTTAGTTTAAACTATTGAAAACCAGCAGACAGTTGTGTTATGTAATAGCACCTTGGTTAGACTTAATAAAGCTGATGTGTTTGCTGTAAAAACAAAAAGTTATGCAAAGGGGCTGGATAAATAATCAAGCAATATATTCTTCTTCTTTTGACTTTAGAAAGGTCTTCGGTTATCCTAACAGGAGGTGCCCAGGTGTAATTAATGAATGAGTGTTGATGTTATTAGTTACACCTGTGGTTTTTCTACCAGATTACTGTGTGCTGTGAAAAACGGTTGCTCATTTGGAAATTTTAGTTGTATTTGTGCTCTGGAAATTGAGATTATATTTAAATTTAACTAGTGACTTCTTGTCACTAGGTAAGGGCTAGTGACAACACCTTCAGTGTTATAGTACCTCCCCCGTTGTTTGTTTTTAAAATGTTAGAATTTGTCTCCACAAACACCTCCAGGCAGTTGTTTCCCAAGATGAGCTTAAGCACGCAGGACTGCTTATAAACAGGTTTGGTGTTCTGGCTAGTTTGAAATACTTGATTTCTCTGTTTGTTTTGTCAAGCAGTTTTTGCCAGCAGCCAGGGGCGTTGCAGCAAGAGAGGCTTTAGGATGGTTCTCTGGTGTGGTGGTTGTGGCGATATGAGGAACTATTGCTGTTTCTGGGATGTTTTATCTCCAGAGAATAGCTGATTACTTCAGTTTAATGATATGCATAATATGTATATCAGTGTATTTGTTACTAATGCCCCTTTCACACTAGCACCTACTCAGCCCAGCCCGGCTCAGCCTTCATTCAGCCGACACCACACCACC
>JAOXYM010000001.1:11068678-11080538 GCA_028567055.1 Leptatherina wallacei
GTCCCTGCTCAAGCTGCTGCCCCCGCGACCCGACCCCGGATAAGCGGAAGAGGACGGTACGGTACGGTACGGTACGGCCTTAACTCTAATCCAGCCTGATTGGCAGATTTTCCAATCCCCTGGTCTCCATGTTCTGCCTCTTTTAAACAGTAACATGAGATGTCCCTTCTAGAGTGTGGGCTATAGTCTCCTGCCTGTCCTCATCATCTTGCAACCTGAAGAAGAATAAGAAGAAGAAGAAGAACTGTCGATCCCAACTTCCTCTATTGTTTGGAGTCCTGTGATGGGAAAACAAAATCAAAAAATATCACCAAGGTTTCAAGGTATTTTTGAGTGTAATGTTAGTTGTAATGCTCAAATAAAATGTACCGTTCAGTCTTGTTTTTTCCAGCTTATGACAATCTCTGAAGTCGGGTCATTTCTTTCATCTGCTAACTCTCATTGACTACTGTTATTGACAGTATCAATCAGGGCTTCCTCTATCACCTACAGTTCATTCAGACATATTGACCTGGTATGTACACTCCCGACCACAGGTGATGCACTGCTAACTAGTTTCCACCTAATGGAACTTTGCTCACTGATTTGAGGCACATCTCTTTTACTACCTTTAAATGGCTGCCTAAAATTCTTCAAAGCCTTTAATATCTGAAAAATTCTACAGTTTATTACTGTGTTTTTGTGAAAATCGAACTGATTTGATTCACCTTACCCTTGCTTGTAAATCACTAATATATATTTTCAAAGTTCTATACAAATCCTACTTTCTTATTATTATTATTGTCATCATCTGTAAAGTGTATTGAAGCTTTGCATGTGACGTTAGCTTATACAAAAGTTAAATTATTATGATTGATGTGACAGCTGGCTTTAATTCTCCCCCATTCCTTCTTCCCTTTGCCTTTCACATACATTTTTGAAGTGTGACAAATGGTAGTGTTGCTTCACAATATCCGTGTTTTATAGTACAAAATGTTTTTAGGGATCATTTGCAAACTTGATTCAAACCATGCAGTCTGAGGGGGGAAGATAATCTGAGTGGAAGCTGCGAGTGTTGAGGGACTCGGAGTGAGGGATAGTTTTTATCTCAAATTAGCACATGTAAATTTAACCCTTGTCCCCCAACCTGAAGTTAGAAACTGTGCTGACGTGTATGTGCTTATAATAGTGGTAATAGGTGTAATTACATTTTGATCATGACTTAGTCTAATGCAGTTTCAAAGAACTAAAGAATGGACCACACCTGGAAAAAATCCAGTCGGTGAATTGAAGCATTGATATAGTCATTCGTGATACTTAAAGGCAGACTAACTGTGTGCAAATGAAGCATTCAACTCCACAAGCCGTAACTGAGACCGACTAAGACAGTAAGTATTTGATGAAACAAGTAAAAACATTAACATATCTGCAGACATGTCTGAGACATTGCTCATTGATCGATTTTATCTGAAACCCTGCATTCTGCCAAAGGATGGAAAGTCACATTCAGCCTAAATGTATTTGTAGCAGAGATGATAACACAGAGAACAGAAATCAGAGAGGGTGATTTAAATTCATTCTACCTTCTTTCTATTCCTCTCATCCATGCTCTACCATTTGCCCAAAGACATTAACACAAACACATCCAGAAAACAGTGGCTATGTTGACATATACAGCAATATTCCAATTTGTACTGTCAGCTGAATCTCTTATTGAAAAGTCCAATAGAAATGGAGTGGAAAATGAAGTTAACCAGAAAGGCAAACAGGAGAAGGAGTGGGGGAGCCAGCTAACCTTACTCTGAAAAAGACACTACCATCTAAACAGCATTTTTCTGATTGCTTCAGTCCAGATAAGGTTGTAATCAGAATATGCAATAATCACATGGAGTTTGTGGAGTTTGTCACTGCTGTTTGCTTTGGCTTATTTTCATGGATTTGGTTGCTTGCTTCTTTAACACTGGTTCTTGGACGCTACTGCAAAACTTGAAGAAAGTGATAGAAAAAGACACACTTTTGAGGGTGAGGGAGAAATCTGAATAGACCAGAACTCCATGTGTTGAGGCATTGTGATAAAACTGAGACTTTGCATGAGTGCAAACTTAATAGCAGAGAAAGACGTCATGTAGATGTAAGTGTAATGGAACCATAGTTTATAATCCATTAAAATATCCTTTCTGCAATCCATGGAAACATCATATTTGGAATATTGTCTTGTTTAGTTTGTCAGTAGTCAGAATATTGCTGTGCATGTACTTACAGGTGCTGAAACTAAGAAAAGATGAGGTAAGTACCACAAATGAGGAGTATCATGTTAGCAGAGAAATGCACCTCAGGGTCATAAAACAGGATTAACTTAGAGCTAAATATTCTGCAGTCATAGCTGAAAAAGCCAACATATACAAGAAAAACAGAACAGAAGTGTTGACTGGTCCATTTGACAGGAGGCAGGAGCTGAGTATATTAAGCAGATCAGCAATCTGGAAGTGACTCACATGTCCTAAAACCCAAACCCAACATAAACATCCACCACACCTCCTACAATCACACGAACACAGAAAACTCCCTGCAGAACAGTGCAGATAATTGATTTGGCCTGGAATGGAGAAACATATGATCTCATCATCAATACTGTAAATGGGGGAGGGGTCGCAATCTGCTGGGAGTCTATTATTGTCAGTGGTGGTCTTAATACTTTTGTGTCATTGGACCACTTCTGCCTGTCTGCAGGAGATTAACCTCTGACATTTCAGATGTTAAATAATCCGAAATACAAAGAGATGAACTAATATAAAAAAACAGATCTACAACCTGAGGTGTGAGTATAACAGGAATTCTGCAACTGAATGAACCAATATCACTGTGATTTAGTTTCTGCAGCTCTACAGAGGTCTCCTGCAGTACAGATTCTTATCTTTCTCATCACATACTGCTGTCTTCTGAACTACTTGTTTCCTCAAAATGCCATTTGCACACATACTGCAATGTTTGAGAGACAAGACATCTAAAGATCTGCTCTGACTGTGAGACAGTCTCTCAATCACACAACTAATGAACAATAAAGAACAAATATATTTTTCTCTGAGAATCAGGTGACCCCTGGATGGCAGCCCTGAAAAAGCTTCTGCAATATGTTGCAGGGTTTAAAGATGGAATGAATTCAGGGATTTCTGTTATCTGCGGTTCATCAGTGACTGCCACTTTCATAAGTGTGTGATTGTTCTCACAGGGATGAGTGGTTGTTCAATGACTCAACTTGGATCAGACTGGAGGCAACCGCGAGCTAATAAAGGGCTTATGAGGGTTTTTTTTCTGTGTTTTTTTTTGTTTGTATTTGGCCAGCTGGTTTGAATTATAAAAGCATGTTGCTGATATTTGAGTTACAGTTATGCAAATGGTAAGATGACAAATATGATTTGTTTTGATTGAATTCGCTTGTGTTTCAATGTGGAGCAGAGTTGGGATCAGTTTTTGTGTTGCTGTGCCAACTGTCTGATAAACAGTCTGTGGTCTGAAGTCTACATTCTGCATTAAGAACAGACAGTCAAAGCAGTTAGTTGCTGAAGGGAAAATGTTTGGATGTCTGAAAATGCATGCATTTTAACATGCACAAATAATGATAGTGACTTGCGGGTGTTTGGAAGATATCATCTTCAGTCTTTCTGCATGTGAGAAGTTGTGACTGTTTTTGCCCATTGAATTGATCAGTTGAGCAGCATGGGGACTCAAAGTGAATGTCAACTCAAGGCCCACTTAATGTTATCCTAATAATGCCTCTTCAAACAGGATGGCTCCTTTTTAAAGGCATGTCTAAACTGTACGATCAACTAGAAACAGAAAGTAAGAAAAAATCGATATGCTACACTGATATGAGGCCACAGATGGGTATGAGGCAACATTATTCTCTTAAAACTCAATTTTCTGTCACAGCTCTCAGTAATTCACTCACTGGCATGCATAGTTATAGGTAGATCAACCCAAAGAGTTTCCAATCTGAGAAAAGAGGTGGAAGTTGTGCAGGACTACAGATTCTTGATTCAGCTAATGGCCTTTTCCAGGCATAGCCAGTTGTTAAGTCTTCACCATCTGCAAAAGATGCAAACATGATGAATGTATGAAAAGACTTTCAACTTAAATAATTACTTTTGACAGTCATGCTGGGTGTTTCCATCTGCACAAATAAAGCAACTTTCTTTCTGTGTCTATTTCCCTGAATAACCGTGAAACTGGGCTTTCATTCAATAAGGCTAAACATCTCATCGAGTAGCTGCAAACGGTAGAAGTTGTTTCAGGAGATGGCTGTTTGTAGTCATGCTAAAGATAATGTTATTTTGATGGTATGCTTGCTGTAATCTGGTGTGAGAAGAAGCAGACAGGCTGTATTGCTTCCAGCCGTTATGTAGAGGGGTGAAGATTATTAGCTCTGGCTGCAGTTTGAACACAGTTTAAGCGAGGTAGAGACTCCAAAATTGGAGGCCAAATGTGGTTGAAATTGTATGTAGCCTACTGCTCTACTCAGACAATGTGATTTATATACATCTGTTTTTAGTAGAATACTATACTTTTTATGTTGGTGTCTGTAAAACTGCCTTTATTACTCAGACAACCCAAAATCTCATCGGCATCATAATCATCAGTTGTCCTGAAAACAGTTTCCTGCTATGTTCCTTTGTATTACCTGAGTGAACCTAATCTTTGTCTTTCTCAAATGTTTAGAACAGCTTTTTGCACAAAAAGAGCTAAAGGAGAAATCAACTGTTTTAAACACATGTCACTTTTCATGAAAAAGCTTTAGCTTTCATAAAATCATCGCATGTTTGAATAAGGTGAAAAACTCATCTGACTGCACAGTCTGTGTCTAAATGCCTTTGTCCGCAGCTATCGTCTGACCTCTCTCCCTAGCGCCCACAAAACAGCCATTCCCCTTGTAGCCCGTTAACCAGGTCACAGTCACTGACCAGCAGGAAGTGCAGTGGATTTCGGGTTAATGAGCTTCCGTGTGGGAAGGAGTGTGTTCACAGCAGGAGGGAGACCGCTGCGTCATTCTGACAAAGGGGTTTTCCATGTTTTTCGTGGGAATATTGTTCAGAAAGTTACTGTTAGCTCATGCAGTACCAATCCGGATAACATTGCGTTGAAGGTATTTTCATTTTTCCTGTCAGGGCTCCTGTGTAACTGATTCCGTCTATTGTGTTACCTGCAAACTTTTCCACACATCCAAGTTGGTCTGAACAATGCATTTAACTCAAATTTCCCTGACAAAATAGGATAGGGTTGCTATGGTTGCACAATGTCATGTTATCGAGTTCACATACAGTATCCACATAATCTTCAGCTGTTTAGTCTTATTTAAGACTTTCATTTATCTACTGTTAATATGAATTATCCTGCTGTATTTAATATGTCTTCACACCTTGGCATTTTTATGCTTCTCTTTTCCCACTTGGAAAATAATTCCCTTGCAAAAACATGGATGAAGACTGGTTTTGACTGAGATGGAAGCACATTTTATAGTTTTGTTTTTTTTCTCTCAGTGGGGTCCACAGTCAGCCATTATTACCTCCAGGGTTCTGAAATGTTTCTGACAAAAGAATTATTGCAGTTTACTCATGTTTTTCACTTCGAACTGTCAAGCTGAGGTTGAGTGGGTGAAATATTCCGTGCATGCAGCTTGGAGCTGGGGCTACAGCAGGAAGTGGCCTGTGTTTGGCTCGACTTCATCTGCGAGTAATTTTGCTATGAAATGCGCTTATCTGATCTGAGCTTCAGTCCTCAACCACACAGTTACAAACACTCATACAGACCGGTTTTACTATTATTGTGAGAGTACAATACTTAAACTGATATAGATTGGTCATATTAGTGTTAGAAATGGTGAAAGTTCAGTGACAATTACTCATGTCACTGAAACAATTCTGTACTGTCTGGGCCAGTCTAATCTAAATGTGTATCAATTTGCACAAATTATCACTGAAGTTAAACCTCTGAAGTAGTCGCAAGTCGTCCATCTATCTTCTGATGCTGATCTGAGGTCAGGCTGTGGTGAAAGCAGCATGAATGGAGACTTTCTTCTCTACAGCCACTTTTTTTATATTATTTGAAGGGATTCCAGGGCATTCTGAGGCCAGCTGAGACATGACTTTGTCCAGCAGGGCTTCTCCAGAGCCTCCTTCCAAAGGGACATTCCTAAAACACCTCATCAGGAAGGTGTACAGGAGGCATTGTAGCCAGATGCTCCTCTTGGATGACCAAACTTCTCACCCAATCGCTAAGGAAGAGCCCAGACACCCTGCAGAAGAAACTCATTCTGGCCGCTTGTATCTGCAATTTCTTCCTTTCAGTCACTACCCACAGCCTTGTGACCATAGATGAGAGTAGTAACATGTTTTTTTTTTTGCTAAGCTTCTTCTTCACCACAACAGACTGATGCAGAGTCCAGATCACTGCAGATGCCGCACTGATCCACCTGTCGATCTCCCACTCAGTTACACCCACACTCATGAACAAGCGCCTGAGATACTTGAACACCTCCAGTAAGCGCTCACACACAGTCCTGAATTTGAAGGTGCTTATCCTCATCCAAGCCATTTCACAATTGCCCGTGAACCACTCAAGTGGGAGTTGAAGATATCACCACATTGTCTGCAAAACGCAGACCTAATGCTGAGTCCAACAAAGGACACCCCCTCAATGGCCTGGCTGCACCTGGAAATTCTGTTCATGAAAGTTATGAACAGAATTGGTGACAAAGGGCATCCCTGACAGAGTTCAACCTTCTCCAGAAACAGATCCTGACTTACTGCAAGCTCTGACACCGGACATATAGTTTTGCACAGTCCTTGTCCAGGGGTCTGTTATCTGATACTCCTGAAGCTCTCCCCACAGGACTCACCGAGAAACATGGTCAAATACCTTTATCAAGTCCAAAAAAATGCATTTAGCTTGGTTAGGCAAACTCCCATGCATCCAAAATACCCCAAAAAAGTTTTAAATTCAGTTGTTTTGATAAATGTTGCTCTTCATACTGTAAAAAAAAAATTTTCACAGGTCAAAATGATTTCAGATAGCTGTCAACACTAAGTTTTGGAAAGAACACTGCGGATAGTGGACCTCATCTCTTGGATTTGGCAGGTTATAAAAGTTATTTCCATCTGTTGTTCTTTTCCTCCTTCCCCAGCTGTTAATATCAATCATTCCACCATTCATTAGCAGCAGGCAATTAAGGGGCTGAACTGGAGAAATTTAACTAAATCCTATTCAAACTCACACGCACGCACGCACGCACACACACACACACACACACACACACACACACACACACACACACAATACAGACATTGCATTCAGTGTTTTGTTCAGGCAGATCATCAGTGTAATTAGTCATGCAGCTTCAATACCTTCACCATGATCTGCCAGCAGCTGGATCATACTTAAATCTCTAGAGGGACCTCCCTGTATTATCTGCCAAAGTGTTGCATGAAAAAATAAAACAGTGAAAAAACAAATTCCTCCTTGTGCTATCAGACTCAGCATAGCTCTACACTTCAGCAAGAGATGTTTTCCTCCAAACATCATGACACATTTCATTATTAAATGACATTGAACAAGTGCAGAGAGATTGGAGAAAATAAACTGTTGTTGATTAACAGGTGATGACATGGGGAGTGACCTGCAACATTGCTGTAACTCACCTAGGATGTGTGTGCATCAGGAGGTTGTGGCGCATGAACACATCGCCATGAAAGTTTTACTGTAACTGTTTGAAATTCTTTAGTCACCCATTTCACGCTGACGTTCTGAGGAGCAATTGGTTTTATGTCTTACCAGTTAGTCTTCATTTGCTCTTTGAAGCAGTTATTCGATGTTTTAGACTTAGACTTAGAAAAACTTTATTGAAATTCGTCTTTGATGGAGCAGCTCACAGAATACAAAACAGAAACAAAACACACAAGTGCTGTAAGTAAGTGTAAGTACCGTATGTGCTCTGGCTGTCACATCACATCACAGCAGGAGCACATTGAATCAAAACAAAGAGAACAAAAACAGAAATGGACACTAATTGGTTCCTTCCAGCAACTTCTGGATCTCTCTTTGTGTGACAAAAAACTGAGCTATTTGGACTCTAGTTTTTAATTGCCTCTTTTTGGAAGGCTTTTCAAAAAGGAAAATTACTTACTAATTTAACAATAAGACGGCCCCAGATGCATGTAATCAAGCCCGGATCAGCTGCAACAACATTGAAAAAACAGCATCTTGATTTGAAACAAAGGGACAGTTTTCACTCTGGCAAGATCTGCATCAAACCAAACTTTATTTTCACATTTTAAATAGTTATATTCTGCTTATATATAGTATATATATATAGTATTATATATAGTTATATTCTGCGTCTTCTTTTTTTCAAATACATGTTTAAGCTTCAATGTGATCTTTATTTGAGGCTGCAAGAGCAAATAATTCATTGCAAATCCCATAGATAAGAATGAATGAAAACAAAATAAATAAACAAATAAATAAATCAAAATAAAAACTTGACTTAAATAGAAGTCATAAATGCAAGTGTAAACAGCTTATATTTATGTTTGAATAATATGCAACCTCTAGTGGTCATGAGAGTAATTGCATATGAATTGTAAAAACGATAAGTAATGATCACGTAAAACATATATATGAATTTGAAATCATTATGTGTGTTGAAAACAAGTCTGGGATTTTGTCAGGTATCTCATCTGCCTTGTCTGGAATTTATCACATCAAGTTAACACCAAGTTAGTGACGACAACTTGTTATATTTTAAACTGTGAGGAGATAATAATTCAGATAACCTCATGTGTTTACCTTCTGCTGTAATTGTGTAGCTTGCCTTTTCACTAGAAGTGTCAGTGAATCAGTTTTCTCTTGTGGGATACTGAAGTACTGATCTGAATTTATGACAGAACCATATGAGCATGAAATAACATAATAATAATTTGTAACTCGTATTTTTGGTGAAAAATAACTAATCTAAGAAACTACCACTATGCAAGTTTTAATTTCTTTCTTTCTTTCTTTCTTTCTCATTTTTCTTCTTTGGCCAACTCCCTCCCTTTTTTTATGCACTAGCTGTGGTATGAGGCCTTGCTAGCATAGTTTGACCATAAACAGGCACAAGAGAGGGCTAAGTTCACAGCAACACACAAACATAACATGTAGGGGCATTTGAGCACACCCACGAAGACACAAACCAGAAAGATGATTTTGTTCTGAGGAATCTGAGATGTCGCATTTACCTGCTCCCAAGTAAATAAAGATTTATCCCT
This sequence comes from Leptatherina wallacei, assembly GCA_028567055.1. Classification (NCBI taxonomy): domain Eukaryota; kingdom Metazoa; phylum Chordata; class Actinopteri; order Atheriniformes; family Atherinidae; genus Leptatherina; species Leptatherina wallacei. The sequence goes on from JAOXYM010000001.1 coordinate 11,077,957, forward strand.
GATCTTTCTATACACACATTTTGGAGCTTAAGAGCTGATTTATCTTTAGCTTAATATGGATTCAATTATCCTGAGCGTAAATTGCAACTTGCTGTCTGAGCAGTTGAGCTGCTGTGATGCAACTGCCAGTTTGAGAAATACTTTCTAGAGACACACTGTACTCTGTAAAACAAGGAGCACTGTACCACAAATCACAACATGCACACACACTTTGGCACATCCATGCTGCGCTCCCTGTGTTTGCTGCCAAGATGGACTCCCTTGTGCAGCTGTGTCTCTCTTGCTTAATGTTGAACACTGTTGTACTGTCCTGAATCAAAACACTTAAAGTAATATGGTATGGATATATAGATCAGTGGTGGGGGAAGATGTCAAGAAGGATAATAATCAAAGTTCGAGAAAACAACAGAAGAAAAGTAAGAAAGTTGGGAAATGGGAAAGAAAGCAGTACAACTAACCTTTGAGTTTAAGAAAAAGCAGAGAGCCACAGAAGAAGAAGAAAAGGATGAGGAAGTGTAAGACGATGGTGTGGGGACAGAGGAACTCAAATTCACATATCTGACATATCTGCATGCATAAGTGTTGGGGAATTTAAATGTGATTAGGATGCACATCATGATCAATAAAGGAAAAGGAAAGGATGAAGCTTCAATAGAACAGTGGTGGTGTGTGTTTGTCAGGAAATTACATTTTTTGACATGCAAGGCATGTGACACGAGATAGCCCTTTCAATGTTGCTTTGTGTTTTTGCAAAGCATAGATAGAGATAGTGTGCACATAAAAGCATAAACACACACATGTTCAAATGTAAGACGCACTGTGGGAACAGGCGTGGCTCTCTCTGAGTTCTGGCCCGACAGAACCCAGAAACAGCTTTTGGTTTTCAGATGTGCTTAAAAAGACTCCTAATGACTCTAATCAATAACAGATCTCACTTTTGAAGATAAATGATTTTTTTCTTGATCATCATCATCATCATCATCAATCATCATCATTTCCTTACAAAATCTCAGAAAACTGACCACCATTTACAATAGCAGACAGATGCTCAATTCACCATTAGTAGGGGCTGGGATGTAGGCAGCACTGTCAGGCTTTTACAAATGTGTGAAAAAGGTTTCCAAAGGGTATATGTTAGGCAAAACTGAGACCGTAGAATCTCATGTGAATTATTTGTATAACTTCATGAGAACAGTTGCAGTCCTGCACATTCATGTATAACAAAAACTGCTCTTCCATTCATTTAAAATGAAAACTTGATTGATCACATTTGAAAAGATGTATGGTGTTTGATCATAGTCACATTTGAGCCAGATAGGCTGTTTCTGAACAGTATATTCCTCTTGCTATGTAGCCATTCCAAGCAAAGTTAACAGGGGGCATGGAAAGAATACATGAGCAATTTATTAATCTCCCAAATAATTTACAAAAAAACAGGACACTGTGATGGAATGAGGCTGATGCTATATATATATATATAAATAAAAACAATAACTATGTGTGGGCTGAGATCCAAGCTGACATTCAATGTCACATCCTGGTTGCTCTAATCTTTTCATGGTTGTACTGTGGTCATCGTGGGATGGCGTGTGGACGGGGTGGGAACATCTGGATCTGAGAAAAGGCTTGGACAGAGTCAAAAAGTCAATGACCATGTGCCTCCCAGTAAACATACATTTTAGATCTACTCAAACACAACAGAGCTAAAATAATAAATAAAGACAGAAACACGGGGAAGAAAAGTATGGTCACTTTATGCCAAATTAAAAATGCTTACATTTTAACCAGTGTAAGAATCTTTGCTGCTGTTGCAAAATGTAATCTTGTTGACCTCATGTAACCTCCACTGATTATTGCTTGTTGTATGCGAGACAAACAACTTAAAGTATGTTGTCAATGGCGTCCTGCTGTCTGCTTTTCATGGGGGAGTGTATATGGCTCCCATGACATAGAGCCCATCCTCCTTTTTTTAAATCCACAGTATATTCACATTAAATATTAACCACAGCTAATGCAGTGTAATTCAGTCACTAACGCTCTAGTCCAAATCTTATATCTGAGTATCCAACATTTAGGAACCCACCCAGAAATCAAAATACATCTTAGAAACAGAACTAAGAAAGCAGCACAGAAACTGTTTATTAAGATAGAGTAGGCTCCAGGAAACATGGGACCTTGAGATACAACAAGGCTCTGATGTCAGTGCTGAGTTGTTCCCTCCAGACCACAAGGTGGTGACCCCTGTTGTTGTAAAACAAACAAATAATGATAATAATAATAACTGTACTTCCCAATTCATTAGTGATCTCAGTAAAAATATTTTTATAGTAAATACTTTTCATAATATTTCTAAAATGAGATGTCCTCTGCTTATATATCTTTTCCAAAGTTTATTTCAACCTATCCAAAATGCTAACCATAATGCATAAAGTTAAAAGTTGTTGGACATAATAGAACAAATTGGCCTCTGATTTAGTTCTCTAGCATGAAAGCAGTGGTCTAATCACATTAGATAGATAGATAGATAGATAGATAGATAGATAGATAGATAGATAGATAGATAGATAGATAGATAGATAGAT
>JAOXYM010000001.1:11129167-11156344 GCA_028567055.1 Leptatherina wallacei
GATATGTTCTTTAAGTGATAATAGGCTGACTTCACAACTGTCTTAATGTGACTACTGAAGTCCAGGTCTGAGTCCAACCAAACACAAACTTCCTTACGCTTTGTTCTAATTTTAATATGTTTTGTTTTTTGCTTTTGTTTTTTCCCCCTGGGCATTACAAAATGTGTTCTAATATGGTTTGGTCAAATCAGGAAAATGCTGTTTGATTGGATGTCAGTTGTCAGAATGCAACTCTAATATACAAAACATAGTTTTACATAAACAAAAGCATGTGTCATTGATTCCCACCCCTCGTTCAATATTTTATCACATGTTGGTGTGGTTGCTTATCGCTAGTAATGTGTGGTTTGTATGAACTTTTATTAGACCCACGTAAAGAGAAATAATGCATGACCTTGTTTTCTGTTATTAAACAGCACAATTTAAAGCACGCCAATCTCCCGACATCAGACATCCGTCTGCCAACAAAACAGAAGAAGTGGTGCTTGGTAAGTGCATTTATGTACGAAAAAACATATCAATCTGACATCAGGACTTTGGGTTTGTCTTGATTTGTCAGACAAAACTCAACAGTAATATTACTTTCTGTTGCATTTAAGTTAAACTTGATGGCTCTGGTAAAACTTTCACAAAATATGCTACTCAACTGATATTTGTCATAGTTTACTTTTTCTGGGCAAAAGTAAACTTTACTTAAACATTTTAAATACATAATAGAATAAAGCTTTTTCTTAAAAAAAATAAGATAAAACAAGAAGAAAGAAACATTTGTAGATTTTATCAGGCTTGGCAAACCACATGCGAAATATACCTTCACTCTTATGTATAGGCACCTTTTTAAGTGGCTTGTTTCTAATAGCTGCTTTTACTCATTCCAGGTCAACCTCACAATCTGACATGTGAGGTATATTTTGATTATGAAACACCGTTTTCCCCAAAGGTAGAGTGGTTCATGAACTATGGTGGCAACGTGGAGAATATGACCATGGCCAGCCCTCAGTGAGTTACTGCAGACTACTGGATATTAACAGTTGCTTTTTCAAGCAAACTACTTTATTTCTACACAATGATAAGATTCTGTAAAATCCAAGAATATAATGGCAGGTCTTTTTTTACTATGCGGTCTCTTAGGGTAGTGAAAATTGAATTGTCCGAGGGCATAAAGTTTGAAGTCATAAGGATAGCCATCATAAAAGAAGTGACACCGCAGCATTTGAACCACACATACACATGCATCGCTGCTAATACTGCTGGAAACACGAGTGCCACAATCAAGCTTGAAAAGAAAAGTCAAGGTAGATATCTTCTTTTTTTTCACCTTCACGATTTGTTATATTCAACTGATAATTACAAGTATGGTTTCCTCAGGGGATCCTCCACACCAGGGGCTTTGCCTGCTTTGTGTGCGTGAATGTGTGTCTGAGATTGAGTATGAAAGAAATAATAATGATGTTTGTGTTTTTACATTGTTGTTAATTTGGTGTGTGAAGGCTTTTTTTTTAATTCTCTTTCATGCATAGATTGTTTTTAATATGTGAAGCACTTTGAGTTGCCCTGAAAGATGCTTTATAAATACAATTTGTTTTGAATTTTGATTTTAAGTAATACCAATAACAAGAAAATGCTGTAAAATGCATGACAAATTCAAGATAAAATCTAAAGCAAAGTCAACACAGTGCAACACAGTTTTGAGCTGGTTGAATCAGATACTTGACAGGGCATATAGTTTCATATAGTTTATATTAAAAAAGTACAATAAAAAGTTGAGTGAGTTAGAGTCTCTGCTACAAGCTACACATTGTTTGTATGTGGCTGGATAAAACAGGTAAGCATTTGACCTGTTTTAATTTGATTAGTTGACATGAAAAAGCTTAAACAATAATGTAAGGAGCAGGCTAATGGAGCTATTTATTTATTTACTTAAATGGTTGTCTAATGAAAGATTCATTGACTGATATTTAAACAGCATTCAGAGGTATTGTATTTATATCTGATCAAATAACTGTGTTTAAATTAAAGGAATAGCTATAGATTCACCACAGCTTTCTCCAGCTGAACAGCATCTTGAAGCTAGATTTCTTTTAGTTTTACGGACCGTCACAAAATTACAGATATGACCAGCCCCTATATACTTTCACAAAGACCAGATAAAACTACCCTTTCCATCTGGCACCAAGCAAAGTTAGAAAGTAGAAATTGAAGAAACTGGTTGATTTTAAACTGATTTTAAGGGGAGAAAGACTACTGGAGTCACCTTGATTGACATAATCTTTTTTTTTTTTTTATATTTCTACATTTCTCAGTAGCCTAGCTACCTGAATTGTAAATGAGCAAATGTTTTCATTTGCCAGGCAGTTTCTTTCGGCTTTAAATACATTTGATACAATCTAAGACTGTTTTGGGTTTGTCTTCAGTTAAATGGCCATCACTGGTTGGGTATCCCCTTGTGTCCTTCCTGGTACTAGCTGGGCTAGGAATCACCTTGCATGTAAAATGGCTGGAATTAACCATTTTCTACAGATCCCACTTTCAATATGGAAAAAGCAATAGAGGTAAGAATGCACAAGAACATGCCACCACCGATGAGCCTATATATTCTGCCATGTTAACCATATCTGCTGTGGAATGACTGAGATAAAGCTGTACCACAAACATGCAAACCTAAAACACTTTATGAAGAAACCTTAAAATAGCCTTTATCTAGAGCATGAGGTTTATCTCTTGAAGTCATACAACAATGGGCCACTGCATTTTGCCACAGGTACATGTTTTTATGTCTAACTTGTGTTCCACGTCCTCTTTCAAACAGAGGAGAAAGAGTTTGATGTGTTTCTGTCATATGTTTGGGGCTCATCCATCCATTCATCAGCAGAAGTGGCCAGAGGTTTGACCCTTTCTACCAGAACAGGGCCTGGAGATCATGAAGAAAGTAAAGGCCTACATGCTTGACACCTTGGTCTGGATTTCAGTTTTACATAACTATGCTGATTCTTTATTTTATTGCATTTGTAATGCAGACCTTCTAAACACAGAGGAGGGAAGGGCTACTCAGAAGTCACCCCAAACCCTGCTACCACAAGTGTTAGAGGACCAGTGGGGGTATCGCCTCTGTCTGCTGGAGAGGGATGTACTTCCAGGAGGAGGTCAGGAAATCAACTGTTTGTCTTTATGTGTGCATAATTGCCCACAAAGATAGCTGATGTTTCTTTATTTAACTTTGCAGCTTATACAAATGATGTGGTTATTGCAATAAAGAAGAGCCAAATGCTTATCTGTGTGCTGTCCGAAGACTATCTCACCAGCAGCAATGCTGTGTTTGTACTGGAATCAGGAATCCAGGTAGGTCCTGCACACTTCCAAAAGCAGAAGAGTAGTTATTCTCGAAATTGTTAATCTTCGTTTAAAATAGATGTACTAGATGTGGAAAAAGACAACAAAACTGCAGCTTATAGTTTACAGATTATTAGACCTCTACAAGTTTAATTTTTCTTTAAACGTCATAGGCAGGGTTCTTCAGCTTCAGTCCTCGAGGGCGACTGTCCTGCAAGTTTTACCTGTTTCCTGAACTGCACTCACCTGGCCCAAATTAACAACTCATTAACGGCCTTGTGCAAAACCTGAGAACAAGGTGCTGCTCCGTTTGAATTTAGTGTGTTGCAGCAGGGAAACAACTAAAACCTGCACGGCAGTGGTCTTCAAGAACCCGATTTGGAGAACTCTGAGATAGGGAAATCATGAGACAGTTGCAATAGAACAGTATACCAAGACTTCATTCTTATTTCACCTTTTTTTGTGCTTTTCAACTTCATGTATTTATTGCTTAAATTATTAAAGTAGTAGCTAAATCAGACTAACGGAGTAGCCAGTAGAAAATAAATATTAGGTTTATGCTAAAACTGACACTTGTGTTTATTCTGACAAGACTAAAGGTTTTAAAGATAACGATTATTACATTTGTTTTTGTTTAGATACCGTCTTGAGCATGTGCAGAGTAATTCATTTAAGTTCACATGCTAAATGTCTCCTGACAGTTTGCAATTACATACAAAAGTATAATTCAAATTTTCTACTTTCAGTGGGAAGATCTGTTCTTTGTAAATTATTTTCATAAAATTTTAAAATGCTTACTCGCAATTAAATGTAGGCCGACAAAAGGCACGCCACCAACGGCCAAACTGTCCAAATACCTTCCCTGCAGAGGACCCTCTATACTAGTCAATGTTTTCCACTTATTTTTAGTCAAACTGTACCATTTTCAATGGTAAAATAATCAGTCTCCAAGTTGAAAAGCTTATTAACACAGATCCTGAATCAAATGCAAAAAATACACATTAGATTTTTTTTTTTTGTTGACAAACTGACGTGCATTATTTTGAGTATGCATTGCTGGTCTAGACCTGTCATCCAGAGCAGCAAGTGCTCCTTGCATTTCTGATTAGATGCTAAACTGCATTTCGTTACTCTGTATCGTATACGTGTGTAATGACATTAAAGTTGAATCTACTCTAATCTAATCATGGGCATCATAAGGGTTTGAATAAAGGCATCTATTTCTTAGTTCTTGAAGATGTTTCACCTCTTAGGGGTAGGTGAAATGCTTAAATTGAAATCCAGTTATCCATAGTTTTAAGTAAGAAAATTAATTAACTGAAAAATAATCTCCCCTTCAGAAAATTCATGACCTCTTCTACATTTTTAGGCATTGCTGCAAGAATCTGCCCTCAAACTCCTTTTAATATGGACCAGTGGACACCCCGCATCCCTCCAGATCCATCCAGATCCCCCATTACCCAAACTTGTCCAAAGGGCCTTGAGGGTGTTGCCCAGTCTGGACTGGAGTGCAGACAACTCTTCCACCTTCTGGAGCTCTTTAAAGAAAGCCATGCCCACTTGCAGAATGAGGGTAGATCAGTACCGATGACAGGACGGTGATACTAGTCCCATTTTTCCAACAGGAGGTTCGAATTCATGCAACTAATTTAATTTGAATTACTTTATAATGCTGGGTCAAAAGTCATGTAATCCCATTCTGTTCCAAGTATGTCTTAAGGTGACAGCAAAACATTAAAACGTATGGGAAAAAACATCCATGTCGGCAGAAAGGCTAAACCACATGGGACATTTTTCAAACGTGGGAAAAGTGAGTCGCCTACTGTGCAAAGCTCAGGATGCCATTGTTCTGTAGAAATTTTCCATCTGAAGTCATTTATCAATTTCAATCTGTAAAGTCATCAAATTCCTTTAGACTACATTCTACAGCATCAAGAATACAACATCATGGACACTAAATGCATCGTTTATGACTGTACATTAGTGTAGCTCATTCTGTTACAGCTGATATGCATTAAACATCTGACATATAGACTTCAGACAAGTGTTTAAATAAATATTGAAAGGAATTTGTGGGATGAAAAACAAATTGTGGCATGACCGTTGATATGATTTATTTGGGGAAGTTCAGCGCAAAAGTTGGGTGACACACAGTAATGTTTATGTTATGGAAAATGAATTCCCAAATGTGTTTCAGGCACAGGGGAATTCAACAAGGTAAGACATTTAGCTGAAATAAAAAGGACATCATATATATCTCTGATGTTAAGGTAGCCATGAAAGGAGGTTGTAAAGGTGCCTGATCAATGTTAACAGATATTTTAACCAACAAATGTTTATGTACTATGGCTGTTAACATTAATATGGTATCTATGTGACAACCGAATGATCAAGGTTTGAGAGCTAACAACTACAAAAGACATTTATCGTAAAGATACAATTGACCGAGCCATATTTCTACAGCAAGTTTGCCAGATTTACTGAAGCAAAAAAACTAGTGTTGCAAAATAAAATGGTACTGGCACAAAGCTCTAATAAACAGAACACAAAGCATTAAAATAAAAACAGAAGATGGTGTCTGAGGTGGCACAGCTGGTGGAAACAAAGGGTTTCACGTTTATGTTGAGAAACCAAATAGATGAATACATTTGTACATGTAGTCTTATTTGCTTTGCAACACATACACGTGTACATAACAGTCAAACTCACACTCCAATATATGGATTTCAAATTAAAAAATTGTCACAGTTCTATGTACATTTTTACACAATTATTAGACAAAGAACACGCTTGCTCTGGACAGTACCTAACCAGCTTCAGGTGGAAACAAGGACGTCACTAAAGAAAAAGAACAAAAAAAAAAACCCTCAAACAAACAAAAAGGGCGCAAGGGGTATTAAAATTGTAGAATTTAAAATTAGCCAACAGAAAGCAACTGTGGCAGATTTAATAATCTACAATATTCAGGTTAATTCATCCATTCTCCAGTCCACACCTCTTAGAGGGGAATGACTTTCTCTCATCGTAGTTGGGATCAACACAAGTGGTTAGAAACGTAAACAAGTTCAGTCAAAACCATAGAAGGCTGGAAGTATTTTTCAATGCATGTCCAATAAGCTAATAAGTTGTATAAACCAAGGCTACTGAGAGGAAACATTTGAGCCTTCATGAATATCAGACATGGTTAGCCTATACAAAATTATCAATAAGTGACAAAAAAAAAAAATCTGTGGTAGTGATTTAAGAGTCATCTGATTGAGTCTTCAGTTTCCTCTCCCAAAGTTTTTGATGATCAGAAAAGCCCTGCTTGCCCTTGTTGAATGAATTAGGTCCTGCAGATGTTGGCGTCTCCCTGAAAAGACAGCAGCTTAGTTACATCAAACTAAGCAAACGCTGAAATCTATTCAAAAGTTCTATTTTTTCTTTTTATAAAAAGCAGAGGAAACAATCTGTAAGTGTGTCATATTTGTGCAAATACCTGCCGATGTTCTTCATCCTCATCTTGGCTTCTGGAGGCATCTCCTCTGGTTCACTCTATTTGGCAAAAGAAAGCTGAAGTCAGCGTTTACTCATATTTGTTTGGTTACATTTAACATTTTTCTGTGTGTGTGTGTGTGTGTGTGTGTGTGTGTGTGTGTGTGTGTGTGTGTGTGTACTTACATCATCATCTTCATTAAAAACAGATGCCAGCACAGACTTTTTTGGAGGAAGTGATGGTACAGTCTCTTTGGGTTTCTGAAACAGGTCATACACACAACAGAAGAATTAAACAACAGGAGTTATGGATTGACCAATAAATTAACACAGCTATGACTGATTGCATGAAAACTTCCCACATTGAGGGTACTGTGGCTTTATAATGTGCTACGATTAAGGCCTAATTTTCATTCTGTCTCAGAAGTGTATGTGAAGCTTTCTCAAAGTTTTAGCATGAAGTTAATGTAGGTTACTTAACACTTACTGCAGCCCCAAATTTGATGGATATGGGGTTCGAATTCTTTGCCGTCTTACTGCTCATAGTAAGACCTATTTTGGAAACTTTTCGAGGTGCTGGTGGCTCTGATGAAGACTCGTCTTCATCTTCTGGAGTGAGATGCTGGGATGTGCGTTTGTGCGCGGTCCCATGTCCTCCAACAGTGCTACAAGACACAGGCTTAGTTTTCACTCTGTCTTCCTCCTCCTGCGGCCCTGCTTGAGGCAAGACAACTCACCAAGGTGAACAACAATTTTTCAGAGATCTGGGAATGATAAAAAAAGCTATCACTTTTACCTGTATGACTAACCATTAGCTAAACAAATGTAACCTAAAATCGACTCAATCATTTGAAATGCTTTAAACATCCGCATGAGGATGTTTTGTACAGCACTTAAGTCAACTTACAAGTGGTAGTGGTACAGGATAGTTAATAACGCTTTGCATGAGCTAACTGACTAAGGTTACTTGCGCGTTAGCAAGGCTAACGCCGTGTTAGCAAGCTAATAAAACAGTGTTTACTGTTTTAGAAAGTCTCTACCAGTCACACCAGGGATGATAAGCAAATATTTGCTTTGCAACATAGCAAAGTTAATACAATCTAGCTCATAGCGTCAATGGTAGCATTTAATAAAATCGTTACGTTGCTAGCATTAGCTATACCGTAAGCTAACATCGAGGTTTTGTTTCTCTTCTTTAGTTTAAGTGACTTCTGAAGTAGGCCCAGTTTAGCACCCATTTAACTAAAACCTGATCGTTCATATATTTTAAACCATAATTGACATTAAAACAGCTCAGATATCACCTCCATCGTCGCTTGAACTCGAGTTGTTATCCTCGTAATCCGCCATTATGCCTCTTCTCAGACTTCCCGGATCGTGCCGCTAGTGTTCTTTGAGCGCTGTGCTCCAAACAAGCGTCACAAGAGAAGAAGAAAATGACAGCAAGCTAACTTGGTAAAAAGAAAGCTGGTAGGACTAAAGACACAACATATAGAGCTACTTGCTGTGTAAAGCTAGTCGTCGTGTCAATGAAGATCATTCAGTGAGAGATGTTAGCATTAAAAGCGTGAATAATTGTACGTCTGTTGTATAGGCTGCAAGTTGTTTTACCCTGCTGTTGTGATGGCTAACGTAGCAGTTAGCATTCGTCCGACACAGCTATCTTAAATTGCCACTGTGCTAATATTTCGCACTTTTCCATCAGCAATTAACGTTTTAAATTGTGAAAAAAGTGTATTTACTGTATCTTAGGTTGTCTTTTTTCTATTAAGTTAGTCTCTTTCTCTTTCTTTTAGGCCCTTTAAAGTTTGGAACTAAACAATGTACCAATCAAAATGGGGCAAACCCTGTGTATATGCTCCCGTGGCTCTATCACCATCGATAACAAAAGATATTACTTTGTCCAGAAACTAGACGAAGGGTAAGATCATGTTTATGTAGATTATTCTCGTCCCCAATTATTTACATCTATGTAGTTAAATGTGCTAATAGTTTATTTGTAATCAAATCCATGGTACCACTACCTCTCAGATTTCTTTACTCAAACAAATATAGAATGATATTGCCACCTGTATGTTTTAGAGTACCAGTTCAGATGGACATTGTTACTTCCAACCTCTTGTCTCCCTGTTACTCCTTTTCAGTGGTTTTAGTTATGTTGATCTGGTAGAGGGTGCAAAGGATGGGCACTTCTACGCCCTGAAGAGGATCTTGTGTCATGACCGTGAAGGTCGCCAGGAGGCTCAAACAGAGGTGGAAATGCATCAGATGTTTAGTCATCCCAACATCTTAAGCCTGGTTTCATACACTTTTGTTGATCATGGAGGCAAGACTGAAGCTTGGCTACTTTTGCCTTACATAACAGTAAGTAGAAGCATTAGTTTGCATGAGAAAACTTTACTGGAAAATGACCACATTGTGATATACTTGTGTATTTGTGAATAGAAAGGAAGTCTCTGGTCTGTCCTGGAGAAGCTGAGGGACAAGGGGAGCTCAATGCCTGAAAAACAGATTTTGCAAATCTTCCGTGGAATTTGCTCTGGATTGAAGGCTATTCATGAAAAAGGCTATGCACACAGGTAATCCATCTCCACATGCATGAACATATAACTCATATTTGTGAACTCTCCTTTTAGATTTGTTTGAGGGTGCAGTGTATTCAGTTTCCTAAACGTTTGCCCAGAAACGCAAAATATCAGTACTTATACATGCTAGAAAACATCTCAACTCAAGAAACTGTTTTCTTTGTGTACTCTATTAAAAAAATCTGTAAAATAAACAAGGTTCCACTAAACTTCTTTAGAATTGGAGCACTAACACCTTACAGCATTTAATACAAGTTTGGACCATTGATAGATTTATGGTTTATATAGTTATTCTGCATAATTTGGCGAATAATTAAATATCTTTTGATAGTATTTTAATATTTTTACAAAATTGCATTGAAAACAATTCATGTACTGTGATTTGACAGAGATTTGAAGCCAACAAATGTGCTTCTGGATGAGGGTGACAGGCCACTTCTGATGGATTTGGGCTCAATGAACCGCGCAAGAATTGAGGTAAGGGTGCAGTGTAAATGGGAAGTTAATAAGATTTTACTCATGATCACTATATATAAGCGCCCTGAGATGACATTGTTGTGAATTGACGCTATACAAATAAAGATGAATTGAATTGAATTGAATATATCAACATGGATACTGTTGGTACAAACAACAAAGCCCTTGTTAAGCTAAAAGAAGATTGTGACTAACTGCACTCTTGTTCCTCCATCTCTTTTAATTACAGCATCAAAAAAAGCTAAAGTATGGTTCGGCTGTGTTCACCCTTATTTCCATTATTCTGTCTGTTTAATACTGAAAAGCAATTTTAAATTTTTTATTGAAATGTTGCTGAGTTTTTTAACTGTTTGTAGCATTGTGGTACAATTATGTAACAAACAAGCAAAGGAGGTTGAAATCTAAGCAACCAAAATAGAATTGTTAGTAATGCCAGACTGCCTAATATAATGTAACGTAACTCTTGCTAGGAGCAATCAAGTCCTTCTATATGAGAATGAATACCCACTATGTTAGCCATTGTTTCATTAAGCAGGCCTGGATTTCCACCTCTAGATGGCAGAGTGACAAATGCAATCTCAAAGAACCCCATTCAGATTATTGTGGTTTATATATTTTAAAGTGCATCTTGTCTGCTGTCTCCCTGAGTAAATGTGCAGTATTTGGTCTGAAACTGTTTACTGTATGTTGACTATATAGAGTTCATCATATGTTTTAAAGGCTTGTACTTTCAACATTAGTGATTCTAAACAATAAATTCCTTATTAGAATTTTGATCATAACTAACTTTATTATAGGTTAGAGGATCCAGAGAAGCCATGACCATACAGGACTGGGCAGCTCAGCGGTGCACCATTTCCTACAGGGCTCCTGAGCTCTTCAATGTGGAGAGCCACTGCATTATAGATGAGCGCACTGATATCTGGGTAAAGCGTTGGAGTGTTCTTACCTCGTGGCTTGAGGATCTTGCCCTTATTGTTTTCTAGATTAACACCCATATATTATGAAAGTTACTGTGGTGTGTTCATTACTTGATTACTACTGTTTTTTTTAAATATGTGTGTTTGATCTTCCCTTTCTCCTCCAGTCACTTGGCTGTGTGCTGTACTGCATGATGATGTTGGAGGGACCATACGATCTTGTATTTCAGAAGGGGGACAGCGTTGCCTTGGCTGTCCAGAATCCAGTGACCATCCCACCATCTTGCAGGTAAGTATTCAAGCATAAACTCTTAAGTTTCCCATTGATATATCAGTTTCTGGTAGAAGTAGCAAGGACAGCACATTTTACCTTTTGGAAGTGCAGGAAAGTAACTTTAGCATAGATTTTCTTCCACTTAAATTTCTTGTGCATTTAATATTTAGTGGAAGAGTGCAGTCTAAAGCAGCACACTGCAATATAAGCATATCACATTTAGTCTGTTTTGCTTTTTAAATTAACAAAATTAATGTTTTCTTTTAAGTTACGGTTTATTTTTGTGTATGAACCCAACACTATCCCAAAAACCTTGCCACCTGTTGATTACTTTAAAATAAACTCAGTGATGATTGATAACAATCCTGTGATTGTCTTTTTTTTTTTTATCTTCATTATTTTATTTGATATAGACCATACACACTTATAAACATCAATGTAAATGACCCAGAACTGGATAAAAAGCTACTTTTCCTCGGTAGACCAAAGTGTAAAAGTAAAACGGACCGTGTGTCAATTTCCGTGTTAATAGACCTGAGTACCATATAGTTTCTGGATCTAAGTTCCAATCTATTGCAAAAGTACTGGATAACAGGGCCATCTCTCATGGCACACATTGTGAGACGGTTACTGAGTTTTGCATCTATTATTGACCAAACTGTGGATTCCACAATAGTAATCTTGTGTTTGTTTTTCCTTTGTGCAGATACTCAGAGGGCCTGCAAATTCTGCTGAGCTCCATAATGGTCTCAAATCCCCAGGAGAGACCAAACATAAACTGGGTTCTTGACCAGGTACAGGACCTTCAGAGTCGCAGCCCGAACACCCAAACTAACATGGTCTGATCCTGCGTGGTGCACTACATGTGGAGCCATGGACACATTTTGCACACTTCAATGAACATCTCTCAATTCCAGCTTGAAATATTTGTATTTATTGAATTTATTCTAAAAGCCTAGGATCTGATTTTCACTCATTTTGGCACGCTTCATAACTGTGGGCACTTTTAGTTTGAATAACTGTCAATCTAGCCTGCATGTTACAGAACACCTGTTTGTAGTCCTTGTACACTTCTAAGTGATCAAAAATGCCTTAAGTATAATTCAAATCTGAAGTGCAATGCTTTTGAGAAAGGTCAAAAATTGTGTCTGATGAAATAGCTTTACCTCGTCACATTTTGAAAAGCTTACTTATTTGTTAGGAGCCAGACACCCGTCTCAGTCAATGTGTGGCTCTTAGCCAGCAGCCCAGTTAGCTTAGCATTAAGACTGGAAAAAGAGGAAAATGAATAGATGGATCTGTCATTGGGTAAAAGAAACTTAACCAACAAACTGTAACTGGCAGATGGATAACATCTCTGGACAAAGCAAGGCTAGCTGTCACTTCCCTTTTTTTCAGTCTTTATTCAAATGAAAGCTAATTAGCTGGTGGCTGTAGCCTCTGGAAATTTGTGTTTTTCTTGCACATTCCTTTAAAAAGAAAATAGGTTTTGTCTTCAAATTGTAGTTTGTTTGTTTTTTTTATGAGAAAAAGGATGCTGTAAAAGTTTTGCCAAACTTTCCAGTGGATAAATTCTACCTGAGTTAAGTACATATCAGATTTCATTCCCTACAAAGGAGGAGTACTATCCCTTTCCTTTCGTTTTTATCTTTGTCATTTCCCGAGTTACATGTGTGCTGTAATGTTCATTTTGTACCTTCGGCTTTTCTTCATACCATCACTCAGTCTTTTTGCCTGAGCTAGAGAACAGTTATGTGGTAGTGCTCCTCACCCACAATACTGCGTTTAGACACACAAAGCTGCTCCACATATTTACAATTACTCTTTTTTTATGTGCATATGCACTAACTTTTTGTAAAACACACCATTAAATTTCTCATAGTTGTACATCATAAGAATGAAGTGACATTTTAATCAGTTAAAGGAATAAACACTTGTAGTTACTGTAAGTAAACTGTATCTGCTGTTGCAGGATAACCTTTTTAATGAACTTTTCATGGTATTGCGTTTTTAAACACACCAGTTTTGTCATTGAAGCTGTTTAATTCTTTTTCCTGTCGTGTGGATTACTCAGACTTTAGTTCTCTCAGGGTACATTCACATCTAAAAAGGTCTGTTAATTGATCTAAATGGTACCTTTAAAACTTTATGACAAAACAATATTTTGGGCATTTGAGTTTACTGCTTTTGTGACTGTAATGCAGTGATATATGCGGCCATGAAGGATCGTGTGACTGCTAAATCGTCATTGATTGTTGACATGTATGGTTCATTTTTGGAGTGTTTTTGAGCAAGTTTGACACAGCACCAATATATTATCTTTTAATGCAACGTTTGGGCATGTCCAGTGACTATATGCTTTTGTGTTGTTGTAAAAGCCAAACTAAAACGGATTTTAATGCTATGGGTACAAAAAAAAAAGTCCTGGTGGTGACGGTCCCCGATCTTATTAGGAGTGTTGATTATTAAACTGTATTTAAATTATGTTTTATTTGTTATTCACTGCACAGTAAAAGATATATGAATTTAATTGTGTAGCACTCTGTATATACTTTTTAATGATTGCGAAATAAAAGGGCATCCATCATTTAAAGTCTGTGAAGCAGTTCTCCAATCAGTTTCCTCCCCTCCTGCCACACTAACTTCTTCCTTGACAAACATTTGGGATGAAATGAATCACACTAAAGATCAAGTGAAAGCTTTAGGGCACTGTCCCTGCTCCAACACACCTGACTCAAATTAATGAGTCATTGCGCAGAACTTCATAGGCCGTTGGATCCATTTTATTCGAGTCAGGTGTGTTGGAGCAGGTAAACATTGAGAACCTGTAGGACTGCGGCCCGCGTAGGACCGAATTGAGTAACCCGACTTTAGGGTCTTTAGTTCCCTTGCTGTTCCCAAGAAGATTTTGAAGTGAGGTGGGACATTTCTTTTCCATTGGTGGAAGACCACTGCCACTAGAGGGTGCTGTTGTTATGAATGGCCTTGTGTTTAAATGTGGTGTAAAAGATGCCCTGGTTGCTTTTATATTTCATTTAGTGGTACTGTTTTCTTAGTTTATTAATAAATTAATTGCATTTATTGCTTTCATAGGTATAGACGGAGATGGGTTTTTTTTTTTTTTTTTTTACTAAATACTTCTACTTGAAATAAGGCACCCTTGGTCTGTTGGTGTATAGATATTTTTCTGAAATGTGTTGTATAAGAGTATAAAATGGCAAAAAATATCCAAAGTTTAAGTACTTATAAGATTATAAATAGTGGGGTCTGTAAGTTTTTTATGTTTTTTTTTAATCTTCATCAGCTGTGAGAGCTGCTCCACATTAAATATGTGAACATCATGTCGGATCACAACTCAGATGTCAGTCAGTGGGCCACAAAGACTGACAGTGACCCTGCTCATTCCTTATTTGTACCAAAATAAATTGTGGCAGTGATCACTAGCAATTTTCAGTGTTTTGTTTGGAATCAGTATTTTTTTTTATTATAGATGAACATCAATACTCCACCATGCACCGTGCAGAGCCCCAATAACTTGAAGGAACATCATAAAAAAAGATATCCCCTGCACCCTGGATCTGAGGAAATTGGTACACTTTTGTGATAAGTGATGGTTCTCTCTTTAGCATCTGGATTAATCTTGGTTTGATAGTTGCTAGGAAATTGCTGTATCACCGAATTAATTTTAAATAAACTAATTTCAAATAAACAGACACAAAGAGGAAATCTTAACTACACGATAGGGTAGCGCAGTAATATTTTCTGTTGTTTGTAAAAAGCCTATTGACTGCTTTTCTCTGCTGGAAAATGCTTGTTTGCTTCTTGACAGGTCATTTAGCTTACTGGCATAGATGCAAATTGTTGTTAGAGACTGGGCGGCCAGCATTTCAGACTTGGTCACTATATCCACACTGCTGTCTAAAGAATTCAGATGTAAGGCTTTATTAATAAGCTATTTATGCATGCTGTCACAGTCTTAGATAACTTGTTTTCCTGGGTAATGCGCATCTAACAGAACTGAGCATTCTATGCACCTCTCCGTGTCTTTGTGTGGGTATTTGTGTGCACATGCTTGAAAACAAATCTCAGACTGCTCATGTAGCTGGATTTACAACCCTTACATCCACTCAGATCAGTGAGATGTTACACTCCACTGCTGCTGCAATTACTTTGAATGGTAATGCCTACCTTTCCAGGCGCAAGCACACAAATATGACCAGACATAAATATTCCCAACCTGCCACACATTTACAGTGCATATGCCCTTTAGTACACAAACACCCTAAGAAGTCATTACACTTGAAATAATAATATCCCATCTGATTTCTTCCTCAGGCCCACCTACAAACCCCAGACTCCCCTGGGACTGGGTTCAGGACAGCGCTGTCTTTATGGGTGGGCAGGCACAGACACATTCTGGCCTCACCTTTTATATTCACAATCATCTAACTGTGAGGGACAGAATGATGTCATACAACACAAGTGCAAGGTCAACTCGATGTTCGCCCACATTTTAGCACCAATTTCATGTGGTTTTGCTTCTCATTCAGCCAGATGGAAGCATCTGTGGTTTGAATCTTATGTATGCATTCTTGTGTGTGTGTCTTCAAACGCAAATACACTTTAGCCATCACACCGTAAACCATCTGTAGGTTTTTTTTTTTTATTGATTTGGCGATGAATCAATTAGTGAATTATTTAATTAGCAAAGCATTATGGGTCAGTGAAAAGCTGCTCCCAGCCTGCACCGCTTCTAGGTCTCTCTAAATCATTTTACACATATGTTTGGAGCCCATTTGTGCAAAAATGACCACACAAAAGTCCCTTAAATCCAGGGAATTGAGATGCCAGTCCAGAGACACCTTGTAAAGTCGTCCGGTAAGTTTCAGTTGTTACTTGCCAGATGTGAGATCCTATTTCTTTAAAGCTTTATGTGTATAGACTCAGAACTTTTGCTGTCACTCAACTCCAAATTAGCCTTGGCTGCAGCTGAAAGAGGGAGAAATATGGACATTACGTCTGCCCTGTTGAGTTGATGAGTTATGACTTATGCTTGTGATCAGGGCGTTACTTTCATCCAGGAGCTTTCTGTGTGCCCATTAATTCAAGGGAGTGTTTGGGTTAAAATGCATAATGAGTTCATTAAGGGGGATTGGCGTAATCAAGAAAGGTATTGCCTTAATTACTGGCACATGGCCAGACCTATACGTTCTCTGTGAAATCGGGCACCCACCCCATCCATAGAGCTCGCTAATTTAATTAACTGTACAAAATGCTATACCCTAACGTCACCCTCGGGGGCAATTATAGCACTAGAGATTGAAAGATCTCCACTGGGGGTATTTTTACTTACTGGCAGGAGATTGCCTGTGTCAGTTAGCTGATTGCATTGATTATATTGATTTGTAACAGCTTTTCGGGTAATTTCATCTGCAAAGGTGAGAGCAACACGTTGGCTCCAGAGACTTTCTTATTTATTCTTTCTTTATTTAGACGCTTGACTCTTTTGCCAAGTGATTAGATGAAATGGAGCTCCACAATAAGTCTTTTAAACTGGTACTTGGGGAGGGAGGGTCGATAGTTTTTATTTGCCATATAAGGTCAGTACAGGTTGGATGTTATGAATTCTTTTAAAGGCATCACAACCCTTTCACCAACATCGTAGCTGCGTGGTTTTGCTGAAGAAGCAAGAAAGTGGCTTAAACTGGCAGCGAGGAAGTAGCTCCAGCTCTTAAAACAGACAGATTGGACAGATCTGCTTTACCTGAGTTACACAAACCTCAACATAGAGATCCATTCTATCACTTTTACTCTCAACTCTGTAATGAATTTCTGTACAGGAAAGTTGCCTGTTGTGTCTCTTACCAGTTTGCATACACACACACCAGATTGTATTTAAAAAAGATTTACTCATTTGAAGACAAAAAAAAGACTTTCTCACTTCAGTTAATATATTTGCTTTGAAAATAAGAATAAACAATACTAGTGCCAGTACATTCATCCAACCCCTCATAGATTTAAAAAACTCTATAAAACCACAGGGATGAGTCTGGTTAGCCTGCAGCAGCTTAGCAGATCCTTGAAGTTGATTTTCTTTCTTTTTTTTTTCTATCCTCATAATTCAAATCTCTGCTGATTATTCTTGTCATTTTATATGGAGACTATTAGATGCATAGAAACACCAGCTAATTTATATTAAAGTAAATGTGATAATTGAAGAAAAAACAAACAGAAGGTATGGACCAGGAAAGCTCTTAAAGTCCAATCTGATCAGCTGTCCAAAGAGCATACTGGAAAAATCCTGATACATAAAAGTTTCACCCAATTCGAGAGGTACAAACACAATATGAAGCAGGTGGTTTCAATTTCATGGCTTTCTGATGTCCTATGATCAGTTTAATAGATTTGAATTATGGTTGTCATGGGAACACGTTGAACAGGTAGGTGTGCAACATCTACAATGGTTGGTGATGGGCTAATCCAAATACATCTTTACCTGTTCTAAAGTTAAAAAAAGGGAATAATGGTGACAAAACCAAAATCGCCACTTTAATGCAGATGGAGGAGAATTGTACATTTGTTTCTCTTTCACCAAGCATGACTTTATCATTAGTTGGCCATGTGTCAAACAGGCAGAACATGACCCAGAGAAAACCTCAAAAACTGCATTTTATGTGGTAGATTATAAAAGGGGCATGTTTAAATGCCTCAAACAAACCATTTAATTTTT
Organism: Leptatherina wallacei; assembly: GCA_028567055.1. Classification (NCBI taxonomy): domain Eukaryota; kingdom Metazoa; phylum Chordata; class Actinopteri; order Atheriniformes; family Atherinidae; genus Leptatherina; species Leptatherina wallacei. The sequence continues at coordinate 11,146,958 of JAOXYM010000001.1, forward strand.
ATTTCCCAAGCTCTACTATGGGAAGCAAACTCAGATTTCTTGGATAACAGTTGTGTTATTGTTCCATTAAATTCATCCAACATGAGACTTTTTTTATATTCAATATGTTAAACGTCCAAAGACATGCATGTTAGGTTAATTGGTCACTCTAAATTCTCCCTAGGCGTGAGTGTATGCGTGAATGGTTGTCTGTCTCTCTGTGTGGCCCTGCGATGGACTGGCGACCTGTCCAGGGTGTACCCTGCCTCTCGCCTGATACTTGCTGGGATAGGCTCCAGCCCCCCCACGACCCTGAATTGGATTAAGCGGTACCGAAAATGAATGAATGAATGTTAAACGTTCCTTTTATAACATCTCAAAAAAATAGTTTCAGATGATATTCCTCTATTGATTTGGTTTTGTGTCCACACAAAAGGAAAAAAAAGACTTTTATGTCACAGGACACAGATAAATGTTAAGGTTAATGACATTTTCATGAACCTCAATGAGACTATGTTCTCTTCTGTACTAATCAGTATTGGTACTTAGAACCGACTTGTATGGAACTCATTGGGTTTATTTTAATGTACAGTAAGATTATTCCAGGATTGCTGGAGAACCTATACCTCAATATAATGACAGAACAGATGTCTCCAGTTGATAAAACTGAAGTTTATGGTGATTGTACCAAAGAAATAGTGTTTAAAAAGGATCCCTGAGTCAAACGGTCAGTTATTGATCTTGATAATGATGACAGTACTGGAGCTGTTATTAATCATGCATGTCTGACTGGTAACTCTGTACTGTCTGTGTGCACTTTGAACCTGTTACACTGATAGCTGATAACATGCTTAAATAATACAAGATTTAGATTTTATTTTCTTTTTTGTCATACTATCCTAAAAAGAAAAAAAAAGGGTTTTCAACATGCATTTTTATTGACTGTCCATGTCTTGTTTAAACTGTCATCCCAAACAGCTATATGTTTATTTTTTACATACATTTGCAGGATATTTTTTTTAACATAACATTGTCCCAGGTGGTACAACATAATATGTTCAACAGACATTAGTCTGGGCCTTACATCCTAAAAAGGAGAGTGAACAAAAGGTAAAATACAAACAAAACATACTCTTATATGCTGACACGTTATGAGTAGAGCATACAGAATGGGATCATCACCTGTCACAATTTGATGATGTAATCCAGAAAGGTGTCTCTATGTTTTAAGGAATAAGTCTTGTTTTTCCGACCGTCTGGATGCAGTTTTTTGCCCAAATAACAATTTGTTATAGTTAGCCATCTGTTTTGGTTGGATTTCAGTCTTAATTTCAATTATCTCCCCTGTGATAAATACTAGGCAATATGCAACAATTAAAAAGACACTGCAAAGAAAATGCAAGTGAATCGAAATTTTACAGACTCCTGTTTCTTTTGTAGTCAAGTGTATTTATAATGAAATGCTTTTATGGTTCATAATAACATAGACACAGCGATAATGAAAACATCCTCATCGCTTTGGAAACTCACAGGCTGCACCCAAGAAAAAGAAATCTCATTTTGACTGCATACTTGTGGCATATTAATTCTGTATTTGTGTTGTTTAAAATTTCAAGATATCTATTTCATGTGCTTGTTTTCTAAAAGGCTACTAATTTATTTCTCCGATTAAATAGAAAAATATGACCTGGTGTATTAGTTTTAATTATGGGCCTGTAACCTTTGCAAAGCATGGCAAAGCGAAAGGAAGACTAATAGTTTGATGATCAGTTCATCAGCACTGATTAATAGGATGAGATGACAAGATAATCCGGAGGTGGCATGGTCATTAAAGGTGGCCAAAGGAGAGCAAATTAGCTGATTAAACAAATTGCCACCCCTCCAATGGTGCACTGGAAGAAGGGAGGGCCTCTGCGTGTGATGAATGAGGAGGCGTGGAAGAAGCATTTATGTTCCTTGCTGGTAGAGTTGTCACTGAATGAGTGAAGTGTCTTCATCAATTTGGAGCCATTATCATGTCAAAAGGCGAGGATGGTGCTTGAAGGAGGGGAACAAGTTGGGGGAGGGGAGAAACAGAGAGCCTATCTGCATACTTTAAGCTTATTCATTTTCACAGACGCACTCTTCCCTCCCTCCTCCCCCCACCCCCCAGGACGACCAGTTTACCGTAAGGCTGTTTAATTTTCCTGAAATAGGGCTGTGACAGCTGTGTCATGCTGATGAGAAGAGTGGCAGCCTGACACATCTCATCTATCTCAGCTCTGATGCTGCTGAACCTCCTCCCTTTCCCTCCTCTTCTGCTCACTTCATCTCCTCATGTCTCCTCACTTCTCCTTCTGAGATGTCAAAGTTTTGCTTCGAATAAACCAGGCAATCCTAGTCCGTTATAAACAGATGTGAGCAAGGAAAGGGGGTTAGTGACACAGAAAAAGGACAAAAGTAATAAGAGGGAGCTGTTTTTTATTTCACATCCATTGATTGTTATGGGTCTCTTTATCATCTGACCTGGCTCTATTATGCCAATTGGATGTCACGGTGACATGGTGAGGTTGTGAAGATAGTAAAATGAAACGCAGAAAGTGAAAGAGGGGATTAAAATGTGTATGTGTGTGTTTGAGAAGGTGGAGTAAAGATGCCGTAGATGAGTGCATAAAATAGCTTGTTGGTGAAATCTGCATCACTTAGCATGTATTACTTTGCAGGGAGAAGGACAACAATTTAAATGTTAGTGATGTCATTTCCACCCGTCAATCATGTCAGGGTGCGATAAATGCGGAGCCATTACATAAATGAGATGTTGACGTGACCCTCTATATGCATGCATGCAGACACACTTTGATATCTCTTCAGCTTCAGGTAAACAGAATACAAATATAACGTGATCCCATCTGTAAGTGTTGCAACGAAGTCATCAGTTAAGCAACCGTGGGGTCAGAAAGGACTTTTCAAAACCTCAGGATCGAAACCAAATTTGTCCAAGTTAATATTGGTAAATGGAATTTACACTAAATGATGGGTTTCTGCTCTTGCTTGAGTTAAAAGCTAAATATGATGTAAAAACACACAGAAATGCATGTAGCTGGTGAAAAGATCCAAAAACAATGATGTACGAGACCTGAATTTTTGTTTTTTAAATTCAATAAGTGAATCATTAAATAGACATAACTTCAAACTGAACTGCTGAAATGTGCAGCTGTTTATTATCAAAATGTTTTCCCCTCAGTTTGATAAATACCGCCACCCACATGAAAACAGTTATGGCAAATTAAAACATCAGTATAAAAAAATTCAAAATGATTTTCCATGAAATGGTAAAATGCCTCAGTTACAACATCTGATACATTGTTTATGTTCTATTGGGAATAAAACATGGGTTTATGAAATTTGCAAATCATTGCATTCTATTTGTATCTACATTTTACAAAGCACCCTAACTTTTATGGAATTTAATTATAAATGAATTCATAATCACAAAATATGAAAAATGTAATACTTTATAAAACATAAAAAACTGCACAACTTAAAAAAGATAGTTGTTTTATATATAGGCTACTAGTCATCGTTCATTTACTTTAACAGCCCTGAACCACTCAATATAGAAATAATCAAAACTGTTTGTGAACTCACTTGTGGGGGGAATTATGATAAAATCTTAATTGTTTTCTGTTTTAAGTCAGTGTAGGTCTGTGAAAAAAAAATATTCTGACTTTCTTCTGTCAAATTAAACCAGTAAATGTGTAGGTATAAAAAAATGTGTGAAACAATATCTCTTTAATATTGAAAGTAAAGTGTGTTGTCATTTTGAAATTTATCAAGCATAGTAATTCTTAATCATAATGTGTCAAATACAGAATAAACATAAACATGCTAAAGTCAAAGCGTCAAAAAGATCTGATACACAACCAACAGGAGTACTAGTTTGTTCACTAGATTTAATACAGTTGTTACTAATAACAGCATAAATAAAAATAGAGTGTCATTTAACAAGTGTTATGTCGTATAAAGTCATAAGCAGACATTTACCCTGTAACAGTTTTTTGTTGTTAATGTTACTCTGGGTCTGGGCCAAGAGACGTGTTTCCTTTCCAGCCCTCTACAGAGATGTCCATCTTCTTTGCAGATATTGAATAAAAAAAACTGCTTTCCAACTTGTCTTCCAAACTTTTTCTTAGATGCAATTTTTTGGTTGTTCAATATTAGATATTGAGATATTTGAAATTTATTTAGGCTGATTCCTGCGTGCAAACACAAAATACTATTCAAAATGTACATATTCAGTGGGCAAAATAAGAAAAACACTTCTATTTGCCTTTAATGTTCTGATCTGATATTTTCTACCAAAACTGTTCATTAACTTTGGGTGCACATTATATCATTTTTGCTCATTATTTATATGTAAATGTTTACATTTGATTAATTTATTTGCTAAATGTAATCGTGCAAGCCAAGTTAGAATAGAAGCTCAGTTTCTACCTCTTAATTTGTGCATAGTTTCTGATGCAGATGCCTGTGCCTACATGCTGACATGTAAGCTCATGTGTAACCTTCACAAATAGTGGATGGAGCCGTTTGGCTACGCCTCTGTCACTATAAATGGTGCCAGTTGCTTTGATGCTGTCATGCAGACAGATTGCTCTGCTCTTAACCCGCTTTTGAACCCTGTGTGGCACACAAAAGCCAGCTGTACACTTCCATACCAGTGCAAACACTTATTCACACTAATGCCACTTTATTCACTGTTGTCACTTCACAAGTGAAGCACTGGAAGGCCACATTTATTTTGAGTCAGCATTAAGATCACATGTCACACTGAAAACAGGCTGGATTAGAAAAGGTCATCAGCTCAGTACAGGTGGACTTGGTTGAAAAGGAAAAAGCATCATCATCATTAGTCGATTAGCTGAACAGTCCTGGGAAAGCAAATATTGTTATGAGAGATCAACACTAACTCTGATATTTCAGATCAGTGTGTGAAACAATCAAACATTAGCTTCATATGATTATAATAAGAATATACCCCTGTTTTCTAAATATATATATATTGATTGATTTATGACAATTGTTTCCAACTTTTTTGTCACTAATCAGTTATTATATATGTGAATGAAAATGTTCCAATGGTGAATTCTCTTTAAAATCTTGATTATTTCTAATGCATAGCAATTTGTCTGCCTTTATAATGTGTTTTTATGGACCCTGATTACTTTAATTGATGTGCAAACATTTTTAGTAAGTAAATACTGGGTAATATGTTACAACACCCTTCCATTTAAAACTGGCCATTAGATTTAGATAAATCATTTATAGTCTAAATAGTGTAAGTGTCATTGAGTGTCGAGTTGTAAACTCTCATTAGAGCAGAGCAGTTCCATGTGTCTTCACAATTTGCGAGACTGGGATGGGAGATGCAAACAGGGTTGGAAGGTCGTGTCTGCTGCCAGAGGAGGGGAGGTAGTCTATATGTTAGTGTGGGTGGGTAGACTGAGGGGGGATTTAATTAGAGCGAGTGGCTGCATCCCCCTCTGGTGTCCTGCTCCGAATTACTACTTGCTGCCAAGGGTTAACTGGCCTGATTAATGGGATCAGCTGTACTTGTATGCATACACTGAACACACACACCTGTGGTGAAGACGAGTAATGACCAAGGCCTGTATAGTACTATTGAAATGGGTGAAGATACAGATATAAAAACAACATGTGACCTGTTCTGATGAGCTGCATCACAGTCTTTTGACGTAAGAAATTCTTGAGGTGGCAGGTGTCTCACAATGTTTTGGACTGGTGGTGACATAAAAAAAAATATAGGTTGCCTTAGGTATGAGCTTATGATGGAAAGCTTGGTCTGTGGCTTGATATATGAACTGATCCAATATTGCTTTTAGCATTTTAGGCAAGATTTGTGCATTGTGTGTTTTTATATAAAAAACCTAAATAAGGAAAGGAGGCTAAAAAAGAATATTGTGTCAAATATGTGTCAATCTCATTTTAAAATGAGCGTCCTGCTGCTTTTATATAACATTTTGTGACAGCAGTCTTACTAGGTCAACTATTTCTGCTCTGCACAAACACGTGCTGCTGCAGTCACATTAGTTGATAAGCAAACACAGCAACAGTGGGCTGATTTGGTATACGGTCAGCTGTTCGGAAGAATCTGAGAGATCACATTATTAAATACATTCTAAATATTCCATGATTTCCCCTACAATAAATGATGTAGTCAACACCAGTTTATTTTTTGCATTTTCTGAGCCAAAAGAACAAAAGAAAACTGTTGAGAAAGATATGAACTGCAGCTACACTCTGATTATACCAGAGAACTCAAACCCCAGCCCTGGAGGACCACTTGCCTGCAGATTTGTGGTACTTTTCCCCTTCCAATGCTTATGATTATGATTAAATGGATCCAAGAACTTGTAGTCAAATTATACACTATGATCCATTAATTCAAGTCAGATGTGTTGAAGCATTGAAATATATAAAACCTACATTAATGCTTTCAATGTATTATGTGAAGCACTTTGAATTGTCTACTCTATACAAATAAACTTGCCTTGCCTGGCCTTGCCTTACATGATAGTGGTTCCCAGGACTGGAGTTTGACATCCCTGGACTATACAGCGACATGTTCAACTATACCCATCTGCCAACATTTTGCTAAACAAAATGAAAGCATGTGGAGTTGGCAGCAAGTTACTGTAGTGCAGTTAAATATTCATGTATTCAAAGATATTTTCAGCAGCAACGATTCAGAAAGCTTCAACAGGGAGGGCGGCCATCTGCTTCAACTGAGGATAGGAGCGGTTAAGACAAGGAGTAGGAGAAAATGGCTGCATTTAATCTCGCTTTCACTTTGCAGTTGCTCCTTACACATTCAAAACCAATTGTTTTTGGCATCATTCAGTTTGGTTGAAGGTAGCTTTAGTACTTGAACAGATCATGTGATCATGTGGCTTCCCTTTGTGAGCTGAGTCCAATATTTTCCTTAAAGTTAAATAACCACCAATGCTGACAAATTCAAATTTCATTTAAAACTATTGAATCACTTTTATAAAGTCCTGAAATTGAAGGGTCATCTTAACATTTGGATGGTGAACAGCAGTCTTCTGATTGCCAGTTTTAGCTATGCCAAAGAAATGACCATATCTAGCATATTTTATTTGAGTGAAATAGCTCAGCAGCTGTTGTCTGGACTCGTATGTTTGGTACAGCCTAAAAGAGCTGCTGGAACAGTTTTAAACTTTCATTTTGTTTTTCTTATTACATGGCTATTTTTCTACAACAAGAGAGTGTGTTTAAATAATTTCATCTGAAAACTCTGACAGTCATTTTGTAGTGTTTCAAAAGTCCTATAAATGGGTGCAAAAGTGAATCAGAATCAGTGACGATGTGAACACACCAAATTAACAGGAAGTAACTGTGTTCAGTGGAATGCCACCAGTCTGTCTTTTTCATAAAACTTCAGTCTTAATCAAAGTGAAGGCCATGTCCATTAATAACTCAGTGTGGTTGGCCTGGTGGCAGAGCACAATGCACCTAATGGAACCATTTGTTTCCATAATGCTGCTTTGTCAGGGCCAGCTTGCAGCCTCAAGGAGGGAGGAAGAGTGCTGGAGAGGGAGCCAGTGCTAGAAAACAGAGAGGACTATGTTGAAAGACATAAAGGTGAAGAGTTTTTAGATCATTGGTGCTTGTATTCACATTCTTTTTGAAGTATGACTGGCAAATTCTTATAACATGAGATGAATGAATGAATGAATGAATGAATGAATGAATGAATGAATGAATGAATGAATGAATGAATGAATTATTGATCCCCAAGGGGAAATTACATGAGATACGTGTTCCCATGTTTTTACTCTTCTAAATTCAAACGTGACAGTTGCCTCAAATTCTACCAGTGCTGGTCTCTAATTTTCCCTTTTATCTGCTCACTACTGAATATGAATTTATATTTTCTAACTTTATCATTATTATGTTCACTAAAGAGTGGTCATACTTCATGGGGTCAGAGGATATCGGTGCAGGTACACTCTATTTCAGGTCTTCATGGGTTAAAATAAAATTCAGGCAGCTCTGCTCACATGCTTTCTTACTGAGAAGTTAGATTTGAAGATAGATTCTGCAATTATTTGTACTAAGCCCTGAGCTTAAAAGGAAGACCAGAATGAGGTGAACTTTTTAGTCTAAAGAAATACAAATGCACAACTATACTATATGTTTGAATTACAGAGGTTATGAATGGAGATTTTACATGTTTTTCTAAATAAAGCAAAAAAAATTAACTTAAACAAGTTACTTGCTATTATTTTTTACTTATCTAGCACAGCAGAGCACAACTGTTCTGTGGCATTTCAGCTTGTACTCAGATTAAAGATATAATGTGTACATTTTCACAGAGCTGGATGTTTGTTCTTAGCTTGTGTGACTGTTCGCTGCACTCAATGACTGTAAAATATATCAAATCACATTTATTTGTAAAGCGCATTTAAAAACAACCGAGGTTGACCAAAGTGCTTAACATCAACAGAAGCAAAACATAAACCACATTATTCATAAAAGCATACACAATAAAAGGAATAAAATACATTTGACTAACTTTAAAGGTGCATTGCGCAAGTTTAAATGCTAAATACTATTATTTTCTTTCCCCAACACACTCTTACAATTGCATGATGTGTAGGATGAGCCTGATATCACGGCAGTTGCCTTTATCCACGATTTTCCGGGTTGTGGGCTTGCCCAAAATTTATGGGCAAAACTTCCGGTTTGAAGCCGTTGTGGCTTGCCAGCTGGCGTATTTACTTTACAATATTATATTTTTAAGGGTTCATGATCTTCACTTAAGGGTGCTTTACTTAAGACATGATGGCGAGATGGGAGCACAATAAAACAGTGATCAGACGAGGTGATATATCGTTGCCCATTCCCTCCTCTATTACGGACTGGGAGGAGGAGGTAAAGTGGCCAAGAATAACTTGTGCTAACGTCTTTAGCTACGTAATAAACGCAATGGATTGCGATGGTGAAGCTATGCAAAATATGAAGAGTGCTGAAGCATACCAGTACCTCCACAACAACAAAGTAGGGCCTGTGTTGATTAAGTGTGTTGGAGAAGACCTGGCATACCTTAAAGCCAGCGTTGAGCCCAGTCAAACCCTGACTGTGTAGCACCACCAGGCTTGGGTTCTGGCGGACGTGTCAGGTGAAATTCAGACAGCAGGTTGTACCTGCATAGCAGGTGCTGGGCTCTCATCATGTGGAAGGTTAGTCCAGTGTACAGTTCAGGTCATCACAGGGTTCCTACGCAAGTTGTAAACTTTGCAAAAAATAGAAATAGAAAATCCTCGACAGCGCTCCCGTCCCATTGTGATTTGCTGATGAGAACCAATGCCAACTACGTCACATGCG
>JAOXYM010000001.1:11156444-11216597 GCA_028567055.1 Leptatherina wallacei
TGGATGGATGGATGGATGGATGGATGGATGGATGGATGGATGGATGGATGGATGGATGGATGGATGGATGGATGGGACTAATCTTTAAAACACATGAATCTCTCTGTAGTAATGCTAGTAGTGCCACCTCCACCAGGTAATTTCTAAGAGGCAGCCAATATTCCAAAAACCAGAAAGAATTGATCCATTTCTAGATTTTGTCAATATGCTAATGAAGCTTTGTTAAGATTTGTCAATCTGTGAAATTGCAGCAGAAGTAAATCACAGCATTGTGGTGCATTTTAATGGCTTTGAATTGATTGAAATATTTTCAGAGGTGTGATAAAGTGTGGTTTGTCTGGCTCTTTGGCAACAGGGCTCTGATAGAGTGGCAAAACAGTCCTGACTCGCATTATACAGGCCTGTACTCATTTAGCTACAATAGTTAAAAGATCAATGTCTGAAAATGATTAAAGAATGCTAGTTTTTTTTTAAACGAAATAAACAAAAACAAATAAAACATTTATGCTACTTTATGATAAACTGCCAATCAGTGATTTCTTTCACTGATAGATCCCGTCCTGAGTTAACATGTCAAATGGATTGAAAGAAACATTGATGGGCTCTGACAGTTCCATGTGTGTTATATACCAAAAAGACTCCTTAAACATGTGTTACTTAATTTAGCATTCCACTTGAGTTGATTTAAATACAACGGTCTTTGCCTTATCAACTCTTTAATTTTTTTAAATCCCTGTTCATCATGTGTGCTGTTTTTACAGCTACAAGGGTAGAGAGGTCAGGCAACTCATCCCTCACTGTTGGTGTCTTAATTAGCTTGAATGGGCGGCCCCTCCTTCCAATAAACAACTTATGACCAATCTTTAAGATGGCCTTAATCATTTCTAGTCGGCCTGCCACAAATAACAGAAGGACAAATTCTCCACATTGAGTGTATGAAAATGGTACTTTGAATGAGCCAAAAAAGATGACAAACTTTGAGTCGAATTTTTGTTTCTGTGCGTCAAAAGAAAGACTCTTCTTGTAGAAGTCCCCAATTGATAAGAAATGAAGATTTTAACATTGATATGTCCTCATATGTTTCCTTTAATGTGGCACAAGACACATCATAAACAAAATCATCCATCAATGCAGTGGGTGGGGATCTCTGCTTTGAATCTACTGAACTTCATTTATGAAAAAGAAAGGAACTTTGAAGAACTAGTGAAATAATAACCTAGTGTAAGCTTTGAGGTAAAGTTGGCATACATTAGAGGAGTTAGTTTAAGCAAAGAGAGGAAACTAGTTTAATTAGCTTCGATGGAACTAGCACAGATGGAACTACTTATAAACGAGGAAAAAGGTTTAGACTGAAGACATTTTGGTGTCATAAGATGTTGTTTTTTTTGTAAAGACTTGACTACATACATTTTTGAGGAACAATAAACTTTTAGGGAATTAAAAACCACTGGAGTGAGAAAGAAATTTGTTGTTTTTATTGTGACATTTTACAAAACTTTATCAGTCGCAACCTGAACCTCCTAAATAAACTGACAATTCGATGAAACTGTTTTATAAAGGCCCTGTTTACACTTCCTGATGAACAGTAACATTTCAAACCAAACCTTTTCATTTAACTTCTAGAAAGAGTCAGCATCAGTTATTTTGTGGAAGCTGGAATACGTACTCCTGATATAAATCAGGCAGATACAAGTTATAAATATTGGTTTCCACTATGAGCTTGTTTTCATGGCCTCCTCCACATTCATTTTATTATTTGAACCAAGTTCAGTCTTTAATGCTTTATTTTTCGTAGCAAAGTACTTTGTAACGTCTACACCTACCATATATTACATTGCAATATCTCCGGTTTATTGACATTTAGTTAGGTCCCAATATTCTTATGAGATAAGCACAGTTTGTGATATTCTGTTTGCGCTTGGGTGCAGTAACGTGTTAAGTTTTGGGAATTGTGCCAAGCTAAGACTCACTCAACATGAACTTCTGAGAAATCACCAGCTCTGTAACTGGCCCGTCTTTCAGTAGTGCTGACAAGTTGAGATGACTTTTCGAATTATACTCAAAAACTTCCCTTTCCTAACTTACAAAAGTCTTTATGTCCTGTTCTGTTGATTATGTCATACTTGTGCAGACTTGTCCACAATAACCTAAGATTTATTAAAGTGGTGCTAGAGAAAAAGTTATAAAAAGGCACCAAAGTAATGACAGATCCAACTACCATCCCCAGAGTAACAATGCAAAAAACAGTTTCCTTCGAAACATCATCTTTTAAAAAAGCAGAAAAATAACTGCCGATCAGACACAGATCACATAAAGTGTTTAAAAGATTACAGTAAATTCATGAAGCACCTTTATCCAAAATGGCTTACAAACAAGGAAGACATATGGGAGGAATGAGTGTTCAGCAACTAGCTCGATGAATCTATGACATGTAGACAGGAGTAGTTAGAGATCAAACTTGTGACATTCTGACCATAGGACAGCCATTTAACCTCCTGAGCTGCAGCCACCACAGAAGAAGAAACGTCTGCACACTGAAAAACAAACTGCCTTCATCTTGTTCTCTGGCTTTCTCTGCTTCACATGCCTTTTCCTCCTAACCTTTGGTAAAGTAGGCAATAAGAAGATATTACCAGAGCTAATGGTATAGTAGATCATTTCCACATATTGAAAATCATGACAAAGAATGGCTTTCATGGGCAATAAGTTCATGATTTAAACAGTTTTAGTCATAAATGTATTTCTCACTGTGGTGGGAAAGACTTTGGATTTATCACTTGCTCTAGAGTAGACACAGGGTACTGCAAACAGCAAACTGACGGAGATCTTCAAAGCACTTGATGACTCTGTATATCCTCATAAGTGGCCAGATAATGCATGATGGAGAGGGATGGAGAGATAGCAGGGTGAAAGTAATGATGCCTTGTTGTGGCTGATAAAGTGTATTTATCTCATATCTCCCATACCTATACACAATGGGGCCCTTGTATGGGTGACAATAAAACATGAGGCTGTTAGATAGAAGGACCCATTAAATGGTCATAAAAGTCACACTGGACTGGATAATGTTGAAAAGAAGCTTTTGTTTCCACTGTGGAAAAGGAAACAGTTGAGCTTGGAAGAAGATTGGAGGGTTTGAAGGTTGGAATTCCCCATTTTAGACTCTGAACCCAGGCTTTTTTATTTGTTCTACATCCATTGTGGTTTCATCAGATGTGAGAACTTTATTAAGCTGCCATTAATTAGCTAAGATCAAAGATGAGAGACATAACAGAGCTGTTCAGATCACATTAGTGGAAATGCCAGCGGAACATTTGAAGTCCATACAAGCAAAGTCTTACCTAAGATAGAAAGTATTACGACAGAAAAGCACATGCAAAACAGTCATTCTCACTACCTTCAATTTCTTATTCATTATTACTTATTATAAACTGATCATTCCCGAGTTTTCAGATTATCCAGTTACATCCATGTCTGTGAACATGCACATTCATGTACTTAAAGTTCCAAATAAAGCAAATTCAGAGATTTTGCATGAAATGTTATATGTGTTAGACAATTTATTAAAGCAATGCTGCATAAGTTTGACCTTAAAACTCTGTGCTTGTGGCTCATTTTGATGCCACACTGAAATTAATTTTGCTCATTACGGGGGCTGTCATTGCCACACTTCACAACTTTGTGATCCAGCCCTGAGCATCATGTGACAGCTGTTTTTTTGCTTAAAGCACTGCATCACACACCAGCAACTGGATATTACAACACAGGCCAGGATGCACAACATGGCTGATTCAACAAAGAAATCCACATGGACATTAGGAAGCGAAAAAAAGAGTTGCACTGTTGAGAGTTGTGAATGGTCAGCAACACTCACCCCATTTTCCCACCTTGCAGTTTTACAGACTTTCACCAAGGAGAGATGGTTTCCAAATGCATCATGATGTCTTTCATAGATGGCTGATTTCTGCCGCTTGCATGCTACAATTTTCTACAATTACTTTTACTATTATGCTGCTGCGTTTGTTGTTATTTTGGACTACCTGGATTTAATTCAAACATTTTGTTTGTAAAACAAATCTTTATGATAAATGCATCTGAAAATACGTCTGTATACATTTATGTAGGCTTGTGTTAGTTCTGTAAACATCCATATCTTCATTGCTGTCCTAGTAGCAATAGCACAAAAAAGAAAACTCAAATAGAGCATGACTACATGACTTCCAGGTTCAACAAACAACTTAATTATCTCTCTGCCAGCAACTCATGAAAGTGCTGATATTCACCCGGTGGAAAGAGAAGGGAGTGGGAAGGGGCCAAAGTAGCAAAGGCAGACAGAAGGAGATTCACATCCATTGAGCTGGATGTCATATGGCAAGGCTCAATATTGGTTAATAAATGATGGGGACAGGGTACAGAGACTGAGACGAGAAGTAAAACTCTAATAAATTGCCTTTATCTCCATAATGAGACAACATTAATTTTGGTCTCAAGGTCTGGCAGAAAGCAAGATGATTTATCATGTGCATTTAACGCTGTGGGAATTAGTCTAATTACCAGAGGTATGGAGAGGTGATTTTCACTTCACAGAAAGCCCATTGTGCACCCAGAACATTTATCACAGTCACGGAGTGGATGCTGGTGAGAAAGGTGGCACCGGTGGACAGTGTCCCTGAATGCTTCATGTGTCACAACACACCTGAAGGAAGAGAAGATACAGGAATGTGCAAACACACTATCAAAGCAAAATAAACTGGGATGAGGCCTGGAGTGTGTATGTCAGTAAAAGTGATTAAAATACTCTGTACTGTTGATGATGGCATATTACATGGATTTGACCTGTTTCAATACAGTATGTTTACAAACTAAGAAACCGCTGGAGCTTCAGAGATGTTGCTTCATTTCAGCTTTCTTCAGTTTCATCTATCTGAAGTGTGAATTATCTTATCAACAGGTTAAGTAAATCAGTGGGAATCAGTGACCCAGTGGAAGCGAATATTGCTCTGGCTTGACCAGAGCACAGAGAACACAAAAGCATACCGGGATTAGTTTAAGGACAGGGTAAGCTGTCTCAGAGCTGTGGTAATGATTGAAAAATATGCCTGTAATTGCTGATAAGCTCTTTAATGTTTCAGTAAACTCCTGTTGGCCGCTAAGTTTACTGACGCATAACTTGTCGATAAACTCTGGCTTTGTAGTCAAGGGCTGGCGGCTTCTTTGAACCAATTGTGCTCTCACAGAGCGAAGGGTGTGCACTGTGTTTTGAGAGCTCTGTAAAAGGTTCAAGAGGGCATGTGCCTGTGAAGACATGTGTGACAGACGAAGGAAAAAGAGGTAGCAACAGTTTAGGATCAGATCAGAGTCAAAAGTAAGCGGCTTCTCACGTCTTTCATCTGGGTTTCAGTCCGAAAATTGAGCTGAAACTTTACAGACTGATGTTGCAGTTGCTGTTTCTTATACACTTGTGAATATCATTAACACAGTATATCACACTTGGTCCCTTTGTGCTGCACTAAGCTTAGTCTTGACCTGTGAAAGGTTTTTCTATCATTGATCAATGTCTGATCACTTTACTATGGCTACAATTTATAGTTGTGAAGCAAGAGGAAAACAAGTCACAGCCATTTGAGCTAAGGCTGATAATATTGTTAATGGAGTTACAGATGCACTTTTAAAAGCCCTGTTTTAGAAATTAACTTTGAATGTAAAAGTAAACCAGTAATAAAAACTCATCCAGTTTTTGTTAAAAAAAAATCGGTCTGAACCAAATTTGTGAAATTACCAACAGTGCTTAATGGCTTTACTGAGAAAACCTCACTTGTACTTTCATTTAAATGTGAAATTCTGAGGGCTTTTCTAACAATGTAAACGAACATGCCGATACCTTCAAAAATGTATATAAATGACATTTAAAAAAGGCCCAAAGTAGCTTGCTAGTTATGTTCATTACCATGACATCATGTTGGTAAAAAGCCACCTTGCATATGGCAAGGTGAGATTTCCTGTTAGGTAAAATTGTTTGAGTTCATTTAGGGTGTTCTGTGTGTTTAGCTTTGCAGGTGTATTCTGTCGTATTTACACCTGCTCCTCATTTGTCATTAGCCTCACTCATCTTCAATCCAGTTTCCTTTGTTCTTTTTCAGGTTATTTCTGCTGTAGTTGTTGCAGTTTTGAGTTGTCTTCATTGGTTTCCTAATGAGTTCTTTGAACATCCTGCCTGAGCAGCACTTTCTGGGAGTTTTAGAATAAAATCCTCAGTTGAGTTTGCCCCTCTGTCTGTATTCTAGCAGTCCAACATTTGGGTCGTTCTTCTCCTCCTTCTTCGTGGATCATGACACATTGAGGTTTTGCAAACTTTGGCACAACTAATTTAGTAAAAATGAAAACGTCATAAAAAGTAATTTATGAAATAGACATAAGTGATCTTATCTTTTATCCTTTGGCTTTTTGCACAATAACCATGGGTCAGACCATAACTATTTTGAAAGCAGACCTGCATTTTCATCTCAATTAATCACAAGTCAAATTTCTTGACTGTACCTTGCATAGTTATGACATAGTATATCTGTATGTCTGCTTGTAGACAGAGATAAAGTCAGACATTGCCCTTGTGTGACTATTTATTGCAGAAAATATCTTCAGATGAATATTTTAAGGTGAAAACTATCAGCTAAATGATTCATTTTGGAGTGAGGGTGCCCTCATTGCATTATTTAAAGCTATATAGCATTTGCTTTCAAGGATAAAACCAGAGGCTCTGCACTAGCCAGAAGGCAGCTGACACTGGAAGCAGGCACGTGCAGTCTCAGGCCCTGATTCAATTTAATTTGTGCTCCTCTGTTAGCAGGCTCGGGTGACGGATTTACCCGTGGCCTGGCTATTTAAATGACCCTCAAATCATAAAAGCAAGGAAACGAGGCTTTGCAGGGGGAGAGGTTGAGAGGAACAGGCAGAAAGTGGCGCTGATTTCCCTTGGAGCAAATTACCTCTATATCTGCGCTGGAGACAGGCCGTAATCTGCTTGATAGAGAGCTGAGGATGAGGGACGTAGAGCTATGCAGGTGCAGACTTCAATTTTCTGGAGGTCAACTAGACCCGGCACATGCTCCAACCAATTACAAACTGAAGTGTTTATTTGTATCTTGATTTCAGTTTGCACAATATGGATGTTTTGGGCTGAACGCTGCACTTTGTATTATTAGACTGTAATATAGTGACATCAAAAGCAAGATGGATGTGCAGGTTGTTGAGGGTTTCTGACCATAATCCAACCATGCTTACTATCACTGGTATCCAGATGGTGTATATTATCTTTAAATAGCATGCAAATTAAATTGATTGATTATGGGTTTGTTTTTATGCATGCTTATCCTCTTTTACATAAACTTTTTTTAACTTACAAAAAACACAGTTTTAATCCATTATTCCACAAATTGCACACTTATAGTCGTTTTGTTTAATAGCAACCCATTATTATTATTATTTTACCATTTCTGTCCCTTTGCAATGCCATGGCTATGTGAGACGGCTCTTCAGCTGATGCACCTCGACTCTTCCAGGTCTTAAAATTGCATTAGTCCACATTAAGCAGAAGGCCAATTAACTTATAGCCTCCTCTGCCAAGTCATTACGCTTTTATACGGTTTGTGTGCAATTCTTGATCGTAAACTTTAATGGCATTGGTATGCCCTTGGTATGTGAATGAAGCAAGTAATTCATAT
The DNA here is from genome assembly GCA_028567055.1 of Leptatherina wallacei. NCBI lineage: Eukaryota > Metazoa > Chordata > Actinopteri > Atheriniformes > Atherinidae > Leptatherina > Leptatherina wallacei. The sequence goes on from JAOXYM010000001.1 coordinate 11,164,163, forward strand.
TGAAGATTTAAATACTGGACACTATGTTTGCTGAACATCACCCATTCAGAGGTATTCAAATCTGAGTTGAAACCTTGAGTATCTGTTGTGTGAGTGCTGAGGGTGTTTTCAGCACGAATAATTAGTTCGGACGGTCAAAGCTTTGTTTATGGCAGGTATTTGTGGTGAACACTGTTCACTGGCAGTAAGATAGAGACTGAAAATACAATTGCCCAATCTTCTAATGTACCTCTGCACTTTGATGCAGTTGAAGGTGTTCGCAGGCGGGACAAGGGTTGGACATTACCTCACTCTGAATGCTTTCTGGGGGGAGAAACGAGCGAGTAATTAGCTGATTAGAGGCCAGTCAGAGCAGCTCAGCCTCCAGCCAATCGCAGCTCACCCCGGCCTTCAGTGGTGGAGAGGGATGGTTGATGGAGAGACACATGGGCAACTGTAGTTTGTGAGGGACGTAATGTTGCAAAGTGGCGTGTAGAGCTGTAATTTAAGGAAACTGATGGAGGCATGCGGAAACGCCAGCAGCCTAATTTAAAATTACGCGCTACTGATGTTTGTTGATCCTACTGATAGTTCATTAATGCAGTGTTCGGAGCGGCAGTCCACTGTCTCAAGACTGGTTTTATAAAGAGTTAAGAAGGAATATCAGAGATTGAGACAGAAAAGACTCAGCTGTCTCAGCGCGCTGACGCACGGCACAGGTGCGCTCAAAAGCCTAACAAGTGTTTTACTTCAACACTTTTCAGTCTGGCTCTTCTGGCTAAAGCCGTCATGGAAAAGTCGAAAAACTTCCGAATTGACGCCCTGCTCGCCGATGAGACCAACCGGGGCAGCCGAGACCTCTCTCCCGGTCTGAGCAACGACAGCCCCGTGGGAAGCCCGGTCTCCTGCCGCCGTGCGGACACTCCTTCCCCGCGGGCCGCACAGCTGCAGACCGGAATAATCCCCAAACCGACTGTTTTAAATCTCCCGCATCCAGGACTCGCTTCTCTGCCCCACGGTGCGATTCCCGCCATGTACCCTGCACCCATGTACCCATTGTCGGCTTTGGGAGGGCAGCACCCTGCATTCGCATACACCGGTTTCACACAGCTTACGCAGACCTACCCGGAGCACCTGAAGGCGGCTGCCATGGCTGGATCTCTGCCCCTGGAGCACTGGATCCGCGCCGGGATCATGATGCCACGGCTGCCAGATTACAGTTGTAAGTAGAATCAAATTAGATCATTTTCAATCCAAACTTTAGAGTACAAAGTCCAAGAAAACTGAGAAAAATGTCATATTTTTTTTCTTTTTTATTATTATTCATGAAAGAGGATTTTAAAAGAACTGTGCCATTCGTTATCGGATTGGGAAAGAAGGATTTTATTATTATTATTATTATTATTATTATTATTATTATTATTATTATTATTATTATTATTATTATTATTATTATTACCACCACCACGGCCTAATAGGCCCAAATTATTGTTTGTTTTCCCATTTTTGTTTCTCTTCTCCCCTTCCAGAATAATCAAAATGGACCCCAGATTTAGTTGGCGACATGAAATATGGTTTAGGTCCATTAATCAGCAAGTCGAATATAGATTTTTTTTAAATGCTTCTAAGTTTTTATTTAAGATCTTACACAGAAATTTCCAGTGTTTGAGTTAAATTATTTTCCTAATTTAGCTCTGTAATTTACAGCCAATTTTTTCAAAGCATGCTTTGCAGAATATTTTCTTCAAACGTCAGAGTTTTCATATAGGCTGGTCTTAAAAAGTCATACATTGTCCCTCACAGCTCAGTGGCCTCCGTTTTATTGCTTATCTGTGTGTCATATTTTAATTTTGGCCCATTTATTTCTCTATAAACGCCAACAAGATGAAAATTGTCTTTGTGTGACGAAGAAACTATAAACAAACACCTAAAACGTTCTGTAGTTCATCAATAAAAACCCAAAAGCCTTCATTGAATTTTCATTAAGTTAATGGCATGCCTGTGTTTTTATGGCCCCTGCGCCCGCTTCTGCCGTGTCCCCCCGTCAACAATAAACTGGAGTGAAGCTATTACAGTTAATGATGGCCAGAGAGTGCTGGCATATGTGTGCCTGTTCCCATCCACTATTACAGTGAACTTCTTATGTCCTTGGTGTTTTATGAATAAGACGAATTCCAGTGTCTGGCCAAATATTTTAGACTTAAATTCAGCAGGATTATCAATACAAAAATATTCAGCTATTGTGGAATGAACATTAACAAAAGAAAGAAAATTTCTTTGAGCTCTGAAAGCCAATAAGAAATAAGTTTTTAAAGCATCACATATCTAACTTGTACTCACCCAACTATTTTTCTTCTTCTCTTCCAGCGGGCCCTCAGTCCGGCCTTTTGGGGAAATGCAGGAGGCCTCGCACTGCCTTCACCAGTCAGCAGCTCCTAGAGCTGGAGAACCAGTTCAAACTAAACAAATACCTGTCCAGACCCAAACGCTTTGAAGTGGCAACCTCCCTCATGCTGACTGAAACACAGGCAAGCCAGCCGACTTTAGATTTCATCACAAAATTCCCCAGATGCACTAAACTGAGACTGGGTGATTTCTCTAAGTGAAAATCTGCAACTACAGTCCAGAAACTGCCATCTTTTTACACTCATTCTAAGTGATTGCACAGGATTTCAACAGAAAAGAGCCTTTTTTATGAAACAAAAGTAACAGATAACAATTTTATAACAATTGTTTAACTGGCAATAATTGTCCCTATGACATATGCACACATTAACACGAAAAATGTGGGTGAAAATTTTAATTTTATTGCAATCTACTGGAGGATTCATTTAAAAAAAACAGCCTTTAACACTAACCTATTGCTGTCTAAGAGCAAATTTAAAAAAGATCTTGTCTGGTTTAAAAATGGGCCTTAATTTGCTCTCTTGCACAGAAATGTCTGTTTTTAGGTTAAAGAGGAAGTTATAAAATTGTCTGCATCCACTTTATACAGTGTGTGTGTTTTATTAATTATATTGGTGTTCACTATTTTCCACTCTTAATTCAAGAGTCAAATATTTGCTGTTTTCTTTGCACATTCATTCATGACTCAGGAAGTCATAATGAATTATAATGGAGGTATTTGAATAAGGATATTTTCCCACATCTACAATACAATGCAAAGAATTCTCATACTGTATTGCTTTGAAACGTGATGTGTGTCCATTATCTGATGCAAATACAGCAGTATTGACCCTGTAAGATTTTCTTAAAAAAGTGATGCAATCAAAAGTTGTAACCCAAAGTTCCTTGCAATTTCTCGACAGTCATTTTCTTTAAATGCAAATTATACATGTAATAGCAGCAATAACTATTTCAATCTGTTCAGGAAAACTCTGAAATGTATTTAATCTATTAGTCTATATTTCCTGAACTCTGTCATCCACTGGCAGGTGAAGATCTGGTTCCAAAATCGGAGAATGAAGTGGAAGCGCAGCAGAAAGGCGAAGGAGCAGGCTACCACCTCAAACCAGGCTGAGACAGAGCGGCTACGCAACGAAGGAAAAACAACCAGCGACAAATCTGATGAGAGCAGACGAGCTGAGAATCCAGATGACAGAGGCATAGATCTCATCTTGGAGGATGGAGAAGAGGTAGATGGAGAGGATGTAGAGGAGGAAGAAGAAGAAGAAGAAGAAGAGGAGGAAAGCCAGAATGGGTATCCTCTTGCTATGGGCAACAGAGTTGGGATGCAAAGGTCCACAGACTTCTTGCAGCGCAGCAACCTTGGCTACGATCCCCACAGCCCATTCTCTGATGATGAGCTTGACGAGGTGCAAGTAGGAGGAGGAGGAGGAGACAGGAAGATTGGAGCAGGATTGTGAGAAGACACCCAGCTGGTCACCTGAGTGTTACAGAGACATTAGCACTAGGTCCCAAGATGTCAGTGTTTGTTGTTACTTGAAAAGACTATTTCCAAATCCAAATATCTGTCTGGGTTGCTCAATGAATACTTTAATTTTCATCATTCACACAGCTTCCAGACACACAAACACATACAGGAGAAAGAATAGAACATATATACTGTTAAATCTATCTATAAATAGAATAATTTTAGGTACTGTACATTTTGTAGCATGCAGAAAAAAACTGACTGTTATGAATATTTGCCAATCACGCTCTCATAGCATTGTGTTTGCTATACGTGCTGATTGTTGGAGCTTCACCTCGTCAAAGTGCGTTCGGTGAAAGAAGATTGTTTGGATTGAATGAACAGTTAGAGCAGTTTGCGTACATCGGGGAGTTAAAGATGTAGCTTTCTGGATGTTTCCGGTCCAACACTTTGTAGTGCATAACATGCTTTACTTTTGTGCATTTTGTGTGGATATTGTTCTTTTTTTTTTATCCTTGATAATATTCATGTTGTTCATGCCACTTACATGTAAATAAACGTAATTTATTTGAATGATTGCAAAGATGAATCATACATGTATTTATCTAAAACTTGTTCGTCGTGTAACTGTGAACATTTTGAAAAATGAAAGCAAAAGAGAAAAAAAGGACTGAAAATAAATGAATTTCTAACCGATGATCCTGCTTTGTACGTTTCACAAAATGTTTATGACAAACAGATCGTGATGATTTACACCAGCAGAAGGAAAATAAAAATAAGCATTTCCTCCAATGTCTTAATTTCATTTCATTTACTTAAACCTTTAAAAAAAAACAGTTTCTACAAATGGGGTTTGTATTTGGTGGTTGGGTGGGGCTGTTTTTGTGTGCTTTACCCGTGTGAGGGTGTGACAGATAGTGACTAATTGTGTGTTTTTGATTTGGTTGGGTTGTATGCCTGGGTATGTGAAGGCTCATCTTTCATTTTTGATTTGTTGTTGATATTGTTTTGGTTTGGTATTTAGTTGTCGTGTGAAACACTTTGTGCTGCTCTTTCGTATAAAAAGTGCTATACAAATAAATTTGATTTGATATTGTTTTTTTAAAATGCAACAAAATCATTCATCAGTAATTTGATTGCTTTTTTTTGGGTTTTCCATGTTTTTGCTGACCAACTTCACTGTATTTACAAGGTATAAAGAAGTCTAGAATTTGATGCCAAAAAGAGTCAGGAGAGGTGCATGTTGTAGATCTAGCTCCACTTGTGAAACATTCACAACTTAAGTCCCACAAAAAAAACTGAAGAACTGAAAAAAAACTGCTGATAAGTTCAGAAGTTGTATGAATCTGAGCTTTTTTTTATATTCAACAAGCACCAACTCCTTTCAATTGACTAAAGATACTGTTTGAAATGTTGCCAAGAAATGCTATTTGAAAAAAAAACTTTCAAATCAAAAAAAAAAAAAACTTGAACACCAATAAAAAAAGAATTTAAGAAGCAGGAAGGTTGAAATGACACATCCAGTTTCATTGTGTACGGGTCTCCAGGCAAGAGTCACAGTTGGAGTCAGTCAACAAAGTAGTTATGTTGTGACATTATAAAAAAATCTCTTTGCATTTGATGATAAGATCACATCAATAGCTGTCAGTCATGGAGGTAGAAATCTTCTGGAGACGTGGCAGCCAGTGGTAGAAGAAGATGCAACTCTCAATCAACCATTCTTGAGAGTGAGGAGATGACAGTTTCTTCTACAGCATGATGACTCAAAAATGGACCTCAAAACTCACATCACACAGACAGTGCTGCTTCTTCTTCTTCCTCTTCTGGTCCTTCAAATCTCCCTGACTTCTTCCAGATTTTGTGGCTTGCTTTGTGATGTCTGCTTTAACATGCAAAATGCTTACAAGTATTTGCCTTGAATGAGAAGGACAGAATATGAAGATATGAACAAACGACAGTGACCTTTTAAGTTGGATGACTTGTATTGTTAGCCAACCCCTCCCTCCTAGATTTTCACCTCTTAAAACAACTTTTAGGTCTAAGCAAATCGGCTGGTATTTGATCACACAAATAAATATGTTTTGTTTAATAACTACAATAAATGGGAGAATGGCTTGAAATGAACTCCCTGCAGGTTTTCTATGTATCTCTGCTCCAACACACCTGACTCAAATTAATGAGTAAGTGTGCAGAGCTTCATAGTTGAATCCTTTTATTTTGAGTCAGGTGTGATGAAGCTGGTAACATTGAAATCTTGCAGGACAGCAGCCCTTGAGGATAAAAAGGATATTATGATATTAGAGCAAAACTGAATAAGTCTCAGATCTTGAAAATCTGTGATTCTGAGTTCGTTTGTTGCCACACTGACATTAATCATGCACAGTTCAGAAGGATCTTAGCAGCATCCTGCAGATGACAAACTGTACTTCACAACTTTGTGTCAAAACCCAGAATATAACACAACAGCTGTGTTTTGCTTTTACAGCACTGCGTCAAAGGCCAGCAGCTGGATATCAACACATCAGCCTTGTGTATGGCTGATTCAGCAAGAAACACAAGAGGAAATTATGGTTAGAAGCAAGGGAAAGAAAGAGAGGAGGTGACAAAGCAAGAGATAAGAAGAAAATCAACATTGGACTGACTTTCTCTAGCTGGAGAGAGCTCAGAGAAGAGACAGGATGCAAGATAGATGCCAAATTAGCCTTCGTTAGGGGATGTCAACATGTGGAAATCTACCACAATTCTTTAAAAAATCTGAACCGTCATGCTTGCTCTGTGACATATTAGCTAAAAGCTCATGTTGATATTTTGCTGCTTTATTCATCAAATCTCCTGAACCACATTTTGGGTCTGTCTAAAAGCTCTTAAGATATTTTAGACCAAACACAAATGGTGAACCAGCTGCCCTTCACTAACAGAGCTCTGTGAGTTGTTGTCCTAAGAAAGAAATTCCACAAATGATTTAGTAAATCTCTCTCACTGAAGAGTGGTTCATGGTTTTATTAACAATCTCTGTTTTACACTTCCTCCAACTGCTTCTTGTGGTTGTAAAGCACAGCAAAACCAATTCTCACTTCCCAGTTTTAATTTATTACAAAGCCTCTCAGATATTAATTACTTGGTGGGGTTTACTGATGGCCAAATAATTAAGCTAATGAATAGGAAGTAAAGCAATCAAAAGCCTGATGGTGAGTGATCACACAGGCCCATTTTAATTACCAAGAGCAACAGCATGATGAGTGTGTGCAGCTGCTGCTAGGCGTTTTATTGGGCACCCATGTAAGGGCTGTGATTAAGGAGCAGATTGGAGGACATGCGGTGTGGTGTCATTTCGCCCCCTCTCAGACCACCGCCACATATTTATTTAGTGATTAAATGCATTCTTAACTGGCTGTACAGACTGGCTCCTCCTTGAAAAAAGCAGAACACTGAAGCGAGCAGAAGTGCCATTTAACATCGATGGTACATGAAACTTGAGGCTGTAGGAAAAAGCTGTAATTAAACTGCAGACAATCTGAAAGCTATTATATATGGAAACAGTCAATGTTTTTGGCAACAAATTGTTATCAAATTTTCAAGGAGAAGAAACAAAATCTCATAAAGTACTAAGAATATTGACATTTGCATAAAACAGTGACACCGCTGAAAGAATGTCATAGTTTTCAGGTTGCCCATATTCATTTTATTATACAAGAATTATTTTAAATTCTTTTTTGTATCAAACTAAATGTAGTTAATGATTGCTCTGTTATCTATTTATTGGACATATTAAACTGTTTCATATACAAAATTATTGCCCTACATTTGTGGCTTTACATCTATTACAATGGCATATAGCTGCCAAGTGAACTGCAAAATGCAACTGTTTGTCAGTTTTTATTACTGTGCATAGTTTAAGGTGATTATGAACCGATCTCCAGCAGACATAAAAACTTTAATTAACCTTCTTTTAAAATTTTCAAACAGGATTTGTGTGTTATTTTTGTTTGGTACAATTTCAGATTGAAGAAAAATGAAGGAATCACATCCAAACATTTGGACACCAAAGAGATTGGCGCTTTTAGTAACTTTGACCAAGTTCTGATAACTTACGTGATATTCAGGGAATGCCAGGTGAAGCAAATTTCAAAGTGGAATAATCTAACTACTAAAGCCTTGTCCCAACCGTCCGGTCAGTAACTGAGACAAAAGCAGAGTCAGGAATGATGACATGCTGTCTGCACAATTATAACGCCATTAGAAGAGTCATTATAGAAAAAATTAAATGTCAAAAATTTGGAAATTGAGGCAATAATGACAGCTTTCTGGATACAATGCACAAAGGCATGAAATGGGAGAAAAAGGTTCAAAAACCGCATGAAAGTAAAATCTTTAGAATGATTTCAGTTCAATATCAATAAACTTTGGAAGCAATTGTCACATGATTTGAAACTGAAATGACTATGACGGCTATGTTCAACATTATGATCATAAACACGACCTAAAATCCACAATGAACTATTTCAATAAGTTTGTCATCAAAAATCTAAGAATATTCATCAGAAGACAAGACATGCCAGTCAGCTTGTGACTCTCACAAACTATAAACTATTTAACATAAAAGAAATTTGAACCACAAACAACAACTTTGCATGCTAGATAAACAGTTATCACTAGATGGAAAGACATCCATTTTTTTTAGTACTCATGTAAAAAAGAAAAGGAAAATCTCCTTCACTTTCGCACTTTTAAGGTTTCATGTAAGGCAAATAATGAACAGTCAAGAAAAAACTATGTAACAAAATTTTTTTTTTAAAGCCCCTCTAAAAGGTTAGCTGCAAATCAGTTCACCAATACCCTCCAGCTTCATATTCTCTGTAACTTAAAATGTTTTATTAACTTTTTGGACTTGATTTAGAAAGAGCGAATAGAATTGCTTCACAACAACCTTCTGGGCTGAACTTCTATCAAACTATCACACTTCTATCCCACTTTTTAATTTGGCTGATGAAAAAAATATTTGAATCAATGGAAGCTCATTTAGTTGTGTGACTTGTCAGCTGTGTGACAAAAGACCCCTTTGACAGATTACAAAAAATCACCACTAAATGATAAAGCAGCAGAGAAATATATGAAGGTCATTGATTCTGTTTCTCCTCTAATTTAATCTGAATACAGCAGTCATGTTGATTAAAAATTCTATGCGTAAATTACAGTTACTGCTGATAATGCTGTCAGTTTTCTCAGGAGCTGCCTGACAAAAGTGCTGACGGCTTTCTACCTCTTTTTTTTTTTAACCAATAATGCATAGTGAGCCAGTGTCTTTCCATAAAAACGTTTCACTGTCTATTGAATCACTCAAGTCACCCCTGAGATGTCAGAGTGGTTACCAGAAACCCCCATTTTCATAGTTACACAAATAAATCGGCCTCTTTTTTGCTTTGTTGGATTATAAATCAGGGACCCCCTTAAAATATTTACACCCTGTAGTTTAATCAATCAGCAAAATGTCGGGCTCATTACGTAAATATGAACAGATTGCGCGATCTTTTAACGTAATCACACGTATTGCTGCAGCTTTCCCAGGGCCCTGTCCTGTCACTTAACTAATGGACAAGTACGGCGTTGAGCGGCGGGGCCCAATAAATTCACATCTGTCCGACTTAAAATGCTGTTCTAAAGCAAGAAAAAGGCAGCGTTTTTGCCAGTAAAGTTTATTGAAAAGGCGTGTTCAGGGTGAATGTATTCATGAGTCATTTATTGTTTCAGGAAATGTATGTTACAGGTATTTGACCAATTATAGTGAGAAAAGTGTCCCTGCTGCTGTCAGTGTAACCTTCAATCCACGGTGGTCAGCAGAAAGATCTGAACTGCATCAAACAAAAGAAAACTCTGATCCTGGTTGTTTGTTGTTTGTTTGTTTGTTCAAAATATGCAAAAGCAAAGCTGGAGATTCTTATGTTTTTGGTCATTTTTTCTAAGAGGCATTATTTTAGTCTTAAGTAATCACTTGATCTGAAGTTCTTTTAAAGTAGGCTTGAGCAATAGTTCTAAATTTCTAAAGGTCTTTTGAGCTGTTACTTTTTAATACTATTTATGTTTGCAAATTTTAATAAATTACTGCAGCCATTTTCAAAATTCATAGCAATATATAAAGAAATCATAGTCTGTATACCCTAAGTCTTTTGCACGTTACTGTGACACTAATATTTTGTGTAAAATTGCTGATTGTATTTTATATTCATTAGATTTTTTTCGTTTATTTTCATGTTAGATCAGAAAACAGGATGTAATTTTCATATTTAGCACAAATATCCTTAGATTCATCTACAGGGCAAATTTAGGTGAAAACAGAAGGTTCATGACTGCCATCTGGTGGCAAAATAACAGATTACTTCGCCTGACTTGACTTGTTTGTTTTAGAAGCAAATGTGGACACGTGGCAGAAAAAAGGGCATAATTTGTTTAATCAAAGCTGATCATTTTCTATGTATTTATCCTGATATAGACCGATACATGTAACAGTCTGTTTTTATGATACTATTCATAATTTTGGAGATTTAAGATTTTAGTTTCCACAGAAATGGCTAGAGCCTAACTAAAAAATATCATATACAATAACTTTTGTTTGTATGTTTGTTTTTTGTCATATAAATGAGTGAATGTGTAAATTAAGCGTACGTATAACCTGATAATTTCTCAGTGTGCATATTTGTCCCCATGTGATATTCTGACGTCTTGTCGTTGTTTGTTTTCATTTTATTAAACCAAAATAATGCATTCTTATGTGTATGGCCTTGATGTAGCCAAAAAAGTAAGTGATGATACCAGCTGAATAATCATTTTGCACAGAAATGCGCATTTTCTGCGCTGTTTGTCTCTCTTGGGTGCGCTTGGTGCAGGGGCAGGCCGCCGGACTCAGAAGGGCGGGTCTTTTGGGTTTGAAGCACATGATGAAGTTGTGAAAAAGCTTGCAAAATTTTCTCAGCCTCTTTTGCTTCTGCAGGAAAGTCTGTGCGGAAAGCTACCCAACATCCAGACTAGCCTAGTCCTGACGCCGTGACTGTAACCATGGCCTCATCAGAGCTTGGTAAGTTCTTTATTTTTCTCTTTTTTTAATTATTTAAAATTGAAGTAGGTCGTCATTATAAAGTTTTACTTTGCCACATGCAGGGAGTTAGCTCAGTGGCTAACCTTAGCCAACGTGAGCAGCTTTACAACAGTAAAAATAACTTTATTCCTCTTTAGTGTGTGAAATAAATATGGCGTGTTCTCTCCATTTGCATCGCAGCACTTTTGAGTGTGTCAGACAAAACTGGACTGTTGGACTTTGCCAAAAGGCTGGTGAACGTGGGACTGTCTTTGGTGGCTTCAGGAGGCACAGCCAAAGCTCTGCGTGATGCTGGACTGGTTGTCAGGTAAACTATGTTTTAGTATTTAAATAACGTCGTTATGCCTTATTTGTGAGTGGCTTTTCTAAACTGTCATCGTCTCTGCTGTGTGACAGGGATGTGTCTGAGCTGACTGGACATCCAGAGATGCTGGGAGGCAGGGTGAAGACTTTGCATCCTGCTGTCCATGGAGGCATCCTGGCCAGAAAAAGCCCCTCTGACACAGCGGACATGGAGAAGCTGGGCTACAGCTTGGTCAGGTGAGAAGAAGAAAAAAGTCATCTTTTCATTTTTTCCAACTCATATATTTTAAAATAGTCTCAGCTGCATAACAGACACACCGTGAATGTGCATTTAAAGCAGAGTTAGAGGAAATTAATTCAAAGTTCAGATTATGGAAAAGCATGTGTTGCATGTGGCTTTCAATAATGTCACAAGCTCCTGAGCTTTGAGTGGGCTTGTGTTTCTGTAATAAGGATGCACGTGCAGTTGATTCAGCAGCTGGATAATTGGAAACCCGATGCTCACCTTGTGACTCTTGTTTGCTTATGGCGAGAAGAATGTGATTAAATCAGATTTCTGTGGGATCAAAGACAGATCATGTAAAAGTTTAGATTAAGGCCAACAGATACAACATGGCTGATCAGTACTGAATGATTAACACACGTACTTGATGAATTAATCAATGGTTTCTTGGTTTCATTGAATAGTTTGAATGAATTTGCTGATGATTGATTGGGAGATGAAAGTTTCTCTGCAGCCCAGCTGATTATTTTACAGACGGGATTCATATTTTGGCATTTTGTAGTTTGTATAGTTATTCTAACACCAGCACGATCTGAAAAATACAGTATATACAGTTGAAGCGAGTCAGAGTTGCACCTTTGTGTTCTTCTGCCTTTCTTGTCAAACCATTAGTTGAATTTTTTGATTAAACAGCAGTGTTGCCACAGAAAAGAATCTGTAATTAAAATGCTAGAGCTTGAATATATATATATATGGCTCACAATACATAAAACTGGGTTTATTATTCTGTTCATTAATATTGCTCATAATGTCTCCTATTTAAGAGTGGTGGTGTGCAACCTCTACCCCTTTGTAAAGACCGTCTCGAACCCATCTGTTACAGTGGAGGATGCAGTGGAGCAGATTGATATCGGTGAGCAGAGTTGTCGTAGCACAGGACTATTTAAAAAATTTTAAATGTATTTTCTTATCACTAATATTTAAATGATTTGTTAAAGTGTTTTCCTTCTTTCTGTTCAGGCGGTGTAACTCTGCTGAGAGCAGCAGCCAAGAACCACGCTCGGGTCACCATTGTGTGCGATCCTGCTGACTATCCACTGGTTGCCAAGGAGATGGAGAATACGGAGGACAAAGACACAGCCCTGGAAACGCGCCGGACTCTGGCCCTTAAAGTAAGAGAGGTTTTTTTGTTGTTTGGTTTTTTTCTTCACAAATTCATCTTGCAAATGTGTGAGTTGAATTTTTATAAGATTTAACATTTTGCAACACTAAAGTGGAACTTAAATCATCCTTGTTGTTTATAATATTGACCCTAAGAACCAGTTTTTTAAGCTTTTGTGCCATATTGTGTCTTTATAATGTCTTAAGAGGCGTGTACTTTTTTCCAAGCTTTTAATCACTGTTCAGTTCGCAGATGTTTGAATTTTGTAGCAACAGTCTATCATTTGGAATATTCTGGGGAATCAGAACTGTTGAGCCAACAGAATAATCTGTCTTTGGGAAATCAGCATCAATCACCTTTTTTTAAAAAAAACATTTTATGGACCCATCTGCGAAAGCTTTAAAGTAAATCTGTCTACTTGATTTGCTGCTGATGCTGACTGGTCATCATTTCCACCCCATCATTGTTGTGAAGCACCGATAGTTGATTGTAAATGTAGTTTAATAAATGCTTTATTTATTTTGGTCTTCCATTCAAAACACAACAAGACAAATAGCAGACCCAGCAGTCAGTCCAGGTGAGAGTTCACAAAGTTTAAAACTTTTTAAACTCTGTGACACACATTACAACACTTGTGATAAAAAAGTCACCTCTGGACTTTGTCTTTTGATGTCCCTCACCTCTAAATAAACACAGCAAAACTAGATCAATGGAAATGGCAACAGAGCCTCTTTACTCCGCATCCTCACGACTTTCTGTCATTATCAAACCTAAATTTTAGGAGATAGTTATGTTATGAATCAGAATTGAGTCATTTGAGCAGTGAAATTGTAAAAAAAAAAATGTATTCACTTGTGTCTAATAGTCATTCTATCCTCAATGTTCATGAGAATTTAACAGCATTGGGTTACTAGACAAGTGCTCATACATGCAGACATGCTCAGGCATGAGTTTCATTATTATTATTCCAAACTTTAAGGCTTCTTTCACAATTGAAACTGGAGTGGAACAAGTCTGAGCAGTGAAAACTGGGCTGACAGAAGTTTATGATTGCAATCAAGCACATCTCTTTATTTTACTCAGGCCTTCACACACACGGCGCAGTATGACGAGGCGATATCCGACTACTTCCGTGGACAGTACAGCCGCGGTGTGTCCCAGCTGCCTCTGCGTTATGGCATGAACCCCCACCAAGCACCGGCCCAAATCTACACCCTGCGGTCTGAGCTCCCCCTCAAAGGTACACCCATCACAAGTGTCTTCACTTGTCTTGAGACAGCTAGAAGAGCGTGATGTGTGCTTGACAACAAATCTTACAGAGATGAAAGAAAGGACATCCTCGCTAAAACACATAACATTTTTCCACCATTTATTTTGATTCTTGTTGCTGTCGCCTCTCAGTGGTCAACGGCTCTCCTGGTTTCATCAACCTGTGTGATGCTCTGAATGCTTGGCAGCTGGTCAGAGAGCTGAAAGGCGCCCTAGGCATGGCTGCTGCCGCTTCCTTCAAACATGTCAGCCCTGCTGGTAAGATGAAGAGATGCCAGGTTACACTCCTAACAGTGTAAGAGTCTAGATCACTGTCTTAATTCAGATTTTTTTTCAAACTCTTATCTGAAGGAGCTGCTGTAGGAGTTCCTCTGACTGAGGAAGAGGCTAAAGTGTGCATGGTTCATGACATGCTGAAGGATCTCACCCCGCTGGCTACAGCATACGCGAGAGCAAGAGGTGAAATGCACGCCGTCTCCTAACAAGAGGAATTTTCTTTTCGTATTATCACCTGACGATCATATTAACGCTTTTTCTGCATCTCCAGGCGCAGACAGAATGTCGTCTTTTGGAGATTTCATTGCTGTGTCCGATGTGTGTGATGTTCCCACCGCCAAGATTATATCCAGAGAGGTAGAGAACAAATGAAAGGGAATGTTTTTGTTTCGGTTTTTTTCATCTAATTGTGTTTCTTCCTCACAATTCTCTCTGTGTCATTTTCAGGTGTCGGATGGTATTATTGCTCCTGGTTATGAAGAGGAGGCGCTGAAAATCCTCTCCAAAAAGAAAAATGGCAACTACTGTGTGCTTCAGGTGACAGCAATGTTGCAGGACTTGACTGAAGCAGAGGTTCTGCACTGATGACTTTTTTTTTCCCCCCTTGTATTTATTTTCTAAATAGCTCATTATATGACAAAAGGTTCCCATTCTCACAGTATTTTCATCTGTTGACTGGGTTGAAATATCCTGAACCGGGTACTTGGGATTTTGCAGAAGCCAATCTTACAAGCTTTAAGTTCCCCTCCATGCTAACTCTGGAAACACGAGGAATAAGGCTTTGCATAATTAGATCTGATTTAAGATGTTTCCTGGCTACCTTGCTTTGGAGGCTTTTTAGGCATATCCGACTGGAAAGTCCCCCTGGGGAAGACCCGGGTTATGTTGGAGGGGTTTTCTACTTTCCGGCTGGGGAATAACTCGGGATCCCCGTCGTAGTAGCCCAACAAAAGCTCTAACTGTGTTCGCAACTTATTTTACTTGCTTACTTAATGGAAACGAAAACTGAAAATGTCTGTAAAATCCTTGCAGCACATGTCAGAATTTTACCATTTGAATTTAGCAGTTCCTGTGTTTTCGATGAGAATTATTTGAATTTATTTGATTTACTCTTTTCTATGTGTCTTCTTCCCAGATGGATCCAGACTATGAGCCTGATGACACCGAGGTGAGAGTGCTATTTGGCCTCTATCTCAAACAAAAGAGGAATGGAGGGCTCATTAATAAGGAATTCTTCAGCAACATTGTTTCCAAGGGCTCGGTGAGTCACTGTGGTGTGCTTTTTTACTCAGAATATTTTAATTGATTATTCAATTTCACAAAATGACTTTTTTCTTAACTTCTAAAAGCTGTCTGAGGAGGCTGTGCGGGACCTCACCGTGGCTACCATCGCCGTTAAGTACACCCAGTCCAACTCTGTCTGCTATGCTAAGGACGGACAGGTGAGAACAAGCAGATGAAGCGAGGAGAAAATCTTAATGAGGTGAAAGTTTTGCGTCATGCCTCTCTTGCCTGTGTCGTGCAGGTTATCGGTATTGGTGCCGGTCAGCAGTCTCGTATCCACTGCACACGGCTGGCAGGGGACAAGGCTGACAACTGGTGGGTGAGGCACCACCCTGGTGTGCTGAACATGAAGTTTCGCAGTGGCGTGAAGCGAGCAGAGATGGCCAATGCCATCGACCAGTATGTGAGCGACACGATTGGAGAGGTGAGGGGCTAGAAAAACTTTTGGAAACTGTTTACAAGTCTCAACTGATGTACGCAGACAGTCAATTATGCATCTTAAAATGTGACAACTGTTGCATGTAACAGTTCTTGTTGAGTACAAGCCAGAGATAAATACTGGTAAAACTGCTTTCATTGTGGATTGTATGCAGTTTCTAAAAATATGTAAATTTTGAGCTTGAACATGAATTCCATGAAATGGGCAGTTTCTCTGTAGTTGCAGTGCAGGACAAGCATGGCAGTAGCATTTAATCTGATAAATATGGCTGCATGGCTTTTTAACCAACCCCGCATCTGACCTTATTAATGTATTACGCAGGCTTAAATAAAAAGATTAATATAAAAAATCAAGTACTAGAGCCAAGAAATTGCTTACTAATTACTAAGTTAACTGCGGTTGCTTTATTGTATTCCTTCATTGGATGGATAACTGTCCAGTCCACTTCTGTCTTCTCTGGGATGTTCAAGTTGAAGCATGCCAGGTCAGAGACACTGAAAGTAAATGAAAAGCTGTGTATTGTATATTTGAACTTGCAGGGCCCGGACTTGGCAGTTTGGAAATCCATGTACGAAGAGGTGCCAGAGCTTTTGTCAGATACAGAGAAGAAAAACTGGATCAGCTCCCTGCAGGCCGTTGCCGTCAGCTCTGATGCCTTCTTTCCCTTCAGAGATAACATCGATCGAGCCAAACGGGTAAATATGACACAAAGCAGGTGTTTTATAATGTATGCACATTGTTGAAACTCTGAGCTTTCTAACCATCTTTCCTCTCTGGTGTTTGTCTAGAGTGGTGTTGAGTACATCGCGGCTCCAGCGGGCTCTGCTGCTGATGAAGTTGTGATTACTGCCTGTAATGAGCAGGGCATCACTCTGGTGCACACCAACCTGCGACTCTTCCATCACTGAGCAACACTACAAATAGAAACAAATGCTTCTAACATTCCTGATATCATTCCTGCTGTCTTCATGTGAGTGAGCGATGGAGTAACTGTTCTTGTTAGTTCTTCATTATTCATGTGCATAAGTGAAATAAACTGCCGATGACTGAGTATTGTTTGTTGGTCAATCCTTTCAATTACAGTCAGAAATGTTTGACAGTGTATTCAAACATTTCTCTGTGGCAAACTTTTCTAAAGCACTGATAGGTTTTCAATATTTTGGGATGGATCACCATTAGATGTTGTGCAAGCATTCAGAATGAATATTTTTTTCTTCAAGGGTCATTTAATTTGGTAGTTAGAACAGCATCAGCGCTCAGCTAGTATCCCCCAATACTTCACTGGTGATATTCATCCTTAAATGTACTTAAATTTCGTATTTTTGCACAGTTTTGATTAAATGTAATGGGGTATCTTTTAATAAAATTGAATAAATCTCAAAATCAAGTCTCAAAACAATTTCAGTTTGTAACCTGTAGTAAAATAACAAATATTTGGTGGATTAAATGTATTATTTTCAGATTATTTAGTTTTTTTTTGCATTAGTTTGGATCAGTGATTATGGATATGTTGGTCTCATGGGTATGGGTAGTGGTGACTAGCTTTTTTAAGACACCTGTTGTGATGTGTATGTAGACTGAGGCTGAGTGGGTCACCGCATTTTTTGTTGAACGCTGTCACAAGTTTCCTTTGCTGTGGATTAATTTTTCTTTTTCTGTAGGTTAAAAAAGTTCTAAAACATATTTCTGGATCTCAGCATTTTTTTTTTTTTTTGTGGTTCATGAAATCAATACAAACTGAAATATTAATTGATGGTTTATTTGGTTATCTGAAAGAAAACATGAAGGCAAATAAAATCTTAAGAGATTTAAACCTGTTCATGTTGAAGTTTTTCAAATGTGAAAATTGAAACAAAACACAATGATACGTTTCAGGATCTCCCCAGCTTTATTAAAATAAGGCACTTCTTTTTGTCAAAGGTAGAAACAACTTTGGCACATAATACAAAAATAGAACAGTTCACATTCTCACATCCTTGTTCACACATTCACAAGATGAGATTAGAGGGATAAATTAGTAAAAAAGCAGAAATTGAATGTGTCAATCACACGCAGTGCAACCCCTCAATAACAGAAGGGCTACAGAAAGAAAAGCTCATTTTCATGGACAATCATAACAACATTGTTAATAACTACACTGACATTCTTCAGCAGTGCTTTCTGACAATAGTTTTGATTAGGAATGCTATTGATAAGTAGGTACTGTCAATTTCAATGTGAATGTACGTGGAAAAAAGTATTTGGCGGGAGGTTTCAACAAATCTGAAAAGCAGATCAAACAGTGAAAAGACTGACTTGTGGAAATGATCAGACAGCAGAGCGGCGTGAAATATAAACGTGTCAGAAAAGTGAGAACGCAGTTTCAGTCACACAAATGTGGCGTGGCTTCTACAAGGTGAGACAGTGCAGCAACTGGACGGTGATGGAGCAAAGCAGATGTCAGCCGACTGATCCGGTATTGTTAATTTTGAGGAATAAGTCCATCTGCCAGCAGTTCGGGTCGAAGGCACTCAATGGGGCAGTGAATGTTCTAGAGAAAGAATCGGGGTTAGATTTTAACAGCCAGTACAAATATCAATCTTATTAATCTGTAGATATATAATTATTTTTTTTTTAAATCTTTTTGATTATTTTTACTCAACTCTGAAATGAAACAAATTGACAGACATTCAAGTATTCTACTCACTTTGCGGAGTGGGCGATCTCCATATCTAACAGGCTGCAGATTGACATCGACTTCAGAACCTGGTCTGCGACAGTTCTCACATCTCCATCCCTGATTACACAAAACGTGCAATCATGCATTGATCAATACAATACAATACAATTATTACATCCTATGTGAATCCAGGGAGGCTGGCATGTCTTACCTGTTGTCCTCCAAAGCATGTGCAGGTGCAGATGGCACCCAGGTACTCTTTCTGCCACTGGTTGCCCACCTGGTAAGCTTTGCCTTCATCATAACAAACCGACTCATCTGTGTGGACACATGATTACATTAAAATTTCCATGCAACACCTAAACTCGATGAGACAGAGAAGATTTCTCTGGGCATGACATAAGCCTTACGTGGTTCACACTTGAACTCTCCTTTGCCGTTTCCCAAACAAGTGCAGCTCATCAAGTGACCGTTCTCTGCTTGACGATCCCAGCGCTCTCCAATGCGATAGTTGACACCGTTGTCATGGCACCACTCTAATCGCAGAGTAATCGTATTTAATTTCATATATGCTCAGATGTTCCAGGGAAAAAAATATTTGAATTTGTATATTTATTGCATGAACTTACTGGATGAATCGCATCTGAAGTGGCCACTGCCCAAGCCCAAGCATCTGCACCACAGCTTGAAGCCTGTGTCAGACATCCGCTCCCACTCAGCACCAACATCATGGTGGGTTGCAGTGAAGGCGTCGTAACAAGAGTCTTTACCGGAAGGAACTCCGTTTGGTACTGAGAGGTGATAGATGGGAGGAGAAGTGAAAAAAATTTACTTGCAAATTCAACTTTTTCCAGCATTTTCATTTTCCATCAGCTTTTCATAAGATTAGAATGAATTTGTTCCAACATCAGTTGCTGTCTGATGCTTACTTGTGTTTCCAACTGTAACGACCTGCTCCAGAATCCTGTGTTTGAGTGCCCCCAGTAATGCATCCACCATGACATTGTAGTTTGATCCTTGAGTAAGTCCAATCAGGGTGGCAGTGGTGGCTGTGTTTGGCAGGCGGACCTTAGTAAATAGAGAGAAAATGACATTTGTCTCCTGGTTTCAGGCAGGATGTTAATCTAGTATAAGAGCAGTCGTCTCGCCTCTTACCTGGAACATCTTCTCGTCTAAGTTTGTGAGAGGATGGCAGGACACCAGGTAGGCGTTGCTCTGCCTGTAAGGCTTCCAGGAGATGCTGGTCTGAGTTTGGGCCTCTTGCGGCAGTCTTGTCTCATTACCAAATGTGGATCCAATGGGCACATTAAGCTTTACAATGGGCTGTCTGCGGCCCTCTGCATCAGGGAAGGGGACAAAGACCAGGGGCTCACGGACTTGCTCATTGGGAGACTGTGGGTTTCCATTGTTCCCATTAAACCCGCTGCTGTCTCCATTGTTGTTGTACTCTGTGTACTCCACATGCTGTCTGTGACCACCAAACTCATCCTGGCTTTGGGGGCCCCCCGAATGGACTCTGTTGTCCAAGTTAGTTTCAGGCACATCCAGCGTGCCAGAAGTTCCAGGGCGATCGGGCAGCGGCAGAGGCAGGGGAAGCAGGGAGTCTAACTCTGGGCGGGAGAGGGGGGGGTTAGGGAAGCAAGCAGGTTAACACACAGGGAAGGCAAAGCATAGCTGCTCTAAGATATCTCAGCCAACAGGGGGCAACATATATCCAGCAATGCTGGCACAATATTGCAAAGTGTGTCATAATGTTTTATTACAAACACACATTAATATTTTGAATGGCGTTTGTAAAGACATTCAAAATAAAAAAGAATATTATTTTTGTTTTAAGAGTCAAACGCTGCACTTTGTATCCGATAGCCTCTTGCAGCAAAACAGCAGGCTGAGCAGCTAAAAGCAGCAATTCAATCCTGACATTTTATGGGAAGTTTGCTGCTAACTCTTTCCTTTGTTTCATCACTTAGCTTGATCACATTTCACTGAACAAAGCAGATCTCTCAGAATACTCACGAGTCCTGATCCTGCCCACCAGGGGTGTGCTCCTCTGTGTATGTTGGATTGCGATGATCTTGATGATGTACTCTGTGTCTGGTTTCAGGCCTGAGCAGAAAAGAATTTAGTTACCATGCAACTGAAGTGCAGTGATGGGTTGCAATTGGCTCGTGGCATATGTGTGAATACAGGGTGTGCAGTTTTTAATCTTCCCTAAGTAAAGTTCTGAACCAATCTTTTCAGTCAAATTCAAATTGCAGTGATAAATGTTTGCAGGGAAAAATAGTAAGTGTGACATACCGGTTATGCTGGCGTAGCTTTGACCTGCATGGGGTTGTGGGATGAGCTGTCGTGGTGCTCTTCCTGACTCCT
Organism: Leptatherina wallacei; assembly: GCA_028567055.1. Taxonomy (NCBI): domain Eukaryota; kingdom Metazoa; phylum Chordata; class Actinopteri; order Atheriniformes; family Atherinidae; genus Leptatherina; species Leptatherina wallacei. The sequence goes on from JAOXYM010000001.1 coordinate 11,185,091, forward strand.
CGTAAGTGACGTAGTATCCGGTGATGTGTGAGGCAGGTGGTTGCCAGGTGAAGGAGATGGAATTGGGGGTGAAAGATGTAAACTGGAGGCCTGTGGGAGCCTCGACCACTGGTTTAACTTTAAAAGACAAAAATTATTTAGAGTGCTTGTTGCATTGTTGATCACACTGTAAAAGGTTGTTGTGTTTGCTGAAAGGTTTCCTTTGTCATGGAGGCATATTTAGCTTCAGCTGTTCAATGACATACAGCAATTCTATTAAAATTAGTACTTCTGGAAAAGTCTTACATTCACACATAACAGAGGGATAAACACAGATTTGTTTTGTACCTGTGTCAATCATCAAAGTAAATGGAGTGCTCCTTGTGTTGCCAACCAGAGTGTACACTTCAACTTTGTACATGGTGCCTGGCTGCAGACCTAAAAAAAAAAAACATACACAAATGTACACAGTGTCTTCAGCAAGACCAAGACAACACATCTACCTAAATGTAGAGACTTTGAGTATTAAATTAGTAAGAAGGTGTGGTTCACCTGTGACGGTGTAGGTGTTCGTATATGCTGAGACAGTCTTGCTGATGGTGGGGGAAGAGCCGCTGGTGGGCGTGGCTTCAATAAGAAAGCCAGTGATAGTTTCCCCTTTGGAGCGCCAGGTCAGTGTGAAAGAAGTATCCTTCACATCAAAGATACGCACACGGCGAGGAGGACTTATTTCTGCATTGAGCAAAAGAGAAATACATCAGAAAAAATAAGCAGCGATGGACAGAGGGAAGTCCAATTTATGCTGCAGCAAATGACCTTCTAGCGTCACAGTCTCTCCCTCCAGTGGTCGACTGGTGACAGAGTTCTTCAGAGCGTAAACTTGAACCTGGTAAGGAGTTGCAACCTACAGCACACAGACACAGAGCAGATGTTTAATCACTGAATTCATCTAAGTATTCTGACAAGAACAAGAAGAAGGTTTACCATGAGTCCTGGTACCACAACACGAGTGGTGTCTGGGGCAACGTTCATTTCTTTGCGGGGGCCGTTGATGTTCTTGGGGGTGACGACCACACGATAGCCAGTTAAGCGTGCATTTGGAGCTCGCCATGACACTGTGAAGACCGACGAGCCGACATCTGTGAACACCATGTTGGTCGGTGCAGGGATCACTGAAAGAAAGAAGCACAATTGGAAGTAAAAACATTAAAGCGGAGGTGTTAAACTGAAGCATGAGTGTGGTGATGTTTTCTGTGCATTTCTACCTGTGGCTTGGGTTGCCACCAACGGTTTGCTGGGTGTTCGGCCGTGTAGGGCGATGACTTTAATGGTGTACTCTGTCCCGGGGCGAAGGCCTCTTAGCACTGCAGTGTCCTGGTCACCTCTGGGTGCTGGACGCAGCTCCCTCTCACCCTCCTCTGAGCTGGAGTAGAAGACGCGGTATGATGTCACTGTGGCATCTGGACTGTCCCAAGTGATGCGCATGGAAGTGGAGTCGATGTCAGAGAAGGTTAATTCCTTGGGATTGTCCATCGCTGCAGAAAAGAAAGAAAAGAGAGGATTCATTTCAGCTCTAAACATGCTGCTACCCACACATCAGACAAGATCCAGAACATCCAGAACAACTTCACATGTACTCAGTCTCATTTGGCTCAGTTATGGTGCATTCAATTTGCCCTGCGAAGTTGGCATTTTCAAGATCCCAGATGGATGTTACCACCTCCAGAATCCCCCAATGTCTGAATACTTATGTTCATGTATTTCACTAATACGCGAAAACAGCTAGAAAATGAATTGAATCAAACTTACCAGTGACAGCATTCTCCACCGCAGGAGAAGAGGGTTGTCCATCATTGCCCAGGGCATAAACACTGACAACATATTCAACAGCGGGCATCAGACCTGTAAATGTCATCTCTGTCTGATCTGCAAAAAAAGGGGCCAATGAGGGGGAGGTACGGTACTGGAAAATTTTAATATTAAACATTTAAAAACACAGATGACAGTCCTGGCTGGGAAGAACAGCTCTTTGCTTACCAGGGGGCACTTCTTCATCATAGGAGGGTCCCAAACCATTCTTAGGAATACTTGTGATCCTGTAGCCTCTAATTGGCCCCTGAGCTGGAGACCAGCGTACTGTGATACCGTTGTCTCTCACATCAGTAATTTTCATGTCAGTAGGGGACTCGTTATCTAAAGAAAAGGTGGATGCACAAAAAAGTTTAGACAGTAATATCTAAAAAATGTAGGAATATTTTTGTTTTAACATTTCTGTACCGGTTCTGTAAGTAATATAGACAGGAGCGTTGGAGGCGGGGCTGTCTCCTCGTGCTGAAACAGCATAGACCGTAATGGTGTAATCAGTACCAGGCTGCAGCCCGGTGATGGTGGCAGTAGTCTGGGTGCCTGGGACTGTAAACTCCTGAGGAGCTTCACCACCTACAAAGAGAATAAATTAGGGTCAAATGTAGACCTGTGCATTTATGCTGAGGTCATGAGGAAATAGGTACAAAATCAAGAGTACAAACTTGTGCCTCCATAGGTGATCTTGTAGTTATTTACTACAACAGAGGGGGCTTCCCAGCGAATAGTGATGCTGGTGGGGGTGGATGATGTTACCTCCAGGTCAGTGGGTGCATCAGAGACTACAAATGGTCAGAAGAGAGGGGTGGAAAGAAAGAGGGGAAATTAATTTACAATATGAAATGATAAATAAATCAAATAATTATGACTGAGATTCAGCTACAACACATCAGAAGAAAAATGGGATGGTTGAACCCAGAGCAGAAACTTACTGGTGGCCTGTGTGCCAGTCAGAGGCTGACTTATCTGATTGGTGCTGACTGCATACACATAGATCATGTACTCCGTCTCAGGCGTCAGTCCGGTCAAAGTAAAGTGGTTCCTTGTTGGGGGAAGCCTCTCATCCTTGGCTCGCCCACCGCTTGTCTTCAGGTAGTGGATTCGGTAGCCAGTGATAGAAGCAGTCGGAGGGAGCCAGTGGATGGTGAAGGAGTTGGTACGAATGTCAGAGAAGTCCAAACCAGTGGGGGAGTCCAGAGCTGGAAAAAAAAAAGGTTTGGATTGAGCTCAGTTTTGAGTTGCATGCAAAGATAATGGCAAATAGAAAATTGTAAAGCATCTCAAATAACTCTTCCCATTTCTGCAAAACAGACATTGGCAATACCATTAATACCTGTGGTAAGACTGTTTGTAACAGATTACATTTCAGATACATTCAATGCTCTCATTTAACATTGCAGTTAAACTTGTATTTATTGATCCTTGATTCAGATTTTCCTTTTGTTTCAGTGTATTTGAAAAAATAATCTCATGTAAAAAAAAAAAAAATTCAACGTGGAAAATTACTAAGTAATAGGTAGAGAAGAAAAAGCCTTGCTACAATGCTGGATCTTCATTAAGGCACCTCCTGTGGAAAACATAGTTATACTCACTTGTCCTCTGAGTTCCTGTAGCTGGTGCACTTTCTCGTTCACCATAGACACACACAACACTAATACGGTACTCAGTGTTGGGCAGCAAGTCTTTATGGAAAAGGAGAGGCATGTAATTAGAATAAATCGACACAGCTGAAGCTGAAAATGGCCTTTTAAAGCTTGAGCCACTTGGACACATTGTATACTTTATATACTGGATGTCATCTTACTCTGCAACAGGAAGGTGTTGGTGGCTCCACCAACATTAACCTCCTTTTGGTCATCATCTGTGGCCACAGGGTGGTAACGGATGACAAATCGGGAAATGTCGCTTGGTGTGGCAACAGTGGGGATTGTCCATGTCACCCTAATTTGGTCAGGGCCCACCCCTCCGAACTGCAGGTTGGTGGGAGCTGGCATGGCTGGAAGAATGAGAGGCTATATGTTACAGTTAGCACAGAAAAAAAATAAGTTTAATCCTATAAAAGTAAGTTTACAGAGGAGTGACTCTTGTGATGAATTTCAGAAATGTACTGCATGTAATGCATTAAAGGAGACATATTATGCTCATTTCCAGCTCTACACGATGTTTATTCTGGCACTAGAACAGCTTTGCATGTGGCAGGACACCAAATTGACTTTAGTGTTATGTACTTTCCTGCCGTTTTTGTGATAGAATAATTTATTCTGTCTTTTTTTTTAATAAGAGTATATGGTAGAAACGTGTTAAGAAGAAAAAAAAAAGAAAACTTTTGCTATAAGGAAATACCGAAGATAAGTTACCAAGTAACTTTATAGTGTCTCACTGCGCCAATGGTTACTCTGAGCATCAACTGCCTATAAAGCTGCTCAGAGTAGGCAAGCAGCTCAGCATGGGAGAGCATAATATGTCCCCAATTCATAAAAAAAATTGTTACTGCCTTCATCAATTCTCAAATTAAAACCCAAAGCCTCCCAACTGATGGAGTGAAAGAATCAATCACCAGCATGCGTTTGCTTTGTGTATGTGGTCGGCTTGCTCTCTCCCTCTTCTGTAACCATGACGACACTGATGTCATAGTCCACGCCCGGCTCCAAACCGTCAATGTTGTAATAACCCGTAGATGCCTCCACCAAATCTTGAAAAATTGGTATGCTCTCGCCTGACGTAACTACCGTTATCCGGTAAACGGTAATGGTGGTATAGTTCAGAGGGATCCAGCGCAGGCCAATGGTGGTGTCAGTAATGTCGACAAAGTCAATGTGACTTGGTGCGGAGATTTCTGAAAGGGTTAGGTCAGGTGCAAAGCGCAAGCAAAATTAGACAGAAAATGATAAAAGAATTACATGAAGAACATATTTATTTCATTCCCCAATAAAGCATTCAGAGAGCTAAAGTGAAACTACAGCCATGCCAGATAATTACACAAAACTAGATTGAAAAACATTCAGAAATAAAAGATCAATTTCAGGCAATGATTAATATTTTTGGCCATGCTGAAAAAAGTGACCTTACCAAATAAGAAATGTGATCTCCATGCATATGATAGGTTAGCCTGTGTTCATGTTAGTAACTTGTGATCATATTAAATTATGCTTCACAGATATTTGTCTGTGTTTTATAGCTGCCTAATGTGTAACAGTAACTAGATAGAAAAGGGGTAAGAGAGAGAAGTGTGTGTTGGGTGGGCAGGGGGGTGCATGCAGCAAGATGGCACCAGACTGGGATTTTAACCTGGACATATGATGGAAAACATATTTTACTCAGGTGTTGGTGAAGATGACAACAGAGCTCGAAGTGTAGGGATTCAACAATTACACAAGGCAAGGCTTTGTCTTTGCTGCAAATGCAAGTCTTCTTGATGAAAACAACTTCACAGAGCCTCTACAGTCTATTCCCTTGTTACAGAAGAATATTTCACCCTTGTGGCCAAAAGTCGCCCTGAGCAGCTTTAGTTCTTTTTGAAGCATTGTAAGAGTGGGACTCAAAATATTGTTGAAAGGAGGTGAAAATATTGGAATTGGCTCCAGTTTGAGTCAAACCCAGCCTTTAATGAGAAAATAAAAATTCCTTCCTTCCTCCACACCAGACGCTTCTGGTATTTTCTGTGGACACAGCTGTGTGTTTAACATGTGTAAATGCCTTACTGTTGGCTCCTACCTGGCGTGACAATAGTGGACAACGGCACACTTTCCACATCGCCCTTGGTAGAGAACACACTAACGTTGTACTCCACACCCAGATTGAGGTTCTCTAGCACACATGAGTTCTGATCCACAGGAACAAACTCTTCCAGGTTATTTCCTCTCTGACCGTTGGTTGGCATACTTGTCACTTTGTATCCTGTGATTCCTGCATAGAGAGAGAGAGAGGGGGTGGATACTGAGCATGATGCCAAGAGGTGTTTGCAATTTGTGAATCACTGTGAGAAATTAAAAGGAAATACTGAGAAGAGCCATTTGTCAAGGTGGGAAAAAAAGAATATCATTCAATTCCAAAGTCTAGACTTGATGTGATCCAACTGGCCGGCAGTGCGTGGGGTGCACAGTCAATATTTACCTGGTGTTTTGGAGGCTACCCAGTAGACTGTTAGATCTCCTGTGTTGGGGTTGGTCTCCACTCTGAGGTCAGTGGGAGGAGACAACACTGCACAGGAGAAAAGAAGACCAATGCACATGAAAAAAAAAAAGATTTCCTGCAGGAGGAAGGTATTGCGGTGCTGCATTGACACACAGAAGCATGAATTCATGCTGGTTATTGGTCACAAACATTCATCATGTTTGTCTTTCTCAGAATAATAAATATACACACAAGTGACAGCATTGCGGTTGATGGGGTTTCCACGATTGCGGCCGTTGAAAATGGGCTGAACTTGGTAGGTGTACTCAGTTCCAGGAATCAGATCAGTAATGTAAATACGTCCTGAGTCAGAGGTCTCTTCTCTGGTAGATTCGCCTTCCTGGCTAGGAAGCACAGACAGCTGGAGAGGAGGAAGCAAACATGGGGGTCAAAAACCAAGAACAAAACTATAGAGGCGTCCCACATTACCGGAATCCTACTTTTAACAGTTCAAGGCTCATGAGTTGTGAACCCAACACTGAGACTTTAGGAAGGGCCACACTCTTTAGCCGCTGATGGACAAACAACAACATTGGTACTATCTAAAGTCCTCCCTGCTGAGCACATATTTGTCAAATGTGCAAGCTGGGTTTAGCTTACCACCTGAATCTGAGGGAAATATCGGACTCTTTACCTCTTGAGTGCTACACTCAGCTGCATGCTAATTGTGTCTGCCACTAAACACTAAACAGGAAGAGAACTGGATCAGTTCTGGGTATGAGCAAGACACATGACTCCAGCCAGACTGACCCAGAACAATTACTTTACAGGCTGTAAGACTTAAATAATGATCTGAAAAATACTGAGCCTGGGGAAGCTGCAGAGTCAGCCAATAACTAACTTTGTTGCTACTTACATTAAACATAATTACTGGATTATTTAAATGTATAAAAACATAAATCAGAACAACTTTTGTAAATGAGTTACTGCTTTTTTATGTAACAACTGATGAAGGTTTCTACCTTGTAGCTGAACCTGCGGACAGGAATCCAGGCGATGATGATGGAGGTATCAGTGACCTCGGTGCTGAAAGGAGGAGCATTTCCCATTTCGGGACCTGGAAAATCAACAGAAGCGGAAAAATATATTAAACCCATTGCAGCCCTTTGTTTTCGTCACTGTTAGTGTTTTATTTCTCTTAATACTGACCAGTGGTGAAATAGGCTTTGACCCCCTCACTGAGCTCATTGTCCAGCTCAGAGTGGAGAGTGGCAGTGTACCGCGTGTCTGGATGTAAATTTCTCAATGGATACTGGGTGACCCCTCCAGGGATCCTTTTCTCAATGGGGGTGGAGCCCTCAATGCTCAGGAAGAGGCGGAAACCACTGACAAGAGCACGTGGAGCCTCCCAGATGACCAATGCCCTGTCGGGGCCGATGTCAGTGAAACGCACATCTGTGGGTGAATCAGGTTCTGCAGAGGGGATACAAATCCGTAAAACATATGTAAGACAATCTTTTGTTTACATTAAACTGAAACCCCCCTTTTATGTGTTTAGGTCTTTACTCACTGGTAGCCTTCTCTCCCACAAGCGGCTTGCTTTCTGTTCCGCTGCTAATGGCATAGACGTAGAAGCGGTAGAGTGTGCCGGGCTGCAAGTGGCTGATCTCAGCATATGCGTTGGGTGAGACAGGCAGATGAAGGTGTCGGAGCTCAGTGCCATCAGGGCCAATCGGAGAGAAGGTCACCCTGTAACCAGTGACCTCACTGGGTGGACCAGTCCAGGTAAAAGTGATTTTCACATCTGAGACCTCGTAGAACTGCAGGTCCGTTGGAGCTGGGACCTCCTCTGAAGAGAGGAAATGGTTTGATTGACATGATCAGACTTTAGCCATTTCTTATAGTATTGATTACATCCCCTCAAATTACCCTGTTTCTATTCATACAGCGTATTTATATGAATTATTTCAATGTAAACATTCCCTTTATGCATCTAAAACAGCTTAAATATAGCTTAATCTTTGCATAGTTTTTTATTCTGAGATATGCAAGTGGATAATTAGCACTTTGCTGATTATTATGAGTATGTCATTAATTTGTTAAATTAAACAAAAAGCGTTTCACATGTTGGTCAAGCCTCTAAAATTCTTATTGTTTGGTTTAGAAACAAACATATATTAAAAAATGAGTTCAATGAAAAAGCTCAAACAGTATCCATGCTGAGATATTTGCAGATTTTTGCTTTGAAAGAAGCAGAAAATATAAGAAAAATACCAAAAATACAATTTCCTACAACATCTGTTTTTTCTTGTTCAAGCAGTAAGTTTTCCAGTGCCAGGCACAAGGAGTTAAGGGTTATAATATTGTTATCTTTTATATACAGCAAACTGAGGATTTATGAGGTGTTTTTGCTTCCATAAAGGCTGTTGGCTGCATACCAATCCTCAGTGTTTTAGCTACATCTGAAGTCCACAATGAATTAGAGGTCATCCCTGGGCCAAAGTACATAAAGATGGGCATAAAGTGAAAATATTGTACAAAAGTACAGTATATTTTGATAAAGTGATGTTTTGGCAGGTTGTGTCTTAACTCAGCATTGGAAAGTTCCTCACTAAAGCTTCCAGGCCTTATAAGGAATCTTTAAGCTGAGACTATAAACTCAGCCTCCTCAGCCTGAGCTTAAAATTAGAATCCAAGAATGGATTAAAAAGAATAATGAGCCATCTAGAGAACAGATAAACTCCAAATGTTTTAATTAAGAAAAAACTTCAACATGAACTATTTTGAATTTACATCATTTGTGCAGGTTTGAGCTTTTCAGCATGTAGTACGTTATTTAAAAACGCATACCTTGTCTTGGGGATCCAGCAGTGTTGACCTGCACAAATACAGGCTTACTTTCCAGGTTGTCCTTCACAGCGTAGATGCTGATGTTGTAGAGCACACCAGGGTAAAGGTCCACCAGGGTCACTGAGGTTTCTGAGTTTGGCAGGGTCAGCTCGGTGCTGCTGCCCTCCTCTGATGGCGTGTACACCACACGATAACCTGCAAGCACAAGCATGCAGTTGCAAATTATTACACACATGATGGGACAAACATCTACTATCTACATATGCGCACAAACAGAAGGCAGTTTCTTACCGGTAATAGGAGCCTCAGGTCGTGTCCAGCTGATTCGAATGGACGTCTCCTCAACATCACCAAAATTCTGAAGAGCAGGTGTGTCAGGAGCTGATGTAGGAAAAGACAGTTAGTGAAAATCTGCACAAAAATTGACAATGTTTGCACTATTTGGAGTTTACTGTCATAACGAGAAGGAAGAGGGTGTTTTCCTACCTGTAGTCTGAGAGGTGGTCAGGATGATGGTTGGTTCTTTCTCTTCTTCCAGCTCATAGACACTGATGTTGTATGTACGTCCGGGCAGAAGATCGCTGATGGTGACAGAGTTGGCAGTGCGAGGAATATCTGGAAGAACACACAAAAAAGATTACAAGTATTAGATAAATTTGGGTACATTTTTTCCCCCCATGATAGGATATCAACCATGTCTAGTGTCTGAAAAACTGAGGGCATTAAGGGTGATATTGCATTTAAGTGATTTAACTGCTGGATTTAATTGGCTTATCTTAATAATGTATGCTACAATAGAAAATGTTATTCATGCAGCTCATGCCTAGTAGAATAAACATATTTTTAATCACATTTAATCTAGATACATCAGTCAGAGCCTCACATCGAAAAAATATAGCAATGATTTTGCAATGATCAAAGGTTCTCACCCAGGACATTTCTCTTGGATCCCTCCTCAGTGAGTTCATACTCCACCCTGAAGCCAGAGATGGTAGAAGAAGCTGAAGTCCAGGAAACAACAAAGCTGTTTGAGGTGATTTCTGTCACTGATTCAGAAGTGTCCACCATAGGAGGAAGAACAGCCGTAAATCCCTCTGATGTCTCCACTTGAGAGAAAAACAACAACAACAAAACAAGTTATTCTATTTAACTCTGCAATTTGCAGCGTTCTGAAAATGTTTCTTCTCTGTTTCACTCACAGGTTGTGGTTGTGAAATCGAAGCGTGTGACCTCACGGCCTCCGTAACGTAGAATGCTGATCAGCTGACCCTCGTAGGTGATGCCTGGACGCAGCCCACTGATGGTGTAGGAGTTAAGATGGCTGGGAATGTTGGCCTCTCTCCATTGACCACGAGTATTTTTCTACATGAGTAAGTAGGAAGAAAAAATAAGTTGATAGTTTTTAAGCCTTTTTTTTATTGTAGTTACTTGGCAAACTCCAGGCAACACTACTCTGTGATTAAAGTGTTTGCATAAAAAGAGAGTTCATGTTCTCTCAAGTCATCATGTTTGTTCAAGCTTCCAACTTGGGATAACATCAGCCAAAGCTCTTTCAGACCCATGATCCACATTTAATAACCCTACCAGTCAAATTTAAAATTCACTTTTAAGAAAACAATCATTGAAAGAGACCATTCATAACCAGCAGTGTGACTCACAATTCTCCATTTGAGGATGTATTGGGTGATGTGAGCAGACGGAGGAGGGTTCCACTGAATCGGGTGGGAGTCTGGCTGCTTCCCTGCCTCTGTGATGATCACCTGGACAGGTCTGTGGCCGTCTGTGGAGTATAGCAGCAGGTGTTAGAGGAGCGAGGCGTAGAACAAAGCTGCTGTTAGCAATGAGAAATATAAGACTTGCACTTATGTGATAGTGTTTGGTGTAACGAGCGTGGGTGAAAGTTGGCTCCTTTTAACTGAGCTGAAATTCAAAGGATTCATCATTTTTGGACAGACCCAAACCACCAAGTGGTGGTAAACCAGATCAACACCCACGGACATTTTACAGTTTGACATAACAGCAGAGTGATATATTCATCACAGCTCATCTAGCCACTGACCCTTCATGAACACACGTTTATGGCCTTACAGTCCTCTCCACTCTGCTAACACTGCCCTCTACTACTGGTGATGAGATAAATGCTGAACCTGTAACTTTTTTCATTCAGGACTCATGATGTGCTGCAGCACCAAGTGTTAGATTAGGCAACTTTTATCCAAACAGAGGCAGGAAGTGACTGTCTCCAATTCCCATCACCTTTCCCCAGCAATTTATCTCTTTGACCTTAGAAGGCCAGCAAATCACTCAACACCAGTTGGGGGATGGAACCCGAAACTACAAAGACCACAAGGGAAAACACAACTCACATTAGTAGCCAACACTTTTGCATTTGTCAGACTTCAAAGGCAGGAAAATTCCCAAACCCCCGCTTCTCTACACTAACCTTGTCTAGTAAACGTTTCTTTTCAGCAGTATTGGATGTGAGGTTGGGGTATGTGGACAATTAGGATGTTAATAATACAGAGATGAATGAAAAAATCCAAACAGGAAGAGGGGATTAGCAAGAAATTGCAGAGACGATTTAAAAAAAAGTTTCTTCAAATAACATTTAATGTGGGCAGTGGTATATATGCATGTCATGCTCATTGAAGCATCTTCACTGTTCACCACAGTCAGTATATTATTTCATAGAGAGAAGATATTTGGGATTTAAAAGATTTACATCATAAAGGGACAACTTACGATGGCTGCATTAGCTATTGTGTGAGCAAGCTGTAACATCAGCATAGCACCAGAACCTACACCATCACTTGAGGTGCTATGGGTTCACTGAAGTCTTCATCCTAGGTGCTGCAGGAAAAGCCCTGTCAGCAGTTTTAAAGTTTTTGTAGTATTTTCAATAACACTATCTGCTTTGATTTTACATCTTTGGGTGGTACATGGCCGTAGGACACCTACAGACCAGCTTGATCACTCTTCTCTTTCGGTTTTTCAAAGGTGTCACCAGTGCAATGTGAGATAGTTTACTAAAATAAGGAAGAAAACGATTTGTTGAAACAACACCAAAGCACCCAGCTTACCAAGGTTTCAGTCATTTCATAGAGAGGATAAAGATGTACTCTTTCTGCCTTTTCCTATGTAGTTTTGGCAAAAACATCCAAATGAGAAGATTTTGAAGAAAAGTGTGATTTGTAACTTTTAACACTTCAATGATGCACATTATAATAGTTATGATATAATACATCATTTCCATGCAATCCAGCTTGACAACAGAGTGTTTTCTTCACACATATTTCACCAAAAGATTCCATTTAAAGTCTGTCTTTACTTCTGTATCATTTTTATTGTTCTCTGATATCTAGAGACGCTTAAATCACAAACCAACAGTGTTGATGTGGTCTAAGACACATTACATCATCCATATCTAATTACCTAAAAGATCTTTTAACGTGTGAATAGCTTGTGGTGTTGAAAATATTATTTTCATTACCTGGGTAGGTTTGCCGGGGTTCACACCTCATTTCTCCAACTCCATTGCCATAGCAATAACAGCGGTAGTGGATGCCATGGAGGACTTTGTCCCACTCTTCTCCAATCTGATAGAAAGCCTTGTTTTGAGGCTCTTGACACTGATCTATCATAAAAAGAAAGAGGGTGGGGTTGTAATGCTCAGCTGCAACAGCGCTTAGTGTTTGATTCTCCAAAAGCCAAGTGAAGGAGTTACAAACGCACCGATAGCATCACACTTCCAGCGTCCACGTCCCTGTCCGAAGCAGGTACAGTTCATCAAGTAGCCCTCAGTATGGCGTTTGGAGAATTCCTGGTTCACTTCATAGGTCAAGCCATCAACAATGCACTGATCTGAAAGTGTAAAGACATGACAGAAACAAAAACACATGTTATGTGTTAATCTTACATCATGTATCTTTTTGTTTGGTTGGTTTAAGTGAAGTTGAGTCGGCCCTTCTACCTCGCAGCTGTGAATGTGCAATGCAGCTCCACTCCCCACGCCCATTGCCCAGGCATGTGCACTCCATCGTGTGACCCATGACATCATGGCGTTTGTCCCATTTGTCCCCTACGCGGTGCATCACTCCATCATTGGTGGTACATACTTCTTCGTGGGCTAGCAAAAAAAAGATGGGGAAAAATTGCTGAGAACTGGCAGTATGTGGGTTTTTTTAATGTAACACACACAGCTTTGTGGGTGCTGGCGCTGTATTTTCCTTAATTTATTGCAGACCAGCGTCTAGTATGTTTGTGTAATTTAAATGGTATGTAACAACCATGATAGTGATTACTCTCCCATGACCAGTTTGAGCACCATTTATTTATGACCCAATTGTCTACAAGTGACCCTTGCAAGCAAACAACCCTAAAAATCTGTGAGAAAAGTGAGATAAGAAAAAAGCTGTTTTTTCAACTAGGACTGCACGCAAACCTGTCTATGTGAGTCAATAACCAAAATATTTGGCTCTGTATGATGTGAGAATGATGCAGATGTATTCACCATATAAAGTACTTCTATGTATGGTGTGGAACAAACAAAGCGGCACACACTCACCTGCCATGGGGCAAAATCCAAAGAGCTGTTCTCCATCGTAATTGTAAGTTGTACCACACCATTTCATACCATCACGGCGCCCATCAGCAGTGCAATCGGTGTAATTGCGGCCACTGTAGAGGAAGGGAAATTGGCAGAGAGCTCCGTTGGAGTTTCCTCCTCGTGTTGCCACAACAGCTGGGATAGAGACAGACAAACAATCGTCAGTTTAAAACTGATGTGGTTCCAGCACTATATTATCAGTATCATATATCAGTGATAGATGGTAGAAAGCCCTTGTTTGCATTCGTGTTCCTGAGCCTTACTGTTCTTTTCAGTACAGAAAGAGTATTGCTGCTCTCTTTCATAGTCTGAAGTTGTAGAGCACCAGAGCTGCCCATCTGTCCGTCCATCTGAAGTGCAGGAATAGTAAGTCTTCCCCATGAAGACGAAGGGGAATGCACATGGCTGGCCATTAGAATTACCACCATACACCTGGTTCTTGCCCTCTACACAAACAGAGACAAAATATTAATCAGAGCAGACATGTAATAGATGGGTATCTGATAAAAGATCAATGATGATTGTGGGTGTTGCAGCATGAATCAGGGGCTCTCAAACATATCTAAAGTCAATTCAAGAAAATTAGAAACAAACTGTTTAAATAATCCCCCCCCACTATTTTTCAATTTGTTCATTCTTTCCTTCACACACTCACCCCAGTCTTCACAGCTGACTCCTGTGCCCAGACAGGTGCACAGCATTTGCTTGGTGCCCTGGTTCCTAAACCAGCGCTGTCCGTCGTGGTAGGAGGCACCAGAGTCGGTGCGGCAGGTTCCTTCTGTAGTAGACACATGCTGGAGCTGGGTACTGGTTGGGGTGAGCACGACAGCCCCTGTGGCTGTATACCATCAAACAGAAAAAAAAAAATTAAATGAAGATAAAAAAAACAGGGATGAGAATACCAAAGTTTCAAGTTTATGTGAGCACTTGGAGCAAAACTCACTTCTGCCTGCCTGATGTCTTTCACACTTCCATTCTCCACGCCCATTTCCTAAGCAAAGACACTCCACAGGCTGTCCACTTGAGTCAGTCTTTTTCCAGGTGTCTCCAATACGGTAAGACTTCCTGGTCTCCTGGTCATTGCAACGATCTGGTCGGGGAACAGCAGTGGTCAAGACTTGCTCCTGAAGCAAAAGTATGTCATCATCTAAGTGTGCTTATGTTGCACTTACTTCTTGAGGTACATGTGATGCGCCCATTTCCTTCTCCTAAGCAGGTACAGTCCAGCATCATCCAGCCTTGGTATGGTTTCTCCCAGATCTCCCCAACAACATAGGATACTGCTGCACTGTTGTCATAGCAGCGCTCCGCTGAAGAGAAAGCACCATAAAAGTTATGGAATGGACTGATCTAAATCATTCACAGTGATGCGAAATCCTAGAATCTAACACCATGTTTCCAGGAGAAATAAACCAAGTGAAAATCAATAGGTGCTGCAGGGAGACATGCTGTCCTACTAACTTCTGTTTAAACTGATGTCCAAATATTTGCAGTAGTGACTCTGGATACTCTGTTGGTTTACATCTATGGGGTAAAAGTACTCACCCACAGGTTTGCAGGTCCACTCTCCCTTGCCATTTCCAAGGCATACACATTCTAGCATGTAGTCAGCGGTGTCATGAGGTCTCTGCCAAGTGTCACCAATTTTATATGACCTGCCACCCTCATGGCAACGATCTGTGGATGGTAAAATGTGGCAGATATCTGAGTTTAAAAGACGCCCTTAATATTACATCAAACTGAATGGCTAATTACTTATTCATTTTAGGAATATTGAAAACACTCAGAGGTCATCCTATTGCTTTCTTGGTGAATATTTAATGCTTAGACAAGCAGAATAAATACACACACACTAACACACATATATATATATAAATAAAATATGGCATATATTTGAAAGGAAACCTCTAAAATTGGCCAGCTATAAGCGAAATTAATCATGCTTAACTCACTTGCAATAGTACAGCTGATCTTGCCCCGTCCGGACCCAATGCAGGTGCAGTCCCACATCATCCCGTCCTTTGGTCTCTCATAGGTTTCACCTACCCGGTATGTCCGGCCATTGTACTTATCATAACAGGTCTCCTCCACTGACGGAAAGCAAAACAAACATAAAAAGGTCAGACGGGTGTTATTGTGCGGTCATTTATCCAGCTAATAAAGACGGGCTCAAATAAATGCTCATCTGAATCTGTTGCTTTAAGCAGCTTGGATCTGTTGCTTTACTCCAACTGTGAGTTTACTGGGTGAATTTACATATTTACAGCAAGTAATTAGCTATTATCACAAAAAAAGGCTGAGACAGTTGTTACTGCTTTGAGTGTGTGCACAGGTTGGTGTCTCACTGACCTTCAGGCTTAGTTTTACACTTGCTGCCTGCTGCTCCATTACAGGTGCAAACCAATGTACTACCACGGTAGGATTTCTCCCACTGGTCGTTCACTTTGTATGAGCGACCATTTTCTTCACAGCCAACTAGGAAAAATATCGTCTTATTAGCCCATCATAAACATTATGACATCAAGATTTTGGCGAATCCTGACATATACAATATAGCCTGCTTCAAACACTATCAAATCATTGGGATGGTACAATAAACCTGAACAATCTTGCCTTCAAATGCGTAAAGTTATAAGGGGCATAAATTCAGGGAAATTAATTTAGAAGTCATTATACTAACCTGGAGAAACAGCCGCTGTGTCATGAAGTTCAGGATACACCTGATACTGGCCAGTTTGCCTTCTGCTCTTCTTTGGTGCACCGTGGACTGTGCTGCTTATACACAAAGCCACCAGTAACCCTGTCACTGTGGCACCAGTCATTTTGGGGATGGAAAAGAGATTTTGATGTCAAATAGAAAAACAATTAATTAGCTATATAAGTTTAAAAAGAAAGAAGACAGGGAAAAGAGAGAATAGGGGAAAGCTTGGAGAATCCTGATTTCTGTCTCCTTAGCTTTCTGTTGCTGCTCTTCCAGGCGGTCCGGAGTGCCGCCCCGCAGCTGATGCTTCAGACTGGGGATAGGGCAGCGCGCTGGTTTTATACACACACTCCCGTCTTTTCAAGGGGAGGGATTTGGCTACAGCTTAGATGATGACCATGTGAGCAATATGCAGTCCTCGGTTAATGTTCAAGGAATGAAATAAACCACCAAAGGGAAAACTGAATTTTAACGATAGCCTAAGTAAACTTCCGATTTTTTCCGCAAATATATTAAAATTGGGGGGGGAGGAGAGACGCCATGAGGACCCGTCCTATGTTTTTGGCTTTTATGGAGGCTGCCTGTGTTGCTTTCACTTTAAACTAAACGAAAAAGTCTTACAGCATTTTTACATGCTGTCTATCAAACAAGGAGAATTTTTAAAAGTCACAACAAACATAAAGGTGCATCCGTTGTGTATACTGCACGCTCTTTTTTAATTATGACTACCATTTTTTTCCTCCTGTACGGTCACCCGGCCTCGTTGGCGCAGTAGGCAGCGCGTCAGTCTCATAATCTGAAGGTCGTGAGTTCGAGCCTCACACGGGGCACGCTGTTTTGAATTCGTTACAGGTGAAGTGGGTATTTAATTGTTTGCGATTCCCTATTTTCACGTTCTATCTACATCCGTATTGATAACGTCGACATTATCTCGGGAAAAAAAAACAACTAATGTTAGTCCAAAGAATGTCCTGTACCTCCCACTTAAATGTCATTATAGGACTGAATATTTGCTGTCATGAATGGATTTGATTAATATATCAATTAAATCAATTGAAACTCCTAACCGTAATTAAACCACGCATAACCCTAACCAATTATCTTTACCGGAAGTTTACTGATTCTGTGAATTCCTGAATGACTGCCAGGAAGGAATGAAACAGAACATAAATCCTTCCCAAAAGCCTTTAGGTAAATGGTCCTGTGAGGACATAAAAGACCCAATTTAAGTCACAGAAACACACACAAGCACATATAAATACAGTTTTTATCCAACTTTTGCTGCTTTAACATCTGCTCCACATTCATCATGTTTTTCCCCTTCTTCATTTGTCATCTGTCTGGTTCTGCTTAGAATGCAAGACAGAAGGGGGAAAGAAAGACAACTAGCCATCAAATAAAATCAATCACCTGACAACCAACAATTTAATTTCTGTCTGCATGACTTTGAATAACTCTTATAAAATAAAATTTAAAAGTACATATCTTTTTTAAATTCACTTCTAATATGAGAATAGTCTAATTGTTTTTTTTTCTTTTTACATGTTGGACTATGAGAGATTTTGGCAGAATGGAATAAATATTTCATACATCCTGAGTAGTATATACCAAAAAATCCAATGTTTAGGAAAAAAAACAAAAAACAATAATCCCTCTTTTGCATGCCTGGTCATGGCGTGGTGCAGTAGCACCAGGTTCCACTAAAGTTACTCATGGTTCTGGTTTGGACAGCAGCTATGAGCGAGGTTGTGGTTCCTGTCACAGGATTCAAGGAACAAGCTGTGCAAAAAAAACAAAAAAAAAACAGAAGTTTGATCAAACGGCTGAAGAAAATGGTTAAAACTTGGTTTTGGTTTTGTGTTTTTTCCTTAAGCGAGCACAACTGAGTCACCCATCTCTACCGTGTGGAAAGAGCCTTCAGATATTTTCCACTTGTGAAACAGTGCCAAACTGTGGAGGATCAAAACACCTCAAGCTTCCAGTATTACTTAACTGTTTCTTCCAGAATCCCTGACGTACGTCTTGAATGTACATGCACGCAGCATAGGTGTGAAACAGGTGCAAAAGAATACATATTTAAACAAAACAGGCATTCAGTTCCTATTATATTGGTATATTTTGGGTATGAGTTCATTTCAAGGGATGTCAGGTCAGCCTTGTTAAATTTATGAGCTGTCTTTGCCTCTGGTAAGCAGCCTGGCTTTCGTCAAAGTAATACACCTCATCTCTTCTTCACTCTCTGTTTCTGTTTTCCATACATAACACCCATATTTCAGCAAGATTTATCTCCACAGTGAATGTTCAGTCAGAGATTTATGTGTAGGAGCTGATAATAACTGGAACTGGCAGCACTGGGAAGTATTTCTGGGATGTAGATTTGGCTTTTTTTTTCTTTCTAGTCTCCATTTTTTGAGAACATATAAACTGCACTCAAGCATGCCTGAGTTTAATCGTTTGTGTTGATTGTTGTCAGCTACTTTACATTTACATTGAAAAGTAAATGTGACACATTAAGATATAAAGTTAAAAAGAATAATGTCTGCAGTGCATTACCAAGCAGTAATATTATGAGAACAGTAAAAGCCATAAACCATGGTATGCATTTGAAAACACTTATTTATTTTTCTTACCAACAGTTAATGTGAGCATTATATAACACAATACTGCTTGCACTTGCACTAAAAATTCCCAGTGCTGGTGAAAAGAAAAGTCACTGAATTCATGAATTTTGTAAGTAGTCAAATATCTTTTTTCAACAATATAGTCAAACAGGCATTTCTTAGCTTTGTGGCTTACATCTCCAGGCAGGTTTTGTTTAGTCTTTTTCCCTAAAGCTGATTCAGATAAGCCAAATTCTTAAGAAATCTGGTGTGTAGCTCTCTGGAGGTCACTCTACATCATAACAGGCTTGTGGTCGGATATTCATTGTTTGAAATCATTCTCTAGTAGATTTGATTCTATGTTTGAGGCTTTTTATATTGTTATTTCTGTATCACCCAACTTCGATTGAATTTCAGCTGGCAGTGAGCCACAAATGCATAATCCTACATGATAAGCAAATTAAATGAATGGAAAGAATAGTTTTTTTTCTCCTCTATGACGGAAAATTTTCCAGTCAGAGGCAGAAAGTGGCCCCAAACAAAGCTGCTTTTTCCACAGTTCATCCTCACTGCTGTGATATCTCGTAATAATATTTATCTCATTCTTTAGTTCTTCCATATCTTACCTATTGTGCAGAGGTTAGGGGTAATAATTGTAAAACTAAGATCATTAGTTATAAAAGAGAGCAATATGATTCATAGATAAGGCCAGATCTAGAGATCATACTGAGTTATTATTCCTACTCTCAAAATTGCTCTAATTAATTAATTTAGTGTCTTTTCATTCTTTAAAAGTAATATCTAAAGTAAAAAGAAATGTATTACCAAATAACATTCAGAGACTATTCAATGTGAAAGGGGCTATCATGTAGGGGTAAGGTGAACTTCAAATATTTGTATGCAGGTACAGAAAAATACGTTTTTATCTATTAGTTTGTGGAATTAAGCTGTGATTCAACTACTGAGCATTGATCATTGTTGAGTCCTCTTATGGAATATGAGGATATATATCTGTATTTGTGGATGTTGTGTGTATGTTGTACAGTATATGTGTATTTATAAATGTATGTATGTTTGTACATATATGCTGATGTATACTAACAACATTAATAGTAGTGGTGATATTACATTTATACATGTTATCTTTCAGCAGTGATTTGACTGGGCTTGTTGGTAGGTCAATTATATTGATATGGATGGGTTATTGAAAGAAATAAGTCTCGTTGTCTTTCCCTTCCTTTTTGAGCATAAAATAAAATTAAATGTTTTGAGCTAGATATTATACATAACTATAGATAAGTAAATATCAGTATTAAATAATACTTAATGAGCTGTCTCTGATTTTGAGTCATTCACCAGCAGGTTCAGATTTATCCAGGATGAATAAGGTAATCAGCGATACTCATCAACTTATCATCACTGTCTCATTCATTAATATGTGGTCTGAATGTCTACCTTCTGATAACTCATCGCTATCTATGATTTGGTCCTCCATTGAAAATTACTGTAGGAGTGCTGATGGACAGTTCATTAAAGTTGTTGCTGATTTCTCACTTGTTTATCAGATAACAAACCATTAACAGTTTCTTAGCACCTGTCACGAGGGACTCATTAACCCATGTCCTTGTGAGTAATAGTTTAAATGCTTTTCTCTCATCGTAAAGTTTAAACTCTTTGAGATAATTTTGTGTTTGGACTCCTTGTGAAAATCAAACTTGCTTAATTTTGATGTTATTTAAAAGGAAAAAGGATCACTTTGTGGGATTTTTTTGCTTCGTCTTAAACGTTATGCCCCTTCATGTTTTTGTATGATCTTGTCTTTTGGATTTCATGTTTTGGGATTTTATTAGCTCTACTTTTTTGGCTTATTATGAAAGTAGTCTGCCCATGCTCACTTATGTTTGCTTTGCTTCTTGTGTTTGCTTTCTCCAGATGGGTTTGAGTTCTGTCGATTATTCTTACTTTTTATTCTGTTCCAACCATTCACACTTGGTTCTTGTCATCATTAATGGAGGATATGCTCCCTGCCTTTTGGTTGAATTGCCTGTTTATCATCATAAACCCCCTCTCAGTTTGTCCCTGCTTGTTTTGTTATTTTGTTAGTTTTGTTATTTCCCTAAAATAAATCTATTCTTTATTTTCATCAACCTTAAGTCATTATCTGGATCCTTCACACACACACACACACACACACACTCACACACACTCCCTTAACTCAAGGTAGTTCTAACCTAAACCACCAATCTTGTCTCATTCTTTGGTTTCTTTTTGCCAACCTTTGACTTCATGGGTTTTGTTGATGTCAGCAGTCTAACTTTCTTTTGTCTTAGTTTCAAACAGACACTGACAATGTTTGCATAATGTTTTCAGTGTGTATATATAAAAAGGAAAACTGCCAAGAGCTGAGTCAGACATATTGAGATATCTTGGTTTGTTATGTCAGTGTGGTTTCTAACACCTGCAAACAGAATTTGATATGTATGATTTGTAAATTCAGTTTACATCTCCTTCAACACATATACTTCTAGTCTAAAAAATAAAAATAAAAACATAGCGTTCTGGGGGATGTTCAGGATTACCTGTTGCTAAACCAACCAGCCTCTGGCTCAGACTTGCAGGCCTGATATTAAACAGACAGGGATAATATAACTTCCCTTATCTCAACAAAAAATCCACCCCAGTCTCAAAGGGAAACCAATTAAGAATACATTTGTCCACCTCTCCAAATTTTAGAATTGTCAAACAGTTCAGCGATATGAAGCATCACATGACAACTTTAGGCTGCTGATTTAGAGCGGCATCCACATCTAAACTAGAAGAGATAAAACTGTGTGGAGTCTCCAGTGACCTGAGGCTCTGAAAAAGCTCCTGTAATAAATACCAAGCTTTAACAGATGGAGAGCCTTGAGAACAATTGTTTTTAAAGTGCTAC
Organism: Leptatherina wallacei; assembly: GCA_028567055.1. Taxonomy (NCBI): domain Eukaryota; kingdom Metazoa; phylum Chordata; class Actinopteri; order Atheriniformes; family Atherinidae; genus Leptatherina; species Leptatherina wallacei. The sequence continues at coordinate 11,206,735 of JAOXYM010000001.1, forward strand.
TCTCCACCCCAGCTTCACCAAACTGTGGACGGGCAGTCTAGAGAGAGAGAAAGAGCCAGATGGTCACAGCTGGATTGAATAACATGGGGAGGGAGTGAAGGATTAGGAGATGTGTCAAGTGATAGAGCATTTGAAAGAGAGTTGAGATGTTTTAGAGGAGAGGTAGAAAGTTGGAGGTTTCAGTAGTGGGTTTATGTAATTGAAGGGTGGAGGATGAGATGAGCAGCACCCATGGTCTGTCACACCCATGTACAGCTGCTCTGCTGTTTGCATCCAGCATGGAGATGCACAATTCAAAAAAATTATAATAATCCAACCATTTTGTAAGGAATTGAGAATGTGACATAATTAAAGTAGCAGTGCAGAAGAGCATGCACAAGAAAACCTTTGGGTGAACACTGATCGAGTTGAGCAACACAATTTCAGATTGTCAGCATTCTCCCTGGTCCTCGTCATTGCTCAAGTCTGAATCAGTCCGAATTTTCTGCACAGGATGTGAAGAGCATCTGCTGCTCCGCTGGTGACACGTGTCACTGAGGGAGGGCGGCCCTAGCACAGACGATCACTCTGATAACTCACTTACCAAAGATTCCACAACACAGTGCTATAATACAGAGTTACCATGGAGACCACATTGGGTGGAGCCACTTACAAAGTGACAGCAAAGGGTTTGACTTGTGAGGGGTGCTAATGGCAGCGCTTCATCTGCCGACTTATGAGCTGAGTCACACAGGGCACTGACACATCCCTGTGATGAGCTGAAGACGGTGTCCAGATGAGCAAAGTAACAAGTCAGTTCAGTTATGAGTTACAACTCCCAACAATTTTATATTTATGGCTTTTTTTAAAATATATTTATTAGTTATGCTGTCCTGTTCATAGTTTTTGCAATAAAAATTCTGAGTATTTGAGTATTTTTGAGAAAATTGCTAGAAATTCTTATTCTCATAAGGGAACATGTTCACGGCTGGAGGTCCCACTGATTTCCCTTCTCTGACTTATTTCAACAGTCCATCCAGATTCAAGAGAAGCACACTCTCTGCTAAGCCACACCCTCCTTCTCTCCAGACAGCTGTGCTCCCTCAGGTCAGTCACAGTTTATACCCCCACCAGTCAAACCTGACATAAGCTGTTCCACCATTTCCAGGACCGGTAGTCTTTCATGACATTTTTCTCTCTGTCAAAGCCGTGGAAACACTGTCTGTGTTTTTACACCCTGACATCGGGTGTAAATAAGCATGACCTGAACCGGGTAACACATGTGTGTTTCTATTTTTGTATGTTTGTGTGAGAGGAACAGAGAAACATTGGGCTTGATTGAAAGTAGCTTGGTGGAAGTGAACACTGTGTGCTTCTTTAACCTGCGTCCTCACATACACTGTCCACTGTTTGGCTGTAATGAATCATTCAAAGGCGGCAGGGGGGGGGTTGTTTAGATTTTTTTTCCCCATGGGGTTGATTCTCCAGACTGGGCCTGTGGTTATAATGAGGCAAATGAGAAAAGTAGAGGAAATAAGCCTGCATCTTGTTTATCCAGTGGAATGAAATAATAGCCACTTTGTTAACACTGCAAACTGAGCTTCGCAGACATGCACAGAATTTGGAGCCCATGTGATGGCGTCTGTCCCTTTTCCTGTTGTCACGCCAACTAAGACGGATTGTTTTGTAAAGCTGAGACTACAGTCCATCACATTAATGAATTCCTAATTCCACCGCCAGTGGAAAGGTGATGATATTCACACAGACAGGGCACATTTCCAACGGACCTACAGTAAGTTCCAGAGCCAGCAAGGTGGAGGATCAGTCAACCTTGACCAGTTATTCACACCGTTGGCGCTCGCCTGTGATGTGCGTTTGTGTGCAACCCCTCGCCACAACCTGCCTCGTCATCTCTCACTGGGCAGGTTGTCCTCAGGAGATCCTGGAGGAAGCAGACAAAGAGGTGCTTTGAGTGGGCAGACCTTTTGCTGGCCTTGAAAGAAAAGTGCAGGTAGATTAAAAAAGCTGTTCAGACAGACAGGACACATAAAAGAAAAATACAAATATGACATTAATGAAGAGTAAACATTTTATTTAGGCTTTGCTTTGGAAAGTGTTTGGATCCACGTCCTTTTAGAACATTCAGCCTTAACTTGAGTGGGTTTCAACACGTATTAGGTCAGAGCATACTAGCGTTCCTGCCTGCCTACTAAAACCACATGCAGGCCTTACAGGAAGCCAAACCAAGGTTTGCAAGACCCTGTTGGATCAGAAGGCATTTAAGTTCACTCTTTACTCTGCTGTGTGCTATTGTCATTGTCTGAACTTTTCTAGTGTACATTCTCATTACAAAAACAGTTGTTTATTGAAAGGTACATGTTTGGGGTGCCACAAGAGCATACAAATATAATTCCCCTGCTCCCAACATAAAAAAAATCTAAGATTTTCTGCAGCTGGACCCCTAATGATGCAAATTTTCACACTGTCCAAAGTAGTGAGGGGGAATATCTTTAAAGGTGTACTTTACTGTAAGAATCATCATTACTCACTCATTCCTGTCTAGACAGCGTGGACATGCCAGCTCACCTGAGGCCATACGGAGAAAAGGTGAGCCTACCTGCCTCCTGTCTCACCCCAGGTGAAGTCAGACAGTTTCGGGAAATGGATGAGCAGCCTCATAATGTTCAGCTGTTTGGAGGGATGTGGGAGGAATCAGTGAACACAGGGAACTTCATCCGTCATTTGAGATTCAAGTACTACTTCACACTGTGACAGGGCCTGTGTAATGACTAGCAAAAGTAATCATCTGCAGACAACTACAGCCCCTAAACATATACACACAAACATACATAGTCAGACATCTCCATAAATACACTGTGCATAGAAATACAGACACCAAAGCAAACACAGCCTTACAGCTATGTTTGCCCTCAACCCCTCCAACACTTAGGTTACATGTGGTCTCACAGAAATCATGTACAGAAAACTAGTACTTTATGTGAATTTTTTATTTTATTTTTAATGTGGCTCTGACTTTTCAGACACACTTGTGTTAGCATTTGGTTTTGACACCACTACTTGAAATAATACACTAGCTTCCATATTGGCCATGCCAGCAGTTCACACAGCAGGGCTGGGTGGTTTGATTCAGAGACAGAGAGGGAGTGGAGGCAGAGCAGCTGTGGATGAGCAGTTTGCTGCCGCTGCTGAGTGAAGCTTGGCTCACAGTTCACACCCAGATTCTACCAGCAGCTAACAGGAGTCATGTAATGGCATTTATTCAGCACTGGTAGGGTTTTGATGTAAGGTGGGATCTCGCCTGCATGCAAGCTGTTTCCAAAAAACGAATGTTAACATAACACAAGTACTGAACGATGTTCAGTCGGACATTTCTTTTACTTTATTTCCCAATGTTTATGCATTATATCTACAGTAAGGTTAAAGGTGCGCTATGTGTAACAAAATCAAAGTTTTTTGTTATTATTTTGAAATATCAATTAAAACAGTTTCTATTGGTATCTAATCCCTTTACTAAAATAACTGTTGGATTTTTTTTCTCTTGGAATGAGTCGTATACGTATATCTACTTGACATGGATCCACACAACTCGAATTCCACAAACGATGGGGCGTCTTCATATATTTAAACAAAATGAAAACTCACATGACCGTCAGATCACAAGAGTCATATTTATTCACAACAGAACATACACAACTTAATAAATGTCAAAAAATTGAAATTTGACAATTTTATGCACAAAATGAGCTATTGTCAAATGTGATCCTTACTGCAGGTGTCAAAATAGTTGGCACAGGGCCAACAAATGGCTGAAAAAGCAAAAAAGTTTAAAATTCAGCTGGGAAAACATCTAATATCTAAATATTTGCTATAAAAGGGATTTGCTAGAGAGGCAGAGCCATCTAGATGTAAAGATGCAGGCAGAGGTTCTCCAATCTGTGAAAGACTCTGTAAAAATTTTGTGGAATACATCAAAAGTAATGTTCCTCAATGTCAAATTGCAAATGCTTTGCCAGAAGTACCCTCATGTCCTTTGGATCAAGCCTCATCTGAAATGGACTGTCTCAGAGTGGGAAAGTGTTTTACGGTCGGGCAAGTCCAAATTTGACATTCTTATTGGTTATCATCTGCCGCTTCATCGAGGCTAAAGAGGAGGGAGACCTTCCAGTATCTTGTCACTGTTCAGATCAAAAACTCTGATGGTGCATAGGTGCATATGGAATGGGCAGCTTGCATGTTTTGGAAGAAACCATGAATACTGAAAAGTATGTATAAGTTTCAGAGGAACATTTGCTCCCATCTATTTCAAGGAAGGCCTTGTGTATTTTAGCAGGACAATGCAAAACCATCTACTGGAGCCACAACAGCATGGCTTCACAGGAGAAGAGTCTGGGTGCTGAACTGGCCTGCCTGCGGTCCAGATCTTTCACCAATAGAAAACATTTGGTGCGTTATTAATCAAAAATACATCAAAGACGACCACGAACTCTTCAGCAGCTAGAAACCTGTATCAGGCAAGAATGGGACCAAATGCCAACACCTAAACTCCAGGAAATCGTAACCTAAACGCCCACATATCTTCAAACTCTTCTGAAAAGAAGAGGAGACGCTACACAATGGTAAACATACCCCGTGCCAACTATTTTGAGATCTGTAGCAAGCATCACATTTGATAAAGATAATTTGGCACATGAAGTTGTAAAATTTCTCAGTTAAGACATCTGTTATGCCGTGTATGTTCTGTTGTGAAAAAAATATCGGCTCTTGTGATTAGAAGGTCTTTTAGTTTTCTGTTCAAGTTTAAAAAATGTCCCTACATTTCTGGAATTTGAGTTGTACTAGCAGATGAGATGCCTTATTGGTGCCAGTTTGATAAGTGCCAGAGCACTGTTTGGGATAAGTAATGTCTTAAAAAGCACCAAAAGTTGTTACCTGTAGTGCAGTCATCGCTGCATCTGAGGTCCTTAGATTCACTTGCAGGTTATCTATTGTTTATTTTTATTTGTTTTGGTCCATGCACAATAATCTTTAATCTCAGAAGAGAAAAAAGATGCATTGTACCAGATTTAGCCACCGGCTAATTTCCATCTGCAGTCCCAGGGCAGATAAACAAATAAATACAGTCAAGTTAAAACAGTATAAATGCCATTAAACAAGCAACAACCCACTACAATAAAACTCATAACCACAGATATTTCAACTTGATTAGTCTAGTCCCCTATTAAATTTCTTACCCAAAAGATTTGATAACAACTATAAAAATCCTTTTATCAATAGTAATACAATAAGAAAATAACATGTTTATGTCTCAAAGTATTTTGGCCGCTGATGCATATGAATCAAAACCATGGGCAAAGAGTATAACAGTTAAAGAAAAATGTTTCTAATCATAATGCGCAAAGAATTTCATCATCCATGGCGATGGCATTTCATATCCCTATAAGATTCAAAGAAACTGGAGGAATCTCTGTACGAAGGTCCTGAAACCATTATTACCATTATTTGTAATACAACTGAAGACTATCATCAAAAAGCATAGTTTATCACTTCATCTATAAATACATATCAAAACATACTATGCAATAAAAGAAATTAGTTAAAATTCAAGTATCCTTTTGAAAACCTTGTATCTGGGCTAAATGAGGAGGAACCATTTGCCTCATTATCCGTGTTCAGTTCAAATTTCAGTTTCACTGATGGTACAGGGCAGAGATGGACAAAGTCGGTCCTCAAGGACTGCAGTCCTGCTGGTTTTAGATGTTCTGATTCTGCAGAATCAGAATAATGGGTCAACATGCTTGGGTAGACCTTGACAACATGTGGTGGAGCAGGGGAACATCTAAAACATGCAGGACTCCGGTCTGATCTTGGCCATGCCTGTTACAGGGTTTGGGGACAGCATATACCTTTAACATGAACTACATGAACCATCTTTAAACTGTAGAATGGTTAAGGTTAGGCAGCTAAAACAATCAAGCATAGTTAAAGTTTGTTCTTATATCTAATTAAAAAAAGCCTGTTAATCACTCACACACCTTTGGGCTCAATGAGGGCACATGAACATTGGCATGAGACATACATTTTCAGGTCGAGAATAGTCCAAGATAGCTAAAATAGGAATACTGGGATAATAATGTGCATGTGTTAACATCATTACTGGAATAATCCTCACTTCAAATCACTGCCTTGTTTTTACCCAACCTTCCAGGAAGCTGGTAGTTTGAGCTGAGTCAAGCCCAGTGGAAAAAAACTTTGAGGAAGCCTAAAAACAACTGAAACTGACCAGACTACTGAACTGTATTCAATCATCATCCATAAATGCTTCAAGTAGCAGAAACTTTGTCTCATAGAGCGATAGAGCATTTAAAACAAAGTCTCATTCTCAGCTACCATACAGATTTTCATTTTACCACCCTTTGATATTGCATCACCTATAACTATAATAATGATCCAGTAATAAAGATTTAATAATGGCTTCATTTGATAGTATATCCGAGTTCAGAAAGACAAAGAAAATCTTTATCTAATTTTCAGATTTTCCTTTTTAACCTTCATCACTTGTTCACACCGTGATGTCACATTACCCAATTACTGTATGTAAAGCAAAAAAAAACCAACTTTATACTCATTTTTAGATTTTCTTGTGATGGAATTTTTTCTTGGCTGACAATAAAGAAATGTAATAGTTCAGGTTGGTGTTGCCTAAAACAGCCAAACACATGAAATAAAACACAAGGATTCAAATAGTGTTTGAGGAAATGGAAAGTGGGACCAGCTGCATCACAGCAACATCATCAAAGAACCATTTGTGTGTAATATCTCTTGTTGCTTATTCCATTTCACTCTCCTCTCTCCTCTTCTCTGCCTTTTTTGGTCTCAGTCTTCAAACTTTTCTCCATTTGGCTCCATGCAAGTCTAACTGCAGCCCTGCTCGGACCAACTGCTGCAGAGCTATTTTCTTTGGGAAATACTCGAAAGTTTTACTGGCTGTGCTAGAGACAGCCAAACACATGTTTTCAACATGAATGTGATTTTTAACCATTTCCTGGGTTAAATTGTTCCAAGAAACAAAGTATTAATACTTTTCAGGGCTCTTTTGGCTATGGCTATAATAATAATACTTCTGGTTGACTATGACTCATGTATGGAAATGCAGCATGACAAAATCATAACCAAGCTGTGAGGGGAATGACTCACAGCCTGTGGACGGGCACACTGGCAGAACCTTTTACATTATTTCCCAGCAGTCCATGTCTCTGCATGGAGAAAACATTAAGAACAGCCTGGAAGGAGTTTCCCAGAGTTTTCCCTGTTGGCGATACAAGCCAATTAAAAACCCTCACAATTGAGGAAAGAAAACGGGCCTGTAATAAGGCCAGAATATTTTAGCTTGTCTTCCAATTTATCTCTAAGTCTTGCCTGCAATTGCACTGAGCTTACCGGAAAATATCACTGACAAGACGAAAATGAAGTTTTCAAGTCCAAAATTCTGTTATGCATTTGTAAAATCGTGTGATCCTTTCCTTGCACCCATCTTCGCTGACTTTGTAATTATTCACAAGACAAAAAGCAAACTCTCAACCGAGAATTTTTCTTGTCCTGCAGCTTTGAACAGATGATGAAAGAAGTTTCAAGTAAACAAGAGTGATATCATCGCTGTGCATGTGCATGCACTTGTGTATTTGATGTCTCTCTCCATTTCTAACTCCCTATAATTACACAGTTCATTCTTCCCTCAAGGAATCCAGCAGATGACATCAGACTGACCATCAGTGGGAGACATGTTTAAAAGTAAAGAGCTGGAACATCTTCACATATTCACGTGTTGTAAAGGTTTATTTGATCCGCTTTTTATCTGACTCACTGGAAACTTTGATGCAATAGAAGATTTGAAGTGCACATACAAGTAAATAAAATCACACACCAGGGTGCAGCTACCTTTTATGCCTGCCTATGTGTCAAGCAAACTTCTTCCTCAGAACTATGTAGACACAGCATATCAGGCTGAACTATAGTTGAACTAAACATTGCAGAAATGAATACTGTGCAATCTACATACGAAGTCTGTGGTTGCTGATTCGACAATGTTATGGTGAGGCATTGTGAAAGTTTGAGTTTGTTGTGGAGATGCTTCGGTCAGTGGTGACTGTCTCACAGCCCAAGAGGAAGTCTAGAGGTTTCTGAAGCAAGATCAATGCAGGGAATCACATCTTCTTAAAAACTCTTTTTAATGTATGAAAATAGGAAGCTGAACTTTATCCTTTTTTATTTATTAAAAGACGTCAAAGGAACTGTGATTCATAAACAGCCATCCATCCATTATCTACCACTTATCTGAGGTTAGGTGGACACAGCTTAAGCAGAGAAGAGAAGCCCAGAGGCCTCGGCCACTTCAACCAGCTCATCCAGGGGAATTTCGAGGTATTCCTAGGACAGCCGAGAAACAGTCCCTCCAGTGTGTCCTGGGTCTTTTCCAAGGCCTCTTCCTGGTGGGATGTGCCTGAAACACATCAGCAGGGGGGGCATCCAGGGGCATCCCAATCAGATGCCCGACACACCTCATCTGGCTCATCTTGATGCGGAGGAGGAGCGGCTCTACTTTGAGCCCCTCTCAGATGACCTTGCTTCTCACATTACTTAATATACAGTTTAATGCCCAAATGCCCAAATTCAAGATCAAGGACTATGATTGCCAGTTGCCAATTCACAAGCCGACTAAATTAATTAATGAATGAATTAATTAATTAATTAATTTGGCATTTTATTTCATTTAGTTGGGATTTTAGTAAAAAGGTCACCTATTTCATCCAGCAAGATGTGTCAGTTACGGTAGATGGTAATAAGTAGGACAGCAGGAAATGCTGGATTAATGACAAGACCCAAATATAAAAAACTGAGATAATCCTCAAAGGACAACGTTTTACAACTAAAATGTTTCTGTGTACAACAACAACCCTCACCTCCCTTCCTGTTATAGGTGTGAAACTGTGTTTAGCTGGTGATAATTCAATTAACTCTGTGTTGTCGGTATTATCAAGCCAGGTCTCAGTTTGCCCCATCAAGTCCAGTTTATTACCAGCAATGATTTGAAACTTGGCTTGAAGTTTGAAAATCTTATTTGTCAGTGTTCTAACATCAAGTAGTGCAAATTTGAAGTGCAAGGAGTGATACTGGCCTCAGTAGAGTGAAACAAGTATTGTTTGATTTTTACAAAAACTAGATTTTTTCAGATTTGGTCTGTTTTTGATCATTACTTTGGTATGGGAAGTAGATGTGGGGTTTATAAGACCTCATCTTAGGAACTTCTTTTCTGAGTTTATTCAGGAACTCAGTGAAAGTCGGATTCCCTTTAAGGTCATGCTTTTAAGGAGAAAGTTACTTTCTTAGTTCTTACCAAGTTCTTACCAAACCTGCTCGTTCCAAAAAGTTTACACTCCTTTTTTTCCCACATTTCCTCATTGTACATAAACTGTTCTGCAGCAACCTTAACAAACTTCCAGCAAATGTTGAAGATATCGATGTTTTACTGGAAACAGAAACTGGTCACAGAGGTCATAAATCATAATAATCAATACCATACCTTACACAAATTCTTCTTGACAAGAGATTATTATACAGGGCTTATATATTCCCTTGTTCTGACATTTAAGCTTCGCTTGGTCTGTATTACAGGAATATTCAGACTTCCCATCAACATTTTTTCTGAAAGGGTTCAGGCCTTTTTATTTGGCTGCTCTTCTCATTACAAAAAAAAGAGAAATGGTAAAGAGCCAGTGGCTTATACTGTTCACTGCATGTGTGTGTGTGTGTGTGTGTGTGTGTGTGTGTGTGTGTGTGTGTGTGTGTGTGTGTGTGTGTGTGTGTGT